>LR990221.1:2402500-3102371 GCA_905147375.1 Hylaea fasciaria | reverse complement strand
CGATCATGAACTCTTTCGTGAACGACATTTTCGAAGCGCATCGCCGCCGAGGCCTCGCGCCTGGCGCACTACAACAAACGCTCCACCATCACTTCGAGGGAGGTGCAGACATCGGTGAGACTGCTGCTGCCCGGCGAGCTGGCTAAGCACGCGGTCAGCGAGGGCACCAAGGCCGTCACCAAATACACCAGCTCCAAGTTGAGGTGGTCTCGCTGTGTGTGGTATCATCGTAGTCTACGCGACGACGACAAAAGTAAAAGGCCCCTTTTCAGGGCCACAATATATTTCAAAGTTTGCTTACAATGCGCTCATGTTTCACGCTGACAAAAATTATAACTACATAATAATATATTAATATATAGTTTACTCTTATATTACACAACAACATAGATAGAATATACGTTTTATTAATATTTACTTGCAAATGCTATATATTTAGGCTAAGTATATACTTACCCTACCCATAAATAAATATAAACAGATATTATATTTTATATAAAAAAAACAATATTATTAATTAAAAATTTATTTACCTGATCGTTATAATACCAATAGGTACCTACCTACCTACCTACCTACATAATAGTTTAAATATTATTAATCATTAATTAATTTTAGTTGATCGTCTCTCCGGCTCGCGTGTGCGTGCTACTTGCGAGAGTGAGCGAGAGGTGAATACATGTATAACGTTAAGAGCGAGACGAGAACGTCGTCGATCAGTATATAAATATAAAGCCGGCTGTGTTACCGAAAAATTCCCCATTCGTGCGTCGTCTCCCGTCGTCAACGCGTCGTTGAATATAATTTCAAATCTCCCAATCCAACTCGATTGTGATGGCTCGCACCAAGCAGACCGCGCGTAAATCTACCGGCGGTAAGGCGCCCCGAAAGCAGCTCGCCACAAAAGGCGGCGCGCAAGAGCGCACCGGCCACCGGTGGTGTCAAGAAACCCCATCGTTACAGACACGGCACCGTCGCGCTCCGCGAGATCCGTCGCTACCAGAAGAGTACGGAGCTGTTGATCCGCAAGCTGCCGTTCCAGCGTCTCGTGCGCGAGATCGCACAGGACTTCAAGACCGATCTCCGTTTCCAAAGCTCGGCGGTGATGGCCCTGCAGGAGGCCAGCGAGGCGTACCTGGTTGGTCTTTTCGAAGACACCAACCTGTGCGCCATTCACGCCAAACGCGTAACCATAATGCCTAAGGACATTCAGTTGGCGCGCAGAATCAGAGGCGAGCGCGCCTAAGATGATGCGACGCACCGCCGTCCGTCGTCGATAAGACGTGATCCAAAAACAAAAAAAAGGCCCTTTTCAGGGCCACACAAGTTTCATTATGATTGAACAATGTTTCTTTGATGTTACAATATTAATTGATGAAGATAGGTAATCGATGTAGAACGAATGGGAATGACTTCACTCGCACACGCAAAATTGATTGCACTATTATAATTATATTGTAGGTAAGGTACATAGGTACTTGAGCGATAATTATTATTATCTATATTATGCACCATTTAGGTATATCCATATAATATTTATCATTATTTTGAAACTATTGCTCCAACACTTTTTTTTTTTATTACCTACCTAGGTATAAATAGTATTATTTTATTATTATTATTAATAAATAGAGAAATAAATACGTACACACAATTTTTATTTTATTTTATATATTATATTGTACTATTTATTATCATCGCGGCACTCACTCGATCGTCACACGAATGAAACCCCCCCCCCCGTTCAACCCTCGCCCCGCGCGCTCTCTTTCGATCCCGCTCTTAATCGGAACGTGGTGTCTCGCGCGACGCGCCCGCCTCCATTTCATATAAATATAAGCGCCCAACGGCAAACTGAACCCAGTCGTTCGTTTGTTCACCGGCAACGTTGAGCGTACGAAGAAAGTTCGTCGTTTTTTATTAAAAATACAAATAAATAAATAATATCAAGAGATGGACCGGCCGCGGCAAGGGAGGCAAAGGTCTGGGGAAAGGTGGCGCCAAGCGTCACAGGAAAGTGCTTCGCGACAACATCCAGGGTATCACGAAGCCAGCCATCCGTCGTCTGGCGCGCAGGGGGCGGCCGTCAAGCGTATCTCCGGTCTGATCTACGAGGAGACCAGAGGCGTGCTGAAGGTGTTCCTAGAGAACGTGATCAGAGACGCCGTCACCTACACCGAACACGCAAAGAGGAAGACCGTCACCGCCATGGACGTTGTCTACGCTCTGAAACGTCAGGGTCGCACCCTGTACGGTTTCGGAGGCTAGACGGTCGAACGTAGAAGTACGGTGTGCGGTGCGGTCGGTCGAGATTCTCTCATCGTCGCCGTCGCGTCGCCGCCGTAGTTTACCTACTAACGTAATGGACAAAAAAGGCCCTTTTCAGGGCCGCAATAAGTTTCATGGTTGTTAATGATCGTTAGCAACATTGTTTTCGAGATTAAAACTCCTAACTAGGTATATTCCATTATTATAATCTTATATATAAGTAAGGTGGTTAGGTACGATAATTATGTTTAAATAATATTAATAGTAGGTAAGTAACTCTACCGTTAACGATTCAATAAATTATTGTATCTTCAGAAATATTAATATAATATAATACGCTTTAAAATGTTAATGGCATAATTCAAAACACGTACAGGCACCGTTCGATTTGTGAGACTTATTGAAAGAAACTATATTTTTTATTTCTTTTTCTCTTTACACTGACTTACTACACACACTACACTAGGATGTAGAATTGTAGATCTATATAAAATATACTTACTTATACAAATAATTTGATCTAATTCCAAAAAAAAAACAAAAAAAATATATATACTTAATTTAAAACACGTACAGGCACTTTCTATTTGTGGGGGCAATATTTATAGGTAATTTTTTTTTCTTTTTCTCACCAATTATAAATATTATTAGAGTAGATAATAGTTGTGTTTACTTAAAATAATACTCTACCTACGACGATGCGTCGTTCGAAATACAATACTCGTTCGTACCGAACTTAAGCGGTACCTACCTACATAACATAGGTACTTTCAACTAATATAACGTATATTTTATCTTATTGTAGGTATTACATACACACCTACCTATCTGTTACTGTATAATTTAATAATAATAATAATAATTCATATTATTAGGTTGGCGTGGTGCAACAAAACTTACACGTCCTGCTCGAAGACGGACACATCCATCTTTGGTTGAAAACTGTTAGTGGTGTTTTACGACCCAACAAAATATCGGTCGATTTATACGATTAATACGTGATTGATTCTATTTGTGTTCGTGGTATATATTGAAAACGATATCTTTGCCGTTTATTTTACGACTATTACACGCCCAAATCTATACATTTAATAGAGAAAATTCAATTTTAAACATGACACGACCTATTCGACCTACGGAGAGGCGTGAATAAATCCATTTTAATCTTGGTACCGTACACAGTACGCACAAATGGTGCTATCATATAGTTCACCATGTTCAAAATGTATCTATATAATATTTATCCAGTGCGGGTGCAGTATAAAAATATTATAAAAATACAATTTAATCAGACCGATGTTAGTGAAAAGTCACGAGCGTTCCAACGAGAAATCGTCTCTCGACTGTGGTGTTCTCTTTACGGTAAAGATTCATGATGGAATAGTAAACATTGTGTGTTTCAAATCAATTTTTTAAAATTACTTACCTACTTACTACTATAACTTTTCTATCACATCGCATTCTCGTTGCGCGTGATTGATCAGCTAATCTGAAAGTAGTAGTACTTATAATTATATACCTACTAATTGGTTTGGTCTTATATCATTATCGTCATCAAAAAACAATGGCAGACACCGCAGTAGCAGCAGAGGCTCCAGCTCCGGCGACCCCAGCCAAGAAACCGAAGGCGTCCGCCGCGGCAGCGGCCGCAGCCGCAGCGGCGAAGAAACCAAAAGCGAAACCGACACACCCGAAGACATCGGAAATGGTGAACAGCGCGATCAAGGAGCTGAAAGAACGCAGCGGATCGTCACTGAAGGCGATCAAGAAATACATAGCGGCCCAGTACAAGGTGGACGCGGAGAAATTGGCGCCGTTCATCAGGAAGTACCTGAAGAGCGCCGTCGAGTCCGGGTGCGTTGATACAGACCAAGGGCAAGGGCGCCTCGGGCAGTTTCAAGCTCGAGTCGAAATCTGCCGCCGCGAAGAAGCCGGTCGCATCGAAGGTCACCCCCAAAACCAAGGAGAGCGCAGCCGCGTCTTCGGCGAAGGCGAAGAAGGCGGCCGCCGCCTCGCCTGCGGCCGCGAGCGGCGGCGGCGGCAGGGGGCAGAAAGGCCGCCGTATCGTCGGCGCTGGCAAAAGCCAAACCCCCCTCCCCGCAGCGACGAAAGACAAGAAGGCCGCGGCCGCCAAGAAGAAGCCCGCCGCCGTCACCGCCGCCGCGGCCAAGAGGGCGGCGGCGGCGTCGCCGGCCAAGGCGAAATCCGCCGCCAGCCCCCAAGGCGAAGAAGACCGCAAAGCCGCCACAAAGAAGCCGAAGGCGCCCAAAACCGAAGAGGGCGGCCGCCGCCGCCACTCCCAAGTCGAAGGCCGCCACCAAGAAAGCGTCCGCCGCCAAGAAGTAAACCCGTGTGTTCGCGGTCGTCGTGTGTGCGCCAATGTTGTCGTGTGTTGTTGTCGTCGTCGTCGTCGTCGTCGTCGTCGTCGTCGTCGTCGTCGTAGTAGTAGTAGTCGACTTACGGTTCGGGTCTCGAGCCCCGAGCGGAGCCGAGCCGACGCACCGAGTGCGATTCATCATCATCGCAGCAGGACCATCACCGTCGTCAACGAGCGATCGGTCGGCAGGCAGCGACCGACAGACGGCGAGCAACGGCGAGCCGTATATACACCACCCCGTGCTTGTGTTTGGGGAAAGAGAAGAAAAATCTCGCAAACCAAAAAGCCCTTTTCAGGGCTAACATATTATTCGAAAGTACACACTAATAATGTGTTCATGTTTTCGCAAAAACGACAAAACTATAAATTAATAATTATTATCTATCTTATGGCGAGTACTACCTACCTACGTAGGTATGCATGCACCTATATACTAGATACTATACTCGTATCCGTAGGATGCTCATGATAGATAGGTAGGTAATAATTAAGATTTTAAATGATAATCTATCGGTCGGGTTTTATTTAATTTCGCTTCCACTTTGTATCGTTTCGTTCGCACGTTCGCACGCTATATATTGTCCTCTCCGTCTGTCTTGGTGGCCACGCCCTCGGTGTTGTGAACGCTACGCGCACGAGCGTACCGCTCGCATATATATAAAAATTTTGTTTTTCAAAACGAACAGTCCGCACAGACACTTCGTATCGTACGGTACCCGACGTCCGTACATAACTCAAATCTTAAACGGTAACTCGACGCTCAACCAACAACCGACATCATGTCTGGACGTGGCAAAGGCGGTAAAGTTAAGGGGAAGGCAAAGTCGCGCTCGAACCGCGCCGGCCTGCAGTTTCCCGTGGGTCGTATTCATCGACTTTTGCGCAACGGCAACTACGCGGAACGCGTCGGAGCCGGAGCGCCCGTCTACCTGGCGGCGGTGATGGAATATCTGGCGGCCGAGGTGCTCGAGTTGGCCGGCAACGCGGCGAGGGACAACAAAAAGACCAGAATCATACCGCGTCATCTCCAATTGGCCATCAGGAACGACGAGGAGCTGAACAAGCTGCTCTCCGGCGTGACCATCGCGCAGGGCGGTGTGCTACCCAACATCCAGGCGGTGCTCCTGCCCAAGAAGACCGAGAAGAAGGCTTAAACGCCATTTCTTCTTACGTAGGTATATTATAATATCTTCGGCCACGCGACATAAAAGGCCCTTTTCAGGGCCACAATATGTATCATAATAATTATATGTCATTAATTATTATGTTTCCAAGATGAAATTCTATTAATGTAGGTAGGTACCTATATAATTATTATACCTACCTAGGTATTACAAGTATAATAATATAATACACATACCTACGTAGGACTAGTAGGCTAACCTAACACTAGCTCGTCGACCGATAGATAGCTGTACGTACGACGATAATAAATAAATAGAATTAATAATAATCGTAGGTAGATAGAGATACATACAAAAATAATGAGAATAATTCAATGTCTACAGTTAAATATAGTTAGGTATATAAATAAATGATATAGGTACATACGTCAACCTATTAATATGTTACCTATTTATTTTTTTTACCTAGTTTTTTTTTTTTTTTTTTCCTCGTCAATACAATATATAATTAACCTATTATTATTTATTATACAGCCTAGCTAAGTACCTAAGTAGGTATTTGTTTACCATAATTGTCTATATTGTTATGCATGCTCACTAACGAACGAATGGTAGGTTCGAAAGGTACGACGCGGCGGCGGCCGGAGCGATCGCCCTTTCCGTCTCCGTCTCTCTCGCTCCCCCTCTGTTGCTCTCTCCCTCTAAATCGAACGTACGCCGCTATTGGTGGATCCGGTGCGATAGTGCTGCACGTGGTGTCCGCTAACCGTTGACATGGCGCGTAATCATATCTGTTTTTTGAAAAATTTCAAGACACTCGCAGTGTGAGAGCCGACGACGCCGGTACTCTTACTCACGCGCATTTTATTTTGAAAGTCTTTATCCGTTCGCATTAATTGTTCACAATGCCGCCAAAGACCAGCGGTAAGGCCGCAAAGAAATCTGGCAAGGCGCAGAAGAACATCTCCAAGACTGACAAAAAGAAGAAGAAGCACAAGAGGAAGGAGAGCTACGCCATCTACATCTACAAGGTGCTAAAGCAGGTCCATCCCGACACCGGTATCTCCAGTAAGGCGATGTCGATCATGAACTCTTTCGTGAACGACATTTTCGAGCGCATCGCCGCCGAGGCCTCGCGCCTGGCGCACTACAACAAACGCTCCACCATCACTTCGAGGGAGGTGCAGACATCGGTGAGACTGCTGCTGCCCGGCGAGCTGGCTAAGCACGCGGTCAGCGAGGGCACCAAGGCCGTCACCAAATACACCAGCTCCAAGTGAGGTGGTCTCGCTGTGTGTGGTATCATCGTAGTCTACGCGACGACGACAAAAGTAAAAGGCCCTTTTCAGGGCCACAATATATTTCAAAGTTTGCTTACAATGCGCTCATGTTTCACGCTGACAAAAATTATAACTACATAATAATATATAATATATAGTTTACTCTTATATTACACAACAACATAGATAGAATATACGTTTTATTAATATTTACTTGCAAATGCTATATATTTAGGTAAGTATATACTTACCCTACCCATAAATAAAATATAAACAGATATTATATTTTATATAAAAAAAACAATATTATTAATTAAAAATTTATTTACCTGATCGTTATAATACCAATAGGTACCTACCTACATAATAGTTTAAATATTATTAATCATTAATTAATTTTAGTTGATCGTCTCTCCGGCTCGCGTGTGCGTGCTACTTGCGAGAGTGAGCGAGAGGTGAATACATGTATAACGTTAAGAGCGAGACGAGAACGTCGTCGATCAGTATATAAATATAAAGCCGGCTGTGTTACCGAAAAATTCCCATTCGTGCGTCGTCTCCCGTCGTCAACGCGTCGTTGAATATAATTTCAAATCTCCCAATCCAACTCGATTGTGATGGCTCGCACCAAGCAGACCGCGCGTAAATCTACCGGCGGTAAGGCGCCCCGAAAGCAGCTCGCCACAAAGGCGGCGCGCAAGAGCGCACCGGCCACCGGTGGTGTCAAGAAACCCCATCGTTACAGACCCGGCACCGTCGCGCTCCGCGAGATCCGTCGCTACCAGAAGAGTACGGAGCTGTTGATCCGCAAGCTGCCGTTCCAGCGTCTCGTGCGCGAGATCGCACAGGACTTCAAGACCGATCTCCGTTTCCAAAGCTCGGCGGTGATGGCCCTGCAGGAGGCCAGCGAGGCGTACCTGGTTGGTCTTTTCGAAGACACCAACCTGTGCGCCATTCACGCCAAACGCGTAACCATAATGCCTAAGGACATTCAGTTGGCGCGCAGAATCAGAGGCGAGCGCGCCTAAGATGATGCGACGCACCGCCGTCCGTCGTCGATAAGACGTGATCCAAAAACAAAAAAAGGCCCTTTTCAGGGCCACACAAGTTTCATTATGATTGAACAATGTTTCTTTGATGTTACAATATTAATTGATGAAGATAGGTAATCGATGTAGAACGAATGGGAATGACTTCACTCGCACACGCAAAATTGATTGCACTATTATAATTATATTGTAGGTAAGGTACATAGGTACTTGAGCGATAATTATTATTATCTATATTATGCACCATTTAGGTATATCCATATAATATTTATCATTATTTTGAAACTATTGCTCCAACACTTTTTTTTTTATTACCTACCTAGGTATAAATAGTATTATTTTATTATTATTATTAATAAATAGAGAAATAAATACGTACACACAATTTTTATTTTATTTTATATATTATATTGTACTATTTATTATCATCGCGGCACTCACTCGATCGTCACACGAATGAAACCCCCCCCCCGTTCAACCCTCGCCCCGCGCGCTCTCTTTCGATCCCGCTCTTAATCGGAACGTGGTGTCTCGCGCGACGCGCCCGCCTCCATTTCATATAAATATAAGCGCCCAACGGCAAACTGAACCAGTCGTTCGTTTGTTCACCGGCAACGTTGAGCGTACGAAGAAAGTTCGTCGTTTTTATTAAAAATACAAATAAATAAATAATATCAAGAGATGACCGGCCGCGGCAAGGGAGGCAAAGGTCTGGGGAAAGGTGGCGCCAAGCGTCACAGGAAAGTGCTTCGCGACAACATCCAGGGTATCACGAAGCCAGCCATCCGTCGTCTGGCGCGCAGGGGCGGCGTCAAGCGTATCTCCGGTCTGATCTACGAGGAGACCAGAGGCGTGCTGAAGGTGTTCCTAGAGAACGTGATCAGAGACGCCGTCACCTACACCGAACACGCAAAGAGGAAGACCGTCACCGCCATGGACGTTGTCTACGCTCTGAAACGTCAGGGTCGCACCCTGTACGGTTTCGGAGGCTAGACGGTCGAACGTAGAAGTACGGTGTGCGGTGCGGTCGGTCGAGATTCTCTCATCGTCGCCGTCGCGTCGCCGCCGTAGTTTACCTACTAACGTAATGGACAAAAAAGGCCCTTCTTTTCAGGGCCGCATAAGTTTCATGGTTGTTAATGATCGTTAGCAACATTGTTTCGAGATTAAAACTCCTAACTAGGTATATTCATTATTATAATCTTATATATAAGTAAGGTGGTTAGGTACGATAATTATGTTAAATAATATTAATAGTAGGTAAGTAACTCTACCGTTAACGATTCAATAAATTATTGTATCTTCAGAAATATTAATATAATATAATACGCTTTAAAATGTTAATGGCATAATTCAAAACACGTACAGGCACCGTTCGATTTGTGAGACTTATTGAAAGAAACTATATTTTTTATTTCTTTTTCTCTTTACACTGACTTACTACACACACTACACTAGGATGTAGAATTGTAGATCTATATAAAATATACTTACTTATACAAATAATTTGATCTAATTCCAAAAAAAAAACAAAAAAAATATATATACTTAATTTAAAACACGTACAGGCACTTTCTATTTGTGGGGGCAATATTTATAGGTAATTTTTTTTTCTTTTTCTCACCAATTATAAATATTATTAGAGTAGATAATAGTTGTGTTTACTTAAAATAATACCTCTACCTACGACGATGCGTCGTTCGAAATACAATACTCGTTCGTACCGAACTTAAGCGGTACCTACCTACATAAACATAGGTACTTTCAACTAATATAACGTATATTTTATCTTATTGTAGGTATTACATACACACCTACCTATCTGTTACTGTATAATTTAATAATAATAATAATAATTCATATTATTAGGTTGGCGTGGTGCAACAAAACTTACACGTCCTGCTCGAAGACGGACACATCCATCTTTGGTTGAAAACTGTTAGTGGTGTTTTACGACCAACAAAATATCGGTCGATTTATACGATTAATACGTGATTGATTCTATTGTGTTCGTGGTATATATTGAAAACGATATCTTTGCCGTTTATTTTACGACTATTACACGCCAAATCTATACATTTAATAGAGAAAATTCAATTTTAAACATGACACGACCTATTCGACCTACGGAGAGGCGTGAATAAATCCATTTTAATCTTGTACCGTACACAGTACGCACAAATGGTGCTATCATATAGTTCACCATGTTCAAAATGTATCTATATAATATTTATCCAGTGCGGGTGCAGTATAAAAATATTATAAAAATACAATTTAATCAGACCGATGTTAGTGAAAAGTCACGAGCGTTCCAACGAGAAATCGTCTCTCGACTGTGGTGTTCTCTTTACGGTAAAGATTCATGATGGAATAGTAAACATTGTGTGTTTCAAATCAATTTTTTAAAATTACTTACCTACTTACTACTATAACTTTTCTATCACATCGCATTCTCGTTGCGCGTGATTGATCAGCTAATCTGAAAGTAGTAGTACTTATAATTATATACCTACTAATTGGTTTGGTATTATTATCATTATCGTCATCAAAAAACAATGGCAGACACCGCAGTAGCAGCAGAGGCTCCAGCTCCGGCGACCCCAGCCAAGAAACCGAAGGCGTCCGCCGCGGCAGCGGCCGCAGCCGCAGCGGCGAAGAAACCAAAAGCGAAACCGACACACCCGAAGACATCGGAAATGGTGAACAGCGCGATCAAGGAGCTGAAAGAACGCAGCGGATCGTCACTGAAGGCGATCAAGAAATACATAGCGGCCCAGTACAAGGTGGACGCGGAGAAATTGGCGCCGTTCATCAGGAAGTACCTGAAGAGCGCCGTCGAGTCCGGTGCGTTGATACAGACCAAGGGCAAGGGCGCCTCGGGCAGTTTCAAGCTCGAGTCGAAATCTGCCGCCGCGAAGAAGCCGGTCGCATCGAAGGTCACCCCCAAAACCAAGGAGAGCGCAGCCGCGTCTTCGGCGAAGGCGAAGAAGGCGGCCGCCGCCTCGCCTGCGGCCGCGAGCGGCGGCGGCGGCAGGGGCAGAAAGGCCGCCGTATCGTCGGCGCTGGCAAAAGCCAAACCCTCCGCAGCGACGAAAGACAAGAAGGCCGCGGCCGCCAAGAAGAAGCCCGCCGCCGTCACCGCCGCCGCGGCCAAGAGGGCGGCGGCGGCGTCGCCGGCCAAGGCGAAATCCGCCGCAGCCCCCAAGGCGAAGAAGACCGCAAAGCCGCCCACAAAGAAGCCGAAGGCGCCCAAACCGAAGAGGGCGGCCGCCGCCGCCACTCCCAAGTCGAAGGCCGCCACCAAGAAAGCGTCCGCCGCCAAGAAGTAAACCCGTGTGTCGCGGTCGTCGTGTGTGCGCCAATGTTGTCGTGTGTTGTTGTCGTCGTCGTCGTCGTCGTCGTCGTCGTCGTCGTCGTCGTCGTAGTAGTAGTAGTCGACTTACGGTTCGGGTCTCGAGCCCCGAGCGGAGCCGAGCCGACGCACCGAGTGCGATTCATCATCATCGCAGCAGGACCATCACCGTCGTCAACGAGCGATCGGTCGGCAGGCAGCGACCGACAGACGGCGAGCAACGGCGAGCCGTATATACACCACCCCGTGCTTGTGTTTGGGGAAAGAGAAGAAAAATCTCGCAAACCAAAAAGCCCTTTTCAGGGCTAACATATTATTCGAAAGTACACACTAATAATGTGTTCATGTTTTCGCAAAACGACAAAACTATAAATTAATAATTATTATCTATCTTATGGCGAGTACTACCTACCTACGTAGGTATGCATGCACCTATATACTAGATACTATACTCGTATCCGTAGGATGCTCATGATAGATAGGTAGGTAATAATTAAGATTTTAAATGATAATCTATCGGTCGGGTTTTATTTAATTTCGCTTCCACTTTGTATCGTTTCGTTCGCACGTTCGCACGCTATATATTGTCCTCTCCGTCTGTCTTGGTGGCCACGCCCTCGGTGTTGTGAACGCTACGCGCACGAGCGTACCGCTCGCATATATATAAAAATTTTGTTTTTCAAAACGAACAGTCCGCACAGACACTTCGTATCGTACGGTACCCGACGTCCGTACATAACTCAAATCTTAAACGGTAACTCGACGCTCAACCAACAACCGACATCATGTCTGGACGTGGCAAAGGCGGTAAAGTTAAGGGGAAGGCAAAGTCGCGCTCGAACCGCGCCGGCCTGCAGTTTCCCGTGGGTCGTATTCATCGACTTTTGCGCAACGGCAACTACGCGGAACGCGTCGGAGCCGGAGCGCCCGTCTACCTGGCGGCGGTGATGGAATATCTGGCGGCCGAGGTGCTCGAGTTGGCCGGCAACGCGGCGAGGGACAACAAAAAGACCAGAATCATACCGCGTCATCTCCAATTGGCCATCAGGAACGACGAGGAGCTGAACAAGCTGCTCTCCGGCGTGACCATCGCGCAGGGCGGTGTGCTACCCAACATCCAGGCGGTGCTCCTGCCCAAGAAGACCGAGAAGAAGGCTTAAACGCCATTTCTTCTTACGTAGGTATATTATAATATCTTCGGCCACGCGACATAAAAGGCCCTTTTCAGGGCCACAATATGTATCATAATAATTATATGTCATTAATTATTATGTTTCCAAGATGAAATTCTATTAATGTAGGTAGGTACCTATATAATTATTATACCTACCTAGGTATTACAAGTATAATAATATAATACACATACCTACGTAGGACTAGTAGGCTAACCTAACACTAGCTCGTCGACCGATAGATAGCTGTACGTACGACGATAATAAATAAATAGAATTAATAATAATCGTAGGTAGATAGAGATACATACAAAAATAATGAGAATAATTCAATGTCTACAGTTAAATATAGTTAGGTATATAAATAAATGATATAGGTACATACGTCAACCTATTAATATGTTACCTATTTATTTTTTTTACCTAGTTTTTTTTTTTTTTTTTTCCTCGTCAATACAATATATAATTAACCTATTATTATTTATTATACAGCCTAGCTAAGTACCTAAGTAGGTATTTGTTTACCATAATTGTCTATATTGTTATGCATGCTCACTAACGAACGAATGGTAGGTTCGAAAGGTACGACGCGGCGGCGGCCGGAGCGATCGCCCTTTCCGTCTCCGTCTCTCTCGCTCCCCCTCTGTTGCTCTCTCCCTCTAAATCGAACGTACGCCGCTATTGGTGGATCCGGTGCGATAGTGCTGCACGTGGTGTCCGCTAACCGTTGACATGGCGCGTAATCATATCTGTTTTTTGAAAAATTTCAAGACACTCGCAGTGTGAGAGCCGACGACGCCGGTACTCTTACTCACGCGCATTTTATTTTGAAAGTCTTTATCCGTTCGCATTAATTGTTCACAATGCCGCCAAAGACCAGCGGTAAGGCCGCAAAGAAATCTGGCAAGGCGCAGAAGAACATCTCCAAGACTGACAAAAAGAAGAAGAAGCACAAGAGGAAGGAGAGCTACGCCATCTACATCTACAAGGTGCTAAAGCAGGTCCATCCCGACACCGGTATCTCCAGTAAGGCGATGTCGATCATGAACTCTTTCGTGAACGACATTTTCGAGCGCATCGCCGCCGAGGCCTCGCGCCTGGCGCACTACAACAAACGCTCCACCATCACTTCGAGGGAGGTGCAGACATCGGTGAGACTGCTGCTGCCCGGCGAGCTGGCTAAGCACGCGGTCAGCGAGGGCACCAAGGCCGTCACCAAATACACCAGCTCCAAGTGAGGTGGTCTCGCTGTGTGTGGTATCATCGTAGTCTACGCGACGACGACAAAAGTAAAAGGCCCTTTTCAGGGCCACAATATATTTCAAAGTTTGCTTACAATGCGCTCATGTTTCACGCTGACAAAAATTATAACTACATAATAATATATAATATATAGTTTACTCTTATATTACACAACAACATAGATAGAATATACGTTTTATTAATATTTACTTGCAAATGCTATATATTTAGGTAAGTATATACTTACCCTACCCATAAATAAAATATAAACAGATATTATATTTTATATAAAAAAAACAATATTATTAATTAAAAATTTATTTACCTGATCGTTATAATACCAATAGGTACCTACCTACCTACCTACCTACATAATAGTTTAAATATTATTAATCATTAATTAATTTTAGTTGATCGTCTCTCCGGCTCGCGTGTGCGTGCTACTTGCGAGAGTGAGCGAGAGGTGAATACATGTATAACGTTAAGAGCGAGACGAGAACGTCGTCGATCAGTATATAAATATAAAGCCGGCTGTGTTACCGAAAAATTCCCATTCGTGCGTCGTCTCCCGTCGTCAACGCGTCGTTGAATATAATTTCAAATCTCCCAATCCAACTCGATTGTGATGGCTCGCACCAAGCAGACCGCGCGTAAATCTACCGGCGGTAAGGCGCCCCGAAAGCAGCTCGCCACAAAGGCGGCGCGCAAGAGCGCACCGGCCACCGGTGGTGTCAAGAAACCCCATCGTTACAGACCCGGCACCGTCGCGCTCCGCGAGATCCGTCGCTACCAGAAGAGTACGGAGCTGTTGATCCGCAAGCTGCCGTTCCAGCGTCTCGTGCGCGAGATCGCACAGGACTTCAAGACCGATCTCCGTTTCCAAAGCTCGGCGGTGATGGCCCTGCAGGAGGCCAGCGAGGCGTACCTGGTTGGTCTTTTCGAAGACACCAACCTGTGCGCCATTCACGCCAAACGCGTAACCATAATGCCTAAGGACATTCAGTTGGCGCGCAGAATCAGAGGCGAGCGCGCCTAAGATGATGCGACGCACCGCCGTCCGTCGTCGATAAGACGTGATCCAAAAACAAAAAAAGGCCCTTTTCAGGGCCACACAAGTTTCATTATGATTGAACAATGTTTCTTTGATGTTACAATATTAATTGATGAAGATAGGTAATCGATGTAGAACGAATGGGAATGACTTCACTCGCACACGCAAAATTGATTGCACTATTATAATTATATTGTAGGTAAGGTACATAGGTACTTGAGCGATAATTATTATTATCTATATTATGCACCATTTAGGTATATCCATATAATATTTATCATTATTTTGAAACTATTGCTCCAACACTTTTTTTTTTATTACCTACCTAGGTATAAATAGTATTATTTTATTATTATTATTAATAAATAGAGAAATAAATACGTACACACAATTTTTATTTTATTTTATATATTATATTGTACTATTTATTATCATCGCGGCACTCACTCGATCGTCACACGAATGAAACCCCCCCCCCGTTCAACCCTCGCCCCGCGCGCTCTCTTTCGATCCCGCTCTTAATCGGAACGTGGTGTCTCGCGCGACGCGCCCGCCTCCATTTCATATAAATATAAGCGCCCAACGGCAAACTGAACCAGTCGTTCGTTTGTTCACCGGCAACGTTGAGCGTACGAAGAAAGTTCGTCGTTTTTATTAAAAATACAAATAAATAAATAATATCAAGAGATGACCGGCCGCGGCAAGGGAGGCAAAGGTCTGGGGAAAGGTGGCGCCAAGCGTCACAGGAAAGTGCTTCGCGACAACATCCAGGGTATCACGAAGCCAGCCATCCGTCGTCTGGCGCGCAGGGGCGGCGTCAAGCGTATCTCCGGTCTGATCTACGAGGAGACCAGAGGCGTGCTGAAGGTGTTCCTAGAGAACGTGATCAGAGACGCCGTCACCTACACCGAACACGCAAAGAGGAAGACCGTCACCGCCATGGACGTTGTCTACGCTCTGAAACGTCAGGGTCGCACCCTGTACGGTTTCGGAGGCTAGACGGTCGAACGTAGAAGTACGGTGTGCGGTGCGGTCGGTCGAGATTCTCTCATCGTCGCCGTCGCGTCGCCGCCGTAGTTTACCTACTAACGTAATGGACAAAAAAGGCCCTTTTCAGGGCCGCATAAGTTTCATGGTTGTTAATGATCGTTAGCAACATTGTTTCGAGATTAAAACTCCTAACTAGGTATATTCATTATTATAATCTTATATATAAGTAAGGTGGTTAGGTACGATAATTATGTTAAATAATATTAATAGTAGGTAAGTAACTCTACCGTTAACGATTCAATAAATTATTGTATCTTCAGAAATATTAATATAATATAATACGCTTTAAAATGTTAATGGCATAATTCAAAACACGTACAGGCACCGTTCGATTTGTGAGACTTATTGAAAGAAACTATATTTTTTATTTCTTTTTCTCTTTACACTGACTTACTACACACACTACACTAGGATGTAGAATTGTAGATCTATATAAAATATACTTACTTATACAAATAATTTGATCTAATTCCAAAAAAAAAACAAAAAAAATATATATACTTAATTTAAAACACGTACAGGCACTTTCTATTTGTGGGGGCAATATTTATAGGTAATTTTTTTTTCTTTTTCTCACCAATTATAAATATTATTAGAGTAGATAATAGTTGTGTTTACTTAAAATAATACCTCTACCTACGACGATGCGTCGTTCGAAATACAATACTCGTTCGTACCGAACTTAAGCGGTACCTACCTACATAAACATAGGTACTTTCAACTAATATAACGTATATTTTATCTTATTGTAGGTATTACATACACACCTACCTATCTGTTACTGTATAATTTAATAATAATAATAATAATTCATATTATTAGGTTGGCGTGGTGCAACAAAACTTACACGTCCTGCTCGAAGACGGACACATCCATCTTTGGTTGAAAACTGTTAGTGGTGTTTTACGACCAACAAAATATCGGTCGATTTATACGATTAATACGTGATTGATTCTATTGTGTTCGTGGTATATATTGAAAACGATATCTTTGCCGTTTATTTTACGACTATTACACGCCAAATCTATACATTTAATAGAGAAAATTCAATTTTAAACATGACACGACCTATTCGACCTACGGAGAGGCGTGAATAAATCCATTTTAATCTTGTACCGTACACAGTACGCACAAATGGTGCTATCATATAGTTCACCATGTTCAAAATGTATCTATATAATATTTATCCAGTGCGGGTGCAGTATAAAAATATTATAAAAATACAATTTAATCAGACCGATGTTAGTGAAAAGTCACGAGCGTTCCAACGAGAAATCGTCTCTCGACTGTGGTGTTCTCTTTACGGTAAAGATTCATGATGGAATAGTAAACATTGTGTGTTTCAAATCAATTTTTTAAAATTACTTACCTACTTACTACTATAACTTTTCTATCACATCGCATTCTCGTTGCGCGTGATTGATCAGCTAATCTGAAAGTAGTAGTACTTATAATTATATACCTACTAATTGGTTTGGTATTATTATCATTATCGTCATCAAAAAACAATGGCAGACACCGCAGTAGCAGCAGAGGCTCCAGCTCCGGCGACCCCAGCCAAGAAACCGAAGGCGTCCGCCGCGGCAGCGGCCGCAGCCGCAGCGGCGAAGAAACCAAAAGCGAAACCGACACACCCGAAGACATCGGAAATGGTGAACAGCGCGATCAAGGAGCTGAAAGAACGCAGCGGATCGTCACTGAAGGCGATCAAGAAATACATAGCGGCCCAGTACAAGGTGGACGCGGAGAAATTGGCGCCGTTCATCAGGAAGTACCTGAAGAGCGCCGTCGAGTCCGGTGCGTTGATACAGACCAAGGGCAAGGGCGCCTCGGGCAGTTTCAAGCTCGAGTCGAAATCTGCCGCCGCGAAGAAGCCGGTCGCATCGAAGGTCACCCCCAAAACCAAGGAGAGCGCAGCCGCGTCTTCGGCGAAGGCGAAGAAGGCGGCCGCCGCCTCGCCTGCGGCCGCGAGCGGCGGCGGCGGCAGGGGCAGAAAGGCCGCCGTATCGTCGGCGCTGGCAAAAGCCAAACCCTCCGCAGCGACGAAAGACAAGAAGGCCGCGGCCGCCAAGAAGAAGCCCGCCGCCGTCACCGCCGCCGCGGCCAAGAGGGCGGCGGCGGCGTCGCCGGCCAAGGCGAAATCCGCCGCAGCCCCCAAGGCGAAGAAGACCGCAAAGCCGCCCACAAAGAAGCCGAAGGCGCCCAAACCGAAGAGGGCGGCCGCCGCCGCCACTCCCAAGTCGAAGGCCGCCACCAAGAAAGCGTCCGCCGCCAAGAAGTAAACCCGTGTGTCGCGGTCGTCGTGTGTGCGCCAATGTTGTCGTGTGTTGTTGTCGTCGTCGTCGTCGTCGTCGTCGTCGTCGTCGTCGTCGTCGTAGTAGTAGTAGTCGACTTACGGTTCGGGTCTCGAGCCCCGAGCGGAGCCGAGCCGACGCACCGAGTGCGATTCATCATCATCGCAGCAGGACCATCACCGTCGTCAACGAGCGATCGGTCGGCAGGCAGCGACCGACAGACGGCGAGCAACGGCGAGCCGTATATACACCACCCCGTGCTTGTGTTTGGGGAAAGAGAAGAAAAATCTCGCAAACCAAAAAGCCCTTTTCAGGGCTAACATATTATTCGAAAGTACACACTAATAATGTGTTCATGTTTTCGCAAAACGACAAAACTATAAATTAATAATTATTATCTATCTTATGGCGAGTACTACCTACCTACGTAGGTATGCATGCACCTATATACTAGATACTATACTCGTATCCGTAGGATGCTCATGATAGATAGGTAGGTAATAATTAAGATTTTAAATGATAATCTATCGGTCGGGTTTTATTTAATTTCGCTTCCACTTTGTATCGTTTCGTTCGCACGTTCGCACGCTATATATTGTCCTCTCCGTCTGTCTTGGTGGCCACGCCCTCGGTGTTGTGAACGCTACGCGCACGAGCGTACCGCTCGCATATATATAAAAATTTTGTTTTTCAAAACGAACAGTCCGCACAGACACTTCGTATCGTACGGTACCCGACGTCCGTACATAACTCAAATCTTAAACGGTAACTCGACGCTCAACCAACAACCGACATCATGTCTGGACGTGGCAAAGGCGGTAAAGTTAAGGGGAAGGCAAAGTCGCGCTCGAACCGCGCCGGCCTGCAGTTTCCCGTGGGTCGTATTCATCGACTTTTGCGCAACGGCAACTACGCGGAACGCGTCGGAGCCGGAGCGCCCGTCTACCTGGCGGCGGTGATGGAATATCTGGCGGCCGAGGTGCTCGAGTTGGCCGGCAACGCGGCGAGGGACAACAAAAAGACCAGAATCATACCGCGTCATCTCCAATTGGCCATCAGGAACGACGAGGAGCTGAACAAGCTGCTCTCCGGCGTGACCATCGCGCAGGGCGGTGTGCTACCCAACATCCAGGCGGTGCTCCTGCCCAAGAAGACCGAGAAGAAGGCTTAAACGCCATTTCTTCTTACGTAGGTATATTATAATATCTTCGGCCACGCGACATAAAAGGCCCTTTTCAGGGCCACAATATGTATCATAATAATTATATGTCATTAATTATTATGTTTCCAAGATGAAATTCTATTAATGTAGGTAGGTACCTATATAATTATTATACCTACCTAGGTATTACAAGTATAATAATATAATACACATACCTACGTAGGACTAGTAGGCTAACCTAACACTAGCTCGTCGACCGATAGATAGCTGTACGTACGACGATAATAAATAAATAGAATTAATAATAATCGTAGGTAGATAGAGATACATACAAAAATAATGAGAATAATTCAATGTCTACAGTTAAATATAGTTAGGTATATAAATAAATGATATAGGTACATACGTCAACCTATTAATATGTTACCTATTTATTTTTTTTACCTAGTTTTTTTTTTTTTTTTTTCCTCGTCAATACAATATATAATTAACCTATTATTATTTATTATACAGCCTAGCTAAGTACCTAAGTAGGTATTTGTTTACCATAATTGTCTATATTGTTATGCATGCTCACTAACGAACGAATGGTAGGTTCGAAAGGTACGACGCGGCGGCGGCCGGAGCGATCGCCCTTTCCGTCTCCCGACTCCCGACTCCGACTCCGAGATTAATAATAATATACGTGATTTTCGGTCACCGGTATTTATACATCTCTAAAAAAGCATAGAATCATTTTCCGCCAATCACAGCGCTCGATTTATGTAACGTTCTCCAATCAGGCGCCTCAAGCCTCCCGCACGCCGCGGGCGGCACGGCGCAGGCGCGCAGTTAGCGCCCAGTTATAGTGTAGTAGTCATTCATTACTTCAGTTCCGGGTACTTAATTGCAGTCTCACTTCATCCACGTTGATTCGCCAAGTGAGTCGTCGTTATCAATTCTGGAAAAATAAGAAAAAAATGGAAAATTAATGTGGATTACGCATCAGCAGCGTCATATCGGCACTTATCGCTCCGCTGCTGGACTGCATTATCCCTACCACACGTTCCTGCGCCGATCGCATCCCAGAATTCTCAACTGTAAAGAACGATATCGACAGTCGGTGGTCTGCCTAGTGGTTTCTTCGCTGCTCGGCCGGCATTACGTGACCTCTTTCGTGTCACCTAGTCTAGTCATCTAGCAAGTGACCTGCCCACCTTCATTTAAGCGCCGTAACGTTGTCAAGCTTCATATTGGACATAAAGAGGTGTCCAGTCCAGCTCCTGTCGCTCTGCAATATGCAGCTCTCGCTCGATTGACGAATACCTATAACCTAGTACCGAAATCGCAACTACCAAGATTGCAGCTCATTCCTATGTTTTGTTGGCGTTTGTCAAATGAGGTGCGAGCCGGCCTCTAGCGGTTACCGTTACCCAAGGGCCTCGGACCTGGCTAACGTCTCAATCAGCCCATAACTTGACCGATGGCTTGATGCGCCCTCCGAAGCACGGAGCGATGGAAATCAGTAATACATTCCGTATCTTCGTTGCCCAGACAGATTGAGATTACCATCGGAATTGTGTGTGGAAGGCTTGTAACCACTCGGCTCCGTTGCTCCTGCATACTACTCCCTGGCCCCGACCGAACCTTGGAACCGACCAACCTTGGAAGATGGAACAGTATTCCACTGTCAACTTGGTCGGCTGTCGATCCCGTTCCAACCCTAGTCATGTTGTGGCAATGGCAATGGCAATGTTGTGAGACCCCCCGCGCGGCAGGATATGGGGATCTTTCACATCGAGTGGATGCGCCCTGCAGAACAGGCCTAAATACAGGCCACCACCAATGCTCTGCCGTCAAGTCTGGACAGTCATAAGGACGTTCACGTCGCGTACATCTAGCCAATCTCCTGGTTAATAGTGGAATATATTTTGCCTATGCATCTGTAATGAGAGAGAAAGAGACAGAGTACTACTGTTACTTGTTACAGTATACACTACATGCGGTACCTACTGCTTATCAAGTTGACCGGAGACACTGCAGACATCTCCACCTGCATTTACAAGAAATAGTATGTCACCGCCGTCTTCTTAGATATGGAGGAGGCATTCGACAGAGTATTCCACGAGGGGCTGCTATACAAGCTGGCTATGTCTTCTGCCCCCATGAGGGCGGTAAAGCTGAGACGATAATTTCTAACTGGAAGAGAAATCAGTGTCAGTAGAGAATGAAATGTCTGGCGTGAGAAAGGTGAGGGCCGGTGTACCTCAGGGGAGCTGCCTCTCCCCAGTGTGCTACGCCTGGTATACCAATGACGTCCCCAACTCCGACGAGACAAAACTGGCACAGTATGCCGATCACGCAGCGTCGTTCAGATCTGAGTTGACCGTGTAAATAATGCAAGCCACCTTAGACTGGGTCAACGTAGGGAAAACTCAGGCGCTGATATCAGGGCGACGACTTTGAAGCTGAAAGGGACGGAGATCCACAACCACTTCTAAAGCCATTACATACCTTAGTTCGTCATAGAGGTATATCCAGTATCCAGGTAATTCCTATCGTTATTCTGAGAGGTTTCTGCATTCAAATATTAGTTAAGACTTTTATAATATGCATTCTCACAATAGCATCGTCACTTCACTCTGCGATAACATCTGTAAACCAAACTGAGGATACCTCGTCTAGCAAGTTGTGCCGACTTGTGCTTCAACCTAGTTATGTTATAACAGCAACACTTTTTATATTTTATAAGATTTTAACCTTGAGCAATCTTAGTGTGCATGCGAACATCTCGTATATAATAAATAGGTAAGTAAATAAAAAAATAACCGTTTGATTAGAGTAAAACAATATATCAATCTATCAGATTTATTACCTACATTTATCAATGTCTATTGAAGTAAGTATACATAGCAAAACCACTATACAGCTGGATATATGTATGTACATAAGAGAAATAAACGAAAATAAATAAATAAAAAAATAATATTTATTACATCAAAATAAATTAACACGATTCTTTGTATTACTTAGATACTGTAACATGGTAATCACATAGATAGGTACTATCATACAGTGTGGTGTGTGGAACAATTTCAACTAACATTATACCACGGCGTTGACGGACAATCGTGGCGCAGGCGACCGCTCCAATAACTTTATGCGACTTTTAGTAGCACGATAAACAATCATATCGTATGGAGCCTCGTACATTTTAGTTCAACCTAACGACTTCCACGTCGCCTGCGCTGCACTCGATGGCAGCTAATATTACATCATATCTGATATCTATTTAAAATAGAAAGACTTCACAATTGACGCCTCGCCGCCGTATCATTTAGCTGTTAACTGCCGAAATTTAGAACAAGGGAATGTAAATATCGGCAGCTCAACTCTCGGCCGATGTCGTTGGCGGTAACGTTATAAAGTACTAAGCGCAATTATCACTGTTATTCAATACAAACAAGTTAAGCTAACATCTGTCAAAATCTAATTCCATCGCAACGGCCGTCGCTCTGTGCGACAACGCGCAAATGTACAGAAAGCCCTTGAACGGAGTTCTGTACATTTGAGTTGGAGCTAGAATTTAATTAAATAACATGGTACTAGGTTCACTTGGACTTGGTCGCTTCTTCGGCCTCTAGCCGCTTGCGCATGGACTCTGGCATCTCGGCGGGCGGCGGGCGCGGCATCCTCAGCCACACCTGGAACGGAACGCGCACTTAGACAAGGTACCCGGGACGGTGCGAGGGGAATGCGACGCGGAACCGTCTCATAATGCGTTGCTGTCCACAACAGATATCGGTAGGAACAATTGGTAAGATTTCTTAATCATTGAAATGTAACAAGCTAATATTATTTCTGATGTCCTTTGCTTTATACGATTTTTTAAATTTAAATTAGATTATGGTCCAAGAAATTACAGGAAAGTTAACATTTGCAATGCAACATCATGTATCATAGAATATGAACTAATGCATCTAAGAGGATCCGTTTTCATAATCCCCTAAGAAGCGACAACTTTGTCAGTTATCATGACATAAAACCACATTTGCAAGCCCTAGTTAGGATATTAACACAACTTATGCCACCACAATGTATGTGCCTCCACTTCTGTTGGTCACATTAGGGACAATGTATTGTAATAGCATTGATTTAAAGAGTATATTACCTTGACTGCGTCGTAGATGAACCATTGCAGCGCAGTGAGGGTACCGATCATCACGATCCTAGGTCCCAGTCCCTTCCAGACGCCGGCCATGCCGAGCTTGCCGACGATAGAGCCGACGGTCGCGGTCCTGTCCTGGAATGCACCGGGTAAAGGAGGTTAGATCGCGCTTCAACTATCATGCTACTAGCTACCGACCGGTATCATTGTTACTGTTGGAAGTTACCCGGGGAGAATAGAAAATTACTAATCAGGAAGTCAATGGAGGTGCTACGGTGGTATTTAAGGACCGTTGGTCATTTAATTTTCAATGTTAGATGTTTCTGGTCTATACAGATATTTAAAATGACAATTACAATGAATATGATCTACTTTTGGGCCAAAACTTTTTTATTTAAGAACGGTAACAAGAGTATCCAGTCACAAATACATATATTATACACATTTAAAATATATGTAATAATTGTCTAGAAAGCTGAACAAGAAACCAATTAAAACAATTAAGTATGTTACTATTAAGATTAGTAAGTTTAAGATTTGTGTTATATAAATATTTACAAGATAAGTGGTGGAAATTCCTTAATTCATGAACTAAATAGGTATAGATAGAATTTATAATTTTTAAGTTATGTTGTAGCTGTTTGACTGCTTTTTTACGGTATGAAATTAAAATGAAAGAACTAGATTTCAATGAATACTGAATGCACATTATAAAAAATTAATAAAATAATATTGAAATAAAGGCAAAAAAGTAAAGAATATCGAAATATTATAATGAAAACAGAATACCGAAACCGCAGACGCGACCATTCTCGGAGCGTTCAACTTCGCGGCGCGGCGTCGCCTGGTCTCTTGGTACAACCAAGCGGCGGTCTTGGTCTATGAAGATCTTGTTACCTTTAGAAAGCTTTGTCGACATCTTGAGTAACTTGACGGTACCCCAATAAAATGTAAATTATTTCCATACAAACAATTATCTATTCTATTTTGTACATGGGAGCCCTTATGGTGGAATTACTTTACAAATCAAACCCCATCTCAATGCCGAATCGAGGATATTGTTGCAATGGCAAAAATATTTAAATACGACTAATATTTATAATTATATTATGTTTTCGTGTCAACAAGACTGCTGGAAAAAGTGGTATACAATGGCATATTGTATATCACGGAATACTCACCAATGGACGCTGTCATGGTCATGTGTTGGTTAGAAAGTCTGGAGTCTTCTGATAAAATATTGAAAATGTGTTTCTTGCTGTCCCAATGCATGTACGCATAATATGCAATCTGTTCTGATGGAATGCAGCCACACGATTCTGTAGAAACCCTATTTTGTCTCACTGACCTGTCCTTCCTGATGGAATGCCGTCGAACACATTGATGAAACCCAGATACATACTCTGATGGAACCTTCCTGATGGCAATATGGAATGCAGCCACATTGTCCTGGTGAATCCCTGTTGTAGTCTCACTGACCTGTCCTCCCTGATGGAATGCCGTCGAACACATTGATGAAACCCAGATACATCTCTGATGGAACCTTCCTGATGGCAATATGGAATGCAGCCACATTATCCTGGTAAACCCCTGTTGTAGTCTCACTGACGTGTCCTCCCTGATGGAATGTCGTCGAACACACCGATGAAATCCAGATATCATACATATATATATACATACATACACTGATCAAACCTGTCCCGATTCTCTTGATGGAATGAAGCCATATAATTCTGGTGTAACTTCATTTTACCTTACTGATACGTCGTGCCCGACGGAATGCCTTCGAATACACTGATGTAATCCCGCTCCAGACGATTCGCAGATAAATGCTCTAATTAAACCCTTTCTGATGGAATGCAGTCAAATTATATTAATAGAACCTCCTTTTGTCTCTCGTTGAACTCTCCTGATGGAATGCTGTCGAATACCGAAACTTATGAAATACCATGACAGATGCGCAAATAAAACATGTTCTGATGGAAAGCAGCCACACTGTAGTAATAATAACGGCCTTGTACTCACACTGACTAGTCCTGATGGAACGATGTACGTACATTGCTGTCATTCCACTCCTGATGAATCACAAACACATACGCTAAAAGAAACATTTCCTGATGAAATGTGCTGATGAAACCTGTTTGTTCTGATGGTATGCAGTCATGAATACCTGATGGAAACTTCATAGTCCTGATGTAATCCCACTCCTGATGGATCACAGATACAGTCATACGGTAAAATAAGCATTTCCTGATGAAATGGAGTGGAATGTTGCGATGAAACCTCTTTGTTCTGATGGTATGTAGCCATGAACACCAGATCAACCTTAACAGTTCTGATGTGATTTAATCGCACACTGCTGAGACCCCGCTATTTTGGTTGAGTGCAGCCAACACTGGTGGTATCTTCAACTGATGTAACACAGTGAACTCAGTCACATACACGCACAAATAACCTTCGCTGACATGATGGAATTCAACCACACCATACCGATGGAACCTCATTTTGCCCTCATATACTTGACGGAACAGTTGCATACACACATGGTACCATCACCTTCGCTAACCTGATGGATTTCAACCACATTATACTGATGGAACCTCATTTAGCTCTCATAGACTTAACGGAACACAGTTGCATACACACTTGATACCCTCACCTTTGCTGTCCTGATGGAATTCAACCACACCATACTGATGGAACCTCATTATGTTTCACCAATTTGAAGTAACACAGTTGAATACTAATATGACCCTCACCTTCACTGACCTGATGGAATTCAACCACATCATACTGATGGTACCGCATTTTGCCTCTCGCAAACATGATGGAACACAGTTACATGTATACACACTCATTGACCCGATGGAATTGAGCTACATTTTGCTGCTTACTTATCTCATATATTTACCTTTATCTGATGGAGTGCTGTCATATACGCTGATGATCTGATGGAACCTAATAATTTGGTTCTTCACCGACCGGATGGATTATAGTTGAAATCCCACTGATTCAATGGGATTCAGTCACACGCTGCCAATGCAATCCCGCTGCCTTGATGGAGTACAGTAGATACTGATGATATCTTCAACTGATCTTATTGGAGCATACGATACTCACGGACCCTCGCTGACCCGTGCGAATGCAATCATTATAAGCAGATGATAAGCTTGTCACGTTCTGATGGAATGCAGTTACAAACCGATGATGGGAGATTGTTTCGTGTAACTGCGTTTGACTTGACTTTGATGACTTTTTAATGATATGGTTTACGGTTACGGTTCTTTACAATACTATAAAGAATTAAAAAACGAATAAAAATTGCCGTTGAATACCGTTGTTTTTCAGAAACATAAATGTTTTAGTCTTCGAAACCTATAAGTCGAAACGTAAAATATGTTTTAGTCTTCGAAACCCAGAAATCACACTAAAATGTGCGATTTGTTCGCTCTCAAAAGGGCGGTTCTGTGTCGCAGATTAACGAGGACTGGATGGATGCAATGCTGTACCAACTCTTTGTGTATCTTCATATTTCTCTTATTTTTAGATCTTCTTGGGACTTCTTTTCCGACTTCTTTTCGACTTCTTGTGGCGACTTTCAGCTCTGACGAATCCTTATAAGTTTGTTTTTATTTGCGTACATTACGTTTTATCGACATATTTTCGCAAACAATAAAAAATCGTTTTTTTTAATTAAAGTTAAGTCTATAAGTACGTAGGTAATAGTCAAAATAAGGCTGTTATTTTTCAGATACTGAATGGTTTTGGGTCTTCGAAACCGATGGGTTGCACAGAAACGTGCGGTTTGTTCGCTCTTAAAAGAGCGGTTTAGTGTCGCACTGAAGTGCGTTTTAACGAGGACTGAAGGCTCCATGGAATTGGGCGATACACTGATACCCCAGAACTTCTTTTATATCTTCATATTTTTCTTCTTTTCATGACTTTTCTGCGTTGACATAATCCTTCGTTAAAATGCCGTATTGTCTTCAGGCAATTTAATGTTTTAGTCTTCGAAACCCGTAAGTATTGTTTCCATCTTCGAAGCCCCTAAGTCGAAACAGACTATTATGTTTTCATCTTCGAAACCCATAAGTCGAACCAGACTATTATGTTTTCATCTTCGAAACCCACAAGTCGAAACAAACTATTATGTTTTCATCTTCGAAATCCCATCAAGTCCAAACAGACTAATTATGTTTTCATCTTCGAAACCCATAAGTCGAAACAAATTAGTTTTTAGTCTTCAAAACCCATAAGTCGCACTGAAAAGTGCGGTTTGTTCGCTCTTAAAAGAGCGGGTTTGTGGATGGATGCTTCATGAAACTCTGCAATACAGCATACTCCGGAACTTTTTTGTATCTTCATTTATACTTCTCTTCATGTCTTCTGGTGATAGCTTTTCCGAATTGACACGTTATTTTTACTTTCGACTTTTTTGCCTGTTATTTCGTATGACTATTTTACCTAAAATAACATATTTTTACTATTACTTTATATTTTATTTTACCTAATATTTTTATTTATTGTCAATATTCAATTCGATTATATATTATTTAACCTCACATAACGTTCCATTATTACGTACATATGGCTTTTTACCCGACTGCCGAAGGCGGGTAACGTTTTTACACCTAACATTACGTTAAACACAGTGTTACGTCAGTCTAATATAACGATCGACTGTTGTGCATAAGACAACGATAAAAGTCGATTGATTTACCTTATTACCTTGGACTGAAACACTTGGCGGATTTTTCTCCTGACAATGTCTTGATTTTGATGTAATGCTAGCAATGCCCTGGAGTTTTCACGTCTTGCTTGCCACCTCGTTGTTACTCCGCTTACATTGACGAACTGCTGTATGACCTAGTGAAATTGACTAACCTTAACTTGACCGTTGCAAAACTCCTTGCGTTAATTGAATATTCGATGTCCTGGTGGTATGCTGACATATAATACTGCCCGATGTTGTGGTTTGTCGTGTGAGGTTGTGCTTGCCTCCAGTGTCAGATTAACATTTGAGACCAACGGCTAAAAGTGCCTCCGGAAGCACGGAGCGATGGAAAACCGCACTTAAGCTACGCTAAGTCATCGGTGCGGGGCCGAGGATCGAACTCGGCATCGTTGGATTCTAAAGCGCTAAGTTACCGCTCGGCCACTGCCCGATGGAAGTATGGAAATGTCGGAAGATGCGTCAGAATTCTGACGGAATACTCGAAGTGTCGATGAAATGGCGTCTCAAAAGCACGGAACTGTAAGACTTCTCAATATCCGGATGGAAAGCTGTCT
The DNA here is from genome assembly GCA_905147375.1 of Hylaea fasciaria. Classification (NCBI taxonomy): domain Eukaryota; kingdom Metazoa; phylum Arthropoda; class Insecta; order Lepidoptera; family Geometridae; genus Hylaea; species Hylaea fasciaria. Next base: position 3,073,514 of record LR990221.1, on the reverse strand, counting down.
TATTTTAATGATGGAACACATGATGTCATTGTTAAATTTACTTTACTCACAGAATCTAGCTTGCTGGCTTGCAGTCAAAAGCTCCGGAGAAACTGGTGCCACCATTGGTAAAATGCAGTTGCCATGATGTAGCCTTGTTGTGCTTAAATGAATCGTTCTGGTGGTAATGTATGTGCTGGCAGGCTGTTGCTACGCTCATGGTGGAATACAGTTCAGTAGCATTATGTCCCGATGGAATAGTGTAACCACACTGATGGAACGCGGTACTGATGCTCACAAGCTCTTGAAGCTCCGGTGGAATTTATAGCGTCTTTGTGTAAAATCGTCACAACGTGAATTGAAACAAAGCATAGGTGCGTACATACTTACATTTTCTGAAATACTCTACTTGGGAGATTTCGCGTTCGGTGAAATGCATCAGCAAGCTAAGTACAATACATGTAGGTGGTAACTCGTAATCACAATTAAACTACTACGTACATGTTAAATATTAATGCCATTTCTACAAATCCTCGAGTTTGGTGCCGTTTTATTAACTTGATCATTATCTTTTACTTTGAACAACCCCCCTTTGTACAGTGAAAATAAAGAAAAAGTAACACCAACAGCACCGCTGTCGTGAGAAGCTGACGACGCGAGCGTTGTACGCGCTGAAAAGTTCGACTTTAAACGTTATCTAGTAAAAAGAACAAGTATCTTCAAGGCTTCAGCAGTCTTCAAACCAAGACACAATACCAGTGACCGCCAGCATTGCTGCGCCGAGCCGACGAAACTTGAAGCATTGAGTTCCTCGAATGCCGGTAGTCTTTAAGTAACTTAGGTTAAGTTAAATTACTTTTTACGGTTTATAAATAAAAAGAGACGGTGTCAGCTGTTTTTCTTATAACATTAACGCGAGAACGCACAACGTCATACAAAAGAACAAACAAGCGAGTGTTATTTTACAGTTAGGCTATAACTTTTAAGTAGTCATCCAATGTGTAAATGATATAGCGAGTTGCCACTTGCCAGACGAAACTAGAGCCGCAGTGTAACGTACGTACTACACTTTAAATGCCTATTTTGACTAGCTTTACGTTGTCATAATGTCATTTTTCTTCGAAACATAATAGTTTTGTCTTACAGAAACATAAGTCGCACTGAAAAGTGCGGTTGTGGTAGCACAGGAAAGTAACTGGTTTGCTTCTTTAAATCACAGGATCTCTTTTAGACTTCAAAACTGTTTTTCATCAGCGAAGCTCTTTGCAGGTATTTTGCCACCGGAACTCTTGAAGTTGTTTTTTCAAATACGCTAGAACTTCTATAATGTAGTCTTCATACTTTCCCGTGCATACCAGACGCACTGAAAAGTGCGTTTGTGTTTGACTATTTACCTACCTAACCCAACGTTTGATAGTTTGCCGTAACTATGCCGTGTATGTGTCTTCCAGAAACATAGGAGACGCACTGAAAAGTGCGTTTGTGTTCGACTATTTACCTACCTAACCCAACGTTTGATAGTTTCCCGTAACTATGCCGTGTATGTCTTCCAGAAACATAGGAGACGCACTGAAAAGTGCGTTTGTGTTTGACTATTTACCTGCCTAACCCAACGTTTGATAGTTTGCCGTAACTATGCCGTGTATGTGTCTTCGAGAAACATAGGAGACGCACTGATAAGTGCGGTTGTGTTAGACTATTTACCTACCTAACCCAACGTTTGATTGTTTGCCGTAACTATGCCGTGTATGTTTTCCAGAAACATAGGAGACGCACTGAAAAGTGCGTTTGTGTTTGACTATTTACCTGCCTAACCCAACGTTTGATAGTTTGCCGTAACTATGCCGTGTATGTGTCTTCAAGAAACATAGGAGACGCACTGATAAGTGCGGTTGTGTTAGACTATTTACCTACCTAACCCAACGTTTGATTGTTTGCCGTAACTATGCCGTGTATGTTTTCCAGAAACATAGGAGACGCACTGAAAAGTGCGTTTGTGTTTGACTATTTACCTACCTAACCCAACGTTTGATAGTTTCCCGTAACTATGCCGTGTATGTCTTCCAGAAACATAGGAGACGCACTGAAAAGTGCGTTTGTGTTTGACTATTTACCTGCCTAACCCAACGTTTGATAGTTTGCCGTAACTATGCCGTGTATGTGTCTTCAAGAAACATAGGAGACGCACTGATAAGTGCGGTTGTGTTAGACTATTTACCTACCTAACCCAACGTTTGATTGTTTGCCGTAACTATGCCGTGTATGTTTTCCAGAAACATAGGAGACGCACTGAAAAGTGCGTTTGTGTTTGACTATTTACCTACCTAACCCAACGTTTGATAGTTTGCCGTAACTATGCCGTGTATGTGTCTTCGAGAAACATAGGAGACGCACTGATAAGTGCGGTTGTGTTAGACTATTTACCTACCTAACCCAATGCCGTGTATGTTTTCCAGAAACATAGGAGACGCACTGAAAAGTGCGTTTGTGTTAGACTATTTACCTACCTAACCCAACGTTTGATAGTTTGCCGTAACTATGCCGTGTATGTCTTCGAGAAACATAGGAGACGCACTGATAAGTGCGGTTGTGGTAAGCACAGGAAAGAGTTTTACTTTTAACTTTTTTCTCTTTAGTCTTCATTATTTTTCACCGCCAGACTGGAAAACTTTTATTCTTCGTCTTTATTTCTCAACACCGTAACCATTTTAGTGTCCATCTCATTCAATTCAATATTTTTGAAACATCCGTCATTTTATGTTATTATAACTTTTTAAGTTGTATCAGTCTTGTTCACAATCAGAAGCATTCAATCTTCATCTTACACGGCATAAGACGAATCACTTTTAGCCTTGATCATTATTTTTCACCACTGGAAACTCAGTTTTCATCACCATTTCAAAACTCTTAGTACACTTCTTTATTCACCATTGGAGCAGTTTAACTCTTCATCTGTCATTATCACACACACCGGAACCTTTTAGTCTTCATCATTACGTATTTATCACCACGGAAGACCAGCTCTGGTAACTCACAGCCTTCATCATGCTAATTTGTTTATCGTCGTTTGTTTTCTTGTTGCAAATAAATGTATTTTCTTTTTTCTTTCACCGGCTCTGTTTTAGTTCTTATCATTATTTTTACTAAGGGCACCGTTTGTCTTTATAATTATGTCAATACACCATAACATTATTTTTCACCACCGACACTGCCTTTATTATTATTTTTCACTATTTTTATTATAATTTTTCACTACTACCGTTTTACATAATATTATATCATTTTACCATGTACCGAAACATTATTTTTCACCACTGGCCTTTATTTTTATTAAATGTTATACCACCTGCACTGTCTATTATTATTATTCACTACGCGTACCCTGTTTTAATTAAAACAAAATTTAATTCTTCTTAACATTTAGATAAAATTAGTATTCACTGTCGGCACTGCCTTTATCAATATTTTTCACTATGGGAACCGTCACTTTCCCACACGCCGCAACACTTAACTCTTCATCATTATTTATCACCACTGGAAACTATTTTTTCATCACCAAAACTCGCTTAAGATTTCATTTTTCCATACTCTCGAACAGATCATTTCGAGCGAGAAACAATTTTAATCTTGCATCTGTTCTTGTTTGTTTGTCGAGTGCCAGCCTCCAGTATCTGTGTGTTACACCGCCCACCGCCTCCAATCTGGTTTATTCTAACATCATTCCGAAATTCTTCCTCTTCATACTTTCCCGTGCATACCAGACGCACTGAAATGTGCTTTTGTGTTCGACTATTTACCTACCTAACATAGCGTATGATAGTTCCTCGTACATAACGTCGTAATTGTGCCGTTTATCTCTTACAGAACCATAATAGTTTTGTCTTATAGTAACATAGCAGACGCACTCATAGTGAGTTTGTATTTACTTGCCTAACAACGCTAGGACCCGCTTCCCTTGAAATTACGTTTGACTAATCGATATAACATCAAGTCGTCTTACTAACGCAACCTTTAGAAACATAATAGTTTAGTCTTATCGAAACATAAGTCGCACTGAAAAGTGCGGTTGTGGTAGCACAGGAAAGTGATGTTGATTCTTCAGTGTACTGGAACTTCTTTAGCCTTCCTTTTCTTCGTCATCACCGAGACTCTTATGGTCTGCGTCTGCATGCCTTTTTCTCTATACTGGAACTCTTTTTCTCCGTATACTTTCCCGTGCATACCAGCCGCATTGAAAAATGCGTTTGTGTGCGACTATTTAGGTACCTGCCTAACACACCGCTTTAACCCTATTCATCTGACTTTACGTTTGACTAACCTATATAACAGGCTGACGTAATAATGCCGCTTTTAGAAACACAATAGTTTTGTCTTACAGAAAACATAAGTCGCACTGAAAAGTGCGGTTGTGGTAGCACAGGAAGTGGCGTTGCTTCTTCAATTCTCCTACTCTTTTAGCCTTCTTTTCTTCAGTAAACTGGATCTCTTTTAGCCTTCTTTCTTCAGTATACTGGAACATTTTAGCCTTCCTTTCTTCGCCACCACGGGAACTCTTTTAATCACCATTTCCCATGCATACCAGTCGCACTGAAAAGTGCGTTTGTTTGACCGTTTACCTGCCTAACATGACGCATGGGACTGTTTTACCTGACATTACGTTTGACTAACCAACCGATCTAGCAAGTACGTTAACAATGCCACTTATAGAAACAATTATGTCTTACAGAAACAAAGTCGCACTGAAAAGTGCGGTTGTGGTAGCAGAGGAAGTGGTATTGCATCTTCAATTCACTGGAACTCTTCTAGATATCTACGTTCAACTGCTGGAGCATTTTAAACCTTCATTTCTCCACCACTGGAACTCTTTTAGCAATACATTCCCGTGCATACCAGTCGCACTGAAAAGTGCGTTTGTGTTTTGTCTATTTACCTACCTAACACTACGATTGATAGTTTGCCGTACATTACGTCGTAATTATGCCGTTTATCTCTGATAGAAACATAATAGTTTAGTCTTATAGAAACATAGGAGATGCACTGAAAAGTGCGGTTGTGTTTGACTATTTCATCTGACGATTACGTTTGACTATTTTACCTTATTTTAAATACAGACTAAGATATAAAGTGTGCGTTGTACAAAAAAAATATCCGAAACAGTTACCGATATTTATCACATTGGATGACTAACCGTTGTGCGTACTCAGTTTTTTATCTACGTATTTGCATAGTTTGAAATAATAATGGTAGAATGTGGAAGCAAGAGCAAGGCGCAGTCATAAAAACATAGGATAGCCCGCATGCTATGACTGCGCCTCGCCGGCGCTCGATGATAATCATTCTGTCATAATGGTATAGGGTCATAGCAGCCTCGATCCGTTAAAGAAAGCGGCGACCGTCGTCGACGGAACGTAAAACTAGACTGTACAAATTTACTGCGGTAACCCTAGTACGAGTTTTAGCTAGAAACGTAACTGTCGCGTTTGCGTATTCTAATGAAGTCTCTATGAAAACTTGAACAGCGACTACCGGCGCGTTTATGAACGAAAAATCTTTATACAAAGAGCTAGTCGACGCGTACTATGTCGAGCTAGTAAAAACTCGTACACAGACCAATTTGCACATGTGTACAGCCAATAAGCGTTTCCAAGACAAAAACGGGTCTATTTCCTGATAACTGTAATAGAAACCGTCGTTAACTCTGCTCGATCAGATAAAATCCCAATATAATGTGTATATAGTATAATAAACCCATTATTGTCCTGTCAACACAAATGCAATACACAATAGTGTGAGAAGCTCCTGTGTATAAACAGGCAGTGTGGTATCAATGTAAAACCAATGGTATTGTTACTCATAAATATAGGTAAACCCTGGTGCACAGTGCACATGCTCCCCTCTGTCATAATAATTTTTGTTTGCAATTGGAAAAACAATGACATTTGACCAATTTTTTGTCTTGGAATTACTCCACCATGCGTAGTAATATATCTCAAGTGTGAGAAGCTCCTGTGTATAAACAGGCGGTGAACAGTACCTGGTTCAGCTTGGAGACGACTGTGTCGGCCGGGTGGGAGACGATGGCGCAGAACACGCCGGCGATGTAGCCCGCGGCGAAGGTCACCACCAGCTGCTCGCCCTTGGTGCACAGCTCGCGGGGCTTCGGCACCACGAACTGGAACGGGGGAGGGCGGTTAGTGGCTCGTTATAGCATTGTGGAAGTGTGGGATGGTTAGGCTCTAGGGGGTAAAGTAGTTTTTTTTTAATTTTCGATTTTGGTATTGCCGCTATAATCTTTGGAATGTATACTGCATTGGATTTAAAAGATTTGATTTGATGGTATTTTTTTTTATTTGAAAGTTAATGTAGCTACTTGTAATACCTGTATATATTTTTTTTATTTTTTTTTACGTATGACTTTACCCACTGTAATATAAGTTTACAAACATTAATTTAGTGTTAGCGCAGCCTAATAAATGATTTACTGTGCTGTGGCCGCTATACGCCGGGTTATTTTGACACAGTTCAATGGTCATGTCTAACAAGTATCGATGATATTACATCGACAGAGAAGGTAAACAACGCAACTTCTAGTGTTCTAGTAGATAGATAGTTGTTACGGATACCAAGCGTCGGATACTAAATACGATATCAATGCTTATAAGGTTCAGATTTGCAAGGGTGCTCTCCTTCCGGTAAAGCTTCGACCAACGGAGTATTATAATGCCGGAAGGAGCCGATGAAGGACAAGGATGGGTATATCCGAGCTGCAATTGGCTGAAAACGCTCGTCCCTTATTGGCCAACCAATAAACGATAGGCTAATTTCTGTATAAAAAGAGGACGACTAACACACAGCGACGCAGTTGAGAAATAGCAACCACGACCAAGACATCGATTTTATTTGAAACAAGAAATTCCTGAAGATACACCTCTTGAGACTGATTGATCGGCCTTAACATTGCCGATCACGATGCACGTCTCCAGAAGCCAATCTGACGCGGCAGAACCAGACGAAAGAACGTACTTAGAAGAGGAACGTCATAGGAAGCTTTCTGATAATTCGGCGGCATCTCCATGCGGTGATGAAATGACCACGGTCACCGTGACTTCGGCCGCGGTCCGCGAGCCTCCAACGTCATCCGAACGCTCGCAACGACCTGCGAGCTCCACCCAGAGGCTGGAGCTAGAGCTCGCCGATCACAAACAGAAGGAGCTGGAGATAGAAGCTAACCTCAACAAGATGCGGCTTGCGGCGGACATAGCGCCCATCAGTGAAGACGAGATACCAGCGCTAGCCTACTACCGGGCGTTAGAAGACCTCAAGAGGCTGCCGAAACCAGGCACGCTAGCCACCGACATGAACAAATTCGCTATCAAGGTGCAGCAAATTGTCTACGTCTTAGAAAACGAAGACAGACGCGGATATATCCGCTGTCCCACGCTGGCGGGAGCGGTACTCGCGAAGCTCCTCCCGTACGTGCGGTCGCGGTGGTGCGACTACGCCGTGAAACATCTCGAGACGGAGCCCCCGATCGTAGTGCTGTCTCGCTTCCTGACGCGCGAGGCGGACATGGCGATGCGGTACTGCTACACGCCCGGCACGAGCGCTTCCGAAGCAAGCTGCCCGAACTGCGGCCGCGCGCACGCGCTGCACCGGTGCCCCACCTACCTGGCGCTGAGCGTGGCCCAGCGCTGGGCTTTGGTGCGGGAGAGGGGACTCTGCTTCAAATGCGTCATCAAGAGACATCGGCGCTGGCAGTGCAAGGCGCGGCCGTGCGGCGCGGGGCAGTGCCGGCGCCCGCACCACGCTACACTACACTCGGAGGAATCTGTCTAACGCACGACCCGACTTGCAATCATTGTCATATTATGTTTCTTATTTTATTGTTGATTAGTTTGCGACGCATAAAAACGAATTGGGAAGTTTTTTGGTCAAATATAGAACACTGATTTTAAAACGTTTTTCTTTTACTGCTATCCCCCTTTACGCAAAATATGTTACATTAAAAACAGGGTAGGTATAACGTATAACTATAACTTGACTTGAACTCCAGACTTAACTTGAACTCCAGACAGTTCTAGTCTGGAATTCCCAATAAGGACAAAGAAATACAGCCCACTGTAGAAAGGAAATCCAGAACACGCAGTTTCGTTCACGCCCCAACGCGATAGGAAACCTCTGAGGTAACAGATTAAAAACCCGCTTACCTTGTAGAGCAGTTCCAGGGTCTTCTCGAAGCAGGCGAACTTCATCATGGTGTAGGGGATCTGTCGGCCCCACAGCGGCACCAGCCCCTTGTAGAAGGTCCCGTAGCCCTCGTTCTGCACCATCTTGGGCCACGCCTCGCGCAGCGTGCTCGCGAACCCGGGCATGGTCTGGATGCGCACCTGGGGAAGGGAGTTCCGGGGTGTCACAAGGGAATTTACCAGGGGTTTTAATACATTTTCTATCGGACTACACGCAAAATGCTCTTAGGTCCTACAAATGTGGGTTTTGTACAGTTATCTGACCCGAAAACTTTTGTAAACAACTTAGATTCCTGTTTTTTTTCTTCTTTTTTTACGTAGCTCCACTCTAGGATTGCTCCTGTATCGGGGGTACCGCTTACAGACATATAATTTCACATACACATCACACCCAGACCAGAAACAAATATTAGTTCCAGGCGTGAATCGAATCCGAGACACCAAGCGCAGCAGTCCGATTGTAGGACCAATAATATTGTAAAGTTACTTTAAAAAAAAAATGTTATATTAAGCAGCCCTCAGATCTCATAATCTCAATATCACGGGGCTCCCTCGCCGCCGCCGGACACGCTGCGCCGCAGAGCGCAGGGCGGCGGACCCCCGGCGCCGTCGCGGCGGCGGCGCCCGCCCTCCATGCGCTTTGTTTCGTCATCGGGCGCTCACTATCACATACATTACTGTACAATTTGAACCCTATTTGAACTTAACTAAGGCTACGTAAATTATCACTCGCTTTTCGGTGAAGGAAACCATCGTGAGGAAACCAACATGCCCGAGAATTATTTCGGAGGCATGTTATCCACCAACCCGGACTAGGCCCCCGTGGGGTTTATGGCCTAACCCTCTTCACGATAGTGAGGGGCTGATAGGCCTTTGCCCAGCAGTGGGACAGTTACAGGCTGAATTATTATAAGGCTGAGAACTAGCCACTTATTTGTCTTAGCTTAGAAGAACGAATGTAAGCGAAATTGTTTTTGTTTTTAACTCTAGTGCTTAGTTCAGGCGTGATCTATAAACTACTAGCAGACAGACACGGCCACGCGTTGCTGCGGCTGAGGTTATTGTTATTGCGACTATAAATCGAGATGTAAACTATCCTATCTTTCAAGTTAGATCAAACTGCACGCGCTGTGCAAATTTGATTAAAATCGGTCAAGTAGTTTAGGAGTCCATCGCGGACAAACAACGTGACGCGTTATTTATATACCTATATATTAAGATTAGAAACTTGGAGATTGTGCTGAATAAACATTGGTTAACTTTAAGCCAAAGTTGAGTTATCTCTTTATATTGTACCACAATTTCTTTTAATTAATCTGGGTAATCGATTGCACCTTCTGTCTAGAAATTAGGCCACAAACGTGACACCTATATAACATAGAAAAAAGATAGATAGAGATAAAAAAAGCGTGTGCTTGTAACCTTTACGCGCGATTGAAGTAAAACTTCTTTTCCGCTATATTGTTCCGCTATTTAAAAAAGGCTACATTGACATGTCAATGTAACCTTTTTTAAACAGCGGAAGTCAATGTAACCTTTTTTAAACAGCGGAAACTACACATACAATAGTAAGCGTTACTTCCGTCAGACAAAAATCTGAGTTACTCCCTAGTCGCGCCTAAAGAAGTTTAACATCAAAAAATTGCATCCAATCTTACCTTAGCAGCTTCGAGCGGGGACAGAGCAATGTCAGCGAAGAACTCCGCGGAGGCGGACGCGGCGAGGTACACGAGCGTACGGTACGAGTACGCAGTCTCTTCGTCCAACAGGTTGTTGTAGGTCACTTTGAACACCTCATACAGACCGAACTTGCACAGACCCTGAAACAGATAACCAAATTAGTATCGGATAGAACCAGATCTTACGGAATATGTGCAAGTTGGTAGTCTCATTATGGTCGTGTCTACACGGCAGTTCGGTAGGAACAATTGGTAATTTGATTTTAATCATTGGTTGGATAGCCTGTGGCGTTAAAAAGCTAAAGTGTCATCCTTGTTGAATTCCCACATAGGGCAAAGCTTTGCATGAATACAGGTATTCGCTGAGTCGAGAATTCGGGATTTTTATTGGCTCAAGATCGTCATAGTTACAGATTCCCTAGATAATCCTAGTTAATGTCTAGACAGAGATTAGAGATTTCGATTGCTTTGCAGTTTCAATGGAGCAATGATCTCGGGGTAAATTCTGCTAATTTAAGAATGCTTCAATCAAATCTCAATGGAGTGGCTTCCAAATAGTTTGTGACATATTATAGATCACTGCTTATTTTTTAGTCTGCTAGTCAAATAAGAACGTTTGATATCAAGTCACAATGAAATGTCACAAACTATTCCGAAGCCACTCCATTGAGATTTGATTGAAGAGTTCTTAAATTAGCAGAATTGAGCCCTGATCATCGCTCCATCCTACATAAGACAGAGTCAGGTGAAGCAACTGTCAAAATTTGCCAAATCACAATAAAAAAAAAGTCCCCATATGGTATACAATGAAAACGAACCCACCTGGAGCGAGTATCCGATGAAGGTAGGCGCCCACCCCTTGGCGAGGCCGCGCATGCCCTCCTCCCGCACGGACACCTTGAACCCGGTCACGACATTCTTGTATTTGTCCGCGTCCACCTGCAGCCGGCACTTCACCAAGTCGAGGGGCACGACGGCCGTGTGTGTGATACCTGCAGAATGGTATACAACAATAAATAAATTAACCAAATATACATACGACAATCAGTATTAAGGCTTAATGCCGCGTTTACATTCAGCAGCAGGGAGCAGATAAGTGGACGGGACGAGAATGTAAGCACTATACTTCTCATGCCCCGACACTGCCGGCTAGTGATGGCAATTAATGCGATTTCATATAAATTTCATAAGCACGCGAATTGACGAGTCTTAGCATGCTAATTGCTATTGCTATGCTATTTGCTAAATAACACGATAATTGACGATATTAAGCTCATTTTTCGTAGTTCGCACAATTTCAACGAATTAATCTGTTACATGCATTCATTCGATATACGACCGCAAGTAGTACTAAGTACAAGCCTATCAAGGATAATAATTGCTTAACCAAATTTTATAGCGTCCGTATGAATTTGCTAAGGTTCACGTGAATGAAACAGACTTATTTACATTGAGGCGGACGAAGAGAGCGCACGCTTGCTGCCGGCCGCTGCAAGTATGACGTATCGTATGACGCGAGCGACGAATTCGCTTCGCGCTTCGCTAAATTTCGATACGTAATTTAATTCGTGGAGTGACGATTATTACGAATGTGAATTAATCCATTACTAGCCGGCGTAAGTGAAATCGAAGTGAGTATGGCAGAATCTGAGCACACTTCCCTCGAGGGAATTATTGCCGGCAGCGGGAGAAGCGGCGGCAGGGGCAGAATGTAAACAGGCCTCAAGCAAGACCCACCCTACCACAGGAGCGCGATATTATCGGTCATCATATCGCAGAGTTATTCTGATGACCGTCCGTTCCGCATACCAGTGTTATGTTTCTACCGTCCTACAAATTCAGCCAGATAATAACTATATTCGAGACATCATTTTTATTGTAATTCATGTTATTTCCCTTCTTCCCTTAACATTACGTAAGATAGTAATCACATGCTGTCCTTTTGGAAAAAAATGTGGCAATGTTACACTTATCTGACCTTGTGTTGTGATTGAAGATATTTTCACCAAAGATAGCAGAGATAGACCAAAATGTATTACATAGGTAAGCAACATAATCCCTCGATATATCAGTGCAGTCTGTAGTATATCAGATAATCAGGGATTGCGTAATGTTCTATACATGTGCATATATTCAAAAGAGATTATAAGCTGTGGCACTCCTACTATAATACCTTACTTTTAATAATAATAGGCAGTGTCGATTTTTATATATTTTTTTGTTAGCAATGTAGGTAAATAAGATACACATTCAGCATACAGACCAGATTTGACACGGATACATTTTTATTAGCTTGTTATACAATTTTGAAGTCATACATAGATTTTGATAGTTTACGAACGTACCTAAGCATGTGAGAGTTGAGACTTACCGCAAGAGAGGATGCCTCCAAGACCGCACAGGGCGAAGTATTTGGGTGAGGCGAACTCGCAGGAGTCCCCGCCGGCGGTGGGGACGACGGCGGCGGCGGCCATGGCTTGGGGAGCCTGGGGACAACACACTCCTTGTAGCGCCACTGTATCAGACTGTGTCAAGATTCACTGTAGGCTACTTGATTGTGGCCCAGCGGTAACTTGTGTGCTGTTCATGGAAATGTGTGTGTTGATGTGTATCATGAATGATATGATGTGATGAATGAAAAATATGTTAATCCAACAATACCAAGTTCCATCAGCCTCGGCCCCGCACCAATTACCTACTTTCATAACATAAGTGGTATTTCCTTTGCCTATCACTCCGTGCTTCGGAATGCATGTTAATAAATTAAAGTAATCGCACCTGTGTGGTAGTGGCTCAAAATTGGACATGATATACCTATATCCAGTATTGTGTGTAGGAGCTTTGGGCATGTTGCATATAAATATTGTAGTTTTTTTGTAAACAATATTGGTCATTGTCTTTAGAACTCCCAATTGTTCTTGTTCCCAATTGTGAATAGTAAGGGTGTTCTATAGAATTATGCATACTTATTGTTTTTCCTTATATTTCCATGTTGCCAATTTGTAAAATTCGAGTTTTCGCCTAGTATGCCAAGGTTCACTCGTTTCCCAAAAACTGTCACCATTGCAATATATAACACTACTAGCAGAAACCTTAGCCACGCGTTGCTGTGGCTAAGGTTTTTGTTATTGCGACTATAAATTGAGATGTAAGCTACCCTATCTTTCAAGTTAGATCAAACTGCACGCGCTGTGCAAATTTGATTAAAATCGGTCAAGTAGTTTAGGAGTCCATTGAGGACAAACATTGTGACACGAGATTTATATATATTAAGAAGATGTCTATGCCTATTTCACCTTTGTAGGGCTACATTGTTAGTACAAAAGGTTACCGTACAGAAAACAAACATAGCATTGAGCTAAAAATTGCATTAATTCAGGCATTTGAACGTTTGCCAAGATAACTGTAAAGGATATAATTATATGTAACTGAGAAATGTTGGCATGCAGAAATATATTTTGAAGGTTAGTTGATGTAACACTGGCAAAGTGACATGGAAGATATGTATTGTATGTATATCTTATAACATGTGAATGTGGAAGCTATGCATGTGTATAAATACTGTTTGATCTATGTTGCATGCCTTGTATATCAGTATGTGGAATTTATGTATGCCTTGTATATCAGTAATTGGAAGTTATGTATGCTTTGTATATCAGAATGTGGAATTTATGTATGCCTTGTATATCAGTATGTGGAAGTTATGTATGCCTTGTATATCAGTATGTGGAAGTTATGTATGCCTTGTATATCAGTATGTGGAAGTGATGCCTTGTATATGAATGGGTGAAAATAGCAAACTTAATCATTGTCATTGTGTAACACAAAATAAACAATCACAATATGTAATTGTATGAACTTATGATTAGTTCTTAATCATATAGATTTCACTCATATACAAAATGATGCAAAATTAACTAAGATCAAATATTTAACAGCAAGTAACTATTGAACTTCCTATATTTTAATGATACCTGCGAGGTGGTAAAAAGAAATAAATAATAATTGCAATGTTGGATGCAATAAGTAACAAATGACAATTTAATAGAATATGCATTAGCAATATCTGTTTGTTTTGGAACATAATGGCAGAAGTACAAGTATTTTCTTTCATGTTGATGTTAGCAACCACTTATATGGGCTATTTTAGTTGAAACATTGTATCAACTGGATCAACGAGCATCACACAAACAGGCATTAATATCTAGCCTATTTAAATTCTCAACCAAGTAAGTTAACAGAGCTTCTATCTACAACAGTAAGCACTCTCTTACCTCCCATCTTAAGAGGTAAAAAGGGCTGATATACATACAGTCTAGTTGCAGAGCCAGCACGAGCAAGTAAGGTCACTCAACCAAGCTCTTACTCTCCCGTCTCAGGAGGTGTAGGGGCCGTATTAATAAATTAACCTCAATAGCGCTACAAAGTGCGATATCAGCTGATCCACACTCAAAATTTAATCTACATCTTGAAATCGTTGCTATTTAATAAATGGATATTGAGATGTAGCACTGGCTACTAGATACTGTCTTATATGTGTCAATTGTGCCATAATCGGATAGCACTCAACCGCTGAGTGTCATTTATTAATTTGTCAGATATCATGTAAGTTTCGGTTCCTAATCTACAACTTAAGATGTATATATTAAATAGAACGAATGAGCAAGTACACACTGAATATAGCTCTCAGAGCTAAGTTTGATTTATTAATACGGGCCTAGGCTAGGACTAGGTTATGAACGGATGCTTACCAGGTCGGTGCTGATGGGGGCGGCGGCCTGGCACTGGGCGGGGGAGAGCGGCCCGCGGAAGGGCGAGCTCCGCGCCACGTCCATTAGGGATGAGAACATTATTCTGAAACAAACAACGTATTAGATACTTGTACGTTCTTCTGAGATGAGTGCCTCCATAGTAATTGGGCAAAACTGTTAAGCCTTTATATTATAAACGAGTTTTGTATGTACAACAATATGTTATAATATTGTAATAATGTTTATAAATCGGTAGTCTTGTTAGATATATGGATGGGGAGTGGTAATAAAGTTTTATAATTGTGTGGTCTTGTTCCTAGGTTAGGTTATTGGGGTGTGGATACTAAATTAATTCAATTTTGACCAACTTTTATGCTCGGAGATGTCAATTATTATTGCAAGGTTTTTGAGTAGCTATGCAATTACAAAACTGTCTAGAATCCATGATTAGAGCTTATACAACATTTCAGATAGCTTGGGTAAAGGTCGGCAGAAACAGCCCACCCACCGGCCACAGAATTGAGCTGGGCTGTCATCAAAACAAAGAATAATTAACTAATAGATAGATCAATAACTCTTTATTGATGCTAGAATGTAATGAATACAGTAAGGACAATTTTAATAGGTACTGTTCTACTTTATTATATAGATAAAACTTGTTACATTAACAATCCAATGTTTGATTAAACTGTAGTTAATGTCCATATAATCATGTCATCAATGTAGGTATCTAATTTGTATTGATTCCTAATAATTCCTATAATGGCTAATTTAGCATTTATTGGCATGTAGATATCAGTGGGATAATTTAAATGGAACCCCTAGTTGGTTCTCTATAGTCGATACAAGTAGGTAAGTAGGTACATAACAAAGTTATGCAATACCTGCATTGCAGGTATGCACCGAATAAGGCCTTTCTCTGACCTATGACATACTATAATAGTATGTTATGAGTTTTAAATTGAGAATAGAGATCTTATTGACATCGGGCCTGGACAGGTCCATACGGACCATGTAACGATTAAACATCTATTGTGTCTGGTATTAGTTGCTCAAAGGGTTAAAGTTCAATTATTACTGTAATAGTGCAACTGTTTCTAACATAATATGGCTATTGGCTACATAGTGCAATAGCCGGGCACATAGGTACCTAGTTGGTAACTATGATCATCTTACTACAGTAAACCCTGCAACTGTTTCTCACATAATATGGCTACATAGTGCAATAGCCGGGCACAAACCTAGTTGGTAACTATGATCATCTTACTACAGTAAACCCATTCCCTAGACATCCCGTCTTACCACAAAAGTTTGGACCAGAGTTAAACAGATGTTTCTGAAACATTCCACAAAATTGATATCTTTCTTTTTTTTTTAGTTTTGTTTAGTTTATAAAAATGGCATTGCTGCAATAGTAATGATCAAACAACCACAGCACAATGGTTGAAATATTGGCAGCACAACATGGTTGAAACATTGTACCTGAGGAAGTAGTATACAATATTGATCTTGAATCCATGAATATTACAATCCTGAACACAGAATGTTAAGGTCTTCATGCTATAGATTGGTTTTTAGTCAGAATTTAAAAAGTGTGATTTTACGCATATTTACAATAATGATTTGCCTTTGGTAGTTCTAGGCTTATCATGAAATTGGTAAACGTTTGCTGTGTAGGAACAAACCTGAAGTTAGGAAAAATCTAACTCGGGAGTAAGTAAACTTTCTTAGTTTCCCATAGGAAAACGTAAGTTCTAAGTCTCAAGAATCGACCTCAATACGGATATAAATAATAGTAGAGATAAGTTACACAGTATAATAATACAACTATGGTAATTGTAAATGAAATTTTGTAATAATTACCTATTATATTTGCACTTTTTCGGTTTCGTCCGTAGATAAACTGTCTAGCACTAAGTACAGCGAATTGAGAGGAACGCCTCGAGTTATAATCGAATTGTGAACAACGGATCTATATAGGTATAAACACACGGTCAATGTTTCGTTGCACTCGCCTCTCTTGAACAGGAATAGACGAAACGAAAATCAATGCCATTGTGCCAGTGTCAAACTAAGGTTAGGTAACAAAACTTTCACGAATGTTGTTTGTTTCAGGGTTAATAAAGGTACCGTCAATTGTTTCTGTTAAACTTGAATTGCTTCTGTGCAGCGAAATTAAATTATTTCAACAAAATACGGGAACAAATCTGTCCAAATGCGGCCATATTATTTTCATGTTTACTGCAGCCGGACAGTCAAGTCGAGACCACCCAGATAGGTACCTACATCTTTTGCTTTGCTTGTAAGTCAATATCCAAAATGATTATTGATTATTTTGTGGAAAATAGTTTTTCATTATCAGTAAACAGGGCAAGGTCACGTGAAAACATAATTTCATTAGGTTACGTAAGGAAAAATTCAAGGATAAACTCAGTTTAACACCTTTTCAAGAAATACTATTTCAATAAGATATTAAATTAATGCCTTTAAAAAGAAGGAACTCGTACAAATAAGAAATGTTTCACTTACATGTTTTAAATCCGATGGAAATTAATCGACACACCGCGAACACACCGCACCGCGCACACAGTGCTAAGATAAAGGAAATGGCGTCGGAGTTCGTCGATGTCAGCGCCATCACGGAAGTTACATAACCAGTCACGTGGTGTTTGACATGATAATTTGACGTTTCTGTACAAATAAAAAAATTGTAACCTAGTTGAAACCCTGTCTATAATTATTTTTTTATTTATTAGATAACATATCAAAATTCATTAGTAGAGATATCTAATGTATAATAACGATAAATAGGTAGTTAACATTAAAGTACTAGTGATTACAGCATGCCATCTGTGGGGGAGTAGCAAAACTATTTAGTTTTGTTAAGTTCACGGAAGATGTCACTTTTTGCAAAGCAGACTGTCAAAAGCGTCAGACATAACTTTTTAAATTGGCTTCGGATCTTATTTTTTTTACAACTGGCAGCACTACATTGTGAAGTGATAAAATACTGAGCGTGTGATGTCTGCCTTATAAAATCCAAATACTGCAAGGCAAGCTATTATATAAATAACGACTAGAATACCTGTGGCGACACTAGCACACCACTATATAGTCGGTGGTAGTGTCCCCTCCCTAGCGAGCCCGCCAGATGGCTGCTCTTACTCTATGACTAGATATTTTCAATGTCGGCTACACACTTTATAATCCGCCGGGATTATAATATATTGTACACAACAGTGCTAATGATATTACTCGCAACTTATTGCCAATAAACGAGATAATATTAACTTGGTTGCATCTTTCGTTTCTCCGAGCCTCAACTGACGACGGGAACAATTTCCCGCAATGGTGACCCCGACGTGATTGTAACCGCATATAATACAAGTTACTCGGAGTAATAAAGGTGCGAGCTGCCAACTACACGTCCGAGAAGACATTTGGACTCTATCGTCACATTATTGTATTAACTGGTGAAGCAACCGGCGAGCGTCCTAACCTCTTGCTATAAGAACGCACGACAATAAAACATTGTGATTCGCATGCCGCATAGACCGCACTGCAAGGCACTGCTATGCAACAAGCAAAGTACTATATAAGCATCAGCATCGAGCAACGCCTTGCCTGAAGGGCAACGTACCTACGCTGCATCGTGTTTCTTCAAATCGAAAATTCAAAATATCGTGCTGGTCGCGGTTTTACAGGACAGCGTGATCGAATCTAACAAGAACAAGTGAAAAAGTGACAGTTCTCGGACGTTCCGTTTCAAGCAAGCCGTGTGTACACAGGAATATCATTCATTTATTTTTACTAAACATTTGTAGCGAGCAGTTCAGTAAAATGTACTAACACTTAATTACCTACCGCTGTGGTGATTCCTGCTTTAGTCCAACATTGTGGGGATCTGTTCAGCATAAATTAGTATCTGGACATTAGAATAATTACTAGACATGTTTTCAACATTTTATAACTTTAACTAATAATTTACTAATTCACATAAATAAAGTGGGCTTATGATTTTGGATGTTTCTGGCACCTATGGAGTATAGGGATACTGCTTATGCCCTAACAAATTGTCTGTGGTGCAACTTAATCACTTAATTTTAATTTTAACTCCGTGGAATGCCTATGTTTTGTTTGTTCTGAGTGTATTTAGGTAGTGCCCATATTCTCTCCTACTACCTACTAATATTTTGTCCGCTTGGTATCGGTTCACAAATAACCATAAGTATTATTTTTTGTTTGCATGTGGTTTTTCTGTTTTGCTGGAGCGTGTTGGGTTGGTAATTTCAATCACAATAATCTGCACAATGGCAAACGAGCAGCTTCAGGCACAACTTCAACAACTATTAGCAGAAAATGCTGCTCTGCAAAAGCGTATTGGACAAAGCGAGGTTGAGACAAAGGTATGTAGGGTGGCAGTTAAATTACCTACATTTTGGGCAGACAAGCCAGCGGTTTGGTTTGCCCAAGTAGAGGCCCAATTCCAAATTGCGAATATAGTTGGGGATACCACAAAGTATAATTATGTAATTGGTCACCTAGACCAGAGGTTGGCAGGTGAAGTCGAAGACCTTATCACCAACCCCCCAGCTGAAGGAAAGTATGATAAATTAAAAGAGGTACTTATTCAGCGTCTCTCAATTTCGCAGGAGAAAAGAGTACGTCAACTCTTAGGTGATGAGGAACTGGGCGATAGGAAACCGTCCCAGTTCCTACGACACCTTCGATCCCTAGCTGGAACGGCCCTCTCAGATGACAACATCATTCGTCAACTTTGGCTGCGCCGCCTGCCTCAGCAAGCACAGGCGATCCTCGCAGCACAAGCCGACCTCGATTTGGACAAAGTCTCCGAGTTGGCTGACAAGATTGTGGAGTTAGCCCCGACGCCTGCGGTATGTTCTACATCCGCATCTTCAACTTTGTCGTTGGCCACGCTAGCCCAACGGTTGGAGGAGGTTAGTAACCAAGTAGCCGCACTTTCTGGGCAGCGGCAGAGGCCTACGCGCGATAGGTCTATGTCTTCAAGCAGGTCCTCAAGCCAAGCTTCCAAGCGATGTTGGTATCATCGCAGATGGGGTAACAAAGCTACCAAATGCGTAAAGCCCTGCGACTGGCACTCGGAAAACTCCAGCAATCAGTGACGGCGGCAACTGATTGTCAGACCATCGGCCGCCGACTGTTCGTTACAGACCAGGTAACTAAAAGGCGTTTCCTGATTGATACTGGGTCAGATTTATGTTGTTTCCCACATCGGTGGTTGCCTTCACGTAGGGAAGCTACAGATTACCAACTTAGTGCAGCCAACGGAAGCAACATAGAAACTTTTGGCACAGTCACGCTCAAACTAAACCTTGACCTACGCCGAGATTTTACCTGGCAGTTCGTGATTGCCGATGTCAGTACCGCTATTATCGGTTCAGATTTTTTGGCATTTTATCACCTTTTACCTGACTGCCGAAACAATAAATTGGTTGACGGCACTACTGGATTAACGTCCGCCGCTACTGCCGCTATCATTGATCAACCTAGCGTACGAGCGGTAGCTTCTGGTAAGTCAATATTTACGAAGTTGCTCGCTGAATTTCCAGACATCGCCCGGCCCCCAGGTTTTCCTAGAGAAATTAAACACGACACCGTACACTACATTAAAACTACGGACGGACCTCCCGTATCATGTCGTTCTCGACGTTTGGCGCCGCAGAAACTCGTGCTGGCTAAAAAGGAATTCGAGGAAATGGTAAGATGCGGGACGGCCCGGCCTTCTAAGAGTGCGTGGTCATCTCCATTACATATGACGATTAAAAAGGACAAAACCTGGCGCCCTTGTGGCGACTACCGAGCCCTGAACGCCAGAACGGTACCAGATCGGTATCCAGTCCGCCACATCAATGACTTCGCTCACAACCTCGCAGGCGCTAAGGTATTTAGTACCCTTGACCTCGTTAAGGCTTACCATCAGATTCCGGTGCACGAAGAGGATATTGGGAAGACTGCCATCATTACCCCGTTTGGCCTCTTCGAATTCGCCTACATGACATTTGGTTTGCGAAACGCTGGACAAACCTTCCAGCGTTTCATCGATGAAGTCACACGAGGCCTCGAGTTTTGCTTTCCCTACGTCGATGACATTTTGATTTTCTCAAAAGATGAAATTACCCATTTGGAGCACTTGCGTATTCTTTTTAAGCGCCTCCAGGACTATGGGGTCGTGATCAACCCTTCTAAATGTGTTCTGGGAGTTAGCGAAGTGGTTTTCTTGGGATACCATGTCAGCGGGGATGGCACCCGCCCCCCTCAGGATCGTATCAAAGTTCTGCTGGAATTTCCACCACCTGCAACAGTACAAGGCATGCGCCGATTTCTCGGCATGCTTAACTATTATCGTCGGTTTGTTCCCCATGCCGCACAATTCCAAGCTCCGCTAATTGATGCATTGGTTTCAACGAACAGCAAGGGTGCGAAACCATTCCCTTGGTCACCTGAACTGCTGCAGCAATTTGAGGCATGCAAGAAAAGTCTTTCTAACGCTACTCTATTACAACATCCAGTGAATGACGCCAACTTGGGTCTTTTCACTGATGCGTCCGGTGTCCACATTGGGTCCTGCTTGCAACAAAAGGTAAACAATCAGTGGTTTCCCCTTTCTTTTTTTAGCAAGAAACTAACCCCGCAACAGGCGCAGTGGCCCGCCTATTATAGAGAATTGTTAGCCGTATACGAAAGCGTTCAACATTTTCGATACATCTTAGAAGTTCAACATACCACAATTTTCACCGATCATAAACCGTTATTGTATGCGTTTCTACAGCGGCGGGAGAAACTTCCGCCCCCACAACTAAATCAGCTGTCTTTCATTAGCCAATTTACAACCGACATTCAGTACATCAAGGGTGAAGACAACGTCGTCGCGGACGCTATGTCGCGTATTGATATCGACGCCATCTCCGTGGACCATGACTACGAAGACCTAGCGCGATCACAGGCCTCAGACCAAGAATTAGCCAATTTACTGATAAGTGGTTCTAGCCTAACTCTGACAAAGATTAACATACCTGAGACCAATACCACAGTCTATTGTGATATCTCCACTGGTAAGTCGCGTCCCTATTTGACCCCTTCCTTTCGCCGTGCGGTGTTCAACAAATTACACAATTTGAGTCACCCTGGCGCCCGTGCTACAACGCGCCTTATCGTAGACCGTTTTGTTTGGCCTTCGGTAAGAAAAGATTGCCGAGCCTGGTCTAGGGCCTGTGAAGCATGTCAGCTCAGTAAGGTTTCCAGACACAACTCAGCTCCTCCGGGTAAGTTTGACCTACCATCTGGTCGTTTTATGCATGTCCATATCGACATTGTTGGTCCCTTGCCCATCTGTAACCAATACCGGTATTGTTTGACGGCGATAGACAGAGTGTCCCGGTGGCCTGAAGTTTGGCCCATGCAGTCTATTACAGAAGAAGAAGTGGCAGAAACTTTTACCAGAGAATGGATTCCTCGTTTCGGCGTGCCTTCAGTAATAACTACCGATCAGGGTTCTCAATTTGAATCCGACCTATTCCAACGATTGTTGCTACAATTTGCCACCAAGCGCATCAGAACCACCTCATACCACCCCTGCGCGAATGGGATGATCGAGCGGGTTCATCGCCAGCTTAAAGCAGCTTTGATGTGCTACAATGATTCATGGGTACGGTCACTCCCAATGGTCCTTTTAGGAATGCGGTCGGCATTTAAGGACGATCTCAAGGCCACGGTCGCAGAACTGCTCTACGGAGAGCCTCTTAGACTTCCTGGGGAGCTACTAGTTCCCTGCCCCGCATCGAGAAGCTTTCAAGATCCTGCCGATTTCGTCGTACAGCTACGACACAGAATGTCGACGTTACGTCCACTTCCAGCAACTCGACATGGCGAAAAATCTTCTTTTATATTTAAGAACATTGCAACTGCGTCCCATGTTTTTTTGAGAGACGATACGGTGCGACGGGCATTGCAGCCACCTTATACCGGTCCATTCAAAGTGTTGGAGCGTTCGAGTGACGGAAAGACTTTTACTATTGACGTTAGAGGTAAGAGGATGGTCGTTAGCATCGACAGGCTGAAACCGGCTTTCATGGATAATTCGGACCACCAACCGTCCCAAGCTGAGAGTTTACCAGTTCCGCCTCTACGTGAACAAATACCTGCACTACTGCCTCGTCCAGCCGTCCAAGATCAGTTGTCGCCTGAACCTTCCGTGACGCAACAAGTAGAACCACATAGTTCTCCAACCAAACAACCATATACCACACGCTCAGGCAGACGCGTTAAGTTTAAGATTTTGGATTAATTTGTTACCTATATTATTATTATTTTTTTAAGGTGTGTTTTTGTTAAATTTTGTAATATTGTAGCCTAAGATGTTTTACCTGATTATTATTAAGGTACCTAAGTTAGCCTGACCCGGTTTACCTTTCTCCGTAGGGGGGTGGTGTGGCGACACTAGCACACCACTATATAGTCGGTGGTAGTGTCCCCTCCCTAGCGAGCCCGCCAGATGGCTGCTCTTACTCTATGACTAGATATTTTCAATGTCGGCTACACACTTTATAATCCGCCGGGATTATAATATATTGTACACAACAGTGCTAATGATATTACTCGCAACTTATTGCCAATAAACGAGATAATATTAACTTGGTTGCATCTTTCGTTTCTCCGAGCCTCAACTGACGACGGGAACAATTTCCCGCATACCTACCTACACAACCGCTAAGCGCTTACGGTAGCCTAGCAGCTGCGGTGGGAAACCGTGAAAGTAAAGTTGTTGAAATCAACACATTTTATATTATTATCTCACACTTGTTTCTTCACCTAGTTAAGTAGGTAGATATAATATCGGTAAGTCTTTAACTTGACTTACGGCCGTAGTAGGTAGTATTAGCCCACTGTTTAGTGTTTAGTGTGAAGGCAACAAAATAAAACTTTTTAAAAATCGATAGGTATTGTTAGAAAGTGAGGGGTGGCCTTAGCCCAGCAGCGGGACTGTACAAGCTGAATTATTGTTGTCATAATAGGTCAAAATAATAGAAATATATAAAGTAAAAAAATAGTTCGATTTTGCAACCATCATGAATATTCATGGGTTTTACCTATCAAGTTAATTATCCTCTATGATTGCGAAAGTCTATATCCCAAATCTGTCATTTTGATAGAAAAAGTCATGAAAAACCATACCTACTAAATAGGTACCTAGATACATAATTTAAAAGTATTATCTACATAGATAGGTAGTTACGTACAAATACCATAATATCCTTTAATATTTTACCTACTACCTAAGCGCTACCTATTATTTAGGTCAATTTAGGTCTAGGTATAATTGAAAATTAGATTGATTTGCAATAATGACTAAATTCTCCATAAAATTAACAAAAACAATGCAGTTAATTTCATTCATCAAAATATAGACTGGTAAATATGGCTTTCCACACATGGCACCTCGAAATTTACAATGTCGACACTGTGGACGCAACAAGCATTCATCACCTCGACTATGCATAGAGAGTCGGGAAATTCCTCAGCATCTGCCCCTCGCCTGCTGCTGTCACCACGCTACAGTAGGCACCTGCTATTGCCAAGGTAAACATTGCTGCAATGACGGCGTCTATACCTCAGATAGTAATCACTCTAGCAATGAGTATCCTCCAAATGTTTGGCTAGACACAAGTGAGCAGCCTTCATCGCCTTGCGCAAGGAACGTAAATGTACCATTAACATCTTGTGTAATACGATCGAGTGGTAGAACTTCAGCTGAAGAAAATTATCCATCGGTGGAAATGCCAAACGTACAGAATGAAGCAGCTTTTCCAACGACGCCTTGCGGAATATGTTCTCATGAAGCAGCTTTAGCTAATCAACGCAATCAATGTTTGAGAGCACCAACTGTACAGAGTGATAGAACCCCATGGAATTTATCATCAGCACCTTGTGGAATATGTTCCGAAGAAGCAGCTTCAGGTATACAATGTTATCAAAATCTGAGGACACCAAATATACAACATCAGACGTGTCCAGAGACTTGTCGAGGTATCTTACCACCTACGATTTGTAAAAAATTGCCGATGCCGATGACAGCCAAGGTTCAAATTAAAACCTGTTCAGAGACTTGTATAGGAAATTTGCCTCCGCCAATTTGTACATGTGCGAATGCTAATCAAAACAATGTAACTATAAATAGTCCAAACGTGCAAAGCTTATTACCGCCAGAAGAACATCTAGACGATTCACCAACTACGACGTTTGGAGAACACTCAAATGGTGCAGCATCAGATACACAAGACTCATTCACAGGCCAATATCTAGATGAATTACTAACTACAAATGTACAGGAACAATCAAATCCAGATACTTCCGAAAATACCTCAACTTCACACGAAAGAAACAGTTTGATTTCGTGGGCACCAGATCAAGGAACTGAATCTAATTTAGAAAGTCAGCCAGAAAATACAGCAACTCCTGGGAAATATGACACAAACAATGCAGCATCACCCAAACGAAACAATCCCAGGTCACTAAATGTAAAACCAAAATCAAATCCAGTAACTTCTTCAAAAAACGTCCAAACTACAAATCCAGAATCACCTGAGATTACCTTAACTCCATCTGAACTAAAAAATATAACTTTGAGGAGGCCAATAGTACAGAATGAACGAATACATAACCCACCACAAGGACCTAAGTATGCACTAGATCGCCGCCGTTAGAGCAAAATGCACAGCAACATCCGATTCACTACCTAATGTAGACCATCAAATTTTAACATAATAAAATTATGATGATTGGGTAACGACAAAGGAAATTTAACTTGATTACCTACTTACTGGAATATTGTTGTATTGAGTGCGTCTACGTAAAATTATACCTAGACATAATTATATAATTTATCTGAAATAAACCATTAGGTACCATAAATTATAGTCTATCATTTTATTACAAATATATTTTGTATTATTTTGTTAGCGGTGGTAGCCTAGTGGGCGAACGTCCGCCTTCGAAAACGGAGGTGGCGAGTTCAAATCCCAGTGCGGGCACGATATGTAAGTACGTAATTATCACTCGCTTTTCGGTGAAGGAAAACATCGTGAGGAAACCAACATGCCCCAGAATTAATTCGGAGGCATGTTATCCACCAACCCGGACTAGGCCCCCGTGGGGGATTATGGCCTAACCCTCCTCACGATAGTGAAGGGAGGCCTTTGCGCAGCAGTGGGACAGTTACAGGCTGAATTATTTATTTATTTATTATTTATTCTGTTAAAATGATGTTATTAATGTTATTATATATTAAGTACGAATTGACTGAGTTCTATTATTACCTAGGTCTCAGATTAATCATCATGTACTAGGTACCTATATAATTATGTATGTTCTAGTAATACTTATGTATTTGGAGGTATGTGGTTCCTAGGTATATTAATCTCGTGCCGTATACTCATAATCTAAGTTTGTGAAGATGATGAAACATGGATTTCTCTCCAGTAAGTAGGTACCTTTTTACTTTTTAGGTAGTTAGGTCCTTTATGAGGCCAGAGTATGATGGGCCAGAGTTTTGGGTAGTTCATCTATGGCCAGAGTCAAAGGCAGAGTATAACTCGTTCAAAGACAAAGGAAACTCCGTCTACAGGTCATTATGGTACCTACATATTGTAATTTGTAACTATGTGGGTCACAATAACTCCAGAGTAGGTAGGTACCTACATAATAGCATACTAGGTATAGTAATGATTTATGTAGGTACCTACTGTTTTTTTGCATGAACATTATATTACAAGAAATCAAAGATAATCTTCCGTGGCCGAGCTGCAAAGTATCACACCAGTGTTAAGGTTAGATACCTGATGATGATCAATGACTCACCGATTAAAGGATATTATCGTCAATGACCTGACCACCTGATTGTCAGTGATGATGATAGAGGAAATATAATAAGTATACCTACCTACTGCATTTCTCTTTCGACGTGCCTACTGACTAGGTATTCCTTCAACGAAATAAATACTATGACATCTATGTCTGACATCAAGGAACATAATGCTTGAATAATTTAGCAAATCTCATTCTTTTTTGTATGAGTTAAAGAAATCGCTTTTAGCCGTTTGCTTGCACTATACAAAATGTAGTCCAATAAGCTATGGATTTTGATTTCCGTAAATGGCACCTCGTAGAAGAATATGTCGACATTGTCGACCAACGAAGCCACCACGAGTGTGCGTAGAGAGTCAACAAATTCCTCAAAATTATTCTCGACGAAGCCCTCCACTCCTTATACCCAATTTACGCAACCGGACATCAACTGATTCCAGTTTTATTGAAGACGAAAATTATTATACTGACGACATCTCTGTTAAAGAGAGTGACCCTGGAAATGAGTATCCTCGAAATGGTTCGGTGGACGAATATGAACCATACCCACAGTCTTGCGTAAGGAACTTAAGTGGAACGTTCATACCTTGTTCAACATTCTCAAATGATGCAGGTTCAGCTATTCAAAATGGTCAAATGTCAGAAAACAGCATATTTCCAGAACACTTACTATCAGGGTCGTCACCTTGTAGAAAATATTCAAGTGAACAAATTTCAAACGAACGAAACCGACAAAATTTTAAGACATCACATGCACAGATTGGAACATGCTCAGATAGTTTATTACCGACGCCTTGTGGAACATGTTCAAATAAAACAATTTCAGATGAACAGAATGAACAAAGTATGAGGACACCAAATGAGCGTAATGAAATATTCCCCGCTCAATTCCAAACGACGCCTTGTAGAACATGTTCAAATTCCTATGAAATAATTTCAGATAAACAAAATGATCAATGTTTGAGGACATTAAATGTACGGACTGAAACATGTCCAGCACAGAATCCACAACCACCACCCTGTAGAATAATATGTTCTTATGAAAACATTTCAAATCGACAAAATTTTCAAGCTATAAGGAAGCCAATTGTTCGGAATGAAACATGTCCAGCTCGTTTACTAACGACACCTTGTAGACAATGTTCGAATGAAACAATTACAGATGAACAAAATTACCAATGTTTGAGGGCACCAAATGTACGTGAGGAAACATGCACAGCCCATTCACTACCGACGCCTTGTAAAATTAGTTCATATGATAGATTTTCAGACGAATACAATTCTCCCAATTTGAGGATACCGAAAGTAAAGAAAAAAATACAACAAAACTGCCTATCGACACCTTCTGGAATATGTAAAAATGAAGCATCTTCAACTTCAATTCATGAAAAGCATCAAACAGGAAGGACACCAAATGTAAAGAAAAAAATACGCCCAGCGAGTTTACTATCGACGCCTTGTGCAATATGTACAAATAAAGCATCTTCATCTTCAATAAAAAAAAAGGATAAAACATTAAAGACATCAAATGTACATAAGCAATGCAAATGTTCAGATGAGGCCACTTCAGTTAATAATAATCCAACTTTGAAGACACCCAGTGTACATAAGCATTGTACATGTGCAGAAGAGGCCGTTCCAGTTAAAAGAGATACATCTTTGAAGACACTAAATGTACATACACACTGTAAATGTTCAGATGAGACCACTTCCGTTAAAAATAATCGAATATCGAAAACGCCGATTACAAAGCCGGAAAAACTTCCATCCAAGTATAATGGATGCGTTTACTTATAACAGCTATACAAATGATTCGCCTTGTGGCGGCAAGTTTTCTCTAAAGATTTCTTAAAAATTGTACCATTTTTAAACTGTTTTATTGTAATAGTCTATTTGTATTACTAAATTGTCTTCGATCAGTTTCCAAAGTTAATACCAATACCTAGCCCATTTCAATGCCATTTCCAAATCCAGGGTATTCAGGTAGGCGACCAATTGACAATGCAGTGAGAAATCTGGGCACTTTTCCATCTTAAATGTTTAAAAATAATTATAATGAATATGTAGGTAGGTAGGTAGGTAAGTAGCTTATAAGTTTTTCGGGAATTAATATTTACTGTAGAGTAAAAAACATTTGTTTTTTAGTGCTAGAAAATACCCAGACCACTGGAAAACCCCTTTTCATGGCACCAGCTTACTTACGTCACTTTACTATTAGTATCTCATTTCCCCTCCGAGCATTTGCTCGAAGCATTAGTTAAATATCCCTTCCTTCTTGATTGATTTTCTGGCATAATCGGCCACATCGTCTGCGTTAGCATTGGCGTTTACGTCTGCATTGGCGTCGGCATCTGCGTCAACCACAGCACCATTCAAAGCCTAATAGTTAGTTTCCTTTGTATAATAACTTATAGTAGGTATAGTATAGGTACAACACAAAAGCACGTTCCTGTAGTATAGCTTGCTTGTAGGTACTTACCTATATATACCTCCTATATACGGATAGGTACCTACTTATAGATAAGTATGGACCATAGAGGAAATAAATAGGTACTATTAGGTATTGTACGTGTACATAGTATGGACTGGATTATTTTTATTAAGTTTGTATACTTATTGGGGGACACTGTCATTTCCTGTGATTATTTCAAGGTCACTTTCATGTCATTATGATATTAACACGTCATGATTAACCTGTCGTCATGATGTTGCATTGGATAATGGCTGAGAATGTTATTATTAGCTATTACTGAATAAACATTTAGGTAATTATGGCGACTTACCAACATTGAAAACTATAAAAACAGGCGTTCTGCGCACTTTTCTAATATGGAGACGAATATTTTTTCTGAGAGGTAAGTAGGTAACTACATGGCACCTCGGAAAATAACAATAATATGTCGAAAGCCTTCGTCACGAAAGTGCATAGAAAATTCAGTGGTTCTAGCACCTACGCTCATTCGGCGTATGCCCCTCTACCCTTGCTCATGTCACCAGCTTGCATCTGATCCCTGCTTTTGTCACAAAATAGATTACTCCGCCGAAGACGGCTCTACTGCAGATAATAATTTAGACGCACCTGACCATCATCCGAATGGTTTAGCACGTGTACAGTGTCATCCCCCTTGCTCAAACAACGTTAACCTACTTATGCCCTGTGGAGTATGTCCAAACAAGGTTGCAGCAGCTAAAAAGAGAAAGCAAGTTTTGAATGGACAAGATGTAGAGACCAAAGGGTCGAGCAATGAACAGAGTGCGACTCCTGACGCCGCCTCAAGTGTGGCAACTCCAGCTAAAAAAAATTATCAATCTTCGACGACCTCAAATGAATATGATCACTCTTATCCAGAAAGTTACTCGGATAATTTACGAACTATAACACCCGACGGCAGTGGCTATTCGCAAGCTAGTGTACCGAAATATAATGATAAAACTACAGACACGTCAAATGTTCAAAATCAAATATATCCAGGAACTTATCCTACAGCGGCAGAGGACCGCTATTCATCTGCTGGAATACCATCTAAACAAAATGATCAAACTTCTAGGACACTAAATGCACGGGATCAAACCAACCCAAGAACTAATCCGCCTCGAACAAATGATGGATATTCGAATGTCAAATCTTTACCCAAACTAAATGACCAAACTTCAATGCCACCAAACCTACGAGATCAAACCTTTCCAGGAACTTATATACCTGGAGCACCTGACGACTACACAAATGTCAATATTCCGCCTGGACAAACTTATCAACCTCTCAGGACGCCAAATGCACAAGATCAAACCTCTCCAGGAGCTTATCGGCCTGGAACACGTGACTACTATTCAAATGGCTCAAATTCGACTTATCAGCCTTCTACAACAGCAAATGTACAGGACTATCCAAGAACTTACCCAACTGTAACGCCAGATGGATATTCAAATGTCAAAACTTCGCCTAAACAAAATTATCAAACTTCCAGAACCCCAAATAAACAGGAACATAGCTACCCAGGAACTTACGCGACTGGAATACCTGGTGATTATTCAAATGTCAAAACTTCACCAGAACAAAATTATCAAACTTCAAGGACGCATGATCTTCTGGATCCAACCCACCAAGGAACTTATTTGCCTGCATCACTCGACGGCTACTCAAGTGTGAAAACTTCACCTAAACAAAATTATCAAAGTTCAAGAACACCGAATACACAGGAGAAATCCTATTCAGAAACTAAACCATCTGCAAAACGTGACGGTTATTCAAATGTCAAAAGTTCACCTAAACAAAACTATCAACACTCCAGGACGCCAAGCATACAGGATCAAACCTATCCAGAAACTTATTTGGATAATTTGCTACGTTCATCGCCTGACGGCCATTCGAATATTACAGTTTTACCTGGACGCCATGATCGATCATCTAGGACGTTTGCATCGCCAGTTACAGAACATTATGAAAGGCCACATACACCAAGCATGCAAAATCAAACATATTCTGGAAATAATTCGTCGGGAGTACCTGATAGATACTCAAATGTCAAAACTTCACCTAAATATAATAATCAACCAATCAGCGAGCCGAATGCACGAGATGAAGCGTATCCGCCGGGAACACCTCACAATTGCATAAATGTCAAAACTTTACCTAAACAAAATTATCATGCTTCAAAGACGTTCAGTGAACAGGATCAATCCTATCAAGCTTATCCTCCTGGATCACGGGATAACTATTCAAACGTTAAAACTTCATCTAAACAAAATTATGAAAGATATAAGACCCCAAACGGAAAAGAAAAACAGGATCAATCATTTCCAGCATCTGGATTACCTGGCAGCTATTCAAATATCAAGACTTCACCTAAACAAGACTATCCAACTTCTAAAACACCAGATGAACTGGATCAAACGTATCCAGAAAGTTATCAGTTTACAACACGTGAAGGCTATTCAAAAGTCACATCACCACATAAACAATATTATGATACGTCTAGGACACCAAAGGATCAAAGCCAGCGAACTTATTCGACTGCAATATCTGGTGCAGCTCCGGAAAAAATGTCTCAATCCAGATCTACAAATGTAGATAATGGGAGTTCACTTACCTCACCAACCACGCCAGATCAAAATTCCGAATCTCTCATAGAAAAAGAAAGATTTGGAAAGAGTCTTGATCCAACAGCGTCACCCAACAGCCAGAAGACTCTTCGATCTAAAAAGAGGGATAATATCTCTCACACACAAATGAATTGTTTGTGTCCAGTGAGTCAAAGTGAAGGGTGTTCATGTCACTACCCTCCATCTTTCAGACAAGTTGGATGCACAGGGCTGATAACGGGCACCTGCGATTGTGGCAAACCAAATTAAGGTTAACCAAATTAGGCCTTCATCAATAATAATAATATAACCAGACAGATACCTAATTTTGATCAAAAGAAAGACTAAAACTTAAGTCAAATATTTAATTTTGATTAGGGTACCTAAGTGTGAAATTAAACATTGATAATTTAATAATGTTTCATTATTTTTGGTTTCATTTTTCCGTTTTTACTTTATACCTAATAATATAATGATTGAGTGATACGTACCTAGGTAGCACAGACCATGCATATCTATACTAATATTATAAAGAGGAAAACTTTTTTGTTTGGTTGTAATGAATAGGCTCCGAAACTACTGAACCTTGATTTGAAAGATTCTTTCACTGTTGGGAAGCTATACTATCGCCGGTACACATAGGCTACCTTTTATCCTGTAAAAATTAATGGTTCCTGCGGGATAGTAGTTAACGCGGGTGAAACCGCGAGGTGCTTCTAGTACTAAATATAGGTAGTTACTGGAGGTACAAATATAGGTAATTCCTATACAGGACGACCCGCGGATATGCCACATGGAGGCAAAATACATTGAATATTGTAGATGGAACATTTTACTGAAAGAAGACATTATGTCTTCTTAATGGCCCGAATCGCTTCGAGAAAAGGATAGTACGGCCGTGCCTTTTGTTTTGCTCGACTTGGCGGGGGCACTGCCGTGCCCCCAGATTATTTGACTTTTATAAACAATTTCAACGGCATTCATAGATATTTAAATACTTAATTACATGGTTGAACCGGGAATCGAACCCGTTACAAGAGATAAATAATCTTATTATCATATTAGCTTTATCATACCGATCGAAAGGCTTTATCATATGGATTTTTTTGCGAAATAATATAGTGTCATTAATAAAAGGAAGACCACCAGCTGCTATATACTTCCTAGCGGGGAGGGCAAGTAAACAGGGTCCAGCCAGAGCTACTTTTGGCGCCATATTATTATAATGAAACGGTGATTGATCAGTTGGTTCCGTCTACAGAGCGTACGTACTTACTACCTACCGGGCGTCGATTCCACACGGAGATTTTACGTAGATTTATTATCTCTATGGTGCGGGATGTCCCCTACATAGTGGGACAGCCTAGGGGGATTTCCTGAATAATCCGTTTGTGCGTATGATGGGCAACATGGTTTGGTAACAAACTTATATAGGTAAAAAACCTTGAAGGTGGGTCTATAAAAATAAATAACATTAAACTAAAACTTCATGGACTTATTTGCGAAAATTATGATAAAAAGTGTAAGTAACACATCGCAATAAAGGTTGAATGTGTAATGTCTGCTTGCGTCTAATGCAAAATGGAACCATATGGATAACACAGTTGAGTTCGTTAGAACACTGGAACACACGATTAGTATACCTATAGGTATATAGTTATTTTTATACACCATACAAAATAAATATTTTGGAAAAAACATTTTTTAATAAATAATAAAACTGATCTAATATTGAACATGCAATATCTGCCTTATGTCTGACAGTTAGCTAATGATATACGTGAAGTCATTGAGGTCTTCTAACATGCGCGAAGCCAAAACATACAAAACATGATACAAACTTCAAACTTGAAGGAGAATCGGTAATAAAGAATTTTACTTGCTAAAATTGATTTGAAAAAGGCTAAGAAGGTAGGTACCTACCTACTAATCAAATAATCGTGAGGTGATTATTAGCTATTTACTACCATAAAAACAACAGTCCTCTATGTAGTACCTGTTATAAATAAATACGCCCACACGCAAATCAAAAACTGGGACATTTTCATTTTTCACCGTTTTCCCAGGTATGTCGGGGTTTCCTGAAGCACTCCAGCCCATATCCTGGCTCGCCGGCCGGTGGTCTACAAAGGATGGAAAAGGAGTTTATCCGAACATCCCGGAGTTTTCATATCATGAAGAGTTAGAATTTATTTGTATAGGTAAGCTGTTGATGAGAATTCTAAATTCCTAGCAAAAACGGTCTATTCTTGAGATATGCGCCTCTAGTTACATTAATTATTGTAATTTATCTATTTAATGCTTTTTTAATATTGATGTGATGTGTTTGATCTGAACTCTGAGAGTTATTTCACAAGCTAGTTTCATGAATAAATAATAATGCAGTTGAATTGTATTAAAACAAACAATTAACCGATTTCAGGTCAGCCGATGTTCAACTTCTCATCTGTATCTCGGCATCCGGAAAAGCAGACACCGATGCATCAAGAACGCGGTTTCCTCAGAATAAAACCGGAGTCCAACAATGTTGCTTTTGTGGTCAGCCATAACTTCGGCCTCACATCCCTCGAAGAAGGAACACACGATCCGGAGAAAAAGGAAATTGTCTTAGAAACCGTCAACCTTACTAGAATGTCATTTGCTAAGCCACCACAGGTGAAGAGAATTAAGAGAATCCTTAGGCTTGTGCAGCCTGACACCTTGGAGATAACTCTTCATATGGAGACGGATAGTACACCTCTGACGCAGCATTTGAGCGCAGTATACAAAAAACAAATAGAAACTTAGGAACTTCTTTATTTTTAAAACTTTTTGTAGAAGCAGTATTAGATACCTTACAAAATGTTTCTCAATGTAAACGATTGATGTAGTGCTGATGGATTAGCCTTTTGAACTCCACAGGCGTCTATATGTGACAACACGAAACATGCTCTGCACACCAGGCGTCATCAAGAGATGACTGTTTCTTTGTAGATTGGGTAGCTTTGTAGGTGGCATAGAGGGCATGTTTTGCTTCTAAAAGCTTACCAGTCAAAAGGCACTTGAGTTTTAATTTGTGTAGATTATAAATAGGTAGGTAGTTTAATTTTGTTGAGCTCATGTGTTTTATTTTAAGTCCAGAACTTGTTTATAAAATAATACGGGTAGGCAGAGAACAGATATGAAATAATATTCATTATCAGTCACAATAATTATGCTGTAAGAGGGCCACCACTATTCTCTCTGGAGGCTTCGGCAAGGAAAAGGATCCTTTTTCCAAGGAAAGGTATTTTTTGTTATTACAACCATATACACGGCAATTTCTACTTTATTGCCATTACGTTAATGTATATTGCTATTTGCCACCTAAAAATCCTCAGTCGTGCCGATGCCGATAATGGGTGCCGGGCCTTAGTAGGGGGCTTCCTAGAAAGTGATGCTGTAGTTAAAGTATTTTATTCAATGGTAGCTTTCTGGTTTCCCGCTACGATCATCTTTGCCTCATATTGGGTAGGTAGGTAGATATGATGTATTACTGCATTTTCGCTTCTTCACATAGTA
Organism: Hylaea fasciaria; assembly: GCA_905147375.1. Lineage (NCBI taxonomy): Eukaryota > Metazoa > Arthropoda > Insecta > Lepidoptera > Geometridae > Hylaea > Hylaea fasciaria. The sequence goes on along the minus strand of LR990221.1, from coordinate 3,038,339 downwards.
ATGTTGTTTGTTATGGGTTCTATCTTTGATATCTGTATAGTTTGCCCCTAAGATGAGAGAAATATAAATGTAAAAAAAAACTTTGAAAGTTTTATTAAACACCTTTACCAACCTTGATTAGGAAACAATATTCATGGACTAAAAAAAAATAGCAGCACACCATAAATACTAAAGAAGCTTAGGTTACATGACTGACCACCTCATAATGGCTCCTTGCAAATAGTATTACCTACCAACATATTATGGACAGTGCTTAGCTCTTGTTTATAAAGATCTATCATCCATATAATATGGCAATACCTACTTATTTTATGAATGACAGTCTCACACCTAATCCTAGTTGCCTCCACACTCCACTGGTTCCATCAAATGGTGTCAGTCATATTATATTATACTAGCTGCGCCCCGCGGTTTCACCCGCGTTTTTATAATATACGATATCTCTTTATGAATTGTAGCCTGTGTTATTCTGATGTACCTATAAGCTATATTATTGTAAAGTTTCATCAAAATCCATTCGTTTTTATGTGAAAGAGTAACAAACATCCATCCATACTTACAAACTTTTGCATACATAATATTAGTAGGACTATGATGGCCAATAGTACCTACCTATAGAAATCAGTGTCTTTGACAAAGAGTTGAATGAAAGGCCAGTACCATGCAATGTTATTAACCATAGTACCTATAATGGGATCATATTTATTGCTTTATGCTGTAACCATAACAAACAGTATAGAATTAAAATTCCTTAAATAACAAAAACTGATCAATTTTATACCCTAGTGTACATGAAATCTAAATAAATAGGTACAGTTAAATAGTTATCTTATGTAGTATGTAGCTTGAATACCTATTTTGTGGCAGCTACAAGAATACACATAATGGAAGAATCATAACAGTTTTAATCACCCACAGAGGTATTTTGTTAATTTATCAAATTACTTATTCAAACAGCGCTCATTTCAACAAGTCACAATATATAGGGAGACAACAAAGCAGTCAGTGCGGCACGCTCAGACGAAGTAGTGTGGCTTTCTCACTGTAATGCCGTATTCTTGTAAAGCAGGCGCAAGGTCTTCCATTGTCATTACGTATTTCTTTTCCTTTGGACCTTTCTGGTTTTTGGAGCTTTGCGTGATTTGGCTGGACGTGCGCATTTTGCAGTGCTGCAACGCATCATTTGCAATATCAGAGAGGAACTTCTGCGACGCCAGTGCTATTAGGCGTATCAATCTGGAAACATACATAATGCTTTGTTCATTATTGTTGTTACAAATATGAAATAATAGTGAAGTGACTTTCAATGGTGTGATGTAGACATTATCAGCCACTTATGCTGTTTTGTCTTTAAACTAATAATTTGTTTGTCACTACTATCTTGTATTGAAGTGCCAGGATAAATAATACTTTTACTAAATAAAGAGGGTACCATGTCTAACACGTTTGGAAAAAAGTAAAGTACCTTGGGTCCTGAGATTCGAAGCCAGACATGTTCAGGTAGTGTGCAACCACGGAATCTGGTATAGAAGGGTTGTAATTCTCCAGTTGTAAGAGGAAGTCGCTGAGAGCGTGACCCGCACCCGTGTCTTCCTCCATTCCAACAGACGGCGACCCCATTCGACTCATTGGCATTGTGTTACACTCAAAACATTGAAGACTAAATTCTAAACTTGTTAAAACATTAACTTATATTGCCTTTCTCTTCTTTGATCTTTCTTTATTCTTTCCTTTGCTCAAATAAAGAAAGCAAGCCTCGATACGACAGTCGACAGCGACCAACCACAGATAAAATATCACTATATATTATATGTTATTTGTGGTTGTGATATGTAGATAGAAAAATAGAAATGTCATGCATGACATGACTCATGTCAGTTTTCACTTGCTACCATTTTGGCACAACTGCTAATGTTTTGATATTCCTTACGTTAGGTTTAGTATGAAATCTTAGCTTGTAAAATACTGATTAAATTAAGTGAACTTGCATAATATGGAAAACCAAATCACAACTAAATAAAAATATATTTTGTATTATTCCTCTCCATCTGTATAATAATTCTGTAACCTTTATTAAAAAAATCAATAATCAGCATGAACCGCATTGACAAACCACAACGAAACGCAATTTGCGCACGTCATTCCTGTGCTGCCAGACTTTACTTTTTACCCCAAATTATGTCTAATTTACCACTTTTAAGGTTAATTTTAAGAGGATTTAGTTTATTTGCCTAATTAATAGAAACATTAACTGCATTAAAACAAAAAACCTCTCATTTCTAATATTCTGTTAGTGTTTTTTTTTTTAACTGAAATATGTATTCAAATGATACCTATTCTATTTGTTTAATATTTTGAATTATCCAAATGCCTAAACCTAAAGTATTTCAAAACATAAATAAAGGTCCGTCATCTTATCAGAAACCCAATTTCAATTATTTTCTAGCAGGTAACAGGGTAAACGTAGCATTTGCCACGACCACCCTGACCTCGTGGTACTTTGCCGTCAAGTTGGCAACGGCGGCCCCTTCCTTCCTTCTTTTACGCCGCTCCACTGTGCAGAACTGCGAGAGAACGTGATCGATCGAATTTCAAAAAAGGCACACACCTACCCCTGTGCTCCCGTGATCACGAAATATCTCCAAATCTCCTGATATACATCAGGGGTTAGTGTTTCGTGATTATATCCATTCCGTGTGTGATCCTTTAGTTTCCGCCGCGCGGCGATTACCCAGTGAGGACCCACCTAATCTAACAAAATGTCGAACCTCACCGATCCCGTCGCATTCGCGAAGGACTTCATCGCGGGAGGCGTCTCCGCCGCAGTGTCCAAGACCGCCGTCGCGCCCATCGAGCGCGTAAAGCTGCTGCTGCAAGTCCAGCATGTGAGCAAACAGATCGCCGTCGACCAGCGCTACAAGGGCATCGTCGACGCTTTCGTCCGCATTCCCAAGGAACAGGGTCTGCTCTCGTTCTGGCGCGGTAACTTCGCCAACGTCATCAGGTACTTCCCCACGCAGGCGCTCAACTTCGCCTTCAAGGACAAGTACAAGCAGGTGTTCCTCGGCGGAGTCGACAAGAGGACGCAGTTCTGGCGCTACTTCGCCGGTAACCTGGCGTCCGGCGGTGCCGCGGGAGCCACGTCCCTCTGCTTCGTGTACCCGCTCGACTTCGCGCGTACCCGCCTCGCCGCCGACGTCGGCAAGGGCGACGGCCAGCGCGAGTTCAGCGGTCTCGGAAACTGCCTGAGCAAGATCTTCAAGACCGACGGCCTCACCGGCCTGTACAGAGGCTTCGGAGTGTCCGTGCAGGGCATCATTATCTACCGCGCGGCCTACTTCGGCTTCTACGACACCGCCCGCGGCATGCTGCCCGACGCCAAGAAAACGCCCCTCGTCATCAGCTGGGCCATCGCTCAGACCGTGACCACCGTCGCCGGCATCATCTCGTACCCCTTCGACACTGTCCGCAGGCGCATGATGATGCAGTCCGGCCGCGCCAAGGCCGACATGCTGTACAAGGGCACCCTCCACTGCTGGGCCACCATCGCCAAGACTGAGGGCACCAAGGCCTTCTTCAGGGGCGCATTCTCCAACGTTCTCAGAGGTACGGGCGGTGCCTTTGTGCTCGTCTTATACGATGAGATCAAGAACCTCCTCTAAACCTTATGTAAGAATTATTGTTACCATAATTTCAATTGTGATTCGGAATCACTACACAGCCACTCCCCTCAAATCGTGTATTATTAGATGCAAAAATGAACCTAGTAACTTATTTTTAGTTAAATAAATGTTATACAATGATTCCATAATTTATTGTTTTATTAAAAGAGTGTTGCATAACCATTTAACAGTAGTTAGGAGTGAAACAAGTGAATTCAGACTAGTAACATTCCATTGGGAATTCTTTTTTAGTGATCACTCATGCGGCCAGTGTCAGTTATGTAACCAACCTCATTTTGAATGAAGTCTCGAGGCCAAGGTTGAATTCAAAGTGTAAAATTATCTAAAACATCCTGGATTATTTTAACCTAGCTACTGTTTCAAAAGGCATTCTATTAAGTGACTACTATTTTCACTTTGGTGAAATTTAATGGATTTAACATCTTATGTAACACTAGGGAGTGAGTTAGCTTGTAGGTACTGTGTCATCAGTTTCTTGTTATTATGCTCAGAATGCTGTGAAAATGTCTGAAATCATGTGATTTTGAGCTGTTATGTAACGACGCAGGAGTGTTTCTGTGAGTGGTGACTAGTAGGCTAATATTTAGTTCACTTGTAAAGTGTTTGCTGTGTAGACCCACACATATAGGTACTTAATATCTTCGTAGTTCTGTTATCTGTAGGGTGGGTGAAAACCTGTGAATAATGTAAAATCCTTCCTCGGTGTGAGCTTTTCTCGACAAAAACTCATAAGTGTAACGAGTGATTTAATAAAAATAGAAAATAAATCTATAAAAACATACATATCATACTTTTTCATTTCCACCTTACATTCATTTCCTATACTACACCAGGTTTCATAATTTTGGTAATGTGTTCCAATTTTTAATAATGGCCAATAAGAGAATAGGGCAGAATTAAGTATTTTGAGAAGTAGGCATTGTGTAGAATATAAATATTAGTCGTCGTTTGTAGACCAATAAAGGATGAACCAGAAAACGTAGCTGATGCCGGCAAAGACAATCTCTAGATGTTCAAGCCGACCTAGGTATGTACTATGTAGTGCATAAAATTATTATGGCCATGAAACCTATGACAGTACTAAGACAGCCTATGATTCCAACCTGACAGAATCCAAAACCTATTGCGAACAGCACTGAGGAAGGTGCTTTCTCATAGGGCGAAGGTGGTAGGTCCTAAATCGTCTCAGGTGATGTGATTAGGTATTTGGCTCGTTACTCTTGACCTCGGGGTACCTCTCCCATGCTATACACTTTAACAGATGACGTCACGATCATCTGGCATGACGTCATCAGAAACGAGTTTTTTCATAAATTTACGTTTACGTAAACCGGTCTGCAGTGCCTTTATATAACAGCTGTTATCGATCGACGCAGCGTTACGCAATACGCCACCGCGTCTGTCTAGAATCGAAATGGCCGCCGCGCGCCGCTGCCACGCGAGATGTCTTCAAGTTTTCATTGATCAAATAGGCTGGTAAGCTCATTGATAGATGGGAATCATTAATATGCTTGTGTGAGTAGGCCATGCTTGTAACTCAATTTAATCCGGATGTTTACTTTGCCATACCGTGCTTTCGTCAGCCGTCACTTGTTCAGAGTCTACTACTTAGCTGATTTTATCGCAAAAAGTATAATACTAATATAATTATACGTATAGTATCGCAACGAGTACAAAGTCGACAGTCACAAAGTGTTAATAACTTCCTGACATTCATTAGTAGAAGCTACGGGCGCGGTGCGTCGTTTTTGATAAGCTATTGTACAGTGATTTTGGATTTTGGTATAGGTAGGTACCTAACCATGTTACGTTACAAGCATTATGCAATCTCAGTGTAGCTACTACACTACCTCCATTATCTAGATTCTAGGCCATGCAGGGTCCCAACCTAATCCTATCCGAAAGTGGTTTCTACTGGGAGATGGTTAAGTATATATTACATTCTCTTAAGACCTTTTAACTAAAACCGACTCTTCTAAACGAGCCCGCAGCGCGGCTGGTGCAGTACCACACCACACCTTTGTCAGATATAGGCACTTATATTCATGTAGGTACCTAACACTGCGTGCAAATATTATTATTCCGGTCGGATATTATTCGGCATATCTTCCCATTCCCATTATATTATTATTTAAACTCGAGAAGCAGACAAACGCATGCATTGCCACGCAACGATTTCAAACTTTTCAACTGCCGTGCGTGGCCATGCACCGTGACGTGAACTGTCTCCGAGCTGACCGTTACAATTAATCTAATTGAATCGATACAGCAGTGCAGTGGCTCGCAAAGGAACTCGTCCAGAAACGAGATAGCCGAGCCAGGCATTTTAGATTTGTAATGTTTCTAAGAAAATGCTATCTGCAGCGGATTTTCATAGTTCCATAATTTCGGAATAGGATATTATGTTATAATACCTTCCTAAAGTAACCGATTTTTTGGTAGACCACTCACATTTTAGACCACTACATAGTTACATCGATACATTTACAATTTGTTTTCAATTCAATTCAGTTAATTTTTTTTTGTTTTGAATTATTATTTTAAGACATAGGTAATTAAGCATGATGAATGGGATAAGCCATACTGGCTCCTGAAACACAGTTAGTTCGGGACTCTAGTTCGGGAGCCTATAAGATATCAAAATCTAGCTGTCACATTACTTTATCATAAAATACATTTTGTATTTGTTTTGTTTGTATTTAACGGCACTAATTGTGCGCAACCTGCATTGCCTGACCACAAAATACTCCGCTGGCGCAACGGCAATCTTACAACGAACCGATCAACCGACCATCCGACCATCCTCATGCCTCATTGCCGTTGAATCGAAGAGCTCCTCATAGAGAAAGCACCAACCGCTAAGACCAGTATGAACCTTGAGACGTGATGCGAAGAGCTCCCTGCCATCACATCGCTATATTACACTGTGATCAGATCTGGTGTGACTCTGTGGGAACCCGAAACTAGGGCTGGCTCGTAAAAAATACTCCTTGCGAACCAAAACTCTGTGTGCGCTCCTAACATATTAATTTTATTTTGCCCGTCTTTTGCCGTCTTTTGCACTCTGTGGGTGTGGCTGTGGTGGGTATCGATCGTGTCAAGTATAAAGGACCATTATCAATGCTGTATGTTTCGAGCTAAATGTAACCGGATCGTACAAGCGAGACCAGCCAGACATTAGTATACGAGAGTCATCGGTAATGATGAGATCCTCATACTTGAATATCATACTTGGAACAACACGGTGTCCGGTGCAAAGGAAATACGAAGAAATAACTGCCAGATATTGTCAAAGTCAAAGCATTTATTGTAAATAGGCAATAAAATCGCACTTTTACAAGTCAAATAGCTAATTCTCGTTAGCAAAGATAACCATAAAACATAAAATATGATACATTAAATTAAACAGTAGGGGAAAACAGGGTGGCTCCGTACAGAGGGAGCCTTCGTACAGTACGTATATCTCCGCTATTAGTTATTTAGGCGCGTTCATCTTTTTATGCCTGATTGCCACTCGTATGCAGCTACTAATTAGCGGGACAAAACATCAGTATGGCTGCCGGGTCCGATGAAATAAAATCAAATGTGTTTTCGCGCCGCGAAAGTAATATTTGGACTTGAATTCAAACTCATGTAGCTCTAGTAAGTTTTACTGAAATTGTGTAAGTAATTCATTGTAATTGAGGAACATATCCATTAGTTTATTATGTATTCGTAAATTTTGGGATGCAGCTTAATGCATATTTATTTTTATCAGAATTGTGTAATTATTTGGGTTGGGGTACCTTCGTACACATGTGTGTGGGGTACATTCGTACTATATAAATGCTTCGTGAAAATATTTTTCAGCCTGCAATGTCCATATTAATATTTGATTATCACGATTATGTCATGTTATCGTTATTATTTATGTTGATTCTTACTAAGTAGACTATTTAAGTGACTTTTTAATTTAAAAGAAGTTTTTTTTGTGAAATACTGCTGCATTAGTTCTACTACATCTAAAGGCTGATAATTACTCAATTTTATGTTATTTGAAAATCAAACTGTTGAATGTTTATAGTTATTTGATGATAAACGTATTTATTTTTATTTTAAATAACTTTTATTATTGTGTTAGCTGTGTACGAAGGTACCCCACGTCTGGGGTGCCTTCGTACGTTTTTCATTTTTTAGTAAATCCGTCATTACTCAGTCAATTATGCTGTATCGATACTGATCCACACTACATTTTATAGCCAGATATGTGTGTAACATACCAGCATTAAAATGAGTTTGAAATAGCTGTTAGTTTCTTTTTTACAAGGCCTAATGTAAAAACTGTACGAAGCCACCCTGTTTTCCCCTACCTACCTATAATTAATTGATTATTTTTTATTATTGAGTTTGAAAAAGGATGTTTCCCTTTCAATGGTTTTATTCATCTAGGTAAGTATAGTAGTAATAATAGTAACAAGTAGTCATATAATTCATTCGTAAGGTACTTACCTAACTTGGTTGTCCTTGGTACCTACCCATACCTAGTAGGCAGTAAGATATGGAAGCCCCATGATAATCGTACCTACCTAATGCATCTTTCTCTTTCAAATCATCGAAGGCCAGTTCAGCCACTAAACACATAGATCATGGAAATGGTTCGACTTGTGAGAATGCCAAATTGGACAGCAGCAGTTTTGGCAGCGGATAAGCTTTTACGAATAGGTACTTAAAAATACACTTTATTGTACTTTTATGGCAATTGGCAACAGTATTCAGCTTCAGACTTTCAGGCAGTCTTTATGAGCTTACAGAACTGCAAAGAGGTAGTTATACAGATAATAGAAGGTAAGTACAAAAACCAAAACCCGACTAACTAGTGATCAAAACCAAAAATAGATTCATCCTGATGTTCAGAGGATAGCCGTGGTCGTATGCCACTTTGCCCTAAAGCTTACGATCGCTTACTACTGCTAGATTGCAATGTACGAGTAATGTGCAATGTACAATATACATTTCATTGTATATTGTACCTATAGGTAGGTGGCCCTAAACCATTCGTTGGCTTTGCCGTAATCGGGTATTAACATGTAAACATGTCTGCTAATTGAAGAACTATACAATCGGATCTCAATGGAGTGGCTTAAATTCGGAATAGTTTGTGACATTTCATTGTGACATTGATTACAAATGTTCTTATTTAACTATAGCATAATAATGAAAAAATATATAAAAAATAGCAGACTCCCATAATGTAACAAACTACCTATTCCGAAGCCAATCCATTGAGGTACAATTGAAGCGTTCTTAAATTAGCATAATGGACCCCCAGATTGCATATGGTGAGTAGTACGTAAGTGATAGTGCCTCTGGCAGTTTCTCAGACCACCTAGAGGCAAACGGCTCCTGATGTGATCAATGGATAAAAGCATAGCACGGAACATACTCATAACTTAGCCACGAGATAAAGAAGTCATTGCTGTTGGGGGTGAGAATCCGACCCGCGGTGACATTGGGTTGCAAAGCACGAATAGAATATAAAGTACCTCCGTCTCCCGCAAATAAACCAGTTCACAAAATACACAAGTTACCTATAGAACGAATCCTTCAATGGGCGGATTGTCGCTAAATGCAATCTCTGTCAATATTACCGCTTGACCATCGGAGGTCAGATCAGCGGTCCATAGCATTTATTATACCTATTTGACATAACCTACAGTACAGCTACCAAACCAATTCTTACAAAGAAACTACAATAGATCTTACAGATCCGTCCAGATCTCAGTTCCTAGAGGAGACAAAACTCCTCGCTATCCTAGACTAGGTACCTTGCAGGTCTGAACAGAATGTAGGTCACCGTTGCAATAACCTCGTTTGACCTCCGCATGCCCGTTCAATACGGAGATTGCATAACGTTTTCAGCTGCTCTTACGTAAGGAAGAAACTACGCTGAAAGGATTTTTTTTACTGTCTTGCCACTCACCATTATATTTATGAATATACCATTATACGTATGAAGCCAGTCATAGTTTGACTGGTCAGAAACCAAGGATTTATACTTAGTCTTGCTGACTCTTGCTTCATCAACAAGAACAATAACGCAGCAGGGTCCAAAACGATCAAATTACATTAATCTTGACATCGCCTGTAACTGGAATTCCCTGCATCAAATGAATCATACTTACAGCGACTATGAGGATCATCACAACCGCCTAGGACTCGAGCTTTTTATTTAATGTAACAGTTTGCTATTCGTTGTGTATGGCTTTTACCTGGTAAAAATACATATATTATGTGTAGGTACCTAGATTTTATGTCATTGCTGCAGGTGCGGATTTCTAATTGAATTTTTGGGATTCTGCGAATGCAGGGCGGTTCGAATTCACTAGCAAAGCTCATTGCATCGTTTGACTTCAAAAGGTATTAGGTACATATCCTAAATAATAAATAGATGGGGCAATAAAACACTGTAGCACAGTAGTACAGTCATTAACACCTCGAGTCAGTCGGCCAGTTAAAAATAACTCGAAGACCGAACAGCTGATTTCACGTCGACGACTGCGACTGATTCAGAATCCATACTATAGTTAATTGTTTTTAGTTTTCATTTTGTTTTTATTATTACCCAATGATTTGGTTGAAATATAAATTTGTTATCTTTACTTGCAAAATAAGTTAATATGCAATGTTTATATTTTACCTATACCTACCTGTCTACCATTTAATATCCCTGAATCCAAACTTTTGTATTCTGGGCTGTACTACGACGAGGTCTCTAAAGACAATAAATGACATGAATACCATCACTGCTCGTGATTTATATCATTGTACATAGGAATGTAGGTATAGGTAGGTACTACAGTTTACATTTTATCTGTTTAAATCATTATCTAAACAAGCTCAATGCCAGCCTCTGCTAAAATGAAATGTGATAAATGTAAATTATTTTTGAAACGAATTATATTTGATTTAAGTTATAAGTTAGGTGCCCAAATACCTAGGTAGGTATGCCCAAATACCTTTTTTTCTATTTGAGTATTCGTATCAATGGATGTCGTTTGTCTTGTCCCAAAAAAGAAGTGTTTCTAGAAATATATTTTTCTAGACATAATGTTTAATACGGTAAGTTATTTATATATTATTGTTGAGTGTTGGTAGCTGAGGCGAGTTACCTTCCGCTTCTATCATCAGATGCTATATTGATCTACTTTATAAATAAAACTCTGCGCGAAAATTCAGTTTTTGGTTAATTTTCAATTCAATTCTAGAACTCGCCATTATTAGAGTACCTCAATCATAGTTTCAGTAATTCGGACGCTATCAGCCTTATCAGCAGGATAGGTACGTGATGGCGTATCTTGTCGAGACGAGGGTGAACTTCACTGATAACGGACGTTAGGTTTCGTTTGGTTAGGTAGGTACAGCGTTTCATAAAGAATCGTGACGTGATGAAAATAGAAAATCTTTATCCTAGGTAAGGTATTATCTAGGCTACTGATATTTGACGACTACGAGTAGCTAAGTATTTCACCTGGCCTGTGGTTGTATGTAGATCTATTTATACATGTTGCGGTTTCTTCTATTTTCTGTGGCGGACAAGAAGTTTTTGTAAGTAGGAAAATGAAAATATAAGAATAAAAAAACATTGTTCTATGAGTGCTAAGACTATATTATAAGACTAGGTAATAGGTACTTCGTGAAAATGGTTTCCAATGTTTGTTTCCCAACACGTACCTAAATACTACTGAACAGTTTCTGATGCGGGTTTTTACGGTTTGGTATTTAGAACCTGACTTGTCCAATATGTTCATTAGTTGCATTACTTATGGCTTATACACCTAAATCCGAGTTATTGTGGTGTAGGCTTCAATCAAATATATAGGTACTTAGTTAGGTACTTATAGATATATTAGGATAGATATTAGATTCCGCATCGCAGGGTGTAGGCTACATGCACATATTGCACATATTACATACCTTTTGCCAGGTACCAAAAGCAAGTAGGTTTACCTTTACAAAGTACAAAATCCGAACATTTTAACTACAAATTGAGAAGTTAAAAACAATATGCATAACTGAAATAGGCAGTAGGCTATTTGATGAAACCTCGAATGTATTCGGTAATCAAATGACGCGCGAAGTGCAATATGCTGCAACTTTGCCAATGAATTTGGCTTGAAATATTAATTTATTAGATAAGATAGATTAGATATTACTTACCCTCCTACTTACATAATATATACGAGATCGTTAAGTGTTAAGTATATAGATATTTATATGGTTATAAAAACGAGGCAGGAAAGAAATGATTACCTACCCTCTCCGATTAATATTGATATAAATAAAAGGGTTGCATAGATGGCGTTGTACGCAATTCTGTAATTTAATTTTGTAAAATTGCAAATAATTACTCCATAAAACAATCTACAGTCCTGTAACTTCCAAATTAAAACAAACTCATCACAGTACACGCTGCAAAGATGCAAAATATCATAAATTCATATATAGTGAGAGTGTAAAAGCGACTAAGCTCTGCATCGCGCAAGTGAAATTTTCCGCAGTGCGTGAGCTTTATAGAAGTTTTAAAATCGGGATTGTCAGGGGGGTCAGTCGTCTCAAGGTGAACCAGTCCGTCAAGCTGGTCTAATTTGGCAAACCTGGAGTGGGGCCCGAAAGGGCACATTCTATGCATCGGTGACATGCGAAAGCAGATCCCGATTAGTGAACGAATGACGGAGAAATCCCGAGTTTCTATACAGCCCGCGCAAGCGGCGCTATCCGATGGCCTGTGCAAACAATGCTCCTGAGCGGCAGCGAGTCGACTTCGGTCCTCATGTCGATTACCTTGAGAATGACACATCACACGAGCGGTGTAACCTCGACCCCCTTTTTTGAAAATCTGGATTTTCCTCCGATGGTTTCCTTACTGAAAAGGAGATGTTTTTTACAGCCCACAGCTCTCCTCCTTTTACTTCAATGTATTCTAGAATGAATAGTCATAGCTGCCATACAACTTGACCTTTCGAAGGTATGTCTAATGCATGGGCCACATCTATCGTCATCGTCATGTCAACAGCCAACATGCGGAAATTGTCCCGATGATTTATCGCCGTATATTTGACTGGCCACACTATCGTCATCGTCAACAGCCAAATCCAAAATAAATCAAAATTCAAAAAAAGAAATGAACGTCAAAAATCGGGATATTCAACGGCAATGCCATAATAATATCCCGATTATGTGGCTACACTTACGGCGAACGGCAAATGACGTCAAACATCGGGATAATCAATGGGATGTCACGGTAGCTGTGGCCCCAGCATAAGTATACCTATCTACATTGCCTGCCTACCTATCTATTTACCTAGTATAAAATTGGAAGTGGAGCGGGCCGATGGATTGCTGAAAGTAGGTAGGTCTATTGATCGGTCGCGTCTTACATCGCTCCATCAAATAGGTAGTAGGTAAGTATATAGGTACTTACATATTTTTGTAGATAGCGAATGGGACTATGCGGGTACCAACACCAACAGAGCGTTATCATTAAACCTGATTAGCAGATTACATGGCACTTATCTAATTAGGAAATTTTATCATTGTATTGCCTTGCTTACCTAGTCTGTAGGTGCTAAGTAGGTGTTAGGTCCCTAATCTGTTAGTAGGGGAAAGAGGATCCAAATTGACAAACGCGGGCAAGCATGAGGGAGGTTGCGTAAAAACTAGGACCTAAAGAGAATCTGGGAAGTCGTAGCTAAAAAAAAAGCTACAACGTTAACAAATCTCTCCAATATCCGGAAGTTGGCAAACGATTCATAAAGAACACATTCGCGTCAAAAAACTGACTGATAGCTGAAGGTCGTCCGTAATCAGCGCGACGCAAACTCTGGAATTTTGGCGCTTGTCATGCATTACATTGTGACTGCCGCAGACACCAAGTTGGCTTCGAGTAGCAGGAAGACTCAAGACAGGGAAGTCGCTGATTTACATCAGGAACACGTGATAACGAGGGTAATTCAAATTGTTTCGGAATCTGTCAGCGAACTTTGAAATTCTACGGCTTCATAAATATGTTTTAGTAGCTGCGCCCTGCTGTGTTACCCTTTAATTTCGAAATAAATAATAGCCTATGTCCAAATTCATAAAAATTGTTCCAGCCGTTTAGAATAGACGAAAAAACTCTTTATTCTTACACTAAACATAAACAATACAGAAATAAAAATACAATAGGTAAAATAGGGTTAACATAGGTAACATAGGTAACAGGTAAACATAGGTAAACATATTATAGTAAGGTACACTTTTATTGTTTATTTTACTTATTATTAAAAGAAAATTAACGCCTAGATATACAGATATCAAATGGGCGGTCTTATCGCCGTTTGAGCGTGAAAAAGGAATAAACATACAAACATACTCACAAACTTCCGCCTGTAATATTTGTAAGATTTTCTATCAATTGACATTGGATTGAACCAAGTGCAATCCCTAGGTGTATATATACCTATTATTAACCGTAGCCAATTCCTAGGTCTGAAATCGGAGCAGGCAATATAGGCTACGTAGTACCCAACTTATATGGCTTACCGATGTACCTGCGCAGAAGATGAATTTTCAAAGCGTGGGAAATGCTATTGACCGCTATTGGTCGGCAGCCGCCCCGCCATCTTAGCGATCGCCGCGTGGCATGAGTGAGATGGAACTAACAGCTGCAGTGTATTATGAACCTTATAATAGTGATCTTAGGTTGATTGTAAGTTTTAAGCATTCTTTCGTTAATCTTCGGACCATACTTTCTTTTCTGCGCGAACGAAGATTCACGACGCGCCATATAAGTTGGGTACTACTGTACCTATGTTTTCCTTCATCGAAACCTCAAACTCGGGTAGTAATGCTGATAAATTCGGCTAACGTGAGACGCACTATATTATGTACCAGTTGTAGTCACCGGCTTGGTCTCATTTAGATGTTGAGATCAGATAATGAATTTCTATGGAAAGTATTTGAAACACCTCGCAGTAGTTGGAAGGGAAGATATTTTTTCTTAAGGTTTTTATGACCGGCAAAGCGACGGATTGCCTGAATAGCTGCCATCATAGATATTATCGTATTGCACGTACAAACTACGATGATGACAGCTAAGGTCGGTGATTATCACTTTTGGAGAGAAGGACAAGGAACCAATGTTGATGTAACTATGACTTATTTCACAGGAAACACTTCTTCTTAGACAGGAAAAGCTACGGAGTTCCGTACGCTTACCTACTCATTATGTTGTTACGCTTACTTGTTAATCACTTAGTTTTCTTGTCTGTTCTATAGATTTATATGTACCTACCTATCTACTGTTTGCGGGCTACTTTTAAACAGCTTCTTACCGAATATACACATACCTACATATTTTTAAAGATTGTCTAAATAAATACGAATAACTTATCACCCAAGCATAAGACTCCACAATCGGGATCGGACGGATCTGAATTTGGTTCTACGAGCCACAGTTCAGCTTTCAGCTCCAATGTCACCTACATTGGATACCTACATTAGACCTACCTATAGTGTGTTAGAGTTACTTTAGTTCTTACCCTCCTTACACATACCTACCCTTATTCAACTTGGAGCATTAGGGCGGAATACACAAAGATACACACCTATACGACGTCATAATTATACTAACTCTTAATCATATCTCCTAAACTCAAATTCAAGAAATTCGTCATTTTCCGCTTGGGCAACGCACAGCTCTTGCTCGCTGTTTCCACTCTCTTTCGCCCTGAAAACTGACTGCAAGACTGCAACACCCCGTTACCTTTTTTTCCATTACATAACTCGATCCATCATTGAAATGGTTGACCTGTGAGGATGACCTTGCGCTACTTACGTTCCCTTGGCGGCGCTGCAGAATAATTCCTAGTGGCTACGCTCTGTGCGTAGAATCTTGGAGCCGCGCCAGAACGCCGCACGCGTTGCTAATATGGGACAGAATTTAACTGCCCTTTCTTATATAAGTAACCTCGCGATCCGTACTTGACATTACTCGGTGCGAAGCCCTTGAAACGTTTAAATAGGTGGGAAATTGCTCCCGTTTGCTCTCAATGTGGTAGCAAAGATATGAGCGATACCTACAATGGCTACAATGCAAACATTGTGGTGGCCGACGAAAATACTTGCGTTTATTGGCATTTTTACAAGTTTGTAAATGAAATTACGCGTGATGTGTGATATAAGAGGCTACTTTGAATAACTGTAGTATTACATGGGCAGACAAAAATGTGCTTTTAACTAAAACAAGTATACCTAGGTAGATACCTACTCCCTTGTACCTACACCCTGGTTGGGCTTCGATCAATAATGCACTAGATAAGGGAACGACCTTAAAATCGGCCAGTGAATTAAAATAAGAGCACAAACAAAATGTGTGATCACGTTTGAGTTTAGTGTTGAGGTCGTATTAATCGAAACTAAACCATGACAGACGGTAATAATGTTGATTATTATTTTAATAATTTTATAACATTGCGATATTATTGTATCATTTTTTGAAGGATAGTAAACCATATTTTGGCTGTTTGGGTGCATCGCATCTAGTACCTACATTATTTATTGATCGAAGTGATAAGGTGTTTATACTGTTTATATTAACGTGCCCATCTGGCAACACATACCAGTCATACCAACCTCACGTAGAGAAAATATGTCGCCTAATCTCTATTGGGATGTTCGGGCAGCGTTTCTCGAGTCCTACACATGTATCGTCATTTAGGACATGTTCTAGCCTAAAAAGGATAAAAAAAAACGCCAAGTGCGAGTCGGACACGCGCACAAAGAGTTCCGTACCATTATCTATAACAACGCCATAAAATCACGTTCGTTGTATGGGAACCCCCTTAAATATTAATTTTATTCCGTTTTTTAACAACTTTATTGTTATAGCGGCCACAGAAATACATCATCTGTGAAAATTTCAACTGTCTAGCTATCACGGTTCATGAGATACAGCCTGGTGACAGACGGACGGACAGCGGAGCTTTAGTGATAGGGTCCCGTTTTACACTTTCGGCACGGAACCGTAAAA
This sequence comes from Hylaea fasciaria, assembly GCA_905147375.1. Taxonomy (NCBI): domain Eukaryota; kingdom Metazoa; phylum Arthropoda; class Insecta; order Lepidoptera; family Geometridae; genus Hylaea; species Hylaea fasciaria. The sequence goes on along the minus strand of LR990221.1, from coordinate 3,021,608 downwards.
ATAAAAACAATCGGGTCGTCGTTACAGCATTGCAATCCGGCGGCATGTTGTCCAAGCTGCCAGCTGGTAGTGGTACTGTTGAAATGAGGATGATTGCGAGTGGACTAACCTTCATTTATAAGTAGTTAATTTTGAATTTAGATTGTATAGATAAATATATTAAATTGTCACTTTCAGAAAATCTCTTGAAGTGTGTCATTGAATTTTTACCTATCATATTTTTTTTTAAACGTAGCCCTACACTAGGATTGCTCCTGTATCGTGGGTACCGCTTACAGACATATAATTTCACATACACATCACACCCAGACTAGAAAGTAATATTTGTGGATCGCACAAATATTTGTCCCAGGCGGGAATCGAACCCGCAACTCCTAGCGCAGCAGTCCGATTGCTCAGCCACTACGCCAAACGAGCCGTCAAATCTACATTGAGATTGTAATATTGTTGTGGAATTAAAATATCTGTTAAGTTTCCTACAACCACGCTCTGAAAGTGAACACAGTTTTCGATAGGTGCATAGGTAAGTACTTTGGCTATCTATGAGCCTTAGATGGTATGTTGGTTGCGCCCAAGCCGCCCAACTATAATATATCTTGGTATCTGAATCTGAAAATAGCAGAAACACGTTGTAAAAGAAAAAGAGCAATGTATCTCATATAGTTTATTGAAATAAATAATTTCCTACTTACAATAAGCTTTATACAGTTTCAAACACAACGGCGTTTAATACAAAACAGTTTGGAATGATTTACAAACAACACACATCAATATTTTACTTACAACGTGGATATTTGAACTTCCTATTTTAATAATAGATGGCGCTGATAGTGAACTTGAGGCTGACATCTTTTCTGCATACATAGATACTTGGCGTCATTATAGCATTTACAAACAAAATAAATACAGTCAATTTATTGTATTATATACATCAGAATTGTGTGTTAAGACATTTTTACAGTAAGTAAAGGGAATTTCCGAAAGTTTGCTTTAGAATGGGACATAATCTAATAATATGTAACTCGGGTAAAGTAGTACACAAATTTAAACCACCACTGCACTACTCGCGAAGTCAACCGAAGTTGAGCGAATACGAGTGTGGAAGGTCACTTCGGTTCACTTCGTGCCAGATCGTTCAAATTGTGTCCTTGCGACCGAGTCAATGGACTCGAAGCGTCCCGTAGTATTATAGTTACGAGTACTTCGGACAACTTCGACACCGAACTTCGGACTTCAATCAACTTCGTCGAAGCAACTTCGCGAGTAATGCAATGGAGGTTTGGATTTGCTATTGACCACGGTATGTTATTGTACCAAGCTAATAAATTTATTTTATTGGTATCCCTTTAAGATAGAGCTACAGCATTACCAACACATCATAGGATAATGATCTTTATTGTAAAGTGATGGAGGTTACTTCGCTGCGACCTCTCCCCTGATGTTCCTTCTGTGGACCGACCGGTTACACCTGGGTTTTGTTGACGATGGGGTTACCCTGAAAGAAAGAAAGAAATAAAGTTTAATATTGCAGTATTTAACGCTAGCCTGCCAATCAGTCTGCGAGATCAAACCCCATGTAATGTTCCTTGTAAAAATGTACATATATGTGAGTAATTATCACTCGCTTTTCGGTGAAGGAAAACATTGTGGAACCATCATGCTCGAGAATTTCGGAGGTGTGTGTTCCAATAATTCGGACCGGCTACCGTGGTGGGTTATGGTCGGTTTGCAGTTTTATCGTAGGTACTTACTGCATTAAATTTATCGTTATACTAACTGCATTAATATAGCGAATTTGCAATCGGATAGCATTTGAATTGCAGCCCGTCTCTCTAGACTTCCAGTGTTACCACAAAAGTTTAAACTACAGTTAAACAGATGTTTCTAAAATTTCGTTCCACATAATCGACGTCGATCAATCGCGTTGTCTTAGTCAAACCTGACATTTCTAATTGTTTTACTTGTGAAATTGTTATTGAGTTAGAAAAAGCGAGGGTTAGACGTCGATTTGTGGAGAAAATATTTAGATTAGACACATCTGTTCAACTCTAGTTTAAATCTTTTCTGGTAAGACCGCTAGAGCTTCAGATTAAAATTCATGCTGAATCCAACCTAATATTTTTACAAGTAGAACGGAGCTATCAAAATGTCGGCAACATCACTCGTCAATATAGCGGCCGGGTTTACGACTGGGTTCACTAGCTTCCCGACTGGATTTACTAGATATCAGTGCTTAGTATGAGTTTTTACTAGAGCTGTAGCAAACCGTATGTATTCGGTACTGAGTAACGGGTACGCCATCTAGTAATGAGTACCGAAACGTTACTCATGAATCCATCTCGTTACTCGCATGTTTCGTATGCGTCGTATGGATACACCGTACACGTGTGCTGATAGTTTGTTTTACGCATGCGATACAAATAACGATGTTTGTTTATTATGTAGGTACCTAAAGTAATAATTTGGAAATTCATCGTCCACGTTTTTTACCTGTAAGTTTTCTACAAATCACGAATGTTGTGACGCCGCGACATCATACCGCACGTGTACGAAATGCGACTCAATTTGATACGACTCTTTAAGCATCATAGCATGTTATGAGGTATCATACGGAAGTAACGAGTACCGATACGATAGTAACGGGTACTCATGGTTAAAGTAACGAATACATACGGGTACGCTTTGTTTCGTTACTTTTACACCTCTAGTTTTTACTATCTCGACATAGAACGCATCAACTAGCTCTTTGTATCAAGGTTTTTCGTTCATAAACGCGCCGGTAGAGGCGCTGTACAAGATCTTCATCGCTAGTTGACGCGTACTATGTCGAGCTAGCAAAAACTCATACTAGGGGTACTGAATGTCCGGTCTGCTTTTTCTTATTACGTTTGTGATTATTGAGTTTTGAACGCGCATGACCGTGGCTCGTGACAGCGGAGTCGCTTTAGTCGGAACACATTCGGTATATTTAGCGCGCTCGCGGTAGGATCAAGGGCGGCAAAGGATGTCGTGTCTACGCTACGTACGGCGCTTTATATTCAACTAGAAGCACCTCGCGGTTTCACCCGCGTTAACTACTATCCCGCGGGAACCATTAATTTTTACGGGATAAAAGGTAGCCTATGTGTACCGGGTGATAGCATAGCTTCCCAACAGTGAAAGAATTTTTCAAATCGGTTCAGTAGTTTCGCAGCCTATTCATTACAACCAAACAAACAAAGTTTTCCTTTTTATAATATTTGTATAGATAACACTGAAAGAACTGACCTAAACAAATAGGAGACCATTAGTGATAGATATTATCTATTTTGCACGCAGCATACATGAATGGTTATACTAAAAATGCCCTACAGGAATTCCTAAAACATCACTGTCAAATTAACTCGCTTACCGTTTTTAATCGAGTTGAATTTTAGTAATTCTGTCGAGTTTCGATGGTTGTACAGTACTGTGATGACGAGGTGAGCTGCTGATAGAGATGGAAGGTAGATGGACCTAATTTTTTTCTATAGTTTGTCTGATTGTTCCGGGAAATCTCCGAAAAAGCTGGACCAATTTCGACGGGACTATCACTGGCAGATGCTGACTAGGTATAAGGAGTAACGCTACTTTTAATTTCGACCGACGAAAAAAAAAACATTTTCTCAAGTCGACACGTATTTTTTTAATTAATATGTCCTTTTTCTGGAATCCAACAAAACAAGGAACACGAAAATCGGTGGACCCGTTCTTGAGGTATAATTTATAAAATGGTGCAACTAATACGACATGTTTTATATATTTTTTAATTCATTGTCTACGCGGGTATAATCATGTGCAACTAGTTTATAATATTATGTGCTAATTAAGAATCGAACTAAGCAATCAGCCCAGTACCCAACTTGATGTCAATTTTAATAGATACTGGCCACACAGGGCCACACATATTATGTTTATGTACTTGTTTACGGTCACAGATAACATTTAACCCCCGCGAGGTACTGGGCCAGTATGTCAACTCATACAGTTTACGTGTTATATATTTTACTATAGGCTGACTCCTTTCCCTAGGCGATTTGATAAGAAACCGAGTCGCGATTCGGTCCGGTTCACCGATCCGGACCGGGCGCGGTGGATTCTCGCCCTTACGAACGTGAGAAACCGCTCGGCAGAGTAGAGCGGGAACGAACCTCTATCGAGAAATGATTCGTCACTTTAACGTAAAAAAATCGCTTTAGATTTGATCAGTACTATTCAGTACATAGGGCAATAGGGCAAGCACGAAAATTTCAACGGTTCGTATCGTTAACGTATCGATCAAGGTAAACGTTGGCATCTTGTTGATAGCAAGGGCGCTGATCTAATCTCATTAAATTTTTTAACGTTAACGATACGAATACTTTCTCGATATAGGTTCGTGCTCGTGGCGATTGATGGTGACGATGAAGATTTCCAATAGCAGTTTTCTTATTATCCAAGTGTGCGCCGCTGAGGTCGGTGATCGGGTAACAATTAAAAAGTCCCTCATAAACAGCACGAATGAAGCTTTAAGCGGCAATATTATCTTTAGCCAATAAACTATTGTGTAACGCGTTGGTATAATGTGTGCTAAAAACGCTACAATCACGTGTACTTTACGTAACGTGACATTGACGCCGCGTCACAGAGTGGGTAGCAGTGCCCGCGTTGTCGTCGAGTCGACATAACCCATAGACAAACATACTATACACTGTACATAACACAGCCGTGCTAAGTGTTTGTTGTATTACTTTTTTATGTATTAATCACTAGCTGCGACCCGCGGTTTCACCCGCGTTTGGATAATATACGATAATAATCTTTATGAATTGTAGCCTATGTGTTATTTTGATATGTAAGCTATATTATTGTGAAGTTTCATTAAATTCCATTCAGTAGTTTTTACGTGAAAGAGTAACAAACATCCATCCAAACTTTCGCGTTTATAATATTAATAATAGGATTTATTGCTGCATCTAGCCAGTGTCAACTTTACCGTCTCACCACAAAGGTTTAAACCAGTTAAACAGATGTTTCTAAAATTTTGTTCCACAATATCGACGTCTATAGATGACTCGCGTTTCCTTATTCCATCGGCGTTCCTAATTATCTTACTTGTGAATTTGTTATTGAGTTACAAAAAGCGAGGGTTAAACGTCGATTTTTTTATCTAGTTAATAATTTTTTTGACAATTTCATTTCATTGTGTATCTTTTAAAAAGTGAACCGATTTTATTGAAACTTTGCACCGGCTGCGCGTACACTATACAGATACCAACATAGGCTTTTTGTAGACAACTAGGGGAAAGGCGAAAAACGCTGATTGACATTACAAACTGAATTGTTACGGCGCAGTCCGCAGTCCACATAATATACTGCGGCAATCAGCTCACGTGAATACTTCATGAGATACAACCATCTACATAGGTAGGTAGGTTCAGTCCGCATAGCCTACGTTATTAATAGACTCCGACAGAGTACTCTCTGATAGCGGTGCGAGTGGATTGAATACAAAGATCGATATAAGGAAATTGGCGAAATGCCGACCTCCAAGCGAGAGGCTGTGTCAGTTCACGCACAGGGGCCTTACCATGACGTCTCATTGCGATCCAATTGACGGCCTAAACAGAATCGTTTTACTACTTATTCGCACCATGACGTCTTGTAGTGACATTTTGACGCTCAATTATTTAGGTTAATTTTAAATCAAAAGGGATCGACGTCTACCTAAGTGATATCGAAAGCCACATTATGTATTACTATTATTTAAAGTAAAAATATTTTGTTTAGGTCATCAATTGGATCGCAATAAGACGTCATGGTAAGCTCCCAGGACAAGTATTTGACAGTTTGCGGAGTCTGTGTGTCTGTGGGAACATGGTGCTTGAGGATCTGAGCGTTATAATAACATAATAATGTATTTTTGCAGACTTTTGACCTTCCAATTTTGTTCAATAGGGGACCAAACATACTTACTGATTAATCTAAACGAAACAAAAAATATTTCATTAATAAATAAATAATCAATTAATGAACACTAGCTAAATGTACAAATCGTACAACTATCGTACAACTATTTTATTATGTAGGTACGTATTAGTTTAGTTCCGTACTACGACAAAAAATCTACGACCGACATCGTTGCAACAAAAATCAACATTTTGTGTGCAGACATCTTTATCGGCGTTGCTCCTTTACACATTTAAAAATAATTATAAATAAATTAATAAATCTACAGGCAGATTTCTTTTAGTACAAGTACAAGTAGTAAGGCCATTGGCTTGTGATGACCTTGACCTTGCGTGACGTCAAATTCGGTCGAGGCCATAATGCTACGAATCAACAGGAAACCGTTACTGAGATCTCCCGCCTGCCAGCTGATAGCTGGAAAATCCAGTAAGAACAGGCTCTCCTTATCCGTCTATCCATCACGCACTTTCGTGACGAGGATTAGACTGTCCAGATGGGTGATATTTTTTTTAAACTTTATAGCATAGTTCAATAATTAAAAGCGGTGATAGCCTAGTGGGCGAACGTCCTTCTTCCAAACGAAGGGTGGCAAGTTCAAAACTCAGTGCGGGCACGTACCAATGTGTTTCTTGTCAAACATTATGTACCTCTGTAATTGTCACTCGCTTTTCGGTGAAGGAAAACATCGCGAGGAAACCAACATGCCAGAGAATTGTTTCGGAGGCATGTATCCACCAATCCGGACCCGGCCCCCGTGGTGGATTATGGCCCAACCCTCCTCACGAAAGTGAGGGGAGGCCTTTGCCCAGCAGCGGGACAGTTACAGGCTGAATTATTATTATTATAGGCTAGCTATTGAACATGCTCAGCCTAGAAGGGGATTGGCTCTCTAGGACCACTGCCGGAGCACCCTGGTAGGCTTGGCTACTTGGCTTGGCGACCGATTTTTTACTCGTGATTAGTAGACTACATGGACCAGCACGTTAATTAATGCCCTACCACTAATCATTCACGATGTGCATCTTCAAATAATCGAAAAGCGAGTTAATAATTACAAACAAACCTTTACGTACATTACTTCACTCATCTATCTATATATATGTGACATATATCAGTCTGCGGACTGAGTGTTTCCACAAGAGGCGACACACTTAAATCCACCTGCATGTGCACCCTATTCTCCATATCAACTTCAAGGGAAGCCAATGGAACCGGAGAAGCATATATATATAACAAAGTCTTGTTAGTTACACCGTTTGTAACTCGAGAACGGCTGGACATTAAGTAATCCATACCCAAGTGTGCTGGATCCAGATGAGGGTCTCGTTGTCGAGTCTGGGTCCGATGAGGGGGTTCATCTGCGCCATGTACGCGCACAGCCAGCTGGAAAACATTGAATAGTATAATGAGCTAAGTAGTTTGAGTTCAATTGAGGTGTGAGCAGTGCAGTCCTACATTAATCCTTATCTAAATAAATCACCTAACGTTCTAGACTGTTTCAGTACCTGTATATTACTTTGAATAATTGAAATTGGTTATTCTATTCAAAATATAGCTACAATACGAGATTGTATATTTTATTTCATATTTATTTACCAGTTTAGTGGTAAGTTTTCATTATACATTTTGTCTAGTGACTAGACTATTTGAATACAGCTACGATTTAACTAAAAAAACAACAGTGTTGGTGTTTTTAGTAAATGTAACTGTATTTTGTATGGTAAATACCATTGGAAATGGGATATTTACCGTATCTATTGCGTCTTCACCAGTGGTAACAATAGGGACACATTCTATAAATTAATCCCAGTAGTCACCACTGGGGAAGTTAACGGGGGGACAGCTGGGAATTACCCACTGTTTTGAGTTCGTGACATGTCGCTACCATCACCGGCAATCATTATAAGTTTATTCATGATTATGGTGCCTGTGAAGGTGCCCAATTGTATAGTGTATAGTTACTTATTGGAAGTTTATACGGTGAATATACCTACAAGATAGGTAGGTATGATTGCTTGGCCTGTAAGATAAAATTCCAAGAGATGTGATAGGGGTACCAATTTAAAGTTCTAGGTGTTTTAAGACTAGGACCAACATAATTCCCAGTGATTTTATTTATATGGCACGAGTTCCAGCTCATGGTCAACCGGGGTCTTTCTTAAATACTTACGCCCAATTAGCAATGAATAAGGCCTTAAAAAACGTTTAATACTTACAAAAGCCAGCACGTAGCTGCGGTTAGCATAAGTATGAGCTGGATAATCCTGAAAATGAACGGTAATAAGTAAGAGTTATGCTTGAAATTTACTGAATTGTGAAAATTGTCAGGAGAGAAAAGGTACATGGAACTTACCCTCTGTTTGGTCCTTTAGGAGCGAAGAAAGGGCACACAATACCTACGACCCCCCAGAGAACGGTGAAAACAACGATGGGAATAAATGAGGCACCCATTTTGAGATTTGGTTTAGAAAATATTCTAAATTATTGAATCTCAAACAAACATCAGCTGCACCAAGATGGTGGAATTTTTCGTAATATTGGTAGCACTGTCAATAGAAGTCATATGACATGAGATGCGGTGCGATCACAGATGATGCGATGCAGTTTCATTTTCCACAGTTCTCCAATATTGGATATCTTCAATATTAATTACAGGCAACACTGTCTGATAACCTGATGAAAAATTGAACGTGTAATGTTTGCCTAAAATAGCACAGCACAGTACTGTGCAGAGTCCAAAACGCTTTATATTTCGATGAGTAAAAAATAAACTGGCTACTCTCCGCTAGGTGGCACTGATCACAAGGAAATGTTGTGAAATTTTAGCATTTTGTTGTAACCGGTTTTTTTGTTATAGTTATGGACTCGCACGGTTTGTGCATTTAGTCAGTGTCAAGTATAAAAATATTTAAATTTTTCTTATTTTCGCAATAGGATAGTCATAGCATTATAACAATCCTCGTGGTCAAGTAGTCAAGTCAATTATTGACATAGTTAAAGTCACCATATTCAGTAAAGTGGTGGATGCTTTACTGAAACTTTCTGGGAGTTTTGAAAAAAAAATGCAAAATGACACGATTTTTGGGTTTCTTTATCCACACTCGTAGGTATACACGTTAACGTTAATACGTTGGAATGTTATTGAAATGTTAAACTACTACGATGCTATCATGAATGGTAGTTATGTAGCATGGACCTAGACCTAGTATTAGTATGATTAATCTGAGATGTACCTACTTAGTATTTATTTTCCTCTATGGGGTCCTACCGCCTACCTACCTATAGAATGTTTTGTAGTCATCAAGAGAGAGAGTTGATAATAGTATTCAGTTGAGTACTTACCTAGGCTTTCATTAAGTAGGTAACATAGGTAGGTAGGTACCTATTTAAATCTCTGATCAAATACCCCTGCTTGTGATAGCCATGCAAGGAATTTGTACATTACTTACCTAAGTTATATCTACGAAATGTCATAGATAAAAAAATCGGCCAAAATTAAATGTGGCGTATCTCTGTGAGAAAATGAAATTGTTGGTTTTCAAATTTTTCTCTTTTTGCAAAACAAATTAAATTAATTGCTATATTTGATTTAAAAACATGCGATCTTCAAAAAATGCTAAATCGAATAAAAAAGGGCTCAATCGTGAAAACAATAACTCAAAAAACCGCGCGAAGAAATCGACTATACGCAACATGAAAATGGAAAACCTGGAAAATATTTATGAAGTCCTACGAATACATGTTAGTAGAATCGGTTATTCAACAGTATATTCTAACTTCTAAGTTTCAAATCAATATTTAGATATAATTTGCCAAGATTCTACGTGTAACAGGATAGTAGGATGCGAAGTTGCTAGAATCCTGGTCCTTTCAAGATTAAGGCATAATTTCTCGAATGAGTCTTTTTTTGGTGTAGGGCGTTTTGCTAATAGGGTATTTATCTACGAAGCCGTTCTGACTCGCTCTGTGTTTTCCTAGGCCTATCGCCGCTTCTATCTGCCTAGGAGCTAGGCAGATAGAAGCGGCGATGGGGTAGCAGACAGAGCAGATTTATACCATTTTAGCTAGTGGGGGTATACCTAATTGCTTTGTTTGCTAACGAATTAAAGTACGTAACGAAGTCTACAAAATAAGGCAAGGCAAAGTAAAAATCACTAAAAATGTCAAAGAGTTGGCCATTCCATACAACCCCAACCCTAACCACGAACCCATCAAACCCACCGTTTCCGAATGAATAAAACCGCACCGAATTTAATAAAACCGCAAGATGTAACGGTTAAGTATATAGGCACGTAATAAACAAAAACATTTTCAGAAAACCGAAGGCCAAAGAAATTCCTGGAAGTTAATACCCAAAGACTCCTGTGAAGTGTATAAAGCACGTCGTCGCAGGCGGGAGAGCACGCCGCCCGAAGAACGCGACCGGAGCCGCTCTGAGAATAGCAGCTGCTACACTCGGGAATCTCGCTCCACCGTTCCCAAAGTACCCAAGACACCGGCCAAGAAGGTGAAGAAAGGGAACACCAGACACAAAAATAGGACTCGGCGATATTACCGACGGTTAGCTCTAAGTAACTGATCGGCCTACAAAACCAACCGATCGATTAGCCGAGTGGCCGATTGAATCATCGCCACTGAACGATTGAGAGGCCAACTTACCCATAGAGAGTCAATCAACTACCTTACTGTCTAGCTAGCCTTTAACTAGCTAAGCTCCTAAGATCCGTTCGACGATCAAACACACGGACTAGTGAGAAGAAAAATCTCAGTAGTTCGATCGTCGAACTCGTGAGAATAGGGCCAACTATTAGATCACTAGCCGCATGGCTCGGCCGAAATTAATATTGTATCTCCTATCCAAGATTGAAATCGATCTTGGATTACTGCCTATCGTTCGATAGATTTCCAATCTGCGTGCCTTTATAAACCAATCCACGGATCGGTTATTGGCACGTTTGACCCTAAAAATAGATTGGGATATCAATCCCAGATAGCAAAATTTGGATTGGATTGATTATTAATTTCGGCCGTGGGGCACCAGCCACGAAACTGCTCCCGCAAAGCCGTTTTGTTTCAAAACATGCGTGGGACCGTGTCGTGTTCTTAAAATTTTCGATTCCCACTATATTATTTCGTAATTCTGACTATTGCGAGCCACTATCACGTACGGGCATGAGAGCAAACGGCGGAGTGAGTTTCAGCCTAAGACAGTGGGTTGGGTATGACCGAGCACAACCGTACCACTGTCCTGTAGATTCTATAATAATGTATTATTATAACATCATAGAGGTCAGTGCTACCTGCTTGCAGCGCACTTCACACCCGTCGTTTGCGTGGTATCTACTTTATTATGACTTTTTTGTATACTCAAATCTATCTATTTTATTAATTATAATAAATGATTTTCATGTGCAGGTCTCACAGCTGCACGTCCGCATCATCAAACACAAGCGACGAATCTAAAATGTCAACTTCTTTCGCTACCTCTGCTAGCAGAACATCAGCCCCTTGATATGGATTATTAAATTACTAATGAAATGTGCATCGTTGCTTATAATATAATTATTTACTTACGTCGAGAATCTGATTTTTTAGCATATTACATAGATCCCACATAGATCCTGTCCCCTAAATTAAGATTACCTGTGTATATAGGGATTTGGAAATAACGAGGATCGTGCTCCACCAAATGATATCGTTTGTAAGAAGTATATAGATCATACACAACTTACAAACGATATCATTTGGTGGAGCACGATCCTAATACACACACACACACTATATATTATACTTCTATAATATAAAGCATAGTTCATACACTCACTATATATTACATAGAAGTACCTAGGTACTCTTATTTCCTCCACGGAGTCTACGCTACGGTAAGGATTTCTGGAATAAGTCCATTTTAAAAATGCCGATGGGCATTTTTAATGGCAATTTTAATGGAGATAGCATGTGAACCTACCTACCCGGTAAGAGGTAGGTGTAGCTACCTACCTCTATGATTATATTTGCAAGCATGGAGATGGAATTAACTTGACAAACTTTTTGAAATCTAGCAGTCTGTAAAAATAAATGATAATCTGTGATATCTCCCAGAAATGACATTCTTCTTGGACAAAATCAAAGACTTGACAAAATATTGAAAGCAAAATGTATTTTCCAAAATGAACAGAGTAATTTGGTAACAAAGTAAAACAATATAAATAAATAAAATTTTAGTAATATAGGTACCTGTCTATTATGTACTTAATGTGCAATGCGCTTCCGATGTTTACGCCTATGGGTGTAGAAGACTGCACATTTGTCTGGTTTTGGTTGGCTATTTGGTCAGTGTATACGGCTCTATTGACTGTTACTGTCCTTAGCGTGATTTTTGTTATGTAAGTAAAGTAGGTACCTACCTGTAAAATACTTGCAAGGAAATATTTCTCTTACTTAGGTACCAACTAGATTTAATTATTTGTGTTACTGACTAGTTACAAAAATCTTATTGCAAAATTGATTATAAAGTAGGTAGGTAGGTTAGGTACCTACCTACCTACTTTATAATCAATTTTGCAATAAGATTTTTGCAGTATCTACGGATTCCTAACTATGTAGGTACCTACACGATACTGGGCATGAATATACTAGTACCTATTCTTGAATCTGTGGCACGAATCACATTTTGGCTGTCAGTACGTACAGTCTAGGTACCTACCTATTTTATAGAGCTCGTAATTTGTAGTCATTTCTTGTAATTTGGCCAATTACTTTCATCACCTATAGTTATTAACTTTAAAACCTTTAAAACGACCACCGCTTTCCTAGCTTGCTCATGCTTTTTAGAAAAGGTTTAAAATTAGTTCCTGGAGTACGAATTCGCTTTTAAAGAGGAACCTCAAAAAAGATAACTGGCAGCGAAGTTTCGTTAGTGCTGCAGATTCCAAGCCTACAACAAAAAAAATAATTTTTAAAGTTTGTCTGTCAAACGAAAGCAACCGTCAACTGTCAACTGTCAACTCAACGTCAAGTCCTCCCTCGCGTCAGTCGTGACGTTCGGCCGTCAGTCCGTCATCACGTACGTCAATCAAACAAATTTGAAAATTTCAACCGTCGCGCCGTTCGTGATATTGTTTGATTATTGTAGTGTGTGTTCAAAACAATTGACTTGGTAAATTATAAAGCAGTTCATACATATACATGGCCTATGATTAAATGGTATGGATGGCCACCGTATGTGAATAATATTGTTTAGTGTTGTGATCAACAATGGACGACACAACACAAAGTAGAACTTTGGATGGTGCGGCTGAGGCGACGTAAGTTTATTTTCAAAACATTTGCTGAGCGGAAATCGGGAAGGAACTTTTTCAATCATTAGTGTAATAGATAGACAGGATTTGAACCCTCTTACATCTGTTCCTCCAGTCTCTATCTCCAGGGTAGAGTAAAGTTCGTGTACCTACCTACCTACCTGTGACTTACCTTGCATAAAAACCGGCAGCTTCGTGCTTCGAAAAGCACCTGTAAACATAATCTATATACATATATAAATAAATAAAAAAAGCTATGTTTAAACGCGGGTGAAACCGCGGGACGCAGCTAGTTCCAAATAATAGTATATATAAATTTGATTGGTTTCAGCCGAAAGAGACGGTCCTCAATCCTGAAGAGTCAGCGTCCGCCGCGCACTCCATTCTGCGAGCTGGAGTTCACCGTGTGCACGCCCACCGATACGGCGAAGAGCCGCCGTGTCAGCTTCTCTCGGAGGACTAGCGTCGCGTGAGTCCTCTCTCTTGTTAAGGAGTTCCCAACCAGGGGGCGTATTGGACAATATATTTTTTCAAATGCAATAGGTCCATGTGTGGTGACTATTGCACATTATGTAAAGCACTGTTGCTTAACATCAGGTGCGATAGTCATCAAACATGGCTACGATGGTGCATGCATCCTTACGCATAAGTACCTGTATACTCGTGACTTCAAGAGTCAGGTAGATAGAGAAGATGTTAAGGGAAGCGAAATAAGCTTGAATTTTGTGTAGGAAAATAATTTGACATGTTAATTAGACATCAGGATAATTATCACATTAATTGATTCGATTGTTAACTTTAATGTTATGATATTCATTTGTACATGAGCAGAATGGATGCTGATATCTCTACATCCCAGTGTCCATAGTCATTTGCTAAAAATGTCTGCTTACTGATAATAGTTTATTTGTTTGTAGCCAGTTATCAAGTTCATAATTCTCATGTTCCAGTGAATTTGCTACAAATGAAGCCACAAACACATGGAAAAAGTACTATGAAGAACACAACAACTCCCTGGAGTCTTCGGGCACCGAGCCTAATGCGAACAGCCAGAGACAACCCATAGGTCGCCTCGGCAAGAGGATCTTCGATCAGCAGTTTGAGGAAGTAGAGGCCGTAGATTTCATAGGCAGCCTGAACCCCGGCAGAAATATCAACGTGTCTGGAAACAGTTTCAACTTCACACAACAACTAGAATGTACTGGCATCAACTTGACAGCTCCACGCAATAAATTTGAACTCAGCGCGTTCACTGAACAACAAAGCAAGTTGTTTGCGGATGACCTCCCGGGCCCTGGAGAAATCACAGATCGAATTGACGTTAATTTCTCTAAGTTACAGACAATCGGAAGGAATGATGACATTGATGAAATACAGAATGATCTGCAACGTCAGAATGATGGTGTCTACTGCCACGGCGCATTCAATGGCAGGCAAAACTTATCTGAATACATTGAGGTGGAATTGAACATGACGCATGGTCATGTTGGGATGAAGGCTGACATATCAGACATGTCCATAACGGATACAATTCATAGTCCTAAAGTTCAAGAGTTGTCAAAAAGCTCCATCAATAAGAAAGTAAGTGCACCAAAAGACTGGATACTGGATAAGGAAAATATTGCTATTAATCCTTATGTCACACCGAGGGAATCTGTGAACTTTGCTGTCAACGAGGAACCGGATGAAGTCCTCGTATTCGACGGCAAGAAGTTGATTGTCCAAACGGAAAGAGAGAACTACAGGCAAACTCTTCTGCCCAATACGTTAGAAGCCTCACCCCTGAGGAAATCTATAGTTGTTGACTGCAACGATGACCTACCTAACTTCATTAATGTAGCACCAGTGCCAAATGATGTGTCTAGTTCCAAAGATGTTTACGAAAAAAGGCGGAATGACATTTTTGATGATGAAATGTCTATGACGCAGTTTCGTTTGGAGCACCAGCAAAATATGCAGATAAATGAGAAGCAACAGAGGACGATACTCTATGATGATGATTTAGGCAACATATCAGTGACCCAAGCTGTTCCTAATGTGAAAGCTTCTGGGAATGAGAAACGACGGACAATACTGTACGAGAGTGATACTGGCAATATCTCAATCACACAAGCAGTGCCCTCAAGCATTATGGATAAGGAAAAGAGGAAAACTGTCTTGTATGAAAACAATAACATTTCCATAACTCAAGCCTTGCCCACAAAAGTAATATATGCTAATGATCATAAAGAGAAACGTAAAACAATAGTTTACGAGAATGACGCCTGCAACATATCTATGACACAAGTTGTTCCAGCCAAAATTATCGCACCTGAAAATGTAACCGACAAACGGTGGACTATCATGTTTGAAAACGACAATGGGAATGTATCGATCACACAAGCAATTCCCAATAAACAAGATGGTAAAGAAACAGCAAGAACTGTAGCATACGAAGATACAACTGGGAATATATCCATCTCTCAGTCTTCATCGTCGAATTTAAGGCAAGATGTCACATTACCAGAACGTAGAAGGACTGTTGTGTATGAAAGTGACATTGGGGATATATCTGTAACACAAGCATTGCCATCAAACATAATAATGTGTCAGAATCCAAATGCTACTTCACATGTAGACGACATAGACATATCTATGACGCAAGCAGTACCTACTAACATTCTGATGTCAGATAATGGTGCACGGAATAGAAGAAGAACAGTATTATACGAGAATGATACAGGAAATCTATCTATTACTCAAGCCGTGCCTTCTAATCAAGTTATTGAAGGACTTGTAAATGAGCAACTGAGAAAACAATCATGTGAAAGAGAGGTAATGCACGCAAGCAAAGCCAATACAAACGAAAGGAGAGTAGTTATATTAAGAGACGATGTTGATTTATCAATGACGCAAGCTGTTAATTTAAATCAAATACTACCTGGCTACAACAACAAACAGGAGAATCTTTCAAGTAACCCCTCCAAAGAGGTAACAGCAAATAAGAGGAGAACAATCGTTTTTGAAGCCGACGATGCTGATATATCTGTAACTGAAGCTGTTTCTGTGAACCAAGTTATTGATGCTATAAAAGGACAGAAACCAAAAGAAATTGAATTAATCGAGTCGGCATATGCGGCTTTGCATAATAAAAGTGCAACTGGACACAGAACAGTAGCGTTTGAACTGGATGATGCGGATGTACCACTGCAAGCAGTTAAACTAAATCCTTTGGACAGATCTAGAACTATTATGTACGATAATGATGAAAATGATATATCAATGACTCAAGCAATTCCTACGAATGTAATTTTACCAGAACGACGAGATAAAAGGACAACTTTCTTTAAAGATGCGGATTTGACGAAAAATGAAGATCTTCTATTGACTAAAGTTAGTGAAACAAAGAAACAACAAAAAAGAAGAACAATTGTCTATGAAGATACGAATCCGGTGATGATAAATGAACATCTTTTGGCTGAAGCTAATCCAGTTAAAAAACAGACAAGAAAAACAATTAACTATGAAGATCTGAATCCAGAAGACCTTATCTTGAATGAAGCTTATTCAGTTAGAGAACACCAGAACAGAAAAACAATTGCCTATGAAGATGTGAATCCGACGCTGAAATACGAAGATCTTTCCTTGACTAAATGTAATCCAACAAAAGAACAACAGAAAGGAACCCATGAAGATATAAATCCGATGATAAAAAAGGAAGATCTCTTGACTAAAGCTTATCCAGCTAAGGAAGAACAGAAAATAATAACAATTGTCTATGAAGATGTAGATTCGGTGTTGAAAAACGAAGAACTACTATTCACTAAAGCTAATCCAGCAAAAGAAGATCTTGTAACTGAACCTAATCAAACGAAAGAAGTACGGAAAAAAACAAATATCTTTGAAGATGTAGATGTGATGTTGGAAAACAGAGAACTTTTCATGGAAATAGATAAAATAGTTGATGGATCTCGACAAAAGGAAGAAATGGAATTAGACGTGTCTATGGTAGAAGTAAATGATGCTGATAAGTCTAAAAGTAAAACAATCGTAGAAAATCATGAAATGTCAGTTACACAACCCGTACTTCAAAAAGTTGATCCAAAAGGAACTCAAAACAGACACCGTTCAGTACTAATTGATGATAGTGCTAACACAACATTATCTAAACCAATACCAGCAGAACTATCCGCATTACAGTGTGGAATACATGACAAATCTCTTGATAAAGACGTTTCGGCGCGCATTTCCATGCTACAGGATCTGACCAATGTTGCCAGTGATATTTTAGTATATCGCGCAGAGGCTGCCAGTGCACCGGGTCAACAAAAGATGGCTGACGACGACAACACTAAAAGTCAAGAGACTGGTGCTGTTGCAAACGAAGCGGAAACTGTTTTATCTGCCAATAGTTCGAATGATTTCGTCCAGGATTCATATGGTTCAATGAAAACTAAATTTGATGAACCAAACGGTGAATCAAGCTTCGTACAAACAGACGTGGAAAGCAAAAAATATATTGCGGTATCTGAAAATTCTAAACCGTTTGTAGAAGAATCGAAGGACCGTATCGTTGTAATGCCCGCTCCCAAATCAAAGAACTCGATGCTGAGTGAACTTTTAGATATGTCAAATTCGTCAATGGAAGGTATAGAAAACAAAATTATTATGACAGATAATGTGTCTGAACACTCGGCAGTGATAGTCCCCGATGAACTTGAAAAAGAATGTTCTACCAACTCCCCTAGAGTAGAGCCTTTATTTTATATTACTAAAGATAGCGATGAAGATAATTCAACCAATGAGCCTGACGAAAATATTAGGTCTGAATCCAATATACAGGAGAAACTAAAAAAGAGCGAAAGAAGCGAAATATGTGAGAAATCAATGCTACCTATTGAATACAAAGACAAAGAAGAATCAGCAATAGTTGGAAAAATAAAAAAGAAATTTTCCGAACTCAAAAAAGTGCTCAAAAAAGATTGTAGCCCAAAAAACAATTCACATGAACCAGCTAACAGCTCGACCGTGGCAAGTAAAGAATCTTTGGACAAGACCAAAAATGACTTATCCAAAAGTGGTAAAAGTTTCAAAATGGCAAACGATACGAACGAGCTCCTAGATATTCTGTCAGAATTCACTGACACTCGAAAATCTAGGAACTTAGATCCGCCTTTGGAGGAAGACGAGAACATACCAGAACCCGTCATGATAAAAGGACATTTGGCGTTGGAACATAAGGAAAAAATTGTCAAACCCGATTTCAAGCACAGCTTAATTCCTAAGCGACCATCTGTAGTTTTGAGTCGTGAAGACTCGAAACCCGTGGTCGGCGCAACGTTGCATAAATCTAGATTGGAATTGGATGAATTCGATAATGAGGACCCGGCGAAGGAAACTCCCGACGTACCTCATAAAAAATCCGTAAGAATGAGCACTGAAGTAGTCAAAACGTTGCATTTCGACGATGAAGACTCGTGCAATGAGATCAGCATGCAAACTGAACAAACCGATCCAATCCTAACACCGCTCAAGAAGACTGCATTTGGAGAGATTTCTTACATGAAAGAGGGGAAAACGAGAGTGATACCCGAATTTTTGAAAGAAGTTTCCGACAACGTTAAGGAGTTAATGGATGACTTGGTGAAGCCGATGGCGGATGTCTTGCCTTTCACCACGATCCAACCAAAAGGCGTTAAAAATAGCGTTTCTACATGCAGCAATCAAATTCAGGCGAATCTGTTAACGTCCAGTCAGATAGATTGTACTGAACTGTATTCCAACCCGGAGTCGGTGTGCGATATGCAGAAGTTCAGCTCGGCTGACATAATAACCGACGCAGTCAATAGATCTGTGTCACGAGCGCTTAAAAGTCTCGTGAAGCCTACACCAATGCTTGTTCAGTCTGAGAAATCGTTACCGATTGCATCTCAAGAAGTCGATTTCAGGCCTGCAGTAGGTGCGGCCGATTTCGATCCTCACTTCGAACCAGTAGTGCACGGAACCACTACATATCCAGAAAGGCGCGATAGGGCAGGACAAGTTCTGGTTTTCGACCACGCTAACCCTTTGAACAACGTTCTTCTAATGCCTCATGTGGATCCTATGGATGTACACTCCTATAACCCGGTGCCGTCGACCGAATCGATCTGCGTTTCCGAAAAAAGCGCTGCTACCGCTGAACAAGAGGTGGATAAGGAGAATACAGACAGAGTCACAACACAATATCACCTTCAAAGTAAGCTTCAACCTTTAAGGAAAATCGACGATTCTGAAGCAGCCCACACGCCGCTCGTGCCAGATATAAGCAAACCACATTCGACCGATCTGCCCATGGATGTAAACGATTGCAAAGACATTCAAGTCAATACACTTATAGCGATGAAGGGTAACAAGGAACTGCTGGAAGCGAGCTCGTCTCTAACTCTCGTAGACGATACGTTAGCTCACAACACCTTCGACGTAGATCTCGAGTCTCGTACGTCGCCGGACGCCGTTGGAGCCGCCTCACCCGTCAAACTACTATACAAAGTAGACAAATTAACTTCAGAGACACTAGACTCAAGCATGACAATAAAAGAAGAAATGAAGAACAAGTCTTTGAAATCGAAAAAACGCGTGTACAGCCCGACGAAGCGAGCCGGGCACGAGCATCGCACGGTAGCAACGTTAGACGTGACTCCGAAGCCCGCGTCGAAACTGCGCAAGCATTCCTACAACCCTAAACAAGAACCAACCAAGTTGCCGGTGGAGAGAGACGAACCCTGCCAAGAAGCAGACAGGGGTACGCAAAACAATTGTCATATGGAATCTAACAGCAGAAAGCCGGGCACAACGATCACTGTACAACAGATGACGGCGACGGTGCACGTAGGATCGGTCGGTCAGGCTGATTCAGTTAGGGACGTTGCCCCGTACAGCGTGGAGCCGGAGACACAATCTCCGACGTGTGCCTCGGAAGTGCCCGAAGTAACGAGCTCGTTTACGAGCAACAAGAATCTGAGGGCGGGGTCTCCTGTGACCTCTGTCAGTGACGTCACAGGAGAGGTGGCGGCTGGGCCAGGCTCGGAGCGGTCGCCGAAGATGGAGTGGGTTCAGGAGACGAGCTCGAGCGGGAGCGGCTCGAGGACTGCGACGGAGTGCGACTCCGACGTGGACGTGGCTGAGTTGATCGATATGATGCCGTTTATGGGGTGAGCCTGGCTTTTGTTTCTATCTCGCTTCTTCTTTCTTTGTCCTACTCTAAGGTCTTTCCTTAGTGCTAGTCCCCGCCTAGCTAGCTACTACCCGCAAGTAAAAAATCTGTCGCCGAACCTCTATTGGAGTGTTCTGGTAGTCTTTAAGAGCCAGCCCCGTTCTAGGCTGACAATGTCAAAGTTTAAACAAAAATGATATCTAGCCTAGTGGGCGAACGTTCGCCTGCCAAAACGGAGGTGGCTAGTTCAAATCCCAGTGCGGGCACGTACTAATGTGTTTCTTGTTAAAAACATATTGTACGTAATTATCATGCGCTTTTCGGTGAAGGAAAACATCGTGAGGAAACCAACATGCCCGAGAATTATTTCGGAGTTCGGAGGCATGACATTCACCAATCCGGACCGGGACCCCGTGGTGGATTATGGCCTAACCCTCCTCACGAAGGTCTATACAAAAAAATATCTATACCAAATGATATCCATACCAAATATTTTTATTATTTTTATTATATATAAATGATATTGTTACCATAACCACATATAATTCTGTTTTATTCGCGGATGATATTGCGATAATAGTAACTTCCAAAAAGACTGATAATTATATTAATGATCACGTTCTTAACATCCATAATACAATAAATTCTGTAGTAGGTTGGTTAGACATAAATAATTTAAAAATCAACTTATCCAAGACTCTATTTATGAACTTTAATAATCTTAATATGAATGTAAATTACAATGGACAAGATATTGAAGGGGCAAGTAAGGTGTTGTTTTTGGGGTTGGTTTTGGATAATGAATTAAAATGGAAACATCAAATAGACCGAATATGTAAAAAAATAAATGGTTATGTTTATGTATTGAATCGCTTACGTAAAACAACTGACAAAGAGACTGCACTGGTAGCATACCACGGGTATGTAGGTTCAATTTTAAAATATGGATTAATAATTTGGGGGGGTAGCACTCATTTCTCAAGAGCATTTATCGCCCAAAAGAAGTGCATACGAGCTATTGGTGGGGTTGCTCCATTACACTCGTGTATACCACTTTTCAGACAACCAAACGTATTGCCGCTGCCGTGCCAGTATATTTTCGACCTCTCATGTTTCGTCAAAAAACATTACAGTATGTATACTAAAGCATATGAAGTATATCCTCGAAATACAAGAAACAGAGAGAGGTTGGTAAACAGATATGCCCACAATACCGCGCTTTACGCAAAATCTAGTTACGCTATGTCACTAAAAATATTTAAGGACCTGTAGGCAGCGAGCTTCCGTAAAATGGGCGGTTTTTTGTCAAAAAGTTAAGCTGTAATTACAAATAATTATAAGCCAGAAAAAATACAGTGTATAGTCAAGTGTTTCAGTTAGCTAATCAATCAATAATATTGGACTAAAGTTGTCTAGTATCTTGAGAAAAAAATTCACGAGAAAGGACCCGAAAAAAATCTGTCGTCACGTAATGCTCAACATTTTCAGCGACAACTATCATATTTTTTGGAACCATAAATAGGGCAATTTTATTTTCTAAAGAAATTTGTTTTTTCCAATGAACTGAATCGATTCCGTTCTTCTAATTTAATAAAAACGAGGAGAATATTATCAGTTTCAGTGCGTACTAGGCGGCTTAGTACCCGCTACGGCGTTTCAGAGATAGGACGTATGTCGCTGTTCCTCAAGATTTTCACGTCGAATTTACTGTTTGTTCTCCAAAAAAATAAAGCAAACAGAATCTATACATGGTATACAACTGGTTTATTTACTTAGTTACCGTAAATGACTTCCTTCGACGATTACTAAACTTTTATTATAACCTATAATACTTTGTATTTATTCTCCATTGTGTGTAAAGAATAATGACTAATATGACTATTCTTGCACCACCTGTAACTGAAATTAGCAGCCAAAACGCGTTTTTAGATTGTTCACTTAAATAAACCTAGGATTTCTTGTGATAGTTTGGAGTTAATCAAAGGAGCAGATTATGATTGTATTTAAAAATGAAGATGTAGTGAACTTCCGTTTTCCATAATGGCGGATCTGGCGGATGCATATTCTGACGTTTTATTTTTAGCACACTTCCAGTAATCTTTCTGCTCAGTTATTATGAGCCAGTTTTTTCAATGTTTTTGCTTCGCACGATTTGTGCATTTAGTCATTGTCAAATATTATACTGTAAATGCGAAAGTACCTCTGTTTCTCTGTTTATCTGTTTATTTGTATGTATGTATTTTTATTTGCTTGTTACTTTTTATGGCTAAACGGCTGAACCGATTTCGATGAAATTTGGTATACCTAGCTATAGATATAGCTGGAAAGATGAAGAGATGGGAGATCGGAGATGAATGAGGGATGGGAGATGAGATATTGGGAGTTGGGAAAAAAAGCGATGAGGAAATAGGAAGATAGAGATGTTTTAGAGATATTGACAGAGACGTGACGTGCCCGATTGATTTACAATAGCATACATCATTCACACATATTGTGTTCTTACTAGCTGGATTCGATTTAAATGCAGACAAAGTCGCGGGTAATATCTAGTATTCCATATTTTCACAACCTCGTGGTAAAGTAAATTTACAGTCATAGTCACGATTCAGTAAACTTTACTGAAACTAGCTTTTACGCGCGACTTTATCCGTATATGAAAAAAGCAACTGTTTAGAAAATAAATATTTAAGTCTTTGTATCTCTATCTCTGTCCCTGTCCCTTTCCCTTTCTCTATCCTTAGTCTTAACCTTTATATTTTATCAAGAGCCTAAAATAATGAAGTGTCAGATCACCTACTTGAGAAATTATGAATTTCCCATATAAATTTTCAACTATCCCTATTTTTTCTGACGAAAACTAGCCTATACCCGTCTCATAGGTCCAATCTTGGTCAGGATTGGTTTAGCCGTTTAGACGTGAAAGGATGGCAAAAACTAAAAAACAAAAAACCAACAAACACACACACAGAGTTTTGCATTTATATGAACTTAGTACGGATGCCTGACACGCTAAATGCACAAATCTTTTACTCCGTCATTGTCATTGTCAAAATATATATCAAAAAGAAAATTATGGAAGTGGACTAAAGAGGATGTTTCAAATGGACTTGACAAACGCGCATACCAGAAAGGAGCAACACTAAATAAATGTAATACAACTTATTTAGGTGTGACTCCAATAATTCGTGTGGCATTCTAAATTTGATAGGATTATAGTCAGGGAGGTAATAACTTATGTAATGCTGGCGGTAATGTTGGTGCTTGGTGCGTACGCTGACAAAGATAAAACATTTAATTAATACATAACGATATTTACCTACTACAGATTGCGTTTATTTTTCATTGTAACAAACTACTTATATACATACCTACACCAAAACAAAAATCATACACAAAAAGTTTCCCGGCAGCGGGTTTCGAAACTATGTATTTCGGAACGGAACGTAGCATCTCAGACCGCTCGGCCAATCTGACATGTCAATACAGTGTCGAAATAAATGAATGCTTCAGACTAAAGCCTACGTAGTAACTATCTAGTAATCTGTGCTAAGGCCACGTGATGCCGTTAGTAAGAGTATAATATTACGAATTAGCGTTTTCGACTTGCCGTGAGCGCGGAGCTAGCGTGGCGCGCGGCCCGGCCAGGTAACTTTCATCTTCTAAAATACATATAACGCTGCTGTAGGAGCGCCTTAATAAGTTACCTGAAAAATTCCGAACAATGTCACTGCCCAAATTTAAAAAAGAGTTGAAGGTCTGGTTGCTGGATCATTGTTTTTATTCCATACAAGATTATTTAAATTTAAAATAATACCTATTGATTTGTTTTTTTTTTTTTACTATTATTGCATGATGCATGATGATGAAGCTAGCCGTTAAGAATTGTTGTAAATATTGTTATTGCATATTGTAAGTTTTTGCATGCTATTTCTATAGCAAAATGTGTACAGGAAATCCAATTAACTACATCTCAATTGTACTCACATTTTCGCAAATAAATGATTCTATTCTATTCTATTCTATTCTATTCTATTCAAAATTCATCAAAATTGGTTCATAGGATTAGACGTCAAAATTTACGTACTTTCACATTTATAATATTAGTATGGATGTATATAGTTGTGTTGTTTAGGAGTCACGACTGCGAGTGGGAGTGCTCGAGCGGCGACACATGGTCCTTCCGGCTGCTTCACTCGCGGCTGCGGCTGTCGGTGCGGTTCGCCCGCGCCGGCCCGCGCGTGCGCCGCGACACGCGCGTGCTGGACGTCACACTCGACACCATAAACCACGGTAACTGAAATGCTCTATACTCGTAACTAGAAGCGCCTCGCGGTTTCACCCGCGTTAACTACTATCCCGCGGGAACCGTTAATGTTTACGGGATAAAAAGTAGCCTATGTCACCCGGGGATAGCATAGCTTCCCAGCAGCGAAAGAATTTTTCAAATCGGTTCAGTAGTTTCGGAGCCTATTCATTACAACCAAACAAACAAAGTTTTCCTTCAAATAATATTAGTATAGAAAAATAATAGTGAACCGTTCGCAGACGAGAAGAACCCGCTGGGCGCGCTGTGCGTGAAGTTCGCTATGGGCGCGATGGCGCGGCACGTGGCGCGCGGCTGCACGCGCGGCGGCGACGTGGCGCGGCTGGCGCGCCGGCTGGCGGGCGTGGCGCGGCTGGCGGCGCGGTGGGCGCGCGCCATGCACGACGCCAGGGCGCGGCTCGCCTACACGCTCGCGCCCGACGGTCGGCTCGCGCTCAAGGTCCACTAGCTAGTTCGGACTGTCGTTCTTTATTTATTTCTATCTCAAAATTATGTTCTTATATCTAACTAGCTGGCCCGACAGACGTCTTGTCATTGTCTCTATCTGTCTCTCTCGCTCTCTCTCCCTCTTCCACTATCTCTCTCGCTCACTCTCTCCCTCTTCCTCTTTCCCTAACATTCTGCCTCTGTCTCCTAAGAAACCTAACCTGTCGCATGTGTATCCGTACCAGACAATACATTTTCTATTAGAATTTCTTAAACTTTCGCGAACAGAAAACATAATAACTAGCTAAAAACGGGTCTAATTCGCGCACAAACAGATATCAAAATATACAATTTTGACATACCGCGACGTTTCGGCCGAGTTACATCACGAGAAGACTGCTGTCAAAATTATATACATATTTTAATTTTTGTTTGTGCGCGAATTGAACCCGTTTTGTTTAAAAGCCGCAGCATTGAGCGTCGCGCGTCGGGTTCCACAGGTGGCCAACATGAACCTGCGCTGCGTGTGGGAGGTGACGCTGCGGCTGGAGGCGGCGGAGGGCGGGGGGGGGGGGGGGGGGGGGTGGCCGCGCGCCGCCGACGTGCGGGTGTCGCGCGTGCTGGCGGGCGCCGGCGCCGCGCCGCCGCCCGCCGCCGCCGCCGTGCGCCGCGCGCTCGCCGCCACGCCCGCCGACTGGGGGCACGCGCCGCGCACCGTGTGGTACGTACCTATACACGGCTTGTATCGGGAAGGAGAACAGTATTCCTTTTTTTTTAGTGATAGCTTCGCACGGTTTTTGCATTTAGCCAGTGTCAAGTATTATAATATTTTTAAGTATTTTATAATTTCACAATTTCCGTGGTCAAGTAGTCAAGTCAATTATTTACATAGTCAAAGTCAGGATTCAGTAAAGTGGTGGATGCTTTACTAGGCTGCCTGGGAATTTTGGAAAAATGCGAAGTGACACACTTTTTGGGTTTATATCATTTGCCCACACTCGCGCACGTTACCGAACACTCAATGGCTAATATTCCATCAATATTACACATGAACACTCGTGAAAACACATGTTTGGACAAAACCTATTTAAATTTTAGTCGTCACGAAAAAGACAGCTACACTATTTGCAACCCTTAAACGCGTGTCGGCTGTTTCAAGGTCGGCTACAAAAGTAGCTAAACAAATTATGTACTTTGGAATACTCCTTATTACATTGACGTCATGGTCTGCTATTGCATGCCACGCTGAACGAATTGATATACCTATGATATAGTACGTATCTATACACTACAAGCTACAACACAGATCTACGCGGCACTAAAAAAAAACGCGTGGACGTATCGATGGATACGTAATAAAGTCTATGGTTCTACATACAATACTAGCTTCTAAATATGAGGTACCTCCTATCCTATAGCCTTCCCGAAGGTTCCAAGGAAATAATACTGGGTATATGGTTCCCGACTATCTCCGTACCAAATTGTATCAATACGCGTCAAGGCGTATAACCGTGAAAAGTTATTTCAACAGAGTATATAATATATTAGCATGCACGGCCACGCGTTGCTGTGGCTCAGGTTTTTGTTATTGCGATATAAATTCAGATGTAAGCTATCCTATCTTTCAAGTTAGATCAAACTGCACACGGTGTACAAATTTGATTCAAATCAGTTCAGTAGTTAAGGAGTCCATTGCGGACAAACAACGTGACGCGTAATTTATATATATTAAGATATACCTAACTTTCGTTTCCATAATATTATTACAATATTCATAGATTATATTATTACCCAACGTTAAAGTATTGATCTATCTTTTGCAGGAAGATCTTCAAATACCTGAAGTATATGAAACGGGACACCGACGCGATCCTTCAGTAGTTTGTAACCCCCTACATTCCTATAGACAGTAGAACTACTTGATAAGCTATTTCTTCATGTTACTTGTGTCTGTCTCTTGATCTCGCTTTAGATGAGAGACTTCATGTCCTCGCTCAATTCAACTGGAGGCTGATTCTGCAGACATGGCTTGATTACAGAAGCTATGAAAAATCGTACAAAAATACACGTTATATTGATTGGTGCAAGGTTGAGATTTCAAAGCCGGTGTTATAGGCTGCAAGGCGCGGTACGTTCGGCCGACGGCCACCTTCCTAGGAAATACATTTATAAATTTGGGTTATTCCAGAAATCCCCTGGCAGTATCCCCTGCGCAGGGGATTTTAAATAAGCATGGCTGATTTGAATGAATAGTTAAAATCGGAATCGCCGCACGAATATTACGTAAGATGCCTTTGTTAAAGATACTATTTTTTAAGTTTTGGTGAGAATGAATATACATTTTGCGAACAATTTTATGCATTTTATTTTGTCTTTGAAAATATAACAACGGTTATGTACTAGGATAATTATACCTATATCTGTATCCATAGGTAGTAACTTTTTATACTGGAGGATTGGATCTAGTCATAGAGGTCCTCGCGTGTTTCGTACACGCAGTCTCAATTTATGTATTTATGTGACAAAATGATTAATTAGAAGAAATATGTACATACCTAATAAGTACAATTTAAAAGAACCGTTATTATTGTCTACGGGCTCCTACAAAGGTTTAGTTTTGGTGTGCAAGCGCGCGAGTCTCTGGTTCCCGGAGCGGCGCCGCGCGCCCGCCACGCGCACCACGGGCTGCGAGCTGAGCGGGGAGCCGAGGGTGCTGATGGTGTCGTATGTAGCGCTGGGCCGGATTACCTGCGGATAATACCCCCATAATTAATATCTACCTCAGCTCGACCCATTTTCATGATCTCTGCTTTGTTAAATTCATACGTCTGCTCTGATTAGCAGAATAACAACTATTAAAAAACATGGGAAAAAATTACGAAAACGAGAAAAATATAATAAACTAGAAGCGCTTCGTGGTTTCACCCGCGTTAACTACTATCCCGCGGGAACCGTCAATTTTTACGGGATAAAAAGTAGCCTATGTCACCCGGGGATAGTGTAGCTGCCCAATAGGGAATTAATTTTTCAAATCGGTTGAGTAGTTTTGTTGCCTATTCAATGCAAATAAACAATCAAGTATTTCCTCTTTATAATTCACAAATTTCAACCTCTTCTTGAAATTACCTAACACGAATTTCAAGAGGAGTTGAGTTATAGCAGAATAAATAATAAAAGATGGGAAATATTAACTATAAACAGGGGGAAATTATAATTCAGTTTTTCGTAGATTTTTGAAAGGATAACGCCTGTTGGGGCAACTTGTTTATAGTAAGTAGGTATAGCATTTTACCGTTTTATCGGTATTTATTATTAGAAGGTCCTAGTAAATGTGTTCTCTACCGGGTCGAATAAAAGAGTTTGTTGGCATCCGTTGTAAGTATATTGTCTCTTTCACAAATTATTATTATAGGCACATAATTTCTTAACACGTAAGAAGGCGGGTTGACGAGTGTACAGTACCGAGGCGGAGGGACAACTAGCGCGGGGGTCGCATTCTGCCGACCCAGCGATTTCATGCGCCCACGCCCTAGTCTTGTGTCCCTACAGCATCAAATCTCACCCTTCCAAAGACTACGTTCTTCAGATCAAACTGCGGCAGCGGTTTGAAGGTGATGTTGAATATTCCGCACACTTCGTCGTTCCGCGTCGTCCGCATCGACAGGAGGCCTGGTAAATCCAGCTCAGTCAGTATTTTTTTTTATAAAAATATAAAATAAATACAATAAAAATTAGGGGGAAAACAGTAAAAAGTAAGACTAACCACACGTATCCCCATACTCGTATTCTGGGCGTTTGGGGGGCCATGGCCCTAATCCCCCATGATGGGGATTATGAGGGGATAAATGGCCCTCTTAGTTCCCGATTCCCCATATATAATTCCCTAGTTATAACCTCGGACCTATGTTGTGCGATCGTGAGTCGTGACCCGTTTTTATTATTGCTAAACTAGCTGCGCCCTAAAAATAGCTAGCCTACGTGTTAATCTACATTGTTGACTATCTCTATACCAAATTTCATAAAAATCGGTCCAGCCGTTTGAACGTGAAGAAGTAAAACACACAAACATTCGCCTTTGTAACATTAGTAGGATAGGTAGGATTACCCGGCATGGAGTGCGGGAAGTGGTAGTTCTCTGGCCCGATGGGCGCCTGCCTGCCGGCCTGCGCGTAGCACCCGAACCCTGAGTCGGAGACCACGTCGCCGCCGCTCCAGTACAGCCGGGGGACCTTCCTGGAGGAAGAAAAAGAAACAACCCAAGAAGACAAACCTGCGTTAATTTATCACTAACAGTTTTAAATTGTTGGGTCCCAACTACAAATACGGCCGTTTAGCTCTAATACCTATAGGTAAGTTACAAAAACTAAAAAATAAAAAGTGGCAGTTGCGTGATTTGGTGCTTTCTAGTGCAAAATTGATGGGTGTCTTTTTTGAATATAGAAATATGACCATTTCAGATCACATTTTTGAGATAAAACCGATTTTGAATTTTTTTGAGTTGTGGCCCTTTAGTTTTAAAGCAGCGATATGATATCACATAGAGTCCACATCGGTACCTTTAGCATTTATGAAGGGTTATTGGAGTATACACTCAACTCCCATAGCTGAAAATCAGCATTTAGCTGTATAATAGGGTAGACTGGGTACGTTTGTGCCATGGTACGATTGTGACAGTCGTCATATTAGCGAAACTATAAGGAATTCCGGGGAGGGTCCAAGGGAAGAAAGAAGCGGGATGTCCGTCTGGAGGTGTCTCACTATATTGGGCCTGCCGTTGGGCGACGTTGCCTTTTGCAGATACCTACATTACTTTTTTTCAACGAAAAGTAAGATTTTTTCATTAGATTTCATTTGATAATTGTCGTTATATGTGTACCGAAAGATTAATGAGTATATTTTCTCATTAAAAGTTACTAGTATGTAGTTAATTAGCAGTGATTACTTTGCATGTAGATTATTCGGTATAGTCATGACGATTATTCTTTTTGCAAATGAGTGTATAGGTACGTTTGTGCCAAAATTTTTGGGGACGGTTGTGACATAGTAATATGGTCAGCTGCGGGTATTCGATAACTTAATCGCATAAAATCACAAATTTTATTAAGATCTGTTTTCTATTTTGACACAGTTACGGTAATGTAGATATAATTAGACGATTAGTCAACTTTTTGACTAATAAATGTGAAATACTGTTAAAATATTATAATTAATAAAGTGCCTGTTAGTTCTTAAGGATAACAATGTTCCCAGATGCTATTTTCTTTACGTATGTTTCCAGAAATATATGATATTACGTTGTTACATTATTACGTGCAATAGTGCGTGATGTTAGACCATTTTGGTGTATTTTTGAACCTGTCACTTCCGACCCCCAAGCACTGTCACAACTGACCCAGGGCCAGGGGCGATTGTGACATTTTTTACTTTTTTTCTAATGTGTTCCTATAAGTAAACCGTTGCACTTAGGGGCCAAATTGTTGTGTTTGCACGTAGACAAATGTGCATAGTACTATAAAAACCACCTTTCTTCCAGCTAACTGGAATACTAACGAAAATATGGACGATCAAATGAAAATTGTCACATTCGTACCCAGTCTCCCCTAACGCTCTTAATGTCACGGAGACACCGCTGTAACGCTACGAGCTTTAACATAGGTAACCAGTTACACAGTATACAGCTGTTAGGGCACGATCTCCTTGGAGCATATAATGCTCGAAGTAGATCTAAAGATGACGTGAATGTATGCTGAAAAGGGGTCCCTACGTGAACTTTTAAACTATTCACTTTCTGGAAGACGCAGTGTAGGTAGGCCTCCCACTAGATGGGACGACGACATCAAAAGAGTCGCAGGCAACCGGTGGATGCAAGTGGCAAATTGTCGATCGGTGTGGCGGTCTAAGGGGGAGGCCTATGTTCAGCAGTGGACGTCTTCAGGCTGATGATGATGATAATGATTATTCCTAATCTATCGACAGTTCATGTACTATGGTTTATTGTTACCGGTAGCCGTTGCGAAAGAAATGTTCTCGAACGGTGACCGAAGATAGGATAGCACCTTTTAGTGACAGAATTCCTAATTGACAGTGCATGGTACCACCCTAAAGTAGAAAACCTGCCGCCAAAGTCCTACCGGAGCCTTCCGGCAGACGTCCTTTAGAGCTAATCCCTTTCTAGGATGAATATGTTTACTTCCTTAATTCGACCGCATCCCTGTGGGATAGTGGTCAGATGCTAGACTAGCCTTATAAGGTATTAAAAAGAAAGTAGACGGATTGTGGGTCCTCGAGGACAGGTTCTGATCCGCCAACACACTGCCTGCGCGTTGCCAGTTCAACAAGAAAATAAACTTATTAAAACGAAAATTTATTGGCATCCAAAACCAAACGCTTCAAGTCAGTTCCGTTGCCTGGACGTGGAAGGGTACGTCGGCGGCTGATCGCGCGTCATTTCCGAAAACTGGTTCACAGCAAGGCAGTACTTCTCCGAGTGGTAAGTCCTGGATATCTGAGACAGCAACGGACTCCCGTGGGGAGAGTTCAGCCACAAGGACGCACTGCCGGTCTGCCCGACCATCGCAATAAACGCGATTAACATCCTAGTGTTCAGGAGACCGCGCTGGATCTGAGGTTGCTTCAGCAGAGTCTGCAGTATCATGCCGTCGGGTAGACCGTTGACTAACTCGAAGATGCTCGATCCTCGCTCTCCGATCAGCCAAGACGCCGCGGCGGGGACGTTGCAGCCTGTGTTACGCAGCGCCATATCCGCATCGTCGTTAGCAAAACCGAGGTCTTTTAACGCAGTGACCGCTTCCGAATTGGGTGGGTCGGCGATTTTCATTCTCCAAGCGCGGAACTTCTCGAGGAATCTCTGCAGGTGCTGCGCGCGTTTGAAGATCGCGTCTCCGTCGGTTTTTTTGGCTGCCGAAGCTGGGAGTTCGGGGTCTGACTGTGCGGCGGACAGGCGCGCCGCGATGTCCTCCGGCGTGATGACTTGAGGCACGCCGTGCGTCGTGCGACGCGGCTCGTCTAACGCCGCTGAGAGCTCGGCTAGAGTCATCTCGAAGTTCCTCCCAGAAGCGGCCAGCCGAGCTCCCGCCTCGATCAAGGATATCAGGATCTTCCGCAGCTCGAACGACAGCTCATTCGTCGATAGCAAAGACTGTAAGTTCGGTTGCCGAATTTGGTTTTGGGGGGTTGGCAGAGACGCCGTCGCCGCGGCAATGGTTCCGACTTGCGGGGCCCTGACGGCTCCTAAGTCCCATAGATTTCCTGCCTCTGGTAACCGCCTCTCCACCAGGAGCAGTTCCTCCTGCGTCATGACCTGCTCCTGCGACAGAGTCAGGAAGTCGTGCAAGGTTGTGGTGTCGAAAACTCGAACGATCTTGAACCTGCCCGAGCCCGTTTCCCCGCTCGGGTAAAAGAAGTCCAACGCTCGATTCTTGACTTCTTCGATGAGAGTATCCTCAGGAAAATAGGCACTGAAAATCGTCCCTTCAGGGCTCACGATCTTCACCAGGATTTCACTGCTTCCGGCGATGCCTGTGTCAGATACTAACATCTTCGAGTGCGATTAATTTACTTTTGTTATCCGGATCTATGTAATTTATATAAATTAAAATAATAAATACAAATAAGCTAGTAAATAATGTGAGAATGCACCAAATTAGTTTGAGCATAATTTTGTGTCAAATTCAAATGACGTGTGTCAAAATTTTGTTTTAAACATTACATAATGTACCTACTTATCTACATAGAAAAAAGTTTGAACAACGTATTTTTAGTTATAGACCTATTCACTGCATATTACAGAATTAGCGGGCACGTATCTATAATCTATACTTTTGTTTCGGGGACAATTTAAACAACGACAAAGACGGCAATCTTATGGGTGCCGCGGCTACAAGAGGTTTTAGACTTCACGTAACCCCTCCACCCATACGTGACTGTATTCTTAGAATATAACACTAATAACAGATGTTACCTGAAGAAGCAGGTCCCGACGTACCCATACCCCGCGCCGTCTCCGTCCAGGAGCTCTGTGAACAGGCGGCAGGTCAGCGGACACACGTCCGTGAACAGCTCCAGCGTCAGCGAGCCGATGCACGCGCCGTTGTGCACCCGCAGCGACATCTCCACCCTGGAACAGCAGTTGCCAGAATATTACCTACACTATTACCTGAGCAAATCATACCCTTTACCTGTAATTTAATTTAAAAAATCTAGGTACCTATCTATAACAAAGGAGTCCTGACTGGCTAATCCATCAACACTGAGCCTAAGCCGCTATATAAGGGACACACTTTTGGAACATGAAAATTCACTGCGAAAGGTTTTTACGAAATTCCTCCCCTAAGAGGGTAAAATATGGGAAAATATTTTTTTGAGATAAATTAATGGCAATGGTTATTTAGACTTGTGGTTAGAAAATAGAAATAATAACGTGTTTGACGAAAATCATCCCTTCAGGGGGGACATTTATAGATCCACGCGGACGACATCGATGCTGGAAAGCTCGTATATTTGTACCTAGGTCGCTTGACTCCGAGCGGCGCTACAAACACATCAGCGATGTCTTCCCTCACGGCCGGCGGGAACAGAACGAAGGGGAACGTCGCCGCGTCTATGATCTTTTGCCGGTTCTGTCGCCAGTCTCGGTCCAGCGACTCTGTCGTACACACTCTGGCTTCCTGTAATTGGCAACACGTCACAGTAAGATGGGCATTCCTACTAGGTATTATTATTATAATAAATGTAAAAGTTTGGGTGTTTGTTACTCAACCGCGGGTGAACGAGAGTTGTGACTTCCTTGTGTTCTATGCTACCCTGGTACTGCTTAATTACTTAAGGTAGATTATGACAATATACCTACAAACATGGCGACTTCCATAATTCCCACCAAACATTTCAAAATGCTGGTGGTGATAATTTGTCACGGTCTAAATATTTTCTCCACAAATCGACGTCTAACCTTCCCTTTTTCTGCCTAAATGATAAATTTACAAGTAGAATAATGGAATGCCAGGATTGAGTAAGAAAACGCGAGTGATAGACGTCGATTTTGTCGAACGTAATTTTAGAAACGTCCGTTTAACTCTGGTCTAATGTTTTGTGGTAATACCGCCAAATGCTTGCCATTCGGCAGTATCACTTACAGTAGCAACGAGTCGTTTGTAGATTAGCTTGTTATCGGCCTCCACTAGCTTCGCGAAGCCCCTCCTTTTCTCGTAGAACTCAGTCCGCGGTTTCGGAGGACGCTCCCAGCGGCAGTCCACTTTACCCTGCAACATACAGCCTTCTCTATCACTTATGGAATTAGTAATAAAGTAGACAGGCCACACAGTGTGGTGAAAGATTTTCTACTTGAGGGTAGCTGCTGGCTAGGTGGACTCTAGTAGTCTACTAACAAAGGTTATATTCCTGCACCGCCAAGCTTTATGAAGCGAAACGAGCCCTCCACGCCAAACGATGAAATCCATAGCGGCTGGCATCTCATCACGACGCCTGGCGTGTAGGTACGTGCTGATTTGTCATGCAAATATGATTATAATCGGTTTAGTACTTTAGGAGTCCATCGCGGACAAACAACGTGACGCTTAATTTATATATATTAAAATATTATTTAGGTGAAATACAACGTACTCTCAAGAAATGGTGTCGCTTGATCTCCGTCAATAGCCTTATGTTCTGATAGTACAATGTGGCGTGACGGTTGCGCCAGTGTTCCAGGTTCCGGAGCATGCAAGTCCGCAAGCGGGGAGCGGACGTGTCCACGCGCGCCACCACGTCGGGATACTGGACACATTGGTAATTACATTAAATTTAGCTTCAATAAAATGCAGATACAAATTATATTTCTAATTAGCCTTGACCAACCAAAGACCGCCCATTACTCGTTTTTTTTTTTCCTCTATTTTATAAATTTTCCATGGTGCCAATAAAGAGTTATTTATTCTATTCCTATCCCAGACGTAAACTGTGAAAGTTTGTAATTTGAACTTTGGGTTGTTTGTTAATCAATCACGCTAACACGGCTGAACGGATTGTGATGTAATTCGCCAGGCAGATAGATGAAGCAAGGCTACTTAGGTATAAGTATATCCCGGTAATCGCGGGCGAAACCGCGGGGCACAGCTAGTTGAAACATAAATGTTGCAACGTATTTGCATAATATCTATAATTACATGGTTTAATTATACCTACTTACCCATTTATGTGATGTCGTAATGCATGATGTTATCTATAAGTACTAATATTATAAAGAGGAAACATTTGATTGTTTGTTTGTTTACATTGAATAGGCTCCAAAACTACTGAACTGAGTTGAAAAATTCTTTTACTGTCGGAAAGCTACACTATCCCCGGGTGACATAGGCTACTTTTTATCCCGTAAAAATTAACGGTTCCCGCGGGATTGTATTTGTAACGTGGGTAAAACCGCGAGGCGCTTCTAGCTATAGCTACATATTTTGTATCACAATGCTCGCTCACCCTGTCAAGGGGTTTCTTCCGTTTCTTATGAATCCGTTCCTCTATAACTGCCTCGGCGAGCTCAGGCGGCGGGGACGAATATCTCTTCGTCATCAACGAGTCTTTGGACTGCACTTTCTTTATTACAGCTCCGATTAGCGTCATATTAAGTTACGTATACTTAGTAAGTTTTTGTTGTACACGAAAATAAAATTGTTTATTAAAAAATGCGTAGGTAAAGTATAAGCAGAATTTGTGCCACTTTTGTAAGTATAATTTGACAATTTACATAATAATTATTTCAATACCAAACAGAAAATTTTGAAAGTATAGTAGGTACCTACCTATATATCAAATAAAAGTGAAAGTTTAGTGGACAATTAATCTATGAAGCTAAATCGAAAACTAAATTAGTTGAAAACAGGTTTAATCAACAATGAGACCTAATATATTTTTAATGAATATTTATCAACTTTTTTTTCAATTTTCTGTTTGCGTATTTTTTATGTGTTTAGGTGTATTTTTTATATGATTGTGAGTCAATCTCGTTCAAAGTTGTTCAATGGAGATGACAATTTTCATGCCTGTCTAGTTCTGGTTCTGATAACAATACAATATGATAATGGCACGGTGACTGATAGAGACGGAGGGTATAGACGACGGAGCTCAGCTATAGCAACTAGCAGGAGAGTGATGGTGTTTGGGCTTGTTTTGATCAGCCCACAGTAGGTACCTACCTATTTTATAGAAGCTTTTGGAAAAAAATATTTATAAGGAAAAATCT
Organism: Hylaea fasciaria; assembly: GCA_905147375.1. Lineage (NCBI taxonomy): Eukaryota > Metazoa > Arthropoda > Insecta > Lepidoptera > Geometridae > Hylaea > Hylaea fasciaria. Next base: position 2,985,165 of record LR990221.1, on the reverse strand, counting down.
TAATCCTGAGGACAATTGTGAAGGACTCATTCCCAAAACATAACCATGCATGGCGAAATAAAACATTAATGGAGTAGAAAATGTTTATTTTAAATACACACAATTACATAATTTAAAAATAATATCACTCGAAAGTAGTGCAAACTACGAAATACAATAATACTAAGCAGCTCAAACACACTTGGAATGCGACTAGCACACGTTGCAGTTAGGTACAAATATAGGGTCTGTTTCACAAATACTGATAAATCGGTTGATTAAATTTTAGCTGCGATTGCATGGAATACAACAATATAAGCATAACTAGGGATTACCAGTAGGTTGATATGGGCTGAGTTTGGTGACGAATGTACAACTTGTCTTGAACACAATATAAGTATATTCATACATGTTTTTGACAACATAATATAACTCAGCGCAACCTACCGAGCATGTAGACAATTTTTTTTGTCTTTTAGTTTTTAATAAGTGCCTAAAAACCTTTGATAGCTACCATGTATATTATACCTTCAGAGAAAGGATATTCAGGAAAAATATTTGTTTTCAAATTGTACCTACTTAAACCATTTAATCAGAAAGTTGTAAACCTGACTCTTTGGTATTAAATGAATACACAGTTTTAATATCCAAATGCGACTAAGGGATTTTAACCCATCGACAGAGCGCTCCTGTGAGTCAGAGGGAACAATAAGCCATCAAGCCCGGTTGTTATTAAAATCAATACCAGCCGTTAAGCCATGTCAGAGGACTGTGGGCAACCTAACATACCTACTCTGACGCTACAGGTCGCCACTATAAGTTGGGTCGAATACCCAAAAATATTATAGAGATCATTAAATTAATAAGCATTTTAATATATTGAATATTTAGTACATTAACATAATAAAACTTGATTACAATATTCTGCAAATAATAAAGTTAATTTAAAAAGTAAGCATACTGTTAGCAAATAACATTAACAATAAATGGAATGTTGTAGACTTGTAGTTTTGTATCGTAAAACATTGTTTTTAAACTACACCCTATGTGGACGATGATGACATAAAGTACAATCTTTTTCTAAACAAGCTAGCTAGGAATAGTACTACATACTCCGCCAAAATTTAAGGTGCGCAGTACGATCAATGCATCTTGGCCGCTCTGAAAGAGTTATCTCGGTTGTGCTTTCATAGTCTGATAAAGACACATAGAAATAACTGAACGGAAAGAGATCGTGCGATGTGAATTGAAAGGCGAGCGACTGAGACAGCAAGCTTTGGTAATAAATCCTTTGCTACGCCAACTGGTTATGGTGCTACACAACCTTGTTACGGCGCTACGCTGTTTCGCTACAACGCTACGCCACCTGGCTTCCGGAGCTACGCCACCTGGCTACGGCGCTACGCCACCTGGCTATGGCGCTACGCCACCTATGGTGCTAGAAGGCGCTACTGACGCTGCCGTAGCGCGGTGTGCGGGCGCGGCACGGCGGACGTGTGCGGGCGCGCGAGGCGGGACGCGGGGCGCGGGTGCACGGCGCCGTACGAGAGGTACCGCGACGACAGATCCGGGGGCTCCATCTGGAACGGAATGCGAGTTGGTATAGTTTTCTATTGTGTTTTGGCTTCGCGTTTCTTGTGCTAGTGTGTATTGTTTTGTCGACTCACGTGCTTGGCGGGCGGCGGCGCGACGGCGCGGTGGTGCGGAGCGGCCATGTTGTTGCCGGTGTACGCGACGCACTTCACCTGCCACTCGCCTAGCTGCTCGTTCCAGTGGACGTACTGGTCGATCAGCGCCTGGAACCGTAATTGTTATATTTAGAAAAGCGCCACCTAGTTCCTCTTCTGTTATTTAACGCCATTAATGAATCAACAGGGCAGGTAGCGGACGCCATACCGTCATGATGTAAGAATCTGACATTTCTAATTCCTGCCCTATTGCGACTAACCCAATCGGAAGAAGAGCGAAGTTATTATCTTGCTCGTACTCTGTCAACGACACCAAAATTGATTTGAGCGCCATCTAGTTAAACAGCCGCGCACTAAAATAGGTCACCGCAGTCACACGGCGCTAAAAGCAAGTCCCGGGTTATTTACGCGTTCAGCACGAGGTCCACGAACTGGGTCCCGGCAGAAGATCACGGCGTATAAATATAGACTCGTTTTCGTCCCTTGAGAACAACTTGTTACAAGCGCCATCTAGTGAAACAGCTTTGCACTAAAACAGTAGACCGCGGCGGCACCTGGTACTCCATGGGTATGTTTTGCGTCCAGCACGAGGTCCACGAACTGAATCTCGTGCGAGGCAAATCACCGAGGGAATACTGTTACTGACTCGTTTCCGACCCTAGTGAATAATTGGCTACAAGCGCCATCCAGTGAAACAGCCTTGCACTAAAACAGTAGCCCGCTAGGCACCTGGTACTCCTTGGGTATGTAGGCGTCCAGCACCAGGTCCGCCAGCTGGATCTCGCGGCGCAGCGCGCGCACGCTGTCCAGGATGCCCTCCATCTCGCGCTGCTGCTCCCGCTGCTGGTCCGCCAGCTCGGCCTTGGCGGAGTTGAGCAGCTGCACGGCGCGCTTCAGCTTGCGGGCCTTGGCCGCGCTCTCCTCCTGCAGGCTGGAGTACCGCTCCTCCAGGTCCACGCGCTCCGCCTGACGGGAAACTGTGCTTTAAATGGTACGCCGGAGGGGTCAGTTTTGTACGCCGCCGCGCGCTCAACTGCACGGGAAACTGTGCTTTATGTGTTACACCGGAGGGATCAGTTATGTACGCAGCCGCGCGCTCAACTGTCCGCGGTTAGTGGATCGAGTTTTACGCTACGTACGTCGCCCAATGCTAACCACTTTACCAAATTCATTAAGTCACCTTACCAAATTTCATCAAAATTAGTCCAGCCGTTTGAGCGTGAAGAACCACCAAAACAGGCAAACACTAACAAATTTCCTTCATAATATTAGTTGGATAGCTCGAGCTTCTCTAGACAATGGATTGATTCACATAAACAATCTCTCGAGTTTTCTAAACAGCACTCAAGTTTCATAAGCAAGGGCTAGAAAATAGCTCGACTTTCCTTGAGTCACTGTCTTTACAGTATATCGAGAAGCGAGCTCCCTAGGCAGTAGCTCCCTATATTGCTCCCTATACATGGACTATCTCTCTCTCGCGAGTCTCTATTCTTATATAGTTAGAGCTCCCTAGACAATGTGTCGTCATTCTACCCATGACCTGCAAGTTTCCAGCTTCAGATGGAAACTGGAGACAGTGGTGGGAGTTTGTGAGCTCCCTATACAGTGACTCTGTCTCTGGCTCTCTCTCTCTCTCTCTGTCTCTGTCTCTCAGTATCAAGTCCTACAGTAGTGCGAGTATGTGAGCTCCCCCTATGTATACAGGTGGTCGCCCCCCCCCCCCTCACCTCCTTCTTCTGCAGGTCCTGCTGCAGGCGCAGCTCGTTCTGCTTCCGCTGCTCCAGCTCCCTCGCCGCCTGCTCCAGCAGCCGGCGCTGCGAGTCCGCCTTGTCCAGCAGGTTCTCGCCGCCCACCAGCACCTTCGACTCCAGCCGCTGCAGCTTCTCCTTCAGCTCCTCCTGCTGTTTCCTGAAATGGCAATGGAGCGGTTTAAGCTCGGACATAGAATACCTCGAAGGTTGAGTGCTGAAACCCGATAAGTCTTGTAAGTAAAAGTTAAATCTGAGATAAATCAATGTTAAAATTTCTTGGCATAAAAAAAACTTGTTCCATGAGCAAATTTGTATTAATTTAGTAAGATTACATAATATTTGAGCTATGTTTTTCGTGATTTCTGGTGGGTTTTTTTTTATAAACTTAGCCCCGCACTAGGATTGCTCCTGTGTCGTGGGTACCGTTTACAGACATACAATTTTACATGCACATAACACCCATTAAGTTTAGTTATATAAAAAAAAGAAAATGAATTGTACAATTTTTAAATTGAAGCGAAATAGCACGATCGGGATTATGTATGATATATTGAGCGTGTCGGGTGAGCTATTGAGTAGCGACGCAGTACAGCGCGGACGACGCTAGCGCTTCGCATACGGTGTCGCTTGTCTTTCATCCAACGATCGACACAGAAACGTTGGCTATTCGAATGAGATGTCGTATAGTTTCTACGAAAGAAGGGACCGTTAGATTTTGCAACTACGAATGTGGTCCGCCCTCAGATTAATCATCTACCAGATATGTATGACATTTAACACAAGATCCGGCGAAGAAAAGAGACAAGTGTATACACAATAGACGAAGGAGTAAATAGGATAGTACGATGATGTTTTGTCTTTGTCGGCGTATGCACTCATTTTTTGCTTGGCTGCAGAAGCAAACCAATCTTGACATTTTAGAATGTCGCACGAATGATTGGAGCACCACCTAAATAACGTGCATTAAATTTATCCGATTAATAGGGGTTGTAGCCAAGTGTGTCACTTTCGGGTATACGCTTTTGTCAGGTCCATCTCTGATACTAGGTCCATGGGTCCGCCACTATTACAATGTGAAGAAGACCAGCATTACCGAAGCACTGGTAGAGTCAACGAAGTTTCCTTTCCCTGATTCAATCCTGGACCAGTGCTTGAAAGGGAAACATCCTTTTTCAAACTCCAACCATAATCATGACGGCTCGTTTGGCGTAGTGGCTGAGCAATCGGACTGCTGCGCTAGGGGTTGCGGGTTCGATTCCCGCCTGGGACAAATATTTGTGCAATCCACAAATATTGGTTTCTGGTCTGGATGTGATGTGTATGTGAAATTATATGTCTGTAAGCGGTACCCACGATACAGGAGCAATACTAGTGTGGGGCAACGTTTTTATAAAAAAAGAAAAAAAAAAAAGAATCAATGAATTATATTTTGTTTTATTTTATGGTTCTATTATTTTGTTTATTAGATTGAAGTGTTTGACTTGTAAATGTGCGATTTTTTTGCCTATTTACAATAAAAGATTTGACTTTGATTTTGACTTACTTGGTCCTCTGCAGTTCCGCCTTCTTCTCCTCGAGGACCTTGCGAGCCTGGTGCGCCTTCTCTAGGTTGAGTTTCTCCTGAAAAATTAAAAATAAGAATATGTTTAATGGGAACAAATCGCAGTAAGACTCCTGGTCCTCGTCACGGAAGTGAGGGGAGGCCTTGTCCAGCAGTGGATGGATATTCATATTCATTTATTGTTCTGTTTCCACATGCACATTGCAGTTCAGAATCTTACAACATGTAACCATGCACTACAGAATTTTATATGGCAAGGAGGCAAGGGAGACCAATAGAAAGTGGATTACTTATATGGTATGATGATGTTAAAAAACAAGTTACCTTTTCTTCCCGTTTCATCTTGCGCCGAAGTTTCTTCGCTTCGGGGTCGAGCGAGTCGAGAGAAGAGGAGAGACCGTCGTCGGAGAGCTCCTCCTCTTCTTCTTCCGATATTTCCTCTTCTTCTTCCTCTTCCTCTTCCACTGGTGAGGATATAGCATTTTTATTTTAATTTTGATCACTACTGTACTAATATTATAATTGGAAAAGTGTGTGTGTTTATTTGTTTAAATTTAGCAGCTGCACAGATTTTGTAACTCAATTACACCGAAACGGCTGGACGGATTTTGATTACATTTAAAACAAAACATAGTGAATTTGTAGCTACAACATAGATAAGATTTGATTAATAAATTCTACCTCTAACAGGGTGACATCGAGCGTCAAAATTTTTATAATAAGTAATAAATAAATCACCTGAACATATAAACACAATAGATAACTGAAAGTATGCCTTACCGTTGTGGTTGTCCTCAAGCTGCTTCTTGAGTTGATCAATCTCTTGTTGGAATCTGTAAAATAAATTATTTTTTTATTAAAGCCGGAGGCTCCTTTCTGTCCTGACTTCAAACACTAATAAGAAATATCTACAGTTTAGACTTTACTGCCCACGTAACCCTCAATAAATTATTTTCGATTTTTAAATGTAGATAATCGAATTTTTCTACTAATAAACATTCCATAATTAGGAATTTAAAGTAGATGCAAATCGCACTTCTCATTTCCAACGAATCGGGAAATACTCGGTTCTGACCCCTAGTTAACTTTGACCCAATCAAATCTTGGCGTATCGGGAAATTTCCCGATTTGTCGACTCCGCGGCAGTGGCAGCACCGTCGGCAGCGTTACGTACACAACATTAACAACAGTATGGATGGCCTACATATCGCATGATCCAATCAAAACAACATTGATCAACCAAAATTGATGGACGCAGAATCCAATCTTGACCTAAACTATAATGAACTATAATCACTACTGCAAGATGTACATCCTTTTTCAAACTCAAAACATAAACAATTATACTATTTAACTTAATTTATCATATTTTATGTTTTATGGTTCTCTTTGCTAACGAGAATTATTAGCTGTTTGACTTGTAAAAGTGCGATTTTATTGACTATTTACAATAAATGCTTTGACTTTGAAACAAAAAAAAAGCGTCACCTGGTGAGCAGCGCGTCTCCCGGCTCGCTGTTGACGTGCGTCTTGTTCTCGATGTTCTTGGCGCGGTTCGCGTACCGCAGCGTGCTGATCGTCTCCACGTAGTTGGTGTCCGCGGGGCCGATGGTCGCGATCTGAAGCACGGTGGGGATTTAAAGAACCGTTTACATTCTCCCTCTGCCGGCGACAGTTCGAGAGGAGTGTGTTCGCATGCTACCCTACCGATCACTGCACTGCTAGAGTCAACGGAGTTCCCTTTCCTTGTCCAGAATCTTGGTACAGTGCTTGAAAGGGAAACATCCTTTATCAAACTCAAACCATAACCAATTCATTGTAATTTTGTTCTCTTTTATGGTTCTATCAATTTGTTAATTAGATTGATGTGTTTGACTTGTAAAAGTGCGATTTTATTGCCTATTTACAATAAATGATTTGACTTTGACTTTATAAGTATTTACATTCTAGTCCCGCTCACTGCCCTTCCCACTTCAGTGGGCAGTGAGGAGGACAAGTATGTAACCACGATACATCGCATGCTCCCGTCACTGCTTGCACTGCACTACCCCTTGCACTGCCCCTCCCCGTTCTGCCGTACTTAATATGTAGCAGCGAGGGCGGTATGTAAACGCTTCTCTCGAGCATACATCATTGCGGCAGTGCAGGGGTTGAATGAGGATTTTTTAAACGTAAACCCACACTAGGATCTCTCCTGTGTCGTAGGCACCGTAGACAGACATTTAATTTCACAACACATAACACCTTGACCAGAAACAAATATCTGTGGATCACACAACAATCACCATCTCAGCCACTACGCGTCGTCAAATTGGATTGGGGCATTCGGACTTTCTCTGCTATTCCATTTGACCACCGGTTTCTCTATTCGCCTTTCTTCTTTTCCTCTTTAATCATACAACTGTCCTGTCCACCCACCATGACAGTCTTGGAGTTTCCGCCCAGAGAGTCCTGCAGCAGCCTGGTGAGCTTCGAGTTCCGGTACGGGATGTGAGTGGACTTTCCGTCCACCAGCGCCGAGATGACGTTGCCGAGCACCGACAGGGACTGGTTGATCTTCGTCGCCTCCTTCAGGCGGGTGCCGGTGGCTTGCGTCTTGCTCTGCCGTTCTGAACCCTGCGGGCGAAGGGTTAGGAGTTCATTTGGGTTGCGGCAACTGTGCATTGTAGGTTGTTGGAGCTGGTGGTTGGCTTTGGGGTTTTGAAACTTGTGGGAAAAAGGTTAGGGATTAATTTGGGGTGAACACAGTGGTTTGTTGGTGTTGCTTTGCTGTGACCTTTTGCACCTTGTGGTTTGGGAGTTCATCTGGGATTTATTTAGAGGGTTCATGCTTTGGAGCTCTGAACTCTAGGGCTCAAAGGTTATGACTTAATTTGGGATAAACACAGTGGGTATTCGCAGGTGGTGTCTCGCCGTAAGGTTCGCTGTTCTGAACCTTGTAGACAAAAAGGAGTTAATTTGGGATATACCAAACCATACCACCTACCAAGTGAGAGGAAAGGACACATCTGCCAATAAAACAGCAAAGGAACTTGGACCTTACCGCCAAATCGACAAGGTACAATTTCCCTATCATGCATCATGACCAGACCATGTAAATGGACACATCCGCCAATAAACTACCAAAGAAACATGGACCTTACCGCCAAATCGACAAGGTTCATTTACCCCATCTTGACGTGCATCAAGACCAGACCATGTGAAACGATACATACGCCAGTAAAACAGCAACGGAACTTGGACCTTACCGCCAAATCGACAAAGTGTAGTTTCCCCATCATGCATCATGACCAGACCATGTAAAAGGACACATCCGCCAACAAACCACCAAAGGAACTTGGACCTTACCGCCAAATCGACAAGGTGCAGTTTCCCCATCTTGACGTGCATCTTCCCGTCGGCGCCCTTCTTGCTGCTCTCCACGGTGATGGAGAAGATGGCGTGCGAGCGCGAGCTCTCCGTGTTCATGGCGGTGGCGCCGATGTGGCGGTTCTTGTTGCCCACCGCCATGATCTTCTCCAGCTCGTCCGCGTTGTGGACCACGTAGCCTGGGAACATTGAGGATCTCTATATAGAGCCACCATACAAGCGACATTGAGCATTATGCCATCGACATAACGTCTAAATTCGAGGAAATGTATCGTATAATTTATATCGATGGCGGCGCGGCGCTCCGATGACTTTTAGTTGCTGTCCCTTATTCCTCATGTCTGAAAAAGGAAGATGGCAATGTTGCTTCGGCGAAACCTCTAACAATTCGAAACTCGAATCGTTTATTGTAAACGGGCAATCATATCGCACGTAGGCCGCGTTCCGAATTGCGCTATAAGCGTTCACAGCGGACACACGTGTGGTCCAATATGCGCTTACAACGCTCACCGTGTGCGCTGTAAACGGTTGAAGTCAGTGTGCCTAGTGCGAGTTTTGTCAATTTATTTACGCGCTCGGTCCGTTTGGCGTAAACTTGAAATTGTATGGAATAAGAGCAGCGCCATCTAGCGTCAGTGAATCAGTCACTAGATGGCGCTGCTATTATTCCATACAATTTCAAGTTTACGCCAAACAGACCGAGCGCGTAAATAAATTGTCAAAACTCGCACTAGGCACACAGTAGTGACGTCGTACTTAGTACTGCAAACGGCCGTGAGCGCGCTCACAAATTGGAACGCACGTTGGCAGTAGCACATACGTCGCGTTCAGTGTAAGCGCAATTCGGAACGCGGCCTTATATATACATAGCATAAACCTACATATATACATAAATACTACTATATATACATATATAATATATACTATAATATATATAATATATACTATACTATATATACATAAATAAACCATAATCATAGCATAAAGCTAGTCAAGTACTCGCTAGCGCCGTGTAGCCATTTTTACTGATACTTTTTGGGCCTAGTTCGGACTTTGACTCGCTATTGCTCGAAATCAAAGGTTTCATGGTAAATATTTATTCATTTTCCCTGCTTCTGGACTAAAGACATGCACGTGACATTTTCATTGCGCTCGTGTGTGTTTTGGAGGATATAATAACATGGCACTCACGCACACATTGTTAAAAAAGTGGCTTCACTTTTGAGTCAAACTACGCACGGAACTATCCTTCTCTGCGTTATTATTCTAAGGCATATAGTACGCACCCGTGAGGTCCTTGACGAAGACGCCGATGTCGGGGCGCTCCTTCACCTCGAGGCTCTGGTGCGGGTTGTTCCCGAGCAGGTCGCGCACCTCCTCGTTGTATATCTCCAGGTACGTCACGCACACCAGGAACCTGCAGGCACGGGTTGGGAAATGATCGAACGAGGGCATCTAAAAGTTCTAAAACTAAGTACAAAACACGCGCACATTGCATTTTTTTTATTTTTCCTTTCCTCCAAAATAGTCCCGACCTGAATTCCTGACTTATGATATTACCGCTGCACTCCAAGTAAGCATTCCATCGAGCTTCAAGCTAATTTTGAAAACAAGCCTACATATTATCATGGTTGTGTGTGGTCAGTCCACAGACATAATAATATAAGTGGAAGCGGACCTGACAATACAGATATGGTAGATAGTTAGGAACCTAAATATATTTAGGTATATCGTTAGTCATATCGGATCATTATATTATACATAGAACACATACACAGACAAGAGTGGAAGTGACTTAACTTGACATCTGTATATTGGAACCGCTGCGGCCATAATTTCAAGTCAACAAAGGTTTAATAAACCAACTGCCGTTTATTTGAAAATGTATCTTGCAGGCTTAAATGTCAGGCAGACGTAGAGCATGACATAGTAATATGTATGGCAAAACTGGCGTTGGTTTTGAGCTGCGAGTCATATGTTTGGCACGTGCGCTCCGCCCACTTCACACCTTGTCTCTCTTTGTCATAAACCTTACTACGACATTATGCAGAGTAGGTACGAAGGCACTCACTTTTCGTCGTCGCTCGCGTCCGCGATGTGCGAGAACACGTGTGCGAAGGAGTTGGGTATGATGCCTCGCAGCTGCGGCGCGGTGTTGCTGCCGGCCATAGTGAACGTCTTCCCCGTGCCCGTCTGTCCGTACGCGAAGATGGTGCCATTGTAGCCCTTCAGGACCTCTTCCACTATAGGCCTGGCCGTCTGCACGTAGATGTCCATCTGGAACGATGAAATAATGCTGTCAGGTACCATAGAATATCAATTGAGTAATACCCCAGAAGATGGGGCATACTCTCTCTTTCTATTCCATAGACGTAGTAACATGAAATAGACTTGACAATAGCGTATACCTACTCGAAAGGGACACAACTTTGCTGCAATTTATAAATCGTATAAATTTAATATACGTTATTTAGAATCAGAATCAGAATCAGAATCAGAATATTTTTTTATTGTATAAAATTGTGTACATAAGTTGTTATTAGGTAGGTATACAGTTAGTTCCAACAATTTGCCCATTTCGGGCGTACAATAATGAATTACTTAAAGACTAAATAAAATTGGAAAACAAAACAATTTAGGGAAACCATATTAATTTAAATAATTAGGAATCTAGGAGTTTAAGTCTACTTTGAAAAATATTCTTTTATGTTATAAAAACTTTGCACAAGTAACCAAGATTTCAACTTTTTGTTGAAATCTGGTCCTCTTTCCATTTTAAGTTCTAAAGGTAGATTGTTATAAATTTTAATAGCTGTAAAGTAAGAGCTCTTATGATACAAGGAGTTATTGGCCTGCGGCATATAAATATTATGCTTGTATTTGGCCCTTAGAATTTCTGATCGTTTGGATTTTGTTACAAAAAAATAGCCATAATTGCTGTCAACAAATATACAAATTTGGTAGATGTATATACAAGTAAGTGTAAGAAAGTTATTATCCTTGAAAATATTACGAAGTGTTTCAGTACTATGTAGTTTAAATATACATCTTAGACATCTTTTCTGCAGTAGAAAAGTAGTTTCTACCTCAACTGAATTACCCCAAAATATAATCCCATAGCTTAAAAGCGGATAAACATAACCATAATATGCGTTTATAGCGATTTTTTTTGAGGATACTTTTTGTAATAATGAAACAGCGTATATGTATTGAGAAAGTTTTGTGTTAACTTTGGAGATGTGAACTTTCCAATTTAAATGTGTGTCTATAGTTACTCCAAGAAAATTGGTTTCTTGAACAATCTCAATTTTTGTTTTTTTAATAAGTACATGTAATGGTAGTGATTTTTGTCTATAATTTTTAAACTCTATTTTTTTTTTTTTTTTTTTTTTTTTTTTTTTTTTTTTTTTTTTTTTTTTTTTGTAAATAGGCAAATAAATCGCACTTTTACAAGTCAAAACAGCTAATTTTCGTTAACAAAGAGAATCATAAAAACATAAATAATGATACATTAAATTAAACAGTAATTGATTATGGTTTGATTTTGAAAAAGGGATGTTTCCTTTTCAAGCACTGTACCAAGATTCTGGACAGGAAAAGGAAACTCCGTTGACTCTACCAGTGCTTCGGAATACGCCCGTTAGAGAAGACAGCACCAAGAAACTCTACGGGGATGTCATTTTTTAACTTATTATTTTTCAAATTCTTTTTTCAGTCATATAAATAATTAATTTTGTTTTATCAACATTCACATTTAAATTTAAGTTCTCTAACCAGTTCACAATGGCATCAACAGATTTGTTTATTTCTTTTTCAAATTCGTTCAGACTTAGGTTTCCTTTATTCATGTAAATAGTTGCATCATCAGCAAACATAACACACAAATGCTTGGTGATGAGTGGTAAATCATTTACATAAATTAAAAATAGTAGTGGCCCAAGAATACTGCCTTGGGGCACACCTACGACAACTTTATTAAAATGTGAATATACTTTTTCTACTGATTTTGTGCTTTTGTTGAATGACTCTAGCATGGTTGATTGATTTCTGTGTTGTAAATAAGATTCTACAAGTTGTAATGCCTGCCCTCGTATTCCGACGTGTTCTAATTTTGCCAATAGTTTAGTATGAACCACACAGTCAAACGCCTTTGACAAGTCGAGAAATAAAGCTATTCCAGATTTTTTTAAATTTATGTTTTCCCAAACTTCTTTAAGCATTTTAAAGATAGCTTTAGATGTGTCCTTACCCCTCTGAAAACCAAACTGATTGCTGTTTAGAATATTGTGTGAGTTTATAAAAGATATTAACCTGTTAAATATCACTTTCTCAAAGATTTTTGAGAAGTTTGAAAGAAGTGCAATTGGTCTATAATTATTGATATTGTCTCTAGGACCTTTTTTGTGTAGGGGCTTAATTACAGTCCTTTTTAAATCATTTGGAAAACATCCAGTTGATATAGTTAAATTTATTATAAAGACAAGTGGATCGACTATATACTCAATGCTTTGTTTAATTATTTGGATAGGTATGCTATCATAACCTGTTGATTTCTTATTTTTTAAGCATTTCACAATGTTTTTTATTTCCGTTCTATCCACTGGAGTTAGGAAAATTGATTTACAGTTTGGTGGTGTTAAATGTTGTATAGGTGTAATTATTTTAATTGAAGGTGTTTTACTTAGATCTATAAAGTGCTCATTGAGTTTTGTGGCCATTGTTGACGGATTCGAGATTTCATCATTTTTAATTTGTAGTTTTAGTATAGTCGAATGTATGTTGTTTGTACATGATGTATATTGTTTTATGATTCCCCAAGTTGCTTTTGCTTTATTAGAGCTTTTGTTTATGTGTCTTATATTTGCCACCTTTTTTGAGAGCTTTATAACTTGTTTTAATGTTTTTGAGTATTTGTTATAATAGTCTATATGTTTTTGACATTTATCCAATTGAGTTTTATGGTATATGTATCTCTTGCTTTTACTTGATTTTATGATGCCCTTGGTTTTCCAATTTGGCTTCTTTAGGTGGGTAATTTTTACTTTGAGCAGCGGAATACACATGTCAAATATTAAAGTAAATAATTGTATAAATTTAGCATAAGCTTCATTTGGATCATCTTGGGTATATACTTCACTGAAATTTATTTGCGAGATATATTTAAGAAACACATCAGTGTATTCATCTACATACCTCTTTTGCACATACCAAAATTTTTCATTAAAACTTAAGCTAGTCAATACTTCTATTGATTGTGCAGTATGATCCGAGAGTCCTAAATTTAAAATTTCTGTTTTGTATTGCTTAATATTGGTCAGAATGTTATCTATACATGTCTGAGAATGAGTTGTAATTCGAGTAGGTTCTGAGATTGTAGTACGTAAATTAAATGTAGCCAGTATATTAATGAAAAGATTACTTTTATTGTTTTTATTTAATAAGTTTATATTGAAATCACCTAATATAAAAATTTTTTTCTTCGTATTTTTTTTCTTAGGTGGTGCTCCAATCATTAGTGCGACATTCTAAAATGTCAAGATTGGTTTGCTTCTGCAGCACAGCAATAAATTAGTGCATTCGCTGCCAAAGACACAACATCATCGTACTATCCTACTTACTCCTTTGTCTATTTGTATGTATACACTTGTCGCTTTTCTTCCCCGGATCTTGAGTTAAATGTCATTATATCTATTGGATGAATAATAAGAGCTCTATTCAGATACCATAGAATAACTGGGGCTAGGGACACTCTCACTATTCTTAAATTAAAGTGAGTAGCCAGTACGAGTGTTTGTACGAGTACCTAAGTATGACATTTTGAGCGTGCTGGGTGAGCTATTGAGTAACAACGCAGTATCAACGCGGACGACACCATTGCTTCGTTTGTATATGCAGATACTTACAACTGGTGTCACAAAAATGTTTTTGTTTGTTATATCGACACAACCAATGACAGTTTCAAAGGCGGAAGACGAATGACACTCTCTGGGATGGTCCAGCTGAAGTACTTAAGCGAAGTGACATACTTACCTGTACTTTAGCCGGTCAGAGTCGACTAGAGCCCAAGCACAGATTACTTAATATAGTTACTAACACTAATGTAACAGTGACTGCCAGGCAGAGTGTGACCAGTCTTCCTCCATTGAAACGGTCATTGGTCACAATCCATATCCACCCAGTTGAGCACCGCTCTCACCTCATTCTCGTGAGGAGGATTAGGCCATGATCCATCACGGGGGTCTAGTCCGGATTAGTGGATCACATACCTCCGAAAGTCTCAGGCATGTCGGTTTCCGTGGGCGACAAATAAAAATAACAAATCTGAGCCAAATACGTAATGTAAGTAGGTATTTCTTTCTATTCGCCCTAACTGAGCGGTTGTCGCAAGAGACACGTAGCAGTGTGCGCTTATATGTACTTTATTTCAATGGTATTTCGTTCTATATTTGTACCGACATCGTGCAGCCAATTTCGAGAGTCGACTCCGATAGTACTTAATGTACACCTGTGTACATAAGGAATTAAACGGAATGCTGAATGTTCGCGCCTGTTCACATCGGATGGAGTTACCGTAACCCGAGTGTGCGATAGTGACGCGATAAGAATTACTTTGTTGTTAGCCGAATTGAGATGATTCATACTACACCGTGTCAAGACGGAGCGTTAAGTACTTCATTTAATATTTGGTACGAAATAAACTGATTTCTAGCTATATCTACGACAACAGGGGATCGAAAAAGAACAAAGAAAAATAAGAAATTTGAATAAATGATATCCCCCGTCAATGACGTTTCATGGGAACTGTCATTGTTCCTCGTAGTTTCTTGGTGGTGTCTTCTCAAACGGGCGTGTAAGCACTGGTAGAGTCAACGGAGTTTACATTTCCTGCCGGAGATTCAGTCTTGGTTCAGCGCATGAAAGGAAAACGTCCCTTTTCAAACACAAAACATAATTACTCCATATTATCATATTTTACTATAAATATTACAAATTTACTAAAATATTATAAATTATACTCCATATCATATTTTAAATAAAACAATATTGTTGCCTAACGGCCGAAATTAATAATCAATCCAATCCAAATTTTGCTATCTGGGATTGATATTACAATCCATTTTTAGGGTCAAACGTGTCAATAATCAATCCGTGGATTGGTATATAAAGGCACGTAGGTTGGAGATCGATCGAACTATAGGCAGCAATCCAAGATCGATTTCAATCTTGGATAGGTGATACAATATGAATTTCGGCTGTAAGTGCGTTATGTGTGCCGTCGGTCCCGGATTACGCTATCGATCGGTAGATGTCGTTAAGCCATGTCAGGAGACCTTGCATATTTGAGTATAGATCTACTAGACAGTTCGGCGAATAGGACAGTTCCTTTGTCTCTCTATGTAGGTTAGTGGGTATACAATGAGGGGGGAACTTTGTAAGCGCTTTGTGAGACACGCCGTGTAGTTTCTCATCAATTGGTCTCCTCGGTTATGACGACTTCCGTAGGTTATGAGGAGGAATCTTTGGAAGTGCTTTGAAACAATCTCTAAGTCTATCATGAACCGGGTTCGCTCGTCCTTTGTCTCGGTGTATCTCGGCTGCAGACCATCCCGGCAGGTGCATTTAATCAATACCGTCAGCATGCGCACTGCACGACCAAGCACTATACTGCTCTATGCCGTACAGAAGGTTCCTACAAATTGCTTATTGCCAATTCAGTAAAGTTACGCTTTCAATAATTCTTTGCACACCAGTTTATCCATTGCATAGCTAGCTCTATTTGATAGTAATCACTTTGTAGTGATTGTTCTGGAGATTAAATTATAATACCGTAGATACACATGTGAAGTATAGCTAATTACGTAGGTTCATTATTATTTCTTTCATACATAATATTATAATAATGATGAAGAACGATGACGACGGTGTTGATTAGTCTCCTTTAGATTTAGAATGGTTTGTCGTACCTAGCAGCGGCATAGCTAGCGACGACACTATTAGCAGTAAAACCAAAAGAAAGGCAACTTCTAATTGAATAATAATTATATCTAAAAGCTATTAGCACTGAACGACTTGAATTGAACTTTATTGTGTCAGGCCAAGAGTCGCTATTTATTTAAATGTACTTTGTACTATTATGTATTCTGTGACCCTATATTTTGTACTAGAAGCACCTCGCGGTTTCACGCGCGTTAGCTACTATCCCGCGGGAACTATTAATTTTTACGGGATAAAAGGTAGCCTTTGTCACCCGGGGATAGCATAGCATCCCAACAGTGAAAGAATTTTTCAAATCGGTTCAGTAGTTTCGGAGCCTATTCATTACAACCAAACAAACAAAGTTTTCCTCTTGATAATATTAGTACCTATAGATAAGCATCGCCTTACTGCCGACTATATTCAGTAAACCGATGAGCTCAGGTACTGCCAGGTTCACCCTCGGCATGTATCTAGGTTAACTGGGGGTGGAGTGAGAGGCAGCGGTCGATGGCGACATGCGCAGTGCGACCGTGGAATTGGAACAGACGCATTGCCGATGTTCCGATTAACTCCGGTACTTGCCGTACGTACTTGGGGTACTGTTCGGATAGGTACTTTGTTGATGACCGCTTGAAATGAACCTTTTTGTAATAATGAAAAGAGGTTGATGGATGGTTTAAAATTGTATTCGTTTGAAATGTTTTGTAACTGGCCAGTGATTTTGATTTAGTCTTTCAGATACAGACGGCTACCTTCCTAATAATGATGATTATCTACCCTAGCCATTTTCATATAAGTAAGTATTCGTTTCTTTTAAAATGTACTTATTGAATTCGCCCGTTTTGTGTATTTAGTCAGTGGACCTTTGAAACTGATAATTTTTTGTTTTCATGCCCTGGAAATTTTTAGATCTGATGGAAACAAATGAATGTGTCATGTTGTGACTTGTGAGGTTGGGAGTTACCTACTTATTTACTTGAAAGGGAAATATCCTTTTTTCAAACTCAAACCATAATCAATTAAGTACTGTTTAATTTAATGTATCATACTTTATGTTTTTATGAGTCTCTTTGTTAACGAGAATTAGCTGTTTGACTTGTAGAAGTGCGATTTAATTGCCTATTTACAATAAATGCTTTGACTTTACTTCCATTCCTCCTACCTATGTTCCGTGGTTCATTCGATTCGCCAGGAGAAATTTACATAAATAAATAGGTAGGTAGGTACTTACTTACCTAC
This sequence comes from Hylaea fasciaria, assembly GCA_905147375.1. NCBI lineage: Eukaryota > Metazoa > Arthropoda > Insecta > Lepidoptera > Geometridae > Hylaea > Hylaea fasciaria. The sequence goes on along the minus strand of LR990221.1, from coordinate 2,967,601 downwards.
TCTAGCTAGAGTTTTGGCGTTGTTATTTTTAATATATTTTTTCAAACTTGTGTTACTCCGAGTGTGAATGTGTACCTAATATTGGTACAATATTGATCATTGAGTGTTCGTTAACGTGCACGAATGTGGGAAAATGATATAAACCTAAAAAACGGGTCACTTCTATAACTCCCTGGAAGTTTTAGTAAAGCATCCATCGCTTTACTGAAAATCGTGACTTTGACTATGAATTTACTTGACTATTTGACCAAAAGGATTTGCTATAATGCTTAGACTTTCCTATTTTTAAAATATTTTAAAACTTGACAACTAAAATACTTGGCTAAATGCACAAACAGTGTGAAGCTAAATTAAAAAAATATAAAGTAAAAGTACTCTATGTTTGGCATAGACTTTCATTTATTTATTTAGGTACAAACATGATAGAAAGCATGCTAAAGTAAGAACCAAAGCGCTAACTATCTAAGATAACGACTTATGAATACATCATTGAGATAACTTGAAGTCAGTTCCATAACTGCCATTATATCTACGGTCATCCATTTTCGGGTCAATTTTTCATTGCACCTCGAGTTGAGAAGTGAACTGAAACGGGGGCGGCGCGGCGGCGTTGCGGTGACAGGATTACCTATGCAGCTAGATACTGCTACTGCAGTCAGTCGCAGCGCAGGGGACGACGGACGTATTTCGTCGAATCAATTTGGTAGATATTTAATCAATTTGGTCGAATCAATTTCGTTTTGTCATCGTATACCGTGGTTGTATTTGGATCATCGGATATGATAGGCAATTTTGATCTCAATCTGTGATCTTACCGTTAAATGTGATCTTTACCAGACTTTACCAAACCCTTAAAAATTATGAATTATAATCGTAATAAGTAAATTTATTTCGTAAAAGATAAATAATGAAATAACAAACAAACAGATCGATAGAGAAAACAATTCTAAGTAGGTAGGTACCTATGATAGTGGAATCAGTGTAATTTCGACACAAATACCCTTACGATGATTTACAACATTCACCATCCCATAGCGTCGATATATTTTTTTGGCTTTATTAAAAAGTATACTTACCTCTAAAATATAAGTACTTACCTAAAATATTTCAAGATTTACATAATATACTGTGCCGTGTCACGTGTCATCGCAGCCATCGATGAATTAATTAGAGTGGGAAAATGTAAAATGGCGGACGCGTTGCGTCAGCGTCCACAAAATGGCGGCTGGTAGAGTGGAGTCGACCAAAATATTATGTTTGTGTTGAAGTAACCCAGATTTGTTACAAATTAAACAATTTAGCCGGACTGGAGTGCAGCAACATTTTAATCGAGATTATAAACTTTGTGTTATGTGCTACACTATGCAAGTTAGTTTGAGTGCCACGATACGTTTAAAAGTTGGTGACGCAACTGACCTCCCTATATTCTCCCTAAGGAATATATAATTTAGCAATCTCGTAGACATATCCAACTGGTTGTCCATTGGTAGAGCTATTGTGCGAAATCTGTCTGGTATCCGACATCCGAATCCATTTTTATAGCTAGCTTGGTAGGTAGGTACAGGCAGCGATAAAAATATTTCTTTTTACAAACTTACAAATTCACTATTATGTGCAGGTGCTTAACATCAAGTGAGCAGCACCCCTAGTATGAGTTTTTACTAGTTCGACATAGCGCTTTTGTTTGAAAATCCTGTACAGCGCCCCTACCGGCGCGTTTATGAACGAAAAATCTTCATACAAAGAGCTAGTTGACGCGTACTATGTCGAGCTAGTAAAAACTCGTACTCGGGGCACAGCTCGTCTCATCTCTCCATCTTTCTTCTTCTTCTTAATAGATATAAATTACGCGTCACGTTGTTTGTCCGCGATGGACTCCTAAACTACTTAACCGATTTTAATCAAATTTGCACACCGTGTGCAGTTTGATCTAACTTGAAAGATAGGATAGCTTACATCTCAATTTATAGTCGCAATAACAAAAATCTTAGCCACAGCAACGCGTGGCCGCATCTGCTAGTACGAGTATTTTTATAGTTATTAGGCTAGCATTTCACCACGATTTGATGGTGGCAAACACGCTCAGTCTAGAATAGGGCTCTTCAGGACCGTTGGCGGCACATAATAAAAGTTGTCGCTATGCTAAGTATTATAGTAATACTCCGCCTTCCCGCTCCGTTCTCTGCGGATTCGGCCTAGATACTATGACCCGCTAACTAGGCCGCGGCCGACGTCATCGTGCACGAATTGCGCCGGCTCCGGCCGAGGCGACCCAGTTCCACCACGTTAACTCGCTCGTTTTTAATAACGACTCTTTGTAGAAAAAGAAGGTTTCTAGCCTTTTTGGAGGCTTTTGTAGGAGTTTTCGTTGCGCGCTGCACCCGTGATTTCAGAGGGGGCACAAAGCGAATTCTTTTTAGTATATTTTTTTAAATGAGGAAATGTGGCGTTTGAGCATTATTTTACCCGATGTAAACGAAGCTATGCGGTCTAAGGTCCGTATTAATAAATCAAACTTAGCTCTGAGAGCTATCTTCAGTGTGCACTTGCTCTTTTGTTCTATTTAATAAATACATCTTAAGTTGTAAATTAGGAACAGAAACTTACATGATCTCTGGCAAATTAATAAATGAAACTCAGCGGTTAAGTGCTATCCGATTATGACACAATTGACACATACAAGACAGTATCTAGTAGCCAGTGCTACATCTCAATATCCATTTATTAAATAGCAACGATCTCAAGATGCAGATTACATTTTGAGTGTGGATTAGCTGGTAGCGCACTTGGTAGCGCTATTGAGGTTCATTTATTAATACGGCCCTAAGATGGTGGACGCTTGCCTAGAAGTAACCTATGCACTTTAGACTTGAAGTCTAAGGAGTTACACTTCTTACATTTGATTTTTATTACACTTATTACTTATGCAAATATTAAAGAAAAATTCATTATTTATTTTACTACATTATAATTATAATGATTGCAAGGACCAGTTGTAGCGCTATCAGATTTTTTTCTGGCATGGTAAACGCCATATTATTGCGAAGCATCATTCCAGGACCGAATGTAGCAAACGATTATGGAACTGAATTGCCACAAGCACACTTGGATATCTACTTAATTAGATACTCTTGCATTCGTATTTGTTAGGTTAAGCTGGGCTTTGACCTGGTGTTACGTATGTGACGGTGTGGTCGAAGGTGCTAAGCCTAGAGTGGAACTGGTCCTCAGGGATAGAAGCCGGAACACCTCAATAACGAACCTCTACTTGAGGTAGCTATCCAGTCATCTCTATAGTGGCACCACAAAGGTTTGTAACGATGTTTTCCTTCATCGTAAGCCAGTGTCTAGTTTTGCGGTCAGCTGGTTGCGAAGCTTCGCCCTGGAGGATGCAGGGCTGATGGATAATGCTGATTAGGACAGTACACTGTTTTGTGAAAAGGTTTGATGACAGCACGGATTTGACGGAAACTTTTGTATTTAGCGGTGGTCCCATCGTCTGAATAGACCCTAATTTGTCACTAATTACAGTAGCCTTTTACTACATGACTGTAGGTAGTTATTCGTTGCTGAAAGGAATTTTCCTTCGTAATTTTTCCAGGGTTGGGACTGGCATTATAGTCTGTGTAGCTACTCCGTTTTTCGGACTGGGCTTTTTTTTCTTACTGATATAATTCTTTAGGTAGTACTTATTCTTTGTTGTAAATGCAAATACTTGTCTTTGTTACTGTGTAACCAGACCAACAGGGGGCGATCCACAAGAAAAACAAAAAGTCGTCCATGCTCATCTGGGCGAACTGGTCGAATCATAAGTATCACCCAGATGTTATCATCTAGGCGAAATGGTCTCGAGGCGAAATGAGGATACTTTATTCAATTTTTTACATCCTGGTGAATCACCCAGGTGAACATAGTGAAATAAGCCGATGATAAGCACCACGACACCACAATATCTGCCCCAGTTGCTGTTGTTGTTCTTGCTCACAAATAAAACAAAGAAACTCAAGTTCGGGAAGAAAATTTACAATCAACATCGCCACCGAACCACAGAATACATAATAAGTAGTCCTGGCCCGAAACTCGATCCATGTACAATAATGTACATTGTTAGGAGGCATAGTCCGTCTGAGGGTTGTAATACAGAGGTCCTTTGAATTTTCGAAGTAACAGTTAGACACAAAGTCGCCCGAACTCGCCAGTTCCTATGGCTTTGTGACTAACTCGTGTTATATAGGTCAGATGACGTCACCCTCGTAGTAAAAGAACTGGGGTGGTCTACGACGCGTGGTAGTGTACCACAGTAGTAGTCGCTTATTACGCAGTTGGCCCCTATTCTAATGAAAAAGAAATTATAAAGTACTAGCAGACCATTAGAGAATCTTCGAACAGCTGACCCTACGGTTGTCATGTGACAAGTCACGGAAAATAATTACGCATATCTATCGACCGAATCGTGAGTTATGGTCTGGAGTCGATACTGAGTGTGCTTATACAGCGGCATCAGTGTACGAGGCGACAAAGACATTGTCGGCACAAGCCAAGTCCTTTGTCCTCCTTAGATATCATAGCATGGAATGATATTGTAACATAGGGGAGTTTGAAGTACCTTTTTTGTGCTACTCTCATTACACTGCTTAGCAACGAGACCATTATTTGACTGTGTTTGTATGGAAGCGTGAAATTTTGGCGGAACCTTTCAAGTCAATTTTAGATCCAGTTATCATTTTTCAATTGAGTTGAAATTTGGATTGGCTTTCATGTTCCGTGCCAATACATTATTATGATGACAGCGAGACGAAAGGTGGACAATGGTACTCTGTGACTAACAGAATATAATTATAGGTGTTTGCGCTCATTTTGATCAGCATTCAGAACCAAATACCGCATCTTCAAAAAAAATGCGTCTAATAAAATTCGAACGCAACCAACTGGAGCTAGGTGTCATGTGTTATCATAGTTTATCTAGTTGTAAGTAGGAGTATCAAATGGGTCAGTGAAAGACGTCACCGAGTCGTCCAAGGCGTGGCCGGTCCAAGTGGGCCAGTGGGGCAACGGAGGCGCGACCTCAATGCGCGCTGCAAGGTATCGATCCGCCGCGCCCTGCTGCATGTAGCTATAGCTAGAGGGAGGCAGGGTGGCAAGGGGGCTGGCTAATAGGCAGCCTTATTTCCACGGCGCTTTCTGATAACCTCGTAGATTTGCTATGCAGCAGAATTTTCTTTGTACGTGCCATCCTAACACTGCGGTGTTTCGGAAACCTTTGCAGGGCCCAAACTTTAATGAAGAGCTCAGATTTTTATGGGTCTAATTAGGTGAGTATGCGATGTAATTATGTGGAATACCCCAAGCCTATTCGTTCATTGAATAAACAGACGACGCACCGCAGTTACATCGGCGCATCACCTTTTGGGCACAAAGTAATTTCATTATAAATTTCTTAATGTATCGCAAATGATTGGAACTCCTTGCCTGAGTGTGTTTTGCGATTATAGAAGGGGAGGGAATATACGGAATACAATACTTCGGAAAAATTTGCACCATCAGATGAGAAAGTGGTCAAAAGCGTACAAAATTAATGAGACATCGATGCGTTTTTTCAGTTAAAGTTTCAAAACCACATTTGTCTCTTGAAAGTGCTGCATTGTGTCGCCCCTCTTACAACAAATACGTTGATTTTTGATCTATAGATAGCGAGAAGGCAAATCATCTTTCTTCACTGCGACATACACACGTTTCTCGTTCCAGTCAGTTTAAAATATAGCTATGGCGCCATGGGGGGAGGCGGGAGGGATGGAAGGGGAGGCCAAGGGGCACCATGATTGGATTCGACGCGGCCCCATTTTGAAATTTGCTATTTGATTGACTGGGAAGCTGGGAACGAACTCACTCTGTTGCCGTCAAAACTCTTTAACCAGCAAACTACTTTTAACTAGCAAAATCAGTCGAACGTTTTGGCTGGAATATGCCCATTGAGGAAAATCAAGGCAAGTTTTACTAACTTTTATTCGCGTCTTACCCAAACTTCTCCATTCGATGTTTGTTATTCTGTCGAATGAACTACGCCCCAGTTCGTGGCTTCGTGCACTCTTTTCATACTTCGTTCCCAGTTTCTACACAAGAACAAACAAGGAAAAATTCGAATAGAAAAATTAAAAAGAACACTGACGTAAAAGTGTTACAGGAAAACTATAAGTTGACAGTCGGGTAAATAGATACTTTGGCTGCGCCGATCCCTAGTGTCAGTTCGTCAGGCAGGGCACGAGTCAAGAGTGACATCATCATCATCATCATCATCATCCACATCATCATCATCCTCATCATCATCATCATCATCATCAGCATCATCATCATCAATCTTTATCAATCAGACAAGGACTTCGAACCACGACGCGATGAAAATCCGCTCATGCGAAATTTAACCTTAGCTGACGTATCGAACCTGATGTCGTGTTGCGATGCGCACAGATAACCGCTAGGCCACCGGCTCTCTTCGATGTTTCATTATTGGCTATCAATACGGAAACATTTTAGACATTCTTTCTTTTGTCTAAAATCTTCGAAGTATTTTTTGTTGTCGGTGCCCTTACTTACGAACAGGGTTGTCACAGAAAAACGAATTCCATTTGAACCCTGAATCCTAAAAAGGCGGTTATCACATCATCCCGATCTAAATCTATCCAAATTATTACTTCATAAGATTAATCGCGAATTACTTTCCGTCTCACAGAATCCGAATGAGGATCGCGACGTGAGCCACCCTTTGTGTAACTTAATTACTGGTCAAACTGGACACCAGTCGACCACATCTGCAAGCTGTTCTGACCCGTATTTCAATGACATAAAGTGCACGAAATCACCATCCCTGCTGGACCAACGGTTCACGTTGCATGCTCGCGATTCTAATCCTTAGCCCATTGAGATAGAGTTTGCTGATAGCACTGATGTGGCTGATGAACTTCTCAGTTCAGTTGCCAGCGAATCTGATTGTTAATGCAATGGAATAGAGTTGAATTTGTTGATAGGCACGTCCCAGACACCCCAATTTGACTATCTTTTGTCCATTGCACAATGTTGGTGAGGGTGCCCTGAAACGGGTCAAGTACGGTCAGCAGAACTGATAGTTCGTTTTTTTTATTTATAGCTAGGCTCGTGTGATACCATCCAAACTGCACTGGATCCTGATTCCTGGTGTTTTTTTTTATGTGTTAGAGTGGCAAATAAGCTGACCCGACGAGCCGCTTGATGGTAAACCCTCGGTAAAATTTCTGATAGTCATTCCACATTCTGCAATTGAGGCAGAAACCATTGCGAAAAGCGGACAGTGCGCGATTTCCACAGATACGCTACCTATGTGAATGCGTTTTTATGAAGTTGCGTAGCGAGGTAGGTACGGTGGTAGAATTCGGAATTTTGGATAAAGCTATAGATATCTCTTTAATTGTGTATCAGCGGGGTTTGAGTTTACTGCGTAGCGAGGTTGCGGGTTCAGTTCTGGCTAGTACTTATTTGCTCTGAGTCTGGCGAGTCAGTCCTGAGAATCAGAATCAGAATATTTTTTATTGTATAAATTGTGTAAGTACCTACTTAAGTTGTAATTACAGTAGTTCCAGATCTAGATGCAGGGAGGCCTAGTTATAGTGGATCTGGGATTCTGGGACCATGATGGTAATATCTCATCTATTAATTATTAAAAAAAAAAAACATTATGCTTTTTTCTTCAAATGGTTAATTTCACCCTTGTACAAAAATAGGACTCTAGAATTGGCCCATTTGAGATATGGACATTTTGCTCAGAAACAACCTCTGCTGCTAACCGTACCCGTCTGAATGTAAACGGGTTTCAGCCGCCGCTGTATGGGCTTTATGAGGACAAAACATAACCCCCTGTGTAGCCTTCTATCAATTCACAATGATGACAAAAATCTAGAGAATATATTTCATTGTAATCACAATGTTACCTTTTTGTATAGAGTTTAATTATGTATCCCCGGGCCCTTGTGTCAGAGGTTGTCAGCACGGCTCTTACGTCAACTGAGCCCGCTCCAAACTGCCCGCGGGATGAGTTGACGTAATGCATATTTTAATCGATCAACTGAACCCAACGCCTAAGGGCCTCCGACTCCTTCCAATCGATAACAACCGGGACCGACGGTTCCTTCCAAGCATGGAGCGAAGGAAAGCCGCACATAACCGAGATGCCATTCTAGAAGCGTGAATCCTCGACCAATTTGAAATGAGTAATTGCTTTAGATTTAGGCGGCAGGCCGCAGAATTACCATTCTACCAATTAATGCCTAATTTCTATTACGGCCACCCCTACCCCTACAAATAAAAGCCGCGTCGCAGAGCGCGATTTCCAAATGCATGGATACATACGGAACATACAAATGAATTTGACACAGAATACTTAAATAACAGTGGAATAGAAATTCTTTATTCCACACTAACGTAGAATAGAATAATACTATATTGTACAGTTATAAACGAATATAATACCAAAAGGTACACGCCAGCACCGCGGTTCGTAAGTAGTGGACGCTAACGTTAGGGCTGCCATCCGTTGTCTAATAGCGCGTTTCGGTAAAAACAAATGCGAAACGCGAGATCGTGGGTGCGAACACTGCGAACTGCGAACGCGATACCTTCGCGTTTCGGACAAAACGAAGCGCGAGTTCGTGGGTGCGAACTGCGAACGCGATACCTCCGTGTACATTTGTGTAAACCACAGGTCTGAATGTGTGTTTGTGCGACCATAATCTCGTTGTTCGCTATTCCGTAGACACAGAGAAACCTAGTTAGAGGCCACGATAGACAGAATCTATGGGCATAATTGTGACGAATAAAAAAAAAAAATTACCTTCGAAAGCCATCATGGAAGATCAAAGCGACTAATTGGACTACCAAAATGGCCGGCGGCAGTTGCAAACGTATTATAACATACCTAACTACATTATACTCAATCTACCTATGCATAGTATGTATGTTGCACGCTTGATGTATTTGCGTCCTTGTCCGACTAACGAGGTGGTTTCGCGTATCGCCCAGGGGATCGCAACATTTCCATCTCCTAAGTTAATACAAATAAATCCTTAGAATAAATCTATTTTCTCTGGCAAACTTTTATTACAATACGTATTTAATGCTTAATTAAACAAAATAAGCCCAAACATCGTCCATCTAGGTCACTGAGTTCCGTTGTCTACCTTCAGTTCCATCAGCTCGATATCACCAATACTCTATTGTTCATTAGAACTTAACATGCATATTTTCAACTTAATAAATTGAAATAATCGCGTCGCATTATTATTATTCAGATCGCAAATAGGTTGCGCACCACTGGCGTAGACAGTGTGTTGCTATAAATAAACAGCTATAGGCTATAGCACATACAAAGCCCTTACGTACGCCTATCGATGATCAAAGGCTGATATTATGGAGAAGTATATGGAGAATTAATTTGTCTGCGCGTCGTATTTTTGACGTGAAAGATTCCATAATGATTCGTGAGATTTGCTATAAGTTCTTCTGTATGTGTTAGTTAGTATCCGAACGAAGCGAGATAAGTTTACAGTGTTACAGTCTACTCAGGTAGACTCTGCTTTGATTCAGGACAAATCGTTTGTTTATATTGCAATCAAAACCAGACAAAACTACTTTTAGCTAACAAAATCAGTTAATACTACTTTTGACTGCATAGCTTGCTCAAAAGTTTTGCTTAAAATCATTGGTCAATAGTGCTTTTTACTGCCAATTTACGGTTAAAAGTAGTTCTGACTGACGCTCGTGGTCAAAACTCTACTTTTAACCGCATGCTTCAAAGCTTTTTTGTGAGAGTAAGAAGACTTACTTATATTGTAAGCACCAGTCAACCTAACTATAACCTACCAACGATTTGTTCGCTCCACAGTAGGTACTTTGATTTACTCGTAGTACAGTAGGTAGCTTATTTTAATTCCCTATACCTATACAAGGTGTATCGGCAAGGTGTAGTAATATTGAAATGTGGGTATGTGTACCTGGTGATGAATCATTTGCCAGGGTACTAAAACCTGAAATCGATAATCGATTTTTTCACTCAAATTGACAAAATAACTAAATATTACAACCCTAACATGATACGGATGACGTCACGTTACGCCGGTCACACAACGCTTGCGCGATGCAGGATTTCTTAGAAACGGCCCTGGCGCCATCTAGTAATTTTTGGTGGAACTTTTACCACAACTTTACTTCTACACCTAGTTTTGTTTGAGTAATGCCGCCGGCTAGAGGTGTACAGTCTTACCCAACTTATATGGTGCGTCGTGAATCTTCGTTCGCGCAGAAAATAAAGTATGGTCCGAAGATTAACGAAAGAATGCTTAACACTTACAATCAACCTAAGATCACTATTATAAGGTTCATAATACACTGCAGCTGTTAGTTCCATCTCACTCATGCCACGCGGCGATCGCTAAGATGGCGGGGCGGCTGCCGACCAATAGCGGTCAATAGCATTTCCCGCGCTTTGAAAATTCATCTTCTGCGCAGGTAGAACTGCGATGTGCAACAGCTGCAGTGTATTATGAACCTTATAATAGTGATCTTAGGTTGATTGTAAGTGTTAAGCATTCTTTCGTTAATCTTCGGACCATACTTTATTTTCTGCGCGAACGAAGATTCACGACGCACCATATAAGTTGGGTAAGACTGTACATGTTAGCCTATGCCTCAAGTTCACTGACATTGCCCAGCTGATAACTAGGGTTGAACGATGGTTAGTTTTGCAGTAAACTTTGACGTGTAATCATTCATTACCGTAACTACTTACAGATTTATAGTACCTCCAGACTACTTCGAAATATGTATGTGTATGCGTAGTTTCAGTATTACTACACCTTGCTGTTACACCTTGTATAATTTCTTACAGTAAGTAATACATATCTTCAATGTAGAGTAGAGACTTTTTACAAGTTTATACAGTTGCCCCAACCACAGTTTACATAAATTACCTACCACTATATACACTTGCTTCAGTTCCTTCCTACCATCAGGTATCATGGTGTGGTAACAAACATACATACATACATACATACATATACGGAGCCCCCCGCACTACCCAGTACCCCCCACCGTGAACGTAGTCTGATTCAATCCCTCTATATCCAATATCTATACGTACTACATCTAGCCCTCGTTACAGTAACAATGGTTCTAGTATTCCGAAGACAACGGAAATATAGGTGAATCGGAAATATAGGTGAATTCGTAGCTCGACTCGAATTTAGTGTAATTTGGTGACACAAAAAACCATAGTAAATTGGTCGCATCTGTTTTTATTTTTTATTTAGTTAGATGGATAATGAGTGGTCACACTTTTATTAACCGTTTAACCTTGCATATAAAAAGGTACAGTCAGCGTCATAATATAAATTAGGCCGATGCGAGGATCTCGCATCCTGTCATTAAACTGGCTTGTTAGCATGCTGTTGCCCGCGACTTCATCCGCGTGGACAACACTATCGCGATAAAAAGTATTCTGCGCCCTTCTCCAAGATATCTACATCTATACCTACCAAAATCGGTTCAGCCGTTTATTCGCGAAAAGGTAACAAATAAACAGAGTTACCTACTTACGCATTTATAATATTAGTAGCATTAGTATGGATGATTCTTAGCGTACAGTCTAAAATTAACGACTCTAAATGGTCTGCATATTCATGAATACCGAGATGGGAATGAGTCAGATCCTAAGCCAGCATACGGTGAAAACTGCATTGCAGTGAGTTCGGTGGATTTGTGATGCGCTACATGGCGGCACCTTACGGTAACTATGTCTTATACCTTAAGGCCTTATACCTTAAAGGTACAAGTTTCAGTCTCAAATTTTCCCAAAATGTTGGCCACCGGCGGCGACCCCTCACACATCAGAGGACGGGCTCGAAATAGGGTGACGGCTATCCACAGGTTTACACGCATAATCGACAAATTCAATATTGCCTGTCTGCTGGCTAGGGGATTTTGGATAAGGGAGTATTTTCGAGCCGTTTGCCTGGTGTTGTTAGTTCATAGCGATAAAATCCTGTAAAATAAAAAAAAAAACAAAATTCGAAAAATCACTTTTTCGGATTTTAAACCAACTCCTTGTGCTGAAAAGTGATTTCTGCAACCGTCCGTCTGTCTGGTCTGTCTGTCCGTCTGTCACCAGGCTGTATCTCATGGACCGTGATAGTTAGACAGTTGAAATTTTCACAGATGATGTCTATATCTGTAGCCGCTATAACAACAAATACTAAAAAACAGAATAAAAAAATATTTAAGAGGCTCCCATACAACTAACGTGGTTTTTTGGCATTGTTATAGATAATGGTGCGGAACTTTACAGGTTAGTTTATCGGGATAAGAAGTACCTATGTCCTTCTCCAAGGATCCATCGATTTTTGATTACCAAAATTACCAGAACAGCCATGGTGCAAAACGCCCCGTTACCCATCGACATGGAGTTCAACCGACACTGATCAGGGTCAGTTATGCCGTATTATGAACTTATTTAAAACCAGGCAAGTTCAGGCAAATCTTTTTACGGCCGTAAACTGGATTGTTCTTGTTCGTATTATGACCTACATTATGTCAAATTAAAATTCGTGATACGAAAATGCCATCCTGTTAGGTCATAAGTAGGTTTGACTGTCGCGTGACGTTACTGGCTGGCATTAGGAGTTCATAACACGAAATAGCCAGGCAGTTCAGTTTACGGCGTACACTGACTGGGATTAAGAGTTCATAATACGGCCCAAGTACCTTCCTAATATGATTTTTTGAACTCGGTGCAACTAGAGTATGCACAGATTAGACAATTAACATTTTGGAGCGCAGTGGCATAAGCTATCGAAACATCGACGCGAAATAATGGGGAGGAATAAAATGTTAGTGGAACCTATTATTGGGGATAACCCAGAAATTATGCATGCACCTACATAAATAGCAGGGAACAACCCAGAAATTGTGCATGCACCTACAGAAATAGCAGGGAACAACCCAGAAATTGTGCATGCACCTACATAATTAGCAAGGAATAACCAGAAACGTTACATGCACCTACAGAAATAGGTATCATATTTAATTGGCAACGGATGATGATCCGATGGAAACGATGGTGACTAGTTGATGAATACATGGGCTTAGGATATTAGTGACGTAATCCATGGGCGTTACCCTATTTCTCAACAGGGAACAGGGCCATAGGGAATTCCGGCGAGAAATCTACAAAATCGCCACTGCTATAACGAAATACCAAAATAATGCTCCGAAGTGGGACGTTGCGTTACGTAACCTATGCGCCGGTGGCAGACTCGCACATGGAAAATTCCGTGGCCCTAGAAAATCGTTGCTTTTCATTAATATTTAAGGTAAGTTTTTGGAGTGCTGTACGTATACTGACTTTGTACAATGTAAATTACCATAATGATTATGAATAAATTAATATAAAAAATTATACAGATGGCTAAAATGTTTTATTTTATTTAGATGACTCCCATTATTTTTTCATTGCCTCAATTTACTTTTCCCGCACACATCGTATAGTATATAGAAAAATCGAAGATTAATTTCTCAACTGGCACTGCATCAAATTTATTTAGTTTGCAAAGTTTTCATTTTATTTCATAATCAGTTATGATATGATCGGTATGATCTCCCTGACTCTTTGCCTAGATATTGTGAGGGCAACGAGGCATTTCGCACCATACCCATCGACCCAGTCTCAATTCGAATTATTATATTAGTCCTTCGCACCACAATTCGATGCGAACCGACCATCTTCTTTCTTCTTATCAAAGAGCAGCTCTTGTCAGTTGACGTACAACCAGCGTACCTTCTGTTTCAGCGAATGCTTTGACTTCCTTATACACATGACATCTTCTAAGTTTGCCTATTTCCGCTTCTTTTATATCAACTACTATATTTGTTTGTTAAACTCAATATCTGTATGCCACAAGGTAGAGCTCTCTCTCTCTCTCTCTCACTATGACTCTATTCAACATCTTCATCTTTCCCACCATAATATAGACCATAATATGCCAGTCAATAAGTTCCCCTTTACCCAATGACGCTTTCAAAACCATCATTGCTTTAAGGCTTTTACCCTAAAATCTTGGGTCCCAAGAATCCTCCACACGTATCCCCCGCGAGTGCGGTCCCATCTACTAGGAACCCCTGCACATTCAGCGATTTTTTCGCCACAGTTTCCCCACTAAATAATATAGCGTAACTAACCAAAGAATCTAACAAATCCGGCCGAGACTATTTGTAATAGTTGTGGAGCCAACCAGTAACCTTGTAACATAACCAGCGGCGTGCGGTGACGAAACGCGGCGCGGCCTTGCCTAGCACGTTCCGAATAATCGTCCTAATACTTTACCTAGTTATCGCTGGCATTGTGCGCGCGTAGAATATAATACAAAAATCGATATTTGAGTCGTTTTAGTACACACTATATAAATCTGTGCGTACCGTCATACGCTCCAACTTTGCCTCCCTTCCGATCTTTGCCCAGGAAGGAAAACACAGCTTTGAAAACGTTTAACGTTTGAAGTGTTGTTCATAATTGCGGCCTTGAGAAGGATAGTTCGATGCGTAGTTTCACTCAAAAGTGAAGCCACTTTTTTATCAATGTGTGTGTAAGTGCCATGTTATTATCTTCTCCAAAACGCACACAAGCGCAATGACAATGTCGCATGCGTATTGGTATTCAGTCCAGAAGCAGGGAAAATTAATAAATATTTACCATAAAAGCTTTGATTTCGAGCAATAGCGAGTCAAAGTCCAAACTACGGCCAAAAAGTCTCAGTAAAAATGGCTACATGGTGCTAGCGAGCATACTTGGCTTCATGCTTGCTGTATAATAGGTACTGAAAAGTGTATACAGATGGCAAATTTGGTGGGTTTGACGGTATGTATGACAAAAAAAGAAATTCAGTCGCCGAACTTGGTGTTCTAGCAGCGGTCCTCGAAAAACAACCCCATCTAAGCCGAGCATGTTTGCCTACTTCGATCACATCATCGCTTTAGACCAGGTGGTACTGTTGGACACTAAATTGCTAGCCTGAGTATAAAAAGCTCAGTAAGTTTTTGTCCAGTAGGTACCATATTTTTTACAGGTGAGTAGCAGTTACTAGTGAGCTCTTCTGATAAATGACTAATTATGATGTACTAGCTGCGCCCCGTGGTTTCACCCGCGTTTGGATAATATATAATAATATATCTTTATGAATTGTAGCCTATGTGTTATTCTGATATGTAAGCTATATTATTGTGTAGTTTCATCAAAATCCATTCAGTAGTTTTCGCGTGAAAGGGTAACAAACATCCATCCATGCATCCAGCCATACTCACAAACTTTCGCGTTTATAGTATTAGTAGGATGTAGAGTATAGACTAGACATTAGAGACTAAATATATTACCAGCTTCAATTCATCTTCAAATTTGGATAATGCATAGTAATTCTAATGTCAAAACTTATATTTTATTAGTATTGTAAACTGAGGCTAACTATCCTCTTGTGATGGAATAGAACTGAGGGCTTACCATGACGTCTCATTGCGATCCAATTGAGGACCTAAACATAATTGTGTTACTACCTACTTATTCGTACCATGACGTCTTGTTGTGAACTTGTGACATCTTGCCGCTAAATTTACGTTGATTTCAAATCTAAGGGGTTTGATGTCTACCTAAATTATATCGGAAGCCAGTATTACAATTATGTTAAGGTCCTCAATTGGATCGCAATAAGACGTCATGGTAAGCCTAGTTTAGGGATGGTAGGGGTAGACAAAACTACAAACTTCCAGATATCCTCCAAAGGAATCCTTCCTTTAGCTCTTGTGTGTAGGAACTGCAGTAGAAGGAACTGCTGAAGAAACTGAACGAGAACAATGAGATCATTGTTTCAGTAGATCCTTTAAGAGGTTCTAATGGAAAGGCAGCGGCAGAAAAGTACCTAGGTACCAGTTACTGCAAAGGAACTCAGAAGAACAATCAGAAGTACGTTTAGTTCTTATGATGGAACGGTGCTGATATCAAAAGATGAGATGTTCCTCCAAAGGGAATGCTAAAGCAAGAGCTTAGAACAAACGGAAGCTATGAGGATCAGGGATCGAGAAACGTGATTTTGACAGAAGAAGGGAGAAAAAATTTATTCAGTATTCGTTTTATTCAGAATAATAAATCCTATGCTACAGGATATTATAACACTGACCGAGCCGGAAATATGATAACACGAATGTACCTACTTGACGCGATAGAAAAAAAGGTATTGTATTATATAGTTGTGTGCCGCAAATTCATTTATTCTTATTAGGCAATGGCCGAAAACTTTATTGAACCCGACAAGTATCCCACTAAACCTACTAATATTATAAATGCGAATGTTTGTCCTGGCTTGACGCCGTGACGGCTGAACAAATTTTGATAGAATTTAGTATATAGATACTTTAAGTCCTGGAATATAAAATAGGATACTTTTTACCCGTAAAACTGAAACCACGCGGGTGAAACAGCTGGGCACGGGTAGTGGTATATAAAATTTATTTTTATTTGAATAAGAAATTGCGCCGCGCTAATAGAGACGTTATTTGAATGAGATTACGGCAGAGGTTTTCGCGACGCGTATCGAGCTGCTAAATCGAGAGTTGGCACCACGATTTCTCTGAATAATAATACTATGCGCTAAAATTGGCATTTACCTAGAACTCGCTTATCTAGAGGAAGCTGGAGTGACTCACATCTTGGATATTCCGGTGAATACGATTATTTTTCCAGTATTTCAATTTCTTAGTTAATATTATTAGTATCAGTATTAGTTTTCTTAGTCAATTAATTCACCTCCTTGTGAGTTATGCTCTCCTGGTACTTCTAATACAAATTATATTAACTCCAAAACACAGTAATACTAGACGGAACAAGACGTGAGGGAAGACCTCCTCGTGCCCTATGCTATCCTGGTACTTTTGGTATTTAAATATGTCAGCTTTAAAACACAGTAGTCATATTTGATGACACAAGAAATATACCACCTTGTGTCGTATGCTCTCCTGGTACTTCTGGTGAAAATTGTATTACCTTCAGAACACAGTTATACTAGATGGAACAAGACTAGACTTGAGGTGCTACTGGTATAAATTATTAGCTGCAAAACACAGTAGCCAGCGTTTTACATTTCATTTTATTGTTTTTAGTTTCTATTAAAATAAGTAAGACAGTCAAGTAAATAAGAAAAAAAAATGAAAAATTCATGAATGACTTTAGCAGGTACTGTGGATCTAATCTCGCAGTGAAACCCCAAGCCAGGCTGTCCCCGATTTTTGGGACACGGGTCATTGGGGACAAGTGGACTACATCGCTCTTCCAGCATGTCGAATGCATTGAGCCTGTGAACTGAATAAGGCCACTAACCAGTCATTACTGGCATCACACACGAGGTATACTCGACACGATAAGTAGCTCAGACGACTTATTCCAGAAATCCCCTGGCAGTATCCCCTGCGCAGGGGATTTCAAATAGTTATTCCAATACTAAAAATGTTCCCTGGAGTATTTCATACGATCCCCATTTAACTGTATTTGTTTTCTAAAACAGTTTTATATTTGACTGTACAGCAATACCTTGTATTTTAAGTTTCAGCGGTGATGCCGCCTACTAAAACAGGTAACATTGAATCGGGTCAACTCGACCGACATTCTTTTGGCCGAGATGACCCTCAGCTCCCTTCATGTGCATGGTACAGTATAACTGGGGTTTGCAGTTTTAAGGATAGACTTAAGTACACCAGAAGTATCAGTTCCAGAAGCCCCCTGCGCGGGGTGGTGCTAGGTGATAGGTGCTCAGACATTTCATTGACTGTCAATTTTCTGCAGATACCAGTGAAAACTGCATCAAAATCGCTTCAGCATTTCCTACCAACTAAAAGTCAAAACGGCTCGTTTGGCGTAGTGGCTGAGCAATCGGACTGCTGCGCTAGGGGTTGCGGGTTCGATTCCCGCCTGTAACAAATATTTGTGCGATCCACAAATATTAGTTTCTGGTCTGGGTGTGATGTGTATGTGAAATTATATGTCTGTAAGCGGTGCCCACGATACAGGAGCAATCCTAGTGTAGGGCTACATTTAAAAAAAAAATATACTTAAAAAAATATACTTATACTTAAAACGATGCATTTTATAAAACACATAGGAATTTGGTAAATAAACATGACAAATTCAACTTTATTACACAGAAACTGATAAAATGTACATCTTCTTAGTCGTTCTTCTTTCTTCTAAACTGTTGCTAGGTGGCGTAACATTCCAGATGCAATGAGCACTAAGTTAGACCTTAATGTCTTGCAGGCGACTGCGAGCTAGCCTGAAGTAACTCAACAACCTACCGCAAGATGCATTAAGAACGTTACGCCATTTGTCTTCTTGCTGCTTCTTCATTCTTCTTTTTTCTAAACCAGAGTCTAATGATAACCTTGAAGGTGGTTGGTAACTTTATTTTTTTCTTTAATCAATTCATGTCTTTCTACCAAAAATTAGTGGTTGTATATTCTACCAACCACCTACAACATTTTGTTAGAGTTCACGAATATCACGTACATTTTCTGACAGCTTGTTCATCTTCTTTTTTCTTCACATTTCTGCATGACGTAACACGTGGCACAGACCCACCATTCGACAAGACTGATGGTGTTTACAGACATCAGTCGAGAGGAATGACGGGTGCGTACAACGAAAGTTTTCTTTCTTCTAGATTCTTCTCTATTGTTCTTGATTGTTTTATGAAAGATGAGTTAAAAATGTTAAATTAGCACTGCAGTGATTAATGAAATCTGAATTGTATGAATTTCTAGTGATTTCAAGAGTTTGAAGACAATTTAGGTAGTTTATAAAAATCATCATCTGTATGTCAATCCCTTCATAATTTCGAAATATTACTAAAAACATTCATTGTAAGTAGGAAAGGTTCCTAGAAAAGCCCTACCAGTGGCTTATCGTTTCTGACACCGAGACGTTTTTGTAACTAAATCGTGTAACCTATAGATTCGAGGTTATATTTTCTAATTGGAATATTTAGTGAAAGCTAACTTTAGCAAATTTACTCCTTACCAAATTTTCACATCAGTGCTAAATCAATTCCGTTAATAAAATATCAAATTATGAACGCGTTCACACCAGTTCAGCTGCCCACTATTTATAACTTCGTCACAAATTACCACGTCACTATCGTCATGAACTACTCTATTTATAAGCTTCACCAAAAGCGACTTTAAAGTCTATTAGTCCGTACCCGATTTACATAGCATCAATAAACCAATTCCTTAACGTTGCAAATTGCTTCTCTACACGCAGCAATATAATTCGATGGATGTTGCAATTCTCACGAATTCAACCGCCCACTGGGGCCTTACCATGACCTCTTATTGCGATCCATTTGCAGACCTAAACAGAATCGTTCCACTCACGTTCGACTCAGTCGTACCGTAACGTCTTATTTTGACATCTTGCCGCTCAGTTTAGGTTGCCGCCATTTTAAATCTAAAGGATTTGACGTCTACCTTTTTGATATCGAAAGGCAGGTATTACTATTATTTAATGTTTCGTTCATTCATTTGGAACTAACCTACTTCTTTTGACCTTTTTACCAATACTGAACCGCTTAGTTGTCATAATTAGCGGCCCAAGAAAAGTTACATATTTTCTCACCAAAACTGAATCGTTTTGGTACATACTACACATGCACATGCCCAAGACTGGCGAAACCCGAGGTTTCGACCCGTGGTGACTTCGTCAGATGAACCGTAATCATCGCGGCATCCGCCACGGTCACAACTTCAACAATACGAGCCTTTTATTCTGAGAATACGAGTTGTAGCCCCGACCGTCAACGAAACCTCTCTCGCCTGGACGAGGAATCCTAAGATGTTGGACTCACACGAACGTCGAACAATAACAACATCGAGTTTTGGTGGTAATCCTATAGTGAGACGTTAGTTTTGTATTTTTTCACAAACTTGTGTTTCTTCAAATGTTAATGTGTAGTATTGGTGGCATAGTAATCAATTAGTGTTCGTTAACGTACATGAGTGTGGGCAAATGATATTAAACCCAAAAAGCGTGTCACTTCGCATTTTTTCCAAATCTCCCAAGAAGTTTCAGTAAAGCATCCACTACTTTACTGAATCGTGACTTTGACCATGTAAATACTTAATATATTTATTTATATCTAAACACTTAATGATTAATATTCCACCAATATTGCACATTAACACTCGAAGAAACACAAGTTTGAGAAAATAATACAAAACCAAAAACATCTCACTATCGGATTCCCGCCAAAACTCATGTACCCACCTAGGTACCTACTTTATAGCTTACAGCTCCACCACGGAGAGTTTTATCGCAAATGAGTGAGCGAGGAATTAACGTCAACCTTACGTAGACGGAAAGAGCTATAGACGATTGGTATCAGTAGTCTCTTTCCCACATTAAGGAGAAGACCATGAGAAGACTATTCATCTGTTACTCGTGACGGAAAAGGACAGCTAGTCTATATTTTGCATCTTGCTATAAGTAGGTAGTATCCAGCAGTCTGTGGCTCTGCTTTCGATACAGATAAAAAAAAAATATTTTAGCTATTCACGGTTTGTGCCATAGACGAAGTATCAATAGACTTGACAAAAGCGTATACCCGAAAGGGACACCTATGGTGCAATAAAATTGATAAATCGGATAAATTTAATACACGTTATTTAGGTGTAGCTCCAATCATTCGTGCGACATTCTAAAAGCCAAGATCGCTGGGTATCCCTATAAATCGGAGAAATATAATACACGTTATTGAGGTGGTGCTCCAATCATTCGTGTGACATTCTACAATGTCAAGATTAGTTTGCTTCTCCAGCACAGCAATAAATTAGTGCATACGCTGACAAAAATAAAACATCATCGTACTATCCTATTTACTCCTTTGTCTATTTGTATTCAATTGTCTCTTTTCTTCCCCGGATCTTGAGTTAAATATCATATCTGTTGGATGAATAGTCTGAGGTTTGTGCATTTAGCCATAGATAATATTGTTCATTCATTCTAAGCTAAGCAATGCCAATCAGGGACATATTCATGGTATTTTCAAACCCCCCGATAATGGTAATTGATACATTGCGAAATACCGATATTTTCTTATTACCTATTTTGGGAATTAAAATACTGAACACGTGTGTAATCACATGGTACAGGTAAATAGGTACGCGCAAGCCACATTCTTCTCGTGATCGTCGGCGTGGAAACAATTTTCAAATGAAGAACTATTTCTGCTGTGTAAAAAAATGATGAATAAAGCCTCAATTGCAGCTTGAACATGGAAAGCTCAAACACACGCACAGACAAGTAGGTACGCGCAAGCTGGGCTTGCACATGCAAAATTTAAAGAAAGTCGAAAAGTGTACAAGCCTCGTTTGTCGTTTGACGGCTCGTTTGGCGTAGTGGCTGAGCAATCGGACTGCTGCGCTAGGGGTTGCGGGTTCGATTCCCGCCTGGGACAAATATTTGTGCGATCCACAAATATTAGTTTC
Source organism: Hylaea fasciaria (assembly GCA_905147375.1). NCBI lineage: Eukaryota > Metazoa > Arthropoda > Insecta > Lepidoptera > Geometridae > Hylaea > Hylaea fasciaria. The sequence continues at coordinate 2,946,010 of LR990221.1, read as the reverse complement.
TGGTCTGGGTGTGATGTGTATGTGAAATTATATGTCTGTAAGCGGTACCCACGATACAGGAGCAATCCTAGTGTGGGGCTACGTTTTTATAAAAAAAAAAAACAAAAAAAAAAAAAAAACAAGCCAAGCAAGCAGGTTTGCGCGTCATTCCGTTTTACCAACCACACACACACACAGATCCCACAGTGTACGTGTACAAGCCGGCTTTTGCATGCAAAACTGTGGTGAAGCTTGTGCGTGTGGTTGGCCGTTGGCCGATGTGTATTTTAACCGATATTTGATATCGATACCTAGGTACCTCAAAAATATCAGTATTTCAGTGCCCGTTTTCGATCTCAATACGGTTATCTTTAAAAGTAGGTGATGGTACGAAATTAGTCGATCCCATTTAGGAACCTAAACTGGATAGAACCTAAAGAAAATCGTTTGCTATAAGGTGGGAGTAGGCCCCCTGTACATAACTTTGTCACAAATGTCGACTCTATCGTCACGAACGACTATTTCAAACTAACAGTAAAACTGCGGGTGCCAACGTAAACATTATACTTATCATCGGTCGGCCAATAGCAAAGAGGAAATGTGGCCGAGGCCGCGATAATAATTGCTTCACAAGGTCGCGGCTAGAGCTGCTTGCTCCGCATGTACCTATCGACTAACCGAGTTCGGGCTCAATTTGTTACGAGAATTATTAGTCGTTAGTAAAATTAGTCTTGCGAATTTGGGCATTTTGAGAGTAGCCCCCTTTGTGCACTCGAGCGCTGTTTGGAGAATTGGGCATTTTGCGCGTCACCCGTTTCACTGTCTTGTACTTTTGAGGGAGGAAAGAAAAGATCCATGTTTTATTTTCTATTAAATATGGTCTTAATGTGCTGTGTGTGCTGATTTTGGGGCATTCACAATTAGTTTTTATAATAACGCGTCACGTTCTTCCAGTGTCTAGGTAACTAGGAACTAATAGATCCATGGTCAAACCCTGCCATAAAATAGGAGCCTGTTTTTCACGAGTTGTGATTCACACAAAAATATTAGTCCTCCGCGAGAATTCAACCCGCACCATCGCCCTATCGTTTTGCGCTCTCACGCTACCAGCGATATCATCACAGAGTTACGTGCCGGGAGTCTCGGCCACATCAGTCCCTTGGCCGTCTTCATCAGCTCCGCCACCCGAGCCCGGCGCTACGTCATTTCAAACAACAAGAACTCGAGATCCTTCTTCTTATTTAGCTCTTGTCGGTGGAGTAACAGAACTGCCAGTGTTCCCTATCTTCAGCCAAAGCTTTGACTTCCTTATACGACGTGACATTTGTCTTTTCTTTTATCTGATCTGTGAATCTCCTTCTCGTTCTGCCTATTCCCCTATTCTATCATTTTTTTTACTAATATACATGTCGTATAAGGTAGCCAATCATCTTTCCTCTTCTCCATTCCAATGACACCAATATGTTCAGTTTTTCAACATCATCTTCATCATCGTCATCATCATCATCATCATCTTAATAACTTATTCCGCCCACTGATATTAATTACTGTGGTTGTGTTGTTAACCAAGGCAAGACAACGCAATCAAACGAATGTCGGAAACGCGAACGAATCATTCCAACATACACCAAACTGTTGACGTAGACAACATTGCGCAGTTACGACGCAATTTGGCCGTGTCAGCCGTAACTACGTGTTCACAGCTAGAGATGCCGCAATATGTCGACTATATCGATATTTGTAGAGATAATCGACCTGCCCAGTTTTCCACGAGTAGCCGAGTAAATGACGTCTTATTGCAATCCAATTGAGGACCTAACCAGAATTGTTTCACTTTAAATAATAGTAATATATGGCTTTAAATATAATTTATGTGGACGTCAATCACTTTATACTTAAAATCAACCTAAATTGAGCGTATCACAACAAGACGTTATGATGGTAAGTCTCCTGGTGCGTAAATGTACGTTTTTAACTACCAGCCCGTTGCGAAGCGCTTCTTTTGATTCATATACTTACTCAGAATTGGCGATTTGATGATGATTTCTTTAAACACAAAAGAACAAATAATCTGATGTGCGTGTGGGTTCTAATTTCCGTATGTAATATTATAAAACATTTAATATAGTTAGTAATTTCAAGTTCCGTTGATTTAACATGTTGAGATATAAATTGTGTTATTAAAATAAATATTGTATTTTATTTCGTGTTTTTATTTAGTACCGTGTTTTTTTTTATTACCACATATCGCGTTGGACCGGTCGATAAATACAGTCGATATTTATCACCGATATAAATATCGATAGTGCTACAACTTCGCAACCCTACTAACAGCTATTCCGAAATATTATCAGTTGCAGAGCAATGTAGACTTTATATAGCACCAGTGAAGAGTGATTATGCCGGTTGATGGTGTTGAAGAGAAACTAAATTGTTTTATTTAGTGCCATTTTGTAACTTCGGCCGTCGGCGTGGTACTCATTTGGCCTCTGAGCACGCATAATGGGTAGTTAGTGTTTTTTGGTTGGCACAATTGAAAGTTAGAGAAAGAGCGACCTAAAAATGCTTTCGCGTATGAAAGGAACCGAGGGGCGTCAACGACGCGTTATTTCAAATACGTCTCATATGAAGTTCACTTTAAGTCCCAAAAAAATATGTCAGATACATCCTTTATAATATACGTGTACGTAGCTTATCTTCGCTACGCCACCAACCCCGCTGATACGCCACCGACCCCACCTGTTACGTCAAAATCCTACTTAACAATTAATTAGACGAGAACCTGTCGTAACACTTTATTACCAAAAACGTCAAAGTACCTAACTAGTCTCCGATATGCCACCGGCCCCGCTGATACGCCCCCGTCCCCACCCAATACGCCAAAAACCGACATAGTAAAATTACCGTTTAAAACTCTCATTAGACAAGAATCTATCTTAACACCTACTATTAAAAGTCGATATAACTCGTCGCCGCTACGCCGCCGACCCCGCCGATACGCCACCGACCCCGCCGATACGCCACCGACCCCACCTGTTACGCCACTTACCTGGCTGGTGTTGATATCGAAGACGGCGTCGTACGCGTACACCCGCGGCGGCTCAGCCGGGGTGACGTTGCTCCGGGTGACCGCGATAGTGTTGTTGACGGCGTCGACGGACACGCAATTGTAGGAGCCATCCAGCTTCTCTCTCTGGTCCATGGGCCGCACGCGCACCACGACGCGAACATTCTCGACGGTCGGCGCGGCGAGCTCCGCGTCCTATGGAATAAAGAGAAGTTCCCGTTTAGCGTTGGAATCGAACTAATTGGAAGATGTAGTAGGTGTCAAGTTGACGAATGTTCTATGATACTTCTGTTTAGTAGATGTTTTGCAGGAAGATAATTATGATAAAGATCGCCGTCACTGTTTACGGTTTAAGTTGAAAGAGACGTTCTGAATGTTGATACGTTGTGCGCCTAACCACCAAGTAGGCCGCGGAAATTTCCTCGAAATATTATAAGTTTTAGGTCAATTGATTATACTCTAGTACGAAGCGGACGACATCGGTTGTCTCGTTCACTCTCGCCACTGTCGCTCCGTGTCTGGTATGCTTCATGAAATGGATGTACCTAGCGGATGCTACTGCACTTGCGCAGCACGAAACGAGGCCAATCAATGGGGTAGAGGGAATAAATTGCAACTCAAGCCGTAGCTCACACCCCGCCGAAACTAGGTCACGTGGGTAACACAAAGGAAAGATCGTCCGTCCCACTCTAACCAGCCCTCGCAGTATCCGTCCGTCTCGCTCGGTGACCTATTTACAAAAATCAATCCCTTCTACTACGTCATGTCGTTTCCCCCTACGTGTACGTACTCTATGATTGTGTTAAAGAACCGTTGGATTCAAATAGTCCAATGCTATTTAAATTTAATGATTATGCAGCGCGTCGAAAAGCGGATGCGATACAAAGGAGTTTTGTTGCCGATTACAGAACAGCTAATATTAGAGCTAATAATAATATGTATGCCGCGAGCGAATGTTCGGTTGGCCTACTTGGATGATTTATAATCGTTATTCGTAACCGAGAATAGTTCGTTATGATACAACGTGGTTCCGTTTTATCTGGCTGGAAGTAGGGCGCGCACCGGGTCTTAGTAGGTACTTTACGAATGCTACGCGGAATGAGCACAAAGAAATTTGGTCAGACTTGTATACCGATGGAGCGTTTTAAAGTTGCAAATGGCATCTTGCGTTTCGAAATTATAAGGACAGCATCGAATATAATATTATTGTCGTGAAGTTTATCCGTAAAGCAATTTTTAGTCTCTATTCGATAATTCTTACCCATCCACCGATCAGGCTTCTTGTGCGCGTAATAATACATTCTAACACTCACTAATAAATCTCAAAAAAATGCCATTATTCAGCTAACAAGACTTCATAAATTCGGAAACACAATTTGAAAAAGGCAAAGAATACTTGGAATGATAAAATTTTCACACCAAATAAACTATACCTACGGTTAAACGGATTCTAATAAGAACGATAGCGAAAGTTGCATAAACTGAATTTATCGGAAATGTGAATTTGCACCGATCACTGCAATATTTGGAAGCAACAGGGGGGCCCTAAGTTTTGTCGCGGCGCTGGTTGCGTGCAGTGCAAGCGCTAACGGTCGTCTGAGGCCCGGGGCGGCGATACGCCGAGCGCCCCGCTACACCCCTCCCCTCCCTAATCCCCCTCCCCCCGAGCCTCTGTCCACCCCCCATGACCCTACCAATAGCGATGCAGGTGTGTCAAGGATGGGACGTTACATTTGCAATTGAATTCGACGAGTACGCCTACTGTTCCTACCTTTGGAACCAATTTCTAGAAAAGGAAACTCGTAGCATTGCCAAATGCAAGACATTGCCTATGCAGTGCATTAGAGAACTTGGGTTTAGAATTTTCTCCCAAATAACCTTTATGGACACGTTCCTTTCTTACACCAAATGAATTTACGTTGAATTTGGATACTATTTGTAAGAGAACATAATTATACTCTTGATTAATAAACTATTGAAGACATAATTTCTGATAAACACTGGTATCAGAGAACGAATTTTATTTATTTTTAAATTTCATCATGGGGTTGGGTAGCTAGATAGTGGAAGGGTGGGGGATGTTCTCTCTACCCACCCCTATCGTCCAATAGCGATCCAGGTGTGTCAAGGATGGTTATGTAGGAATTAATTGATTTCCCGAAGGGATGAGGCGTTAGTTCCGGCAAATGGGTTAAAACTTCGTTATGGTGAAGAGGGTTGGCAAGTAATACATCGATGCATGAGCTTCCGATGAAGGAAAACATCACTGAAACCTACGTGGTAGCACTTTAGTGCCGCTGCGCTAGTTACCAAGTAGTAAATCTATCGAAAAACCCCTATGGGGGTGTTTTCGACAGATATTTTTTTTTCATTTGGTCATACATTGAGTGCAATTTGGTCACAATATGTCAAATTTAATCGAAAGTATTTATTATTTTTTAGTGTAAATTGGTCATACCTAATCTACACTAATATTATAAAGAGGAAAACTTTGTTTGGTTGTAATGAATAGGCTCCGAAACTACTGAACCGATTTGAATAATTCTTCCACTGTTGGGAAACTATGCTATCCTCGGGTGACATAGGCTACCTTTTATCCCGTAAAAATTAATGGTTCCCGCGGGATAGTAGGTAACGCGAGTGAAACCGCGAGGTGATTCTAGTTTAAAATAAAGATATATTTTGTTATTTTAGCAGCGGTCTTAGAAAGCTAGTCCCGTTTTAGACTGAGCATGTTGGTCAACTTCGACCACACCGTCACTCGACCACGTGAGATAATGATCGAATGCTAGCTTTTCCCAACCAATATTGTAAATGCAAGAGAAACTTCGTTTGTTGAATTTTCACGACTATACGGCTGCACAGATTTTGATGAATTTTGGTATGATGATAGATTGGATCTTGTAGAAGGACACTGATACTTTTAATCGCGACAAAATGAAGTCCGTGCGGACGAAGTCGCAGGCAAAAGCTAGTAGTTATATATCTAGCTACATGTTACCTCATTTCAAAACTTTTCCTTTGTAAACGAAAAAGAAAGATTCCGATTAAACAATAGATTTTGTTCGGGCGACTGGGATCGGGCAACTGGGACCGCGATCCTAGTTTCCAAGCGATCCCAGGCGCCTGTCTCCTCGTTATTTCAATAAATTACAATCATATTTTTTAACTTATTCCGTCCATTGTTTGTCTTTGTCCTCGATTACTGACTAAAGACTGACTTGAAAGATGGCGGCGGAAGCAGAATATCAAAACCACGAATAATATCAGCGAAAGTTTGTTACGAATCGTGCAACAACGAATGCACGCCATACCGAAAACCTAACCCCTCCCCCCCTCCTCCCAATATACTACAACGCAACCATGAATAATGTGACAATCTAATCTGACGACACATTTATGGCTACAAAAATGTTTATTTTTTATATCACTTATGAATTATAAACACATCCTTATTTTTAACCCCCGACGCTAACAAAAGGATGTTATAAGTTTAACGTGCGCATCTGTGTGTCGGTCTGTGGCATAACAGATAAGAGTTTGCAAGAAGTCAGCTCATATTAAAAAGGTAAAGTTCCAAAACAAAGAGGAAAACACACCCACCCACAAAAAATGTTCTTGAGAAATCATTCGAGTGAATCCCAGAAAATTATAAACGCCGAGTGTATGCGAGTGCATATTACCACCACAGATATAAGAGGAAGCAGACCGGACCGGTAACTACGGATATCTAGCGAAGCCAAAAAAAAAACATTGATAACAATGAAGTAGCTTTAATCCCGCCTAAAATTTGTCTGATCTATGTTGGCTAGGTGACTGATGATGTAATCTTGTATACTAACAACCCCACTAACCCACTGACAAAACTATTAGGGGAGGGTGTTTTTCATAAATTTGTAAGGCTTAATTAGGGGGTTTATTACTGTTTAGGATACTAGCTAGGTTTATACTAGGTTTATAGGTTGTTAGTATAAAATATTACTAAAAGTAGAAAGACTACAAATAAGCAGAAACCTGCATTTCTTTATTTTTTACCACAAGCCTAAAAATAAATTTACAGATTCCAAACTTGAAGAATTATTAATTACCCATACAAACTTTCACCCCTATTTCATCCCCTTCGAGATTATTTTTTTGAGACAAAAGGTAGCCCATGTCCGACTCTTAGGTCCAATCTATTGGTATACGCGAAGAACTAACAAACATACATAGACACACACACACAACTCACAAATTTTCGGTTTTATAATATTAGTAAGATACTAGGCACTTTCCTCAATGACTGGACCCAGAGAACAATAGAGAGAATCAGTGTATGTATACATCCACTTTTCGACACTGCCTCTGTCACCAATAATGAAAGAAATAGTGTAGACAGCAGGTGGGATCAAATGGCGGAAAAAAAACTTCAAATCAATATGTGTGGCCATTTTGCTATTATTTCAACACAAGATACTTTCTATTCGGAAAAGCTGCAAGTTGCATCGGGCACAAGGTCAGCATGGGTGAAGCCATAGAACTCGAGTACTTGGTTAAACAAATACTCTATTCTGTAACATTGAAGGAAACTTATGAAAGCAAACAGCAATGAACCAATTCACGAATTGTTGAAAAAACGCGATGCGAAAGAGTTAAAAACGTAAGAATGCAATTATAACCAATGTTAGAAAATAGGGAAGCGATGACAAATTCAAATACAATCGACACATGTGAAGTAATATCTTTGAGATTTGAAGAAGTGAACCTAAAAAGGAGTTACAATGGCTGGAGAGAGATGTCAAGTAAGACATTGTATAGACACAGAAGAAAACAAACTGTGTGCCTAGTGTGAGTTTTGACAATTTCTTAACATGCTCGGTCTGGTTAGCATAAACTTGAAATTGTATGGAATAAGAGCAGCGCCATCTAGTGACTGACTGACTGACGCTAGATGGCGCTGCTCTTATTCTATACAATTTCAAGTTTATGCTAACCAGACCGAGCATGTTAAGAAATTGTCAAAACTCACACTAGGCACCCTGATGTGTGACCACATTGCACTCATTAAAAACAAAATACAAGTGTGACCAATAGCAGTGGTTGTAGCGTGTGAACAAAATACAATAACACATGATAGTCAAGGCAAAAATTGGTTGTGATCGACACAATGCTCAGCATTGAGCTCACAACTAGAGGTGGCAACTGAATGACAAACTATGATCAGCCAACAGAAGACAAGAAATCATAAAGCAGAACAAACAACACAAAGAACACAAGAACAAGACGATAGATATGGAGGACACGGAGTGGACTACTACTATGGTAACTTTTTATAACTGTAGAAGTTCCTCCGCTAACATTTAGGTCATAGGTACTAATAAATCAATCTCAGTCCTGAGAGCAATATTGAGTTTGCTCTTGAGATTTCATTCTGTTCAATATACAATTAAATACAGATCTAAGTTGCAGATTTGGAACAAATCAAATCAACAATCAAATCTTGAGTGTGGATCAGGTGATACCGCACTTGGTAACGACTCAGATGGGTAGTACGAGCTAACTGTTAACAGGCAGCTAGTGCTTGTACCAGATCACTCTATGATAGATCAAGGCCGCAGTGATAGGTTGAGCTTTTGTCTCAACCACAAAGTACTTCACATTCGGCTTTGTTGGTCATCCATGTTCTTTCTTCTGGAGCAAACAAGGTTCGTCGTTCAAGGATGTGGCAAGGACATCATCATCCATTTCACTCTATTTAGCAATGTATGAGAGCTCAGTATCATCTTAAGGTTATGTTTGATGAAGTTATAGTGGAATTTGATGGGAACAATACCTAGCTTTTAGACACCATTGGTTTATGCCCATTGTACTATAAGGTTGTTTTTCCTTAATCACGCAAGGTAGAGATAGATTGATAGATAACTTTATATCCTCACTAAAATTAATAATACACAGGAAAAACAACCTTAATATCAAGCACAAATAGGCTTAAATCGCAAAGTGATCTCTACCAGAACACTTTACATGATTTACCTCGTTCGAAAATTCAAATAGATTCTTATTGGAATACAAACTCTGCCACTACTATCTCTACTAGACCACTTTGACCGATTTATCTTCAAATAGATTCTTATTGGAATACTACATGGTTAGAACTAAGGTTTCCTTCTTTTAGAGGTAGGTACCTACCACCAAACCTTGAGGTTAGATGCTGCTGTTACAAGGCATAATGGATATTTCCCTCTCACTTTGAGTTGCCTTGAGTAAGTGAGTAGGTATTACCTATGTGACAAAGGCAAGTAAGTACCTAGGTACTAATTAAATCTAAAACAGCATGATTCCGACGGATCGCTGAAAAATCAATAAGCTTCAGCAGATGGCCGCCAACGACGCCACAATATGCGCAGCTCGCGTAGCAACTGAGCTACGTAAGCATTATGTAGGTAGCAAAGTGACCATGACACAAATTCGATGACTCAATATCTAAAACGGAAAATCAGACTGGTGCATCTGTAAATTCCTAATAATTGTGCTAACTGGAACGTGCTGCGCAAATGAAAATAGGAGATTTATGAAAGGAAAACCTGTAAAAAGCAAAGATATCAAATTTCTTCAAGGCACATGTGGAGATTCATACTTACAGGCATAGTGCAGTTCCCGCCCGCTGTATCACAGTTATTGTAATTTTTACGTGAGAACACAAAGCCACGCTACTGTTCTTTGTTTGAAGAAGAGGAATTGGAAAATCAATACTTGACGGCGACCTACTTTTCCTATTCGAGTTTCTTCACGAGCGAATTCGATGGAAATGAATGACATGACATGACGTTTTCTACAATGTTGCCAAGTCAACTGCTAAAATTGTACCACTTCTTGTATAACTTAACTTCCGGTAGATTTTTACCTTGTTAAATTCAATTGAATAGAATGCTCTGACAAAATTGTGGTATCTGGACTCAATAATAATGTTTTTTTTATTTTAGTTTATAATTTTAAAATTTTAGTCACTCCCAGGATAATAATATACTTACTCGAATCAGGGACGATCAATTTCTAAGGCCACAAACTGACTTAAAATTTTTTTTTAACTGATTTTGATTAATAGGTATATTTATATCAGTAATAATTTCGTAAGGTTAAATTGTTATTCCGACACATTATTTCTTTTTTATTTCATTTTGTATTTAAATGTTGATGGTAAAAATAGATGGAAATACCATGGAACACAGGTAGGTATTGTATCAAAACCGCTGTGCCAAAACTACACTTGAGGGCTATAATAATATAAGTCAACTGCCGTATATTTGAACTCCACTGCGTTGCGTTGAAACAATAATATTAATTATTTGAACGGTATACCAGTAGTGTAGTGTAGCGCGGGTCAGTCAGCACCAGAGAGGGTGTTGTTAGAGATATAGATATGATTACCTCTAATTTGAAGAAATGAAATAGAGATATTTCTCAATTTTCTACGCTACTACTGCAATTATGTACCTACCACGCTTGTACAAAGTTATTATTATTATTATTATTATTATTATTTGTGATACACAGGCAGCTCTTAAGCTGATGCGTGTATATCTGAGTCTTTGTCAATGCACTTTAAATATTTGTCTAGTCTATTTTTGAAAGAGTTCACTGAGGGGGCACTGATCACTGATTCCGGTAGCCGGTTCCAAGTTTTCACTATGCGATTCGGCAGTATGTGTTCTCTGGGCTTGCTGGTACTTGGCCCTCGTTGCAGCTTCAGCGAGTGTCCTCTCAGGTTTATGTTTTTGTTCATAGTGTATAGTGTCTCTGATAAATTTGGTATACTATATCTGTTGGTGAGAATTTTGAAGGTCTCTATAAGGTCTCCACGCTCCCTACGTTTCTGAAGGGTGGTTAGCCCTAGTTCTTGCAGTCGTTCTTCATATGGAAGTTCTTTAATACCAGGGACCATTTTTGTTGCCCTCCGCTGCACACGTTCGAGAAGGTGACTGTCTTTTTTGAAGTATGGATTCCATATCTGGAATGCATACTCCACCAAAGGTCTCAGGTAGGTCTTGTACAGCTTCAGGAACAGTTCCTTGTTGATGTATGAGAAAGCCTTTCTGATAATATACATTATAGAGTTTGCTCTTTTCACTACCTCCACAATATGGTCCCCCCATTTTAGGTTGCATGTTATAAGTACTCCAAGGTCTCTCTGTTTTCCTACCTTTTCCAGAGAGCTACCATTAATTGTGTAGTTGCATTTTGGGTTTTTACTTCCAACATGCAACACTGTGCACTTATTTTCGTTAAGTGTGATTAGCCAGTCTTGGGTCCACTGGTATATTCTGTCGAGGTCTTTTTGCAGGATATTATGAGCGATCAGTGGATTTCCCATGATTTTGGTGTCGTCAGCAAACAGTGAGAAGTGAGACTCAATGTGCTGATCCAAGTCTGTTAGAAATATCCCGAAAAGGATTGGTCCCAGTACAGATCCTTGTGGGACTCCACTACTCACTGTGTGAGGTTCCGACTGAGCTTCTCCCACTCGTACTCTGAAAGTTCTATTTGAAAGGAACCCTTCTATCCACTTCAAGAGTTTACCCCTTATGCCAAAATGCTCCAGTTTGAAAATTAGCCTTTTTATTGGGACTCTGTCGAAGGCTTTTTCATAGTCTAGGTATATGATATCGGTTGGCTGTCGTTTGTCCCAAGCTTGGGTCCACATATCTATGCAGCTGAGTAGGTTGGTAACAGTTGAGCGACCTGGTATGAAGCCATGTTGTTTGTCTGATAAAACCTTTTCCTGAGATAGGAAGCTTCTAATTTCTGTAGCTATTATCTTCTCCATTGTTTTACAGATCAGACAGGTAAGGCTTATAGGGCGGTAGTCCTGATAAAATAAGATGAGTTCACACATGAGATCCCGATAATAGTGACATACTACCATCATCACAATATTTTTATAGTACTGGTAATATATTAAACAATTTTCTTCAGAAGCCTACGAGCTAGCACAAAAAAAAAGATATTTTTGAATTGTGTCTGCCATCAAGCCATTGATATGTCAATGTCTCTGGGAAAAACGCTGTCAAGAGTGTCAAGTGTCGAACAAAAATTAAAATCGACCACGGAACGAACGTCAACGCTCTGCTGATGTTTATTTTTTGTAAAAAATAATAATAAATTAGCTCATAGATGGCTACAAGCTAACATAATCGCAAACAAATAAAAATTCCAATGATTTATTTAGATATAGCAAGTTTTTAAGTGTACTATGTCCGCTGAAAAGGACGTACCTATGACCCATATTGGAAATGTTGACGTCAATGCAGAAAATGTATCGAACAGCGAGCAAAGCAGCGATTCTGGCGTCGAGACTGTCGACGCCTGTTCCGAGACCTTTCCCGCGTCGTCTGACTCCGACATATCTCCCATTAATAGCATTACCGCCGACCAGGTAGGCTCGATAAAGTGCGATCATAACGATAAGAAATTTGATAAAAATGACGGTTCGGACAATAGTATAGCGCCCAGTCCAGTCTCATCCTCACCAGACGACAGTCCGGCAGTAGAATCGCTGGGTTACGACGAATCATCTCCCGCCAAACTCGAAAATCTTCCCAAAGATGCTGCTTTAGTCACCAGTAAACATTCCAAGGAGGCTCCTAACATTCCCACTTCAAACATTTACGAAGACAATAGCTTTAAAATCAATAGCAGTCTTGCGATGTCGACTATGAGCTTAGATGAGCAAAATCCAAGCCAAAACTTAATCTGTAAATCACCATACAGCAGGAGCGCTGAAGACATATCATCTATAGACAGCAAACCTAACTTAAACTTGAGTGACAACAACATAGACAAAGAGAAAATTCTATCGCAATTCACAAGCCAAAAGAACAGAGTTACGTCCGTCCATCAAATCACTGACGCAGCTAATGCGGTTCCCAAAAATGACAATGTGACAAACTTAGATGCTCGGTACACACGGTTACCAAAAGAGATCTTATCACAAGACATAGGTAGTATAGTTAAAAATGTCCACGGCATATTTTCATCTGTCAGCGGCAGTTTGAAATACGCTTACAATCAACGTACAGCACCGAAAGCAATTAAAAGTGTGAAACCCGTTCCAAACGGAAAAGTCATGAATGATATTTTCGAAGATGATACCAATGAGGGGATGCGGAACGAAAAAATACACCCAATGCAAGATACAATTGCCAACACAAAGCTAGAAAACTCCGTCTTCAGTTTAGAGAACCATGATGAGAAGCAGGTGATTCCAGAACTGGAATTGGACGCTAATAAAGATATTGTGAAACTCCAAGTGGAGACTTTGGAGCGGCTGCTTTTTGAGCAGAGGAATGAGAATGCTTCTTTGAGAGAGAGAGTGAAGCAGCAAGGTGAAGAGCTGCAGGAGAGAGATCAGACCTTCAAGGAGATGGAGGTCAAGTTGGATCTGGTAAGAGCTATTCTTTTTCTATATTATAACTACACATGCAGTGTAGCAAACTAGCATTTCACCACTACCTCTATAAGTCTTAAGTAATGATGTGGTTGAAGGGGCTCAAAATGCTCAGCTTAAAATGGCACTGGCTCTCAAGGACCACTGCCAGAACATGCCACCAGAGCCATTCACAGCTTTAAGATGGTGTAGCATAGTGACTATCGGCCGAAATTAATAATCAATCCCAATCCAAATTTTGCTATCTGGGATTGATATCACAATCCATTTTACGGTCAAACGTGCCAATAACCGATCTGTGGATTGGTTTATGAAGGCACGCAGGTTGGAGATCTATCGAACTATAGGCAGAAATCCAAGATCGATTTTAATCTTGGACAGAAGATACAATAGTAATTTCGGGCGTATATATATATATGGCAGCTTACCTCACCCATTCAATCTGACTAGCACATAACATTATAACCCAGCTTCCGCTTTCAGATGGGCAAGCGTGTAGAGCAAGCGCAGCGTGAGAAGGATGCAGCTGTAATGCGGTACGCAAGCGTGGAGTGCGCCGGTATAGAGGCAAGGCGGGCCGCCGACACCGCTGCCAAGGCTGAGAAGGCAGCGCAGGCCGAAGTGGAGCTGATGAACAGCAAGCTGAGGAGCGCTCACGCGGAAAAGCAGCGGATCATACAGCTGTACGATGATAAGGTAAATAAAGAAATGATTTATCTAAATAAGATGTGATGTCTATGTAGTCTTCTTTGCGTAGTGCTGCACGGACATTTGCAGCTCTGTGCTTAGACCACAGACATATAAGAGGAAGCAGACAAGATATTACCAATATCTAGTGAAGACAGATACAATTTCAGTCAGACAGGGCCTAACTGAGACTGATAAGACAATTATGCATTCATTCATTATAAAACTAAGATCAAAATTTCGTGCTGAATATGTCCTAATAATGTTTACTACAACTAGAATGAGCTATCAACATGTCGCCCGCGTCTGCAGCGTCACATACGGCGGCCGGCTTCGCGACTGGACTCACTACATATTATCTGTAATGTTTAGTGTGCTTCCTCTATGTACTCGTATGTCTGTGGCTCAGTACCTAATAAGGCTGTTAATAATCTGTTTCACTTTGATTAATGTACACAGGTATAACTATTATGTACCTGCAAAGATTCAACACTGTCTTGTCAAAATTGCGAGCTGTGCTCACTGTTTTAGGATGAACACTGAATGTCTGGTTTTTATTTTATTTCTATGTGCTAACGGTGTTACATTCAATTTGCGAACCGAATAAAAAAAAAAGGCTTTAAAGTACCTAACATTGTCGGTTACAGTGTCACGAGCTACAGAACACCGACCGGGAGTTGTGCAAAGTGCGTGATGACCTCAAAGAACTGGAGGGGAGACTGAAGTGGACGCAGAGCAAGCTTCGCATGGAGATGGACGCTTACAAGGTATGTTGAAAGTGAGAAAGAGAATACACTTAAGAGAGAGAGAGTAGATTATACTGTATGCTTAAGTGAATCGGCACTAAAAATAAAATAAAAAAGCAAAAAAAAAGGAGAAGTTTTTAAACAAAGAGTTTGAACTATTATATTCTTTGTTGGATCAACTTCAAAATATATATCTGTTAAAATCTGGTAACACTGTTGTACCTATAATGTCTTCTAGCCTAATGAGCCTCACAGAACTGAGTACAGACCCGTGCTCAGCAGTGGCGATGATGATGATGTTGATGATGGATGATGATGATGATGATGGTGATGGATGATGATGATAATGTGTTACAGGACAGCTCGGAGCGCGCCGAGAGGCTGACGCAGCAGGTTGCGGAGCTGGAGGCGGCCAAGGAGGCGGCCGTCGCGAACGCGACCGACTCGGTTAAAGCCAGGCAACTCGGTCAGTAGTTGAATCTTGTATAATAATATATATACAGTGTGATTCAGTATGGGCGTCGGAATCTTCTGGGGGGGTAAAATATGATCAAAATTATCGACAAATCATCCCGTAATCCAAATCCGTAAGCAACTATTTTCTAATTTGGCATCACCAGTGATTGTGCTAATTCAGCCCAATCACTGATGCTTCGACAACTTTTGATCATGTTTTACCCCCCTGAAGACTCCTACACTCACAGTGAATCACACTGTATACAAATAAATAAAATTGAAGTGCCTGTTTGTAATGACAAAATAGTTTTTTAGATAAGACGTTGGTAGAGGGTCGAAACCGGTGTCGTTGCATCGTAAACCGTACGTACCTAGTCAAAGAGCATAATAATAATGTTTCAGAATCAGAGCTCAAAGAATGCCGCGCGGCTTTGATCCTGTGCCGCCACGAGAAGGAGGATACGGAGCGCCGACTGTCTGCCGCCGGCCAGCAGCTGGACACGTGCAAGAGAGAGAGGGACGACGCTTGCACTGCTCTCGTCGACGCTACTATGGAGGTTTGTAAAACAAGTTTTCAATTCAGACTTGCATTACTTTTTTTTTTAATTTAATTATCTCACCGGCCTGTGATAAAAATTTATCGATTGATGCATTTGACAGGTGGAAAAACTCAAGATAAGCAACCTGCATTTAGAGGAGGAGGCGGCGGAGTTGGCGGCCTTGAGGGCGAAGGCCGCGCTCGCGGACACACTCAGCTCTCAGCTGCAAAGGTCTCGTATTCCTCTAACTCTCGTCGACCGGTGGAAATAGTTCCGCTACCTGTGAACAGATGGCGCCGTTTGTAATGTACGCCTCCGTGTAACGTTGCCTCGTGCTGTCCGCAGGGAGGCGGAGCGCGCGGCGCAGGCGGAGGCGGCGCTGGGCGCGGCGCGCGCGCAGACGGAGACGTGCGCGCGGCGCGAGGCGGCGGCGCTGGAGCACGCGGCGCGCCTCACGCAGCAGCACGTGGCGCGCCGCCACGCCGACCAGCAGCACCGGCACAAGGTACCTCCGGGCTCCGCGCCGGCGCAGGCGGAGGCGGCGCTGGGCGCGGCGCGCGCGCAGACGGAGACGTGCGCGCGGCGCGAGGCGGCGGCGCTGGAGCACGCGGCGCGCCTCACGCAGCAGCACGTGGCGCGCCGCCACGCCGACCAGCAGCACCGGCACAAGGTACCTCCGGGCTCCGCGCCGGCGCAGGCGGAGGCGGCGCTGGGCGCGGCGCGCGCGCAGACGGAGACGTGCGCGCGGCGCGAGGCGGCGGCGCTGGAGCACGCGGCGCGCCTCACGCAGCAGCACGTGGCGCGCCGCCACGCCGACCAGCAGCACCGGCACAAGGTACCTCCGGGCTCCGCGCCGGCGCAGGCGGAGGCGGCGCTGGGCGCGGCGCGCGCGCAGACGGAGACGTGCGCGCGGCGCGAGGCGGCGGAGCTGGAGCACGCGGCGCGCCTCACGCAGCAGCACGTGGCGCGCCGCCACGCCGACCAGCAGCACCGGCACAAGGTACCTCCGGGCTCCGCGCCGGCGCAGGCGGAGGCGGCGCTGGGCGCGGCGCGCGCGCAGACGGAGACGTACGGCCTGCCTCCTCACATGTGGACACCCTAACTCCCTCCTCCCGGTCGCAGGCGCAAGCTCTCTCCGCGGACAACGCTTCGCTGCGCGAGCGCGTGGCGGCCCTGGAGGCGGAGTGCGGGGAGCTGCGGGCGGCCCTGGGCGAGGAGGCCGAGCGGAGGAACAAGGAGAACCGGGTGCTGGCGAGGAAGGTGGGCTGCTTCTTCTATCTTCTGCTTCCTTCTTTCTCCCTCTTTTTTCGTCTTGTCACATCTTCTTTCGTTGTCCGAATCAGATGTTACTTTGCGGAAATCCATATTTGTAACTATGAAGGTAAAATATTATATAACTTCAATTCCACCGGAAGCTTGTCTGATCCATGTGAAAGACGAATAAGTTATCTTGTATACTAACAGAAACCCCGTACGACTCCCTAGCTAGTAACCTATATAGTAAACCTTAGAAATAAACCTCCCTTATTTCACTAAAACCCTAATAAATAAATAAAAATCGCTCCCCACTATTTATGGCCATGTAGTTTTATAACAAAATACCCTCCCTTACTAACAAAACGTCAAACAAACAAACAATTTTCCAGTGGAATTAAAGATACATATTTTTACTACATCCTTTTCCTCTTCTTTAGTCTTATTTCATCTTCTACTAGTACCTAGCTAGTTCATAGTCATAGTCGAAATTGGTTCAGGGTCGGTCAAGGTGGGGTTGCCAGATCTATTTCAAGACTAACTACCAGATACCGGTATAACATTTCAGGTAGCGGAGCTGACTGAAGAAGCGGCGGAGGCTGGCAAGAGGCTGGAGTGGGAGAAGGGGGAGAATGGAGTGCTGAAGAAGAAACACGCGAGTGCCATCAAAGTGAGTGTAGCCACATGTACACCAGGGTTTCTTAGCCAAATGTCCACCAGGGTTTCTAATCCAAATGTACACAAGGGTTTCTTAGCCAAATGTCCACCAGGGTTTCTAATCCAAATGTACACAAGGGTTTCTTAGCCAAATGTCCACCAGGGTTTCTTAGCCAAATGTACACCAGGGTTTCTTAGCCAAATGTACACTCGCTTTTAGGGTTTGTAGCTAGTATTAATTGTAATTATTATTGAAATTCATTTTCAGGAACTGAATCGCGAGTTGCAGAGGGCGCTGAAGCGCTGCGAGCAGCTGGAAGCTAAGCTGCCGCCGCCGGGGGAGCCTTCCACTAGGACAGGTTAGTGTGTGGAATCAAGTGGAATGCATGTCGCTCTTGTGTCCCCAAAAATGAAAGACTAATGCTTGAGGAAATACTTCTTATTTCGACCACATAACACTGTGGTCGATTTCGAATCGAACACACAGAATTCAAAAACTGATTTGGGTAGTGGGTGGGGCGGAGAATTTTGTCACCGCGATGTAGAAATCAGCGCTCGTGTGTTACCGCCATCTAGTTTTGGTTAGGCGCAACATTATATATAGATGTTGAACAGTGCATGAATCAGACATATTCATTTATTATAGTGCTAGCTGCGCCCCGCGGTGTTACCCGGTGGGCTCGGAACAGTTCAAGTAGCCTATGTATTAATCCAGTGTGTTAGCTACCGCCATACCAAAATTCATGCAAATCGGCTCAGCCGTTTATGCGTGAAGAACGAACAGAACACACAAACTTTCGCATTTATAATATTAGTAGGATGTTGAATAGATTGAAGGGTGGACTATGTGGACTGACACAAACCGCGTGGCGAAGGCATTATACAAACTCGGTTGAGTAGCGGTAGTAATTTGGGTCAGTGCTTACATTGCATCTCTACTTATTTCACAAAATGTGTATAACAGCACAAAGGTTTCCGTACCACTATCTATGAAAACGAAAAAAAAAACACATTGTTGATTAGTATTTAAACGGGTCTAATTGGCGCACAAACTAATCTTACTAATATTATAAAGCCGAAAGTTTGTGAGTGTGTGTGTGTGTGTGTGTGTATGTGTGTATGTTTGTTAGCTCTTCACGCTCAAACGGCTGAACCGATTTCGATGAAATTTGGTATAGGGGTAGATTGGACCTATGAGACGGACATAGGCTATCTTTTGTCTCAAAAATTAATTTCGAAGGGGATGAAATAGGGGTTGAAAGTTTGTATGGGGAATCCATAATTCTTCAAGTTAGGGATCTGAAAATTCTTATTTAGGCTTTTGGTAATAATTAAATAAATACGGGTTTCAGCTTTTTAGCAAAATCATCCCTAAAGGGGGAAAACCAAGGGGGTTGAACTTATTAGGTAGGTATTCTTTAGATGCACCCCCAACGGACCACAATAAACAGCTGAACGGATCGTTATTTAAAGAGGGAGAGTGCGATGGGAGGAAAGAGGGGAGAATGCGGGGAGGGGAGAAGGAGAAAGGAGGAGAGTGGGGGGGGGGAAGAGGAGAGTGGGGGGGGAAGAGGAGAGTGGGGGGGGGAAAGGGGAGTAGATGGAAGAGTGGGGAGAGCGTGAAGAAAGAGGGGAAAGTGGGGGATAAAGAGGGGAGAGTGGGATTAGAAAGAGAGGAGAGTGGGGTGAGAAAGAGGGGAGAGTGGAGGGAGAAAGAGGGGAGAGTGGGGAGAAAGAGAGTGGAGAGCAGGGGAAAGAGGGGAGAGTGGGGGACAGAGGAGAGAGTGGAGGGAGAAAGAGGGGAGAGTGGGTTGAGAAAGCGGGGAGAGTGGGGGAGAAAGAGGGGAGAAAAAGGGGGGAGTGTGGAGAAAGAGAGGGGAGAGCGGGGAGAAAGAGGGGAGAGTGGGGGACATAGAGGGTAGAGTGGAGGGAGAAACAGAGGAGAGTGGGGGGAGAAAAAGGGTAGAGTGGGGGGAGAAACAGGTGAGAATGGGATGAGAAAGAGGGAAGAGTGGGCGAAAGAGAGGGGAGAGTGGGGGGAAGAAAGAGGGGAGAGTGGAGGGAGAAACAAAGGAGAGTGGGGGGAGAAAGAGGGTATAGTGGGGGAGAATGGGATGATAAAGAGAGTAGAGTGGGGAGAAAATGAGGGGAGAGCGGGGAGAAAGAGGGGAGAGCGGGGGACAAAGAGGGGAGAGTGGATTGAGTAAGAGGGGAGAGTGGGGGGAGAAAGAGGGGAGAGTGGGGAGAAAGAGAGGGTGGAGTGGAGGGAGAAACAAAGGAGAGTGGGGGAGAAAAAGGGTAGAGTGGGGGGAGAAACAGTGGAGAATGGGATGAGAAAGAGGGTAGAGTGGGCGAAAGAGAGGGTAGAGTAGGGGGAGGAGAAAGAGGGGAGAGTGGGGAGAAAGAGAGGGGAGAGCGGGGGACAAAGAGGGGAGAGTGAGGGGAGAGAGAATTTGGTTCGCAGATAGGTTAACTTCTAACTTAGGACATAGGCTACGAACATATTATTAAGTCATCATCATAATCATCGCCGCTTTCTATCAATGCGATAAAAACTGTGAAAAACTACCCAATGTGCGTAAAATTTCCTACGTAGATAGGTTATCCCGCAACTTACGACTTAGGCTTTAATTCATCATCACCATCACCACCGTTTTGCATCAGTGGAATAAAAACTGTGACAAACTACCCCATTGGCATGAAATTTGGTATTTTTATAGCATATAAATATTACCTTATACCCCAACTTACATATACACAGTGGCCTAAAAACTGTGAAATAGTACCTTAATTTGCATAAAATGTATTATGCAGATAGTTTAGAGACACAATATAGGCTACAAATCATCATTATCACCATCATCATCACTGTTTATTTGTCCATCAGTGCGATAATAACTGTGAAAAACTACCTAACCTCTGTATTTTCTCTGACACACTGTTACAAGTCGTACTTATCTAACAGCCACCGCCCTATAGGTTTTATAATGTGAAACGCGGGTGAAACCGCGGGGCGCAGCTAGTATCAAAATATATAATTTTGGATGGATGGATGGATGAATGTTTGTTACTCTTTCACGCAAAAACTACTGAATGGATTTTGATGAAACTTCACAATAATATAGCTTACATATCAGAATAACACATAGGCTACAATTCATAAAGATATAATATTATTGTGTATTATCCAAACGCGGGTGAAATCGCGGGGTGCAGCTAGATTTTTATAATTTTATACTGTGCTAAGTTTTGTAAATAAAAGTGTTCAATTATTGCAAACTAAACTGTTTCACTAAAGGAACTCGGACCAGCCATCCTAATAGTGCGCGAGTCCGAATCGCAATTGGTCAGATTTTATGTCAATTATAAAAAAAAATGCTTTTATCCAGGCTCCGTAACGTCCCTGAGCAGCGTGGAGAGCGCACAGACCGAAGACAGACTGCAGAACGGACACGCGGACGGGTTGCCAGATATACAGGTATGTACAGTATTACCCAAATGATATGGCTTACCGATGTACCTGCACAGAAGATGAATTTTCAAAGCGCGGGAAATGCTATTGACCGCTATTGGTCGGCAGCCGCCGCCATCTTAGCGAGCTTAGAGTGAGATGGAACTAACAGCTGCAGTGTATTATGAACCTTATAATAGTGAGCTTAGGTTGATTGTAAGTTTTAAGCATTCTTTCGTTAATCTTCGGACCATACTTTCTTTCCTGCGCGAACGAAGATTCACGACGCGCCTTATAAGTTGGGTACTAGTATATACTATTGTAACATCTATATTTCTATAGTGTTTGTTATATTTAGACGGCTCGTTTGGTGTAGTGGCTGAGCAATCGGACTGCTGCGCTAGGGGTCGCGGGTTCGAGTCCCGCACGGGACAAATATTTGTGCGCTCCACAAATATTTGTTTCTGGTCTGGGTGTGATGTGTCTGTGAAATTGTATGTCTGTAAGCGGTACCCACGATACAGGAGCAATCCTAGTGTGGGGCTACGTTTAAAAAAAAAGGTACAGGCTGAATTTCTGGGACGGCACAGTAAGGGCAGGTACCTCAACAGGAAAACGTTTTTACGAGGCCATCCATATTTTTTTAAGAGATTCGGCACTGCACTTACAGATTTTGGAAAAAATGTACAGTAAGCAAGAAAATGGTAATTTTACACAAAAACTTTTTTTTGATGCCAATCGATCCGGTTTCTTATAAGAATCAAAAGTCCCCACTGGACCGACTGAGGTTTGAGTACTAGAAATGTTAGAAATCGCGAAAAACTTTTGCCATAATTTGTACGGAAATACAGGTGGTCTTATACCACTTATTTTTTAATTACAGTTTTCCCCCTCGGAACCCTTCGTGTGCGGGTCCGACTCGCAATTGACCGGGTTTAAAAAAATATTTTAGGTGTAGGTGTAACAATGTACCGTTATTTCCACGCTGCCTATAGGAAAACTCTGCACACACTTTGGTAAGCTTACAAGCGGTATTTCCCTGTTTCAGATAAAATTTCCAAGTGTGCTTGGCAAGTTATTCCCGAAGGTTAGACTGCCTCAGTGAAGCTTCGGCCTTATATTTATGTAACGGATAAATCATTTTTCATCAACGTATATCGTGCTACTTGTATGAATTGGGATCGACTTAGCGTTCGATTTCGTCCACACAATCTTTCATGTACAGACAGACAATATTTGTAAAGTAGTATGGTCGTAGGTTTACATTAGAAAATTGAAGTAATTCGTTTATTGTAAAATTTAAGTAATTCGTCGTTTTGCAGTAATCTGTCTAGAATTTTTTATCGGTACCTACATTTTGTTAGCCATATTTATACTAATACTATAAAGGCGAAGGTAACTGTTTGTTTGTTACCTTTTCACGGCTAAACGGCTGGACCAATTTTGATGGGACGTTCACTGGCACATAGCTGATGTTATAAGGAATAACTACAATCTAACAATACAAATTTATAACTAGCAATCTGCAAAATTTTACTGGGTAATTCCCAGTTGTCGCCCCCATCTCTGTCCCCAGTGGGGACAACTGGGAATTATTTTTAGAATGTGTCCCCTGGTTACGTCCCCCTGTTGACAAATGGGAATTGTTTTAAAAGTGCGTTCTTGTGAATATGTTATTGAGTTAACAATGCGAGTGTTAGACGTCGATCTGTGGAACTAACTTTTAGACACATCTGTTCAACACTTGTTTAAATCTTTTGTGTTAGGACCCAGCCAGTATTCAGTTAGTAAGCGTCATCTAAACCAGCACGTGCCACCTTCGACCGCGTCGTTACTTACCATCAGATGAGATTGCGGTCAAATGCTTGACTATTCGCAAGAAAAAAAAATGAATAATATACCTATACCAGCTGCGCCTTGCGGTTTTACCCGCTGTTTTCCGATTAAAAAGTAGCCTATGTGTTAATCCAGGGCATTAGCTACCCCCATAACAAACTTCATCATAATTGGTCCAGCCGTTTGAGCGTGAAGAACTGACAAATATACAAACACACACTTTCGGCTTTACAAAGTTGCGCCCCGCGGTTTCACGCGCGTTTGGATTAATATACGATTTATAATCTTTATGAATTGTAGCCTATGTGTTATTTTGGTATGTAAGCTATATTATTGTGAAGTTTCATCAAAATCCATTAAGTAGTTTTTGCGTGAAAGACCCAACAAACATTCATACATACTCACAAACTTTCGCGTTTATAATATTAGTAGGAAGTAGGATAACATTTGTATATTTTTTTTTACCTATATGTTTTTTTTTCTACCAGGTCCGGGAACCTGACCGGCAGGCGCTGATAGAGCGGATCGTGTCCCTCCAGCGCGCCGCCGCGCGCCGCGCCGAGCGCTGCGAGTTCCTGGAGGAGCACTGCAAGCAGCTGACCGCAGAGCTCAGGAACAAGGCGAGGCTGCTGCGCCACATGCTCGCCAACATGCCCGCCGGCGCCGTGGCCTCGGAGGACAGGGATAACAACAAGGTCAATTACTATTTGGATATATGTAAGGTTGATAGTGGATTGTGTTTAATGCAGAAAGAATGCTTCAAATAACATGCCCGCTGGCGCCGTGGCGTTCGAGGACAGGGGTATGAGCAAGGTAAATTGGGATCTACGCCAAGACATTTTAAGGTTGATTTTGGCTTGTGTTTAATGTGGAAATAATACTTCAAATAACATGCCCGCGGGCGTTGTGGCGTTTGAGGACAGGGGTAGAAGCAAGGTAAATTGGGATCTACGGGAGACATTTTAAGGTTGATAGTGGCTTGTGTTTCATGTGTATAGAAAGCTTAAAACAACTGACGGCTAATTTGAGGAACAAGTCCAGACTGCTGAGCGCTGACATAAATACAAGGTAATTTGATATCTATGCTGGAGCTCCTAAGGTCGACAGTGCCTTGTATTAAAACATGGCATACCATGACTTCCTTGAATAAATGCTAGCTAATGTCTTTATAGCAGGAAGTTAAGTATTTTATAGTCTAGTAAAATACAAGAAACCCTTATCTCTGTTGAGTTAAGGTTCCGGAAACTATATATAATAGGTATATTTCGCAGTTCATACATAAAGTATTTATAAGCTAGATCAGTGGTTCTCAAACTTTTTAAATGACGGAACCCTTTTGGGAAACAAAATACTTGATGGAACCCTACAATAAAACAATTATTTTTATAAGTGTATTCTTTATTAATCAGCACAATAAAAGTACAATGTATCAGTTACTAATTATTATTTACTTCACCACTTGGTAAAGACAATAATAGAAAACATTAAAAAAGAAAAAATCTAACTAGTGGGAGGTATGAAACTGTTTTTTATTTTTCATCAATTGCTTGATATCAGGTTTGATGGAAGAAAGTTGGAGTCTCATATCAGCTTCGGCGTCCAGTCTATTGCGATATTTTGTTTTCGTGGCTGCGTAGGTAGAGAATCCTGTTTCGCACAAATATGTAGTTGGGAACGGGAGAAGAATATCCAGAGCCATTTGGCCAAGCATTGCATATTCATCTTGGATTCTGCACCAAAAATCATTAAGAGGCGTCGTTTTGAACAATGACTCCATACTTGTGTCTGATGACATTTCTAAAAGAGATTCATATATCTCATTTGACATGTTTTCAGGCTTTTCCAAGTTGGGTAAAAAAGGATTATGAATCCAGGAGTTCACTTTAATTTTTGTATTGTGTTCTTCGGGAAAATACTTTTCAAAAGATGCGCGCATCGAACTGAGATATTGGACCAATTCTTCAAACACATTATCTTCAAACATTTCTGAGTCGTTTTCGCTAACAAACTCACTGAGTAATGTAAAACTTTCTATTTCTTTCTTACCAATGCAAATGATCCAAAAATCTAATTTTCTTTTAAAAGCAGTTATTTTATTATAGGCCTGAAACACTGTTGTCTGTTTACCTTGCAACGATAAATTTAATTCGTTAAGTTTTTGAAAGATATCCGCCATAAAAGACAATCGGAACAACCAAGTTTTATCATACAAACGGTCCTTCAAATTAAAAGAAGTATCTGCTGAAAGAAACATTTGTAACTCGGCTCTAAGTTCAAATAGCCTTGTTAAAGTTTTTCCCCGAGACAGCCATCGCACTTCTGTATGGAGCAGCAGTGTTTTATGTTTGCTGCCATAATCTTCACACAATAATGAGAACAATCGGGATTGTAGTGGTCGTGATTTGATAAAATGAATTATTTTTTAAATTCATTACAAGTTTTGTTGTCACGTGGGGGAGGGTACGCGCATTCCACAGACCGGCAAACTTAGAGCGAACGCGTTGTACAAGTATAAAATTGTTGAGACCAAACTTATGAGATATTGTACCAGCTAATGTTACACAAGCTTATACAAATACAAATAAATAAATAAATAACATTCATAGCGTTTTGTCTCCGCGCGGCCGCGGAGTCCGCACAGCCGCGGAGCGACCAGAGAGAGGTGTTTTGATTTTTTTATTTCTAAATTCTTGCGGAACCCCGACAGAGGTATCACGGAACCCTAGGGTTCCGCGGAACACACTTAGAGTATAGCTGAGCTAGATCATTATATTATGTATTAATTTTGAATGTATTTTGCTCATGCTGCCTTGCAGCCAGTGAAGAAGTTTACAAAGGTCAGTTGGAATAGTTTATAGTTCGCCATGCTTAGCTTTATATAATAAACATTTTAAGTTGATGCACGAATCAGTTTTAGCTGGGAAACTAAATTGGGACGTTGATGATTTTGTATGTTTTTTCTCTAACTTGTCTTTTCTTCGAGTGTTAATGTGTAATATTGGTGGAATATTTATCATTGAGTGTTCGTTACGTGCACGAGTGTGAGCAAATGATATAAACCCCAAAAAACGTGTCGCTTCGCATTTTCTCCAAAACTCCCAGGAAGTTTCAGTAAAGCATCCACCACTTTACTGAATCATGACTTTGACTATGTAAATGATTGACTTGACTACTTGACCACGCGTATTGCTATAATGCTACGAGTATATTATATGATTTTACTATTGTGAAAATAATAAATACTTGACACTGGCTAAAGGCACAAACCGTGCGGAGCCATAACTAAAATAAAAAAAAGACAAGACCTCTGTCGGGTCAGCTAGTAAATAAATAAATAAATTTGTAGAAGGAGATAGCGCGCCTGGGCGGCGGCGCGATGGCGGCGGTGTGGGGCGGCTCCCCCGCCGGCCTCTCGCCCGAGCTGTCGCTGGAGATGACCCGCCGGCTGCAGGCCGTGCTAGAGGACACGCTGCTCAAGAACATCACGCTTAAAGTTAGTCACTAGTCTCACTATAGGCCGGGTACGATGTTATAAAGTAAAATTATTCAGATCCATTGACGATCTGAAGTGTTGATGTTTTGACTCATTTATAAATTAAAACTGTCGAATATTTGGTGATGACATTTTATATTTTGACGTTCTGAGTGGCCTCGAAGGTTTCCCGACGCGTCACACTGTGACCCGATGGGTGTGACTCGTTGGGGATTTACCCAATACGCCGCGCCCGGGTAGGCGGCGGCGCCGGCGTGACGCTGCCATAACGCTGCAATGAGATGATTAGATGGTGTTAGGGGACACGGCTGATGAAGAACATTGCGCTGTCCTTGTACCTACCGATAAACAGCGGATAGGTGGCTTGGCGGGTTCGAAGGTTTCCCGACGCGTCACACTGTGACACGATGGGTAAGTACCCAATAGGCCGGTAACGTGACAGCTAGAATCCGGCAGTGCTAGAAGTCACGTTGTTTCACGCTATCAGTGCGTCTCCAGTTATATGTTTAGAACAACGCCATCTATACATCTCTTGTAAGGACTACGATGACGAATCCATCCATACATTTGCAAGATACGTAAGTCCACAATATTTTTATACACTCTTTTTTTCTCAGGAAAATATGGATACACTTGGAGCGGAGATTTCTCGGCTAAAAGAAAAACACGGTGACACGAAGTGAACTTAAATAATATAAGTGGAATGTTAACATTCGCGTTCGTCCAATATGTAATTTTCTTTTTGACAGCTCATGACAAGTAGAGGACGTAACTTTGTAAAGCGTCCACCGAAATATATCCTATACAAATAAATGCTTTTTATGTAGCATTCCATCTTTACAAGGTTACGTTATACATTTTAGGGACGAGATAAATTGACAATGTACAAAAGATCAGTTATGAGCGCTTTATACCTATGGTATCTAATCTACCTTATTATAATTATTATGTTGGGTGTTGGTTTTGTACATCGAGAAAGTACGTATATTATAATACATGTATTCTCAAGTTTACATACAAACATAATTATGCATATTAAGGTATGCGTCGTCTTCGGATAACAACCTATTTTCGTCTGATGGCGAGTCGTTTGGATCAGTTCCATAGTCAACAAATAAATCGATAAATCGATCCTACATACCAATTAGTGAGAGAAATAGAATCGATAGTTGAAAAGTTCCGATGCAGCAAAACCACTAGATACATGTGTCAAGAAGAAAATGATGTAATGGAAGAACTATAGTGCTGTACCGTAGTCTTATGACGAAATCGATTATTACACTCAGTAAATCGAATAAATCGGTGTGAGCGACATCGATTATAAACCGTTTAACAGTCATTGTCAAACGGGTCTGCCGTCGATTGAGTATTAATATGACTAAATAATTTATTCCTATTCGTTTGTGCCCGCCTAAATTAATTTTAAATTATGCAAATTGACAGATATAGTTCAATGTCGGATGTGCTTTGTACCAAATATATGATCAAAAGTACGTTCCCACTGCCTGGTGCTCTGGTTTTCGTCCAGAAACATAAGTCTCCAACTTTAGTCTTAAGCCAGTCGTCCACTGTTGCGCACGGGCATGGCTACGCACACGATCTCATACATTAATGAAAGATGGCCGATGCGTGTTTGACGTAAAGACACCTGAAATGAGACGTGTGTGATAAGTTTTCTGACTTATGGTAACAATACAATTATGCATATATAACTACGATGAAATATAGGGTAGATCGGCGATCACCGCTCCAATATGGCCGTCAAATGCCTTGTTTTGAACAACGCTATTACAGTGTGTCAAGGTTCCTTATTAAACGAAACAATATCGGCTTGACGGGTGGACACTTTTGAGATTTGATTTTTATAGAGGACTGTATCCGTAGTATATTTAATCAAAGATACATACGTGTAATATTATAACCTACTACCTGATTATGATTTTATCAAGAAACGTACTTTTAGCAGCTAAATAATATGTATGTATGAGATTTTTGAAGAACAAATTAATATTTTCATCATTTTAGTTTTTAAAATAAAGGTTATATTGTTGTATTGCTACATAATTATGGTTTGATACGGAACATTTACATATCGTGAGTACGCCCGTGCGCTGCAGTGGGTTCCACTCTAAAACTTTAGTTTTTAATAAACTGACAATTAATTTTTAAAAGATGGATGGGGTTTTTTTAATGTGCTTAATCTTTAATCTTCCTATATGTGTGTCATATGTACATAATATTACAAACGATACAAAAATTGTGTGTGTTGAGTCGAGCATGCTTAGGCAGCCAGTTGATAATAATATTGCTTGGTGCGGTGCATATCGTCATAATGATATAAATTAATATATTTCCTTAACAATATTATTGTCAATTGTGGTTTGTCAATAATATTGCGTGTGTGCGGCTAGCCTTGCGTTATTGGAGTGCTAAATTATTTTCGTGAATGTATGAATTTATTCTAACTCTTACTGTACAGATTTCTTTATCTCATGGAGTGAAATGGAGTAAAATTGCCAATCGAAATGAGATGAGATGAAGGAGAAAGAGAGATGTTTTTTGTTCCATGAGATTAAAAATCCGACTATAAAATATCATAATTAATGGGAGTTTTTTAAATAGATAATTATTTTTTTATTGGTTTAAAATACACCATGCAAATAAATTATCAAATAATAAACATACATAACTTTTTGTTTGCTGGAAAATCTAATTTATACTATTTATATTATTTTTGCCGATTACTGTTTTTAATAGTAATTTATTGATGTCGTTATTTTGTACGTATTATGTATATAATCTATTATGTGCCTTTGTTTTAGAACGCAGTATTTTATCGATGTATTAAAGCTACGGAGTACCGTGACTGTACCGTCGCTAGCTAGAACAAATGTTACTTAAAATATTATGTATTAAGTTTAGTATTAAACCACGCTCTTTATTATCACGTATTAAATTTAATAAATGATAGAGGCTAATGCACCGTACTGTACGAGCGGCGTATCTTGGCTGCAGTGACGTCTCGCGATATATTTGTAGCGTCCAAATCCTGTGCAGTCGCTCGCGTTGTACTTCACATTGCTCTCTCCTTTCGTACTGTATATTGATTGATTGGACTTGACTTCAAGGCGGGCAAGATCTCTCGTACTGTACGCTATTGTTATAGCCAGGGCCCAAGTCGGCTGTAGCGTAGGTAGGAGGAAACCAGACCCGTCCTACCACAAAAGATTAGACCGGAGTTAAACCGAGGTTTCTAAAATTTCGTTCGACAAAATCGACGTCTATCACTAGCATTTTCTTACTCAATCCTGGCATTATATTGATTATTCTACTTGTAAATTTATTGTGGGGATAGAAAAAACGAGGGTCAGACTTCGATTTGTGGAGAGAATATTAGGCTCATCTGTTGAACTCTGGTTAATTTTTTTTGTGGTCAGACCGGGTGAGTTTCGTTTACGGCATTTCACTTGACTCCTTTTGTGGGTATGACTTACTATATATTTAAGCTTCTTAAGGCGACGTGGCATTGAGTTTCAGGCTTTTGAAGCTAAGGAAACCTATTAAAATATAAGATTTATGAGTAAAAAAAAATATTTTATTAAAATTGAACGTATTATTTTTAGTTAATCAGAGACAAAAACGTGATTTCGAATGATTGGCTCGATAAAAAAAAATGGCAAAGATGACACTACTTCGCATCTGACTTTATCTCCTGCTAAGAGATTCCATCACGAAACCACGTGAAAGTTGTACCAATAAACGGGGATTTTTATATAGGAGTGGAGATCAGAATATTTGTTCTAAATTCGTTACCACTTTTTTCCTATAAATAAAAACATACAAAATCTAGGAGTTGTAGCGCTCGCGGCCATCCGCCAGTACTCGCTCAGGCGTCTCGAAGGGAGGACGTATCGCCGTTTGCTCCAAAAATACTTCACCCCCGCATTTGCCTGTGCCATGAATATGACCTATATGTAGCTAGCAGTATACGGTTGTGTACGCCCACTGGCCAATCACGGTCACTTAGAACGGTCGAGCATCTCTTTCATTTAGACTGTATAACAATTTCGCGTGACTATGCTGTGTCTAAATGGCCCAGGGGTACGGACGCGACTCCGCTGTGCCGCGTAGGCCAGAGTTCGAACCCCACAGCGGCCGAACTTTTTGCATGCGTTGATTTGCATTTTTTGAAGTTTATCACATAAAAAAACAAACACGTATAATTAATTATTATATTTACTATTAAATATTATTATCATGCTATATTACTATACTATTATATGATTATGTAATATTATATAGTATTATAATAATTACCTTGATGAAACGAAGTTCACCGAAGAGAACTGGTGCTTATTATTTTTAACCGACTTCAAAAAGGAGGAGGTTCTCAATTCGACTGTATTTTTTTTTATGTTTATTACCTCATAACTTTCGACTGAGTGAACCGATTTTAATGACTCTTTTTTATTTGAAAGGGTATATTATATACTTTTCATGTGGTCCCATATACATTTTATCAAAATTTGCTCAGCAGTTTGGTTTTTAAATCACAATAACTGGAAATATTATAGTATTTTTATTGAAGTAGGTTCTTTTTTGTTAAAATTTTACTTGTTAATCTGTGTATGATACTTTTTATAATAATAAGACAATTTCATATTCACTAATAAATAGTTATGATTTATTTGTCATTTATTTATTATAGGTACCTACTTATGTATTTTCAATCAGTTAAAATTACATTACAAATCAAAATTACACAAGTCAATTAATTCTGGCACGCTTGTTTATTCCCAACGACCACCACCGATGAATTGCCACCAGTGGTGGCGTTAGAACAAGAATATTTTTTCCCAACCGCCCCCAGTGGTGGTAGTTGGAATTAATTATATCCAACGAGCTCCACAAACTGCCACCACTGGTGGTGGTTAGGACCAAATCATAATTTGTTTGCCCATCCGCCTTCAATAGTAGTGGACGGCACATGAAAATAATTAGACTAATGAGGTATTGTTAGAAGCGTCTCCATCGTCCGATACGTCCACTGGTGCCATGTTGGGTGGGTATCAAATGAAAGGATGAATTAAGCAATATTATATATTTGGTTAGCTACCTATTGCTCGCAGCTTTGCTTGCATGCACATATTAAATAGGATCAAATTCCTCAAGCGCAGATGTCAGCGAAACCATATTTTTTATAACATATTTTTTCTCCAGATGTACCCAAACATACTTTATCACGTCATACCATACATTACATACATACATTTAACCCGTAATGTGTGAACGAAACGTCAATGTCTTGTTTGTGGTGCCAGAATTCTGTATGTTTGCATTTTGTTTTTTCGTCGGGAAAAATGGATTATTACGTGAAAACGCTATAACTAAATTAGAAACACATTTATACCGTACACTGTAACTGTTTTATAAAATTTTCTATCCGATCATACAATTATTGTATCATAAAAATACTTACTTGATATAGAAATTATGCGTTATACGGCAAAAAACGGAATCCTTATGGATTTGTCATGTCTGTCTGTCACATTTTTCCAAAATTATAAGAACTATACTACTATCTAAATTTATACAAAATTTTGGGGGTTCCCCATACCTAAAACTGAAAATCAATTTTTTTTTTCAGCACCCCTTTTGCATGAAATAATCGATGGATAGGTCTTAAAAAATATATTGAGATTTCTATTTTTTATAAACTGAATAGTTTGCGAGAGAGACACAACCAACGTGGTGAAATGTGTCGTCATCATCCCCCCCTCTTATTTTAGAAGTTCTAAAATAAGAGATTGATAAAACAAAAAAAATATAATTATATGATGTACATTACCATGCAAACTTCCACCGAAAATTGGTTTGAATGAGATCTATATTATAGTAAGTAGTTTTGGTAATACGTCATAGATCGTAAAAAATACACTATTATTAAAACATCGATCTATCGATTCTATACTGTTAGTCTGTAGTAATTCAGTAAATGAATGAAGTAAGTCTATTCAATGTACGGCGTTTAGCACCCTTACTTTTTACTTACCCTTACTTTACTTCGCTCGGGCACTAACTTCACGCCGTGTATTAATATACTACTTAGACCACTCCTATCGTAATAGACTATAAAAAATGACAAAAACAGGACTGAAGCAAAATTCTAAAACATTTCCTTTCTTCAGTGGTAGTTGATAGCACTAAACATTATGATTGTCTTAACCTCCACCAGTGGTGGCAGTTTTAGTGGGGGTCGTTGGAAATAATCATTTTTTCATGTCCTGACTAGAGAATGCAAAACCGGAGCAATATAAAACCCGTTTTTTTTCGGTTTTATATAAATACGATTTTGAAAAAAATCACTGGAGGGAACTGTACGGGACGACTGCATCGACACGTGAGCGGGACGGGAGGACCATCTTAGTTAGGTTGATTTGTGTATTTGTAAATTTCCGTTATATTCGCCGTATTATGTAAATAAATGAGGGGGCGGTCACTTTATTTCACCCAAAGGCTTGCATTAGGTAGGGAAAATAGGGCTCACACTTCATCAACCTAGATATATACAGATAGGGACACTAGGTTAGGAAATAAGTGAGGAAATGTGAGCACCCGATAGCAAAATTAGGGAACAAACCGACATTTTGCCAAATCGGGACGGCCAATCAGGGAAGGGATTTAAAGATGGAGGGCCTTCAGTCGCACACCGTCCTCCGTCTTTGTCTCGCAGACAGCGGGCTCCCTGACTGGCCGGAACGTACCCTCTACCTGCGTGGGATCGTCACAGGGTGGCACAATAGTTAGATAAATAATAGAGCAGGAACAATTCACAGACAGTTCACTGCAGGCAACCGACGAAGAAACATCTAACACAGCTGCAAGCCTCGGGGTGAAAGTCACCGCTCCCTCCGTACCGCCATAAAACATTGGTTTCTTTGGGCAATCCCGGCACATACAAAAAAAGGCGGCCGTCGGACTACCTGAGCGTGGCGAACGAACGTCGTCACCGTTATACAGTCCACTACCTGAGCCGAGCCACGTTCAGAGACGGTCGCCCACATTGTCTGGTCCTGTCGAGCCGGATGTTCCTGAAGAAGCCAATATGCCGGTGACACGCTCATGTGGGGAAAAGAGAAGAAAACAATATGAAGAAGCCCCGACATCTAGTGTCGCTACGGAGCCGCAGTCCTGTACCGAAACAACGACTACGGAAGGAGCTGCGGGATTTTCATCCCCGTCAGTGGCGTCGACGTCTGCCCATACTGTCAGGGCAGAGACACGTCGAGTCACCGCAGCTGTACACGCCCCGCCGACCGCTGTCGATGTCGGCGCGGCCCGCGCCAGCACTGTGCCTGCAAGAGAGACGCACGTAGCACTGACCGCTACTGAGGGCGCGCCACTGCCGGCAGCGCTCATCGCCGCGTCTCAAGAAACTGCACGGCCCATCGGCGCAACGCCTACGCCGGTGCGTCATATCGCCGCGTCCAGTCGTATACCTGACGCCCGGTTGTCCGTCGCCGCACCGCCTGCCGCGATGTCTGGACAACCACTGCACACCCACCGAACATGCTCAAGAGCAGTGGCGTCGACGTCTGCCCATACTGTCAGGGCAGAGACACGTCGAGTCACCGCAGCTGTACACGCCCCGCCGACCGCTGTCGATGTCGGCGCGGCCCGCACCAGCACTACGAAGACCGTGCCTGCAAGAGAGACGCATGTAGCACTGACCGCTACTGAGGGCGCGCCACTGCCGGCAGCGCTCATCGTCGCGTCTCAAGAAACTGCACGGTCCATCGGCGCAACGCCTACGCCGGTGCGTCATATCGCCGCGTCCAGTCGTATACCTGACGCCCGGTTGTCCGTCGCCGCACCGCCTGCCGCGATGTCTGGACAACCACTGCACACCCACCGAACATGCTCAAGAGCAGTGGCGTCGACGTCTGCCCATACTGTCAGGGTAGAGACACGTCGAGTCACCGCAGCTGTACACGCCCCGCCGACCGCTGTCGATGTCGGCGCGGCCCGCACCAGCACTACGAAGACCGTGCCTGCAAGAGAGACGCATGTAGCACTGACCGCTACTGAGGGCGCGCCACTGCCGGCAGCGCTCATCGTCGCGTCTCAAGAAACTGCACGGCCCATCAGCGCAACGCCTACACCGGTGCGTCATATCGCCGCGTCCAGCCGTATACCTGACGCCCGGTTGTCCATCGCCGCACCGCCTGCCGCGATGTCTGGACAACCACTGCACATGCACCAAACACGCTCAAGAGCCAGCAACAGCAGCAAAGCAGCAAGAGCTTTGGAATTAGCGCGCGCCCGCGAACAACTCGCCGCCGCACGCGTCGCCGTACTAGAAGCCGAAGCACTTGTAAATGAAGAAGATGAAGATGTCCGCACTACCCTCGGTGACGAAGAACCAACTGAACGTGTGGACTCATGGTTGCATGATAGCCAGACTCACATACTGGCTATCACTGAACATGAAAACAGAGACGTTCAGCAAACGCTACCGAAAGCAACGCCGGCATCTCCTGTGCCACCTCCGGCGCTTGCTGCCTTCATGAAGACTCAAGCGTTGCCTGAAGCTGAACCGCCGCAACCCCGTCCACAAGTACACCTGCCTGCGCCGCAAAGGGAAGCTACCTTCCCACATCCAGGGATTGCGACATCAAGACCGAACGCTGCCGTCGCCCTTCAGCCACCGTCGACGCCGAGGGGTGACAGTGCTGAGCTGGCCTCTGCTATTACACAAGCGACCAGGCAGTCCCAGCTACGGGCGCATGGGAGACTCAAGACTAGCAGAGCGCACGAACCGCGGTACTACAGGCTGCTACGGAGACGAGGAAGACTCAAGACTAGCAGAGCGCACGAACCGCGGCGCTACAGGCTGCTACGGAGGCGAGGAAGACTCAAAATCTGCAGTGCGCTCGTTCCGAGGCGCTACAGACACACAACGGTCGTCGTGTGTTAATTCTATGCTTAGGTCAGTAGCAGAGGTTGTGGTGCTCTCAAACCATTGTGTATGTCGGCGGAACCCTCATACAGCGGGGAACATGTTAACGAGCGCCACAACCTAAGTCTAAGTAGTTGAAATAAGTAGATATATGATAATGAGATTAGCATGTAGCCATTAGATAATTGATAGATGTATGTAAAACACCACGCAGACCGTCTCCTAGAAATTACCGCGCTACCGTGAGAAAGAGGCAGGATGGGTGCATGCCAGATGTACGCGGCATTTGTATTAGGTTCAGTTTTATCTATTGTATTACGGCCCTATTGTATTAGCGAGACAGAATGTGTTGATTGCCGTAATATAAGTTTATTTTAGCAGTAAGATAGTTTTGTCTGTCTTTACCATTTGTATTACGGTCTTTATTGTACAAGCCAGGCAGAATGTCTTATTGCCGTAATATAAGTTTACTTCAATAGTTTACAACTAGCCATTGTATCGAGGCCCTATTGTGTTAGAGCAGCTGGATGTATCATTTACCGTAATAATGGTTAAGAATAAGATATTTGGGAAGACAAAGATCCACTGTGGAAACAAGCTCACAAGACGAATAAGAAGACAGTAGAAATGAAGAAACCTGCTTCATCACGGCGGCGATACCTGACACTTGACGCATCAATCTTACGCCGCGCTGAAACACTAATTATCAAGGCATCACAGCAAGATGCTTTCACCGAAGAAATAGCCGCCCTAGAAAAGGGTAACACCGTGTCATTAGGCAGCCGCCTCAGGCCGCTGTCGCTGACGTACGTGGACGGCGTCATACGCATCAAAAGCCGCATACAACGAGCGCATGACGTCGCCGACACGGTGTAATCGCCACCCGTGCTAGATGGCAATCAGCACGGCACACGACTCCTGATCGACCACATACACCGTCAGCTGTATCACGCCGGAGTCGAAGCCACCATCAACGAGTGCCGACAGCACTACTGGGTCCTTCGCCTACGGCCCGTGACAAGAATGATCGTGCACAGCTGCATCCCGTGCCGTCTCCGCAGAAGCACGCCGCCGCAGCCATCGACGGCTCCGGGAGTACTTCCCCGACCTCCAACACCGGCGGGAGCCGCATGACAAGGGCCCGCCGCTGAAGGAGGGTGACGTCGTCTTCATAGTCGCCACCAACCTGCCACGAAACACGTGGCCACGTGGAGTCGTCACTGCAACATACCCGGGGCCAGACGGCGTCGTACGAGTCGCGGACGTCAAAACGAAAGGCGGAATCCTGCGCAGACCGACCAAGAGGCTCATCGTGATCCCTACCGATCCAGTCGCCCTTCCAGCCAAGGTGTAGAGTCCGCAGCCAGGACTCAACACGGCGGGAGTATGTACGGGACGACTGCATCGACACGTGAGCGGGACGGGAGGACCATCTTAGTTAGGTTGATTTGTGTATTTGTAAATTTCCGTTATATTCGCCGTATTATGTAAATAAATGAGGGGGCGGTCACTTTATTTCACCCAAAGGCTTGCATTAGGTAGGGAAAATAGGGCTCACACTTCATCAACCTAGATATATACAGATAGGGACACTAGGTTAGGAAATAAGTGAGGAAATGTGAGCACCCGATAGCAAAATTAGGGAACAAACCGACATTTTGCCAAATCGGGACGGCCAATCAGGGAAGGGATTTAAAGATGGAGGGCCTTCAGTCGCACACCGTCCTCCGTCTTTGTCTCGCAGACAGCGGGCTCCCTGACTGGCCGGAACGTACCCTCTACCTGCGTGGGATCGTCACAGGGTGGCACAATAGTTAGATAAATAATAGAGCAGGAACAATTCACAGACAGTTCACTGCAGGCAACCGACGAAGAAACATCTAACACAGCTGCAAGCCTCGGGGTGAAA
Organism: Hylaea fasciaria; assembly: GCA_905147375.1. Taxonomy (NCBI): domain Eukaryota; kingdom Metazoa; phylum Arthropoda; class Insecta; order Lepidoptera; family Geometridae; genus Hylaea; species Hylaea fasciaria. Next base: position 2,908,554 of record LR990221.1, on the reverse strand, counting down.
GTCACCGCTCCCTCCGTACCGCCATAAAACATTGGTTTCTTTGGGCAATCCCGGCACATACAAAAAAAGGCGGCCGTCGGACTACCTGAGCGTGGCGAACGAACGTCGTCACCGTTATACAGTCCACTACCTGAGCCGAGCCACGTTCAGAGACGGTCGCCCACAGGAACAGTTACTGTGGATTTCCACATTTTACAATGCCAAGTACAGTACAAGCAATAAATTTAAAGAATTGGCTTAATATTAGCAATTTTCATGTCACAAAAACTTTAAAATGAGATAAACTTATCAATATTCTATAAAAAAAACGTGCTTGATACTTACTGTACCTGGAGAAATGGATATTGGATTCCTACTGACTGAGTATAAGGGCAAATAAGAATTACATACCTATATCATAAAAAAACCTAAATAACAAAACAATGTGTATGTTGTTACTTATTACACAAACCCTTACGCGTCATTTGGTAGTAGGTCACTGAACGAAAGAAATCAAAATGGTGGCACGTATTTTCTTTTTGAGTGTGTCCCAAACAAGAAAACCAAATTAACCGAATAATTGAAAAAACCGGTTTAGTGAAAAATAAAAACCGAGTTTATTTGTATGCTTGAAATAACCAAAAACCCGGTTTTCTGATATCGGTTAAAACCGGTTTGCATTCTCTAGTACCGACCACCACCACTGAGAGCGGTTGGGCAAACAATTTATGATTTAGTCCTAACCACCACCAGTGGTGACAGTATGTGGAGGTCGTTGGAAATAAATATGTTTTCATTATTATCTCAACCACCACCACTGGGGGAGGTACGGCAAACCATTTATATAATGTGGTCCTAACCACCACCAGTGGTGGCAATTTTTGGGGCTCGCTAGAAATAATTACTTCCAATTACCACCACTGGTGGCGATTGGGCAAAAAAATATTATTTTTTGTGATGATCAGATTGATCAGCTCGCTCCATAATTTTTACCATACAAATACCTACCTGTACATTATTCTCATTTCGTGCTCTTCGCGGACGCAGGAGATAAGTCACAGGTTTTATGATTACAAACTTGAATGCTTTTACATAAAGTGCAATTTCTATTACAACTATAGTACAGAGTTCATGACATTTTTACATTGTTTTGTCGTATACGGAAATTCGCCATAGTCTCAGTGTTAAGTTTTAATTTGAATAATACACAATACAGGGAAATTCTCTGTAGATTTAGAAGGGAGTAATTCCTTCGTTTACCTTAGTATACCTACTTTAGTTAAGTTTATTAATTTAGATATCGACTTAATTATTATGTTTGTTTTGTGTTGTTATCGCAATAAATTACGTAATATCCAAAAACTAAGTGCAAAAAGTTTGCCAGTAGGCGGATTAGAACCCACGCCATGCCACCCGTCATCACACAAGCGTGGTGCGGGACCGTTCGACCATTCTAACTTACGTCGATGAGGCGAAATTGTCAATCGGTCGGAGCTAGTAGAACACAGGCAAGTGTGAGGGAAACATTTTTACGGAGCAAACGAGCCGCGTTCGAATAGCGCCACGTTTCTGCGGGCCGCGATTATACGCGCTCGGCATTTGCGGGGACGGAGGTTACGCTTAAATACCTAACCACCTTAGTACAACCTGGCCTTAAGGGAAAGGCAGCCAATCGTAACAGGTGTTTGTAAAGTGCGTTAATGTATAGTGAACCGTGTATTATTGTTAATTAAGAGATTAATCAAGTATTGTTGTGCTGTTTGAGAGTCTACGGGTGATGTTATTTCAAAATATATTTTGAGCATTCGATAATGTCTATTATTTGTATATGATGATATAGTTGTTATATAGCATAAGCAGCGTGCGCACTGCGCAGCGGACAATTATTATCGAACAAGAAAAATAATCTGTCGTAGCATTTAAATTTATACCAATGGCAACACCCATTAATTTGCCTTTATAAGAGTCGAATTGTTTGCGTAAAAAATACTCAATCCTGAATTTTCATTTACTTCTTCAAAATTACTGGACTGGTTCTGAAACAATTTTGTATGTCCCGTTTACATTTTGCCTCTGCCAGCAATTATTCCCTCGAGATACCCAAGTGTGTGTTTACATACTTGTCCTGCTCACTGCCGTGCAGCTGAGTATAAACGGGGTATTACATAGTTAGTATATACATACATACATAGTTAGTACATAATATTATATAGGTAACAATAATTATTACAAGTGAAGTACGACGACAAACAACTTAGAAAAAAAATTCACTAATTAGACGATCTAACAAATGAATCGAACCAGTGAGAATAAACGCTAATACTTTAAAAAAAATGTTTCACTGTCACCAGTGGGGGCCATCGGGAATGCACCGATATCTTTTACTAGCAAGTGACAAATGAAAAGCAAATTTAAAAACAATTCTCAGTTGTCACCAGTGGTGACAATAGGGACACATTCTAAAACTAATTCCCAGTAGTCACCACTGGGGACATTAATGGGGGCGACAAATGGGAATGACCCCAATTAAAACCAAGTCCATATAATACAAAATCAACATTTATTAAGTCAACGATCACTAAATCACAGGTCATCATTAGGTACAATATTTAAATACACCTTATTCTATAAAACTATTATAACGTTTCTTAGATATGTTGCATGGATTTTACGTTGTCGCTGCAATCACTTTAAAATTACAAAAAAAATAAAAATAAGTGGTATTTTTCACTGTCAAAGTTAGAGCTAACAGACATAACTAAGACCCAGGTTTTTCATCGGATCGTAAGCGCCTTTGGTAAGAGTAAGGTGCTTTATGCACCTGCAGTGCCTTCCATAAGTTGTAAAACTGTATGTGAATCCATTAGAAAGCTAGCGGGACGCGTTTTAAAACGCCCGCTGCAATTCGCGCCTTATTCAGTGCCGCTTCAGCACCATCATTGCTTTTCGTATCCTGAACGCTTCTATGAGTTCCTGAAAAAAGAAAATATTACCCGTTAAATGTTATTGTGAAATAATTCAATAATCAAATCTCTTGCTTTATGCGTCTGGGGCTTTATAATAATTACGTTAACCGAAAATTAAAAATAAATAAAAGAAGGTACAATAAAAATGGATGGAAATATTAACAACACAGAATCTTTACTTGTTGGATTCGTCTGTGCTCCAAATAACTGAATAACTGTTAAAACTACGAAAAAGAAATACAATTGATTATCTCATACGTTTTGTATATAATGGCTTGACAGGACGTCTTTTGGGACAGCCATTAATAAAATGTACTGTATTTATTCAATAAAATCTCATTAACAAAGATACAGAAAGAGAGAGGAAGAGAAAGAGAGAGAGAGAAAGAGAGAGAGAGAGGAAGAGAGAGAGAGAGGGGAAGAGAGAAATGGTTGTGTAGTGTTGGTAGCGACCGCACCTGCCACTGCTGCATGTCCAAGGAGACTATGAACTGGTTCTCCTCCGCGATGTCGCGCTGGTCGTGCTGCGCGGCCGGCACGGGGGTCACGAACGGCAGCTCGTGCTCCTCGTCTGGTACACACACACACGTTACTGTGATGCTGGGGCCACACGTATCGTCATCGTCACAACGCAGAAATTGTCCCGATGATTTATCGCCATACATTTGACTGGCAACACTATTGTCATCGTCAACAGCCAAATCCAGAATGAACCAAAATCTAAAAACAAGTTAACGAAAACAATCGGGATATTCAATGGCAATGTCATTCAATCCAATGCCGTATCCCGATTATGCTGGCTACACTTACGGCGAACGTAAAATGACGTCAAACAACGAGATAGTCAATGGGATATCACGATACGTGTGGCCCCAGCATGAGAGACGGTGCGAACCGCAACTTGTAGGCTTTAGAATCCAACGATACCGAGTTCGATATTCGGCCCCGCACCGATGAATTTTCAGTCATGTGCGGATTTGTGTGGACCCGGCTAAAGCGCGTTCAATTGGTCAGTCAGGGAGTTATTTTCTAGATATATACGTGAATCAGGAAAAACAATGGGAGCGGCCAGTAGTCCCACGACGCACCGTCGAGCTTATGTGTTTTTTTTAACGTAGCCCCACACTAGGATTGTTCCTGTATCGTGGGTACCGCTTATAGATATATAATTTCACATATCACACTCAGACCAGAAACAAACGTTTGTGGATCGCACAAATATTTGTTCCGGGCGGGAATCAACCCCGCGACACCAAGCGCAGCAGTCCGATGGCTCAGCCACTGCGCCAAACGTGCCGCTTCAACGCAAGCATGCTGTTTTGACCGACGCAATGTTTGAAAAAGAGAGACTGTGCCTGAACCCTCGACGAGCATTCAGAAAAGTTCCGCTAAAAAGAGATCCAAGTAAAGTTAGCTGTTGGAAATTTCAAAATACATGTTCTATAAAACAGCTTCTTTTGAAAAAACCCCACACATTTGTGAAAATAATATTGGTCATTTATAATGTCCATTATATTTGGAAGGTTTATTTCTCACCGAGGTTTATAGCCACCATGCCGTCTCTCACTAGGAAGGACAAGTGGTATACGTTCTCCACGGTGCGGCTGAAGCTGTCCGGGTCCAGCACCACGTGGAAGTAGCTGAGCGGACGGTTGCCATTGCTGCGGTATGTCTTGTTTATGAACCGGTTCACGCGGCTGACCATCTCGCTACCTTCCTCCACTTTGTCTAGTCTGGAAGTAGACAATAAGGTATAACGAGAACCCGTTCAGTGTAATGGCATCTTTAGACAAAGCATGTAGGGTACAATTGAGTTTGCGTTTGCAATTTTTAGTCTTAGTTTATTTTTGAAGTAAAACTTCTTTAGGCGCGACTAGGGAGTAACTCAGATTTTTTTTTCTGACGGAAGTAACGCTTTCTATATAATAGTCTGTGCAGTTTTCGCTATTTAAAAAAGGTTACATTGACATGTTGTTAACGCCTGCGTTTTTCTCGAGAGCAATGTCGCGCGCCTAGAACATTGTTAATTTTAAATTACTAACTTATTTTTTATTCACCGTCACTTCTTTCACAACGTTCTGCCAGCAAGCACTGTTCATTTTTCAATATTAATTTTTTTATGGAAATTACTGTTTAATACAAGTATACAACCAATTTCGGGAGTTTCAATTGCAACACCTGCGTGATTCAACATCTGGCGACCGTCGACAAAACGCAAGAAAATCTTCGGAAGAATAAAAAAATTCACGTCTCGGACGGTCAAGCCGCCCCTTCATCGCCGTGTCGATACTTACAAGAAGGAGCCAGCTGCTGTCCTGATTATATTATATACTCAACAAAGGCAAGAACACGGGATTTGGAAGCACAATACATCCATTGCAGCCACCGGTCATCGATCAGCAATCAGCATCGTACCGCAGTCCCGGCCAATGCAGATAAGTGCCCATCCTACCTTCCCGCTATTTCAAACAATTTTACCTAATTTCACAAACAGAATTCCCGAACCAGTTCCCATACATTATTTCTATAGAAGGGCGTTTACTTGTGCTATTTACATCCGTTTAGTGCTTCCAAACATCATTCAAACTAACAATCTAGGTCAATCAATTCCTTTCACGTTACATACCTACCCACCCATAAAATCACCAAGTCATTACCTATAAATTACCAAGTAAATAATAGTTTTTTCTACAGTTACATGCCTAATGAAATGTCAATGAATGTGTTATTTTCAATATAAACTTCCGTCTTATACAAAGTCTTAATCATCGTCCCTTTCATCTTGTTGTGCTTATTTTATTTTGCTAACACTACTCGCCGAACATTCCAGGCAAACAGTGCGTAATTACGTATTTGCAAGCACAACCAGAGAAGTCCCAGCCTGCCTGGTACCAGACTGCGGGTCAGAGTGCACCAGGGCCGGATTCCGAGTAAGGTGACGCCAAAGTGAAGGACCGTGAGCTAATTTCATTACTTTACAAAGTATACCTACAAAGATTGAAAGTTCAATTCGAATTTCATTTTGTATGTACCTACAGTGAACCTCGACTTTCATTATTACATTATTGTTTTTTTTTATAAATCATGGGAGGTGATACTACTGCAAAGGACTCACAATCTCAAGAATTGCTTGAGTTGTTCGTGAAACGTAGTTCAGTAAAAGGTCAGATAACCAAGTTTAAAAATTATTTGACCCATACTACGTCTAAAGAAATATTAACTTCAATTGAGCTGGCAGAATTGACACTCAAACTAGGGAAATTTGAGTCGCTATCCAATCGATTTGATAACTTGCAAACTCAGATAGAAGTCTTAAACTCTAACAACTTAACAGACGAAATTGATGAACGAGATGACATTGAACAGTTATTTATTTCACTCATTGCCTCTGCTCAGAGCATAATTCAAAGATATAACTCAAGCAAACATGATGAAAGCAATTACAAGGACTTTAATTCAAGTCAAAATACTTCATCACCTCAACGCAACGTCGATCATCATCATGACCCCCTTTCGGGATTTAAATTACCCCAAATACAAGTTGCAAAGTTCGACGGATCATATTTCCGTTGGCTCGAGTTCCGTGACACATTCTTATCTCTAATCCACAACAATGAGCGCATCGCACCCATTCATAAATTTCATTACCTGATATCTTACCTAACTGGCGATGCGGCGCGTATTATTTCTAACTTTGAAGTTTCCAGCGCGAATTACAAAAACGCGTGGAAATTGTTGTGTGATCGCTATGATAATAAGCGTCAATTGATAAATCATCATTTAAATTCGTTGTTGAATATTCAACCAGCCACTCGCGAATCTGATAAATCATTACGGTTTATGGTAGATCATATCACTAAGAACTTGCGTGCATTATCCAGCCTCGGACAGCCTACAGACAAATGGGATGTCTTAATAATTCATATAATGACTTCTAAGCTAGATAACCACTCGTTGTTAAAATGGGAGGAGAGTCGTGGATCTCATAATGATGTTCCTGACTTGGAACAATTTTATAAATTTTTAATTGATCGTGCTGACGTGCTAGAGGCCATAAGTCGAAACAAGTCTACACAATCCACACCTAAGGTCACGGTTTCTAGCAATAATAATAACAGAATTCAGACGAAATCTTTTGCAAGCTCCAGCGGTGACAACACCTCTGCTTCGCCACGTCCAACCTGTGTTGTTTGTCAAGAAGGGCATCGTATCTACGACTGTCCTACCTTCCTGTCTAAGAACGTGGAGGAACGCATAGCTGAAGCATACAGGTTAAAGCTTTGTACCAATTGTTTAAGAGTCGGTCACAGAGTACAAACTTGCCGGTTAGGACCATGCCTTAAATGCAAGGGCAGACACAATACACTCATACACAAACAATCCAATGCTATTGTCAACAATAATGATACATCTACTTCTAGCATTGTCACAACCACGCCAAGCAATAAAGACGACACTGTTGTCAATTTCTCAAATGAAAATGCAAAACAGGTGTTGCTGTCAACCGCTTTCATCGAGGTGGCTAATCCTCGGACGAATCAAAGAGAGAAGGTTCGTGCTCTATTAGATTGCGGTAGTCAGTCCTCGTTTATTACACAAACACTAAAGGACAGGTTATCGTTACCGTCCAATGCGAACTGCCTAATCAACGTGATAGGTATAGGCAATCATGAATCTGGCCAGGTCACTGAAACTTGTACGGCGCAATTGAGGTCATTAGTCAACCAATTCAACGTCACATCTGGTTTCCTCGTGCTACCCCAACTAACGGGCCACATTCCTAAGCATCCTATAGACATAAAGCATTTACAAATATCCAGTGATTTTCCACTAGCCGACCCGATGTTTCACCAACCAGCACCTACTGAAGTACTCATCGGTGCCGATTTATTCTGGGATATTCTTGGTCGTGAGCAACACTGTCTCGGCCCTAATAACCCAAAGTTAAGAAGTTCCCAGTTTGGTTGGATTATTTCAGGTCCTATATACACAGCTATGACGTCACACAATAATATGGTTCAATGCAATCATTCTAGTATTTCGAACAATAATTCTAATGATGATGTTATTCATAAAGATCTCACTAAGTTCTGGGAGTTGGAAGAAGTTCCCCTAAAATCTAACTTAAGTGAGAGCGAGATGGCATGTGAATCCCATTTTTTGTCTCACACCTCCCGCCTAAATTCAGGTAGATTCTCTGTAGGTTTACCTTTAAAAGATTCACCTGATTGTCTTGGGGAATCGTACCGTCTAGCAAAACAACGATTACTAACCTTAGAACGACGCTTTAAAAAACAACCTGATGTCAAATCACATTATATTGAATTCCTGCGTGAGTACGCCGAGCTTGGTCATCTCTCAGAGTCTCCTATAGCTAAACCAGAAAATTCCTATTTTTTATGTCATCACGCCGTCTTTAAAGATAGTAGCGAGTCCACGAAGACCAGAGTCGTATTTGATGGCTCTGCGGCAACTTCATCCGGCCAGTCAGTCAACGACATCTTATTGGTAGGTCCTAATATGCAAGATTCACTTTTCTCTATTCTCATAAGAGCTCGTCAGTACAAATATCTTCTTACCGGTGACATCGAGAAGATGTATCGCCAATGTCTCATTAACAAAGAAGACAGAAATCTTCAGCTCATATTGTGGAGAGAAGATGAGTCAATGCCCATCAAGACGTTGCAACTAAATACTATTACTTACGGCATGGCAAGTTCTAGTTATTTAAGTACGCGGTGCCTTTGGCAGCTAGGTGATGAATGCCCAGACTCCGCGATCAAGGAAATAATACAAGGCGATTTTTACGTCGACGATCTTATTACAGGCGCGAACAGTGAACATATGTTGCGTCATATCCATCAGGCTGTGATCGCCGCTTTACAGAAAGGCTGTTTTAATCTTAGAAAGTTTAAAACCAATCTTCCTTCCATACTAGAAGCTACATCTTCAACTTCCAAAGACAAATTAATTGTCAGTGAGTCATCTTCAACTCTAGGTATGGGTTGGAATCCATCCACTGATCAATTGCATTTTCCTTTCAAGATTCCATCTCAGTCTGTTGATCAAACTCTAACCAAACGAATTATCCTTTCATCGTTGTTTAAAATTTTCGATCCTTTGGGATTGTTGAGTCCCTGTGTAATCAAGGCCAAGGTTTTGTTGCAGCAGCTGTGGCTGCACAAATTATCGTGGGACGATCCAATCCCCAATGATATTCAAAAGGATTGGTATACATTTATCAATGCCTTACCCGTTCTTCTACACCTGGAAATACCCAGATGGGTTTTCAGCGAGGAACCTAAATCCGTAGAACTTCATTCGTTCAGTGATACATCACAGAATGCGCTGGGAGCTTGCATATATATGCGTTCTGTGAATTACAATAACGAAGTCACTGTGAGGCTCCTATGCTCTAAATCAAAGGTAGCTCCAATCAAAGCCACTACAATTCCCCGGCTTGAGCTCTGTGCCGCTCTTTTGGCAGCTAAATTATGCAAGGCCGTTAGGGAATCTTTAAGATATGACATACAAACACAAATACATTGGTGTGATTCGACCATTGTCCTAGCTTGGCTTCGTAGTAGCTTTCAAAATCTAAAAATGTTTGTAGCTAACAGAGTCTCAGAAATTTGTGAAATGACTAACTCTGCTGCATGGCGCTACGTGCCTACATCTGCTAACCCCGCTGACCTCATATCTCGAGGTATTAGTCCAGATCAAATAAGCAACACAACGCTGTGGTGGTCCGGTCCGCCCTATCTATCTGAACCAGAAGATACATGGCCTATACTAAATGAAAAAATTGATCTTATCAATTTACCAGAAACTAAAACTACATCAACTAAAACTTATGCAATAACGAATCATGATCCAATTATAAACTTTAAAAACTACTCTAGCCTGTCTAAATTAAAGCGAACTTTTGCATATTTACTGCGTTTCCTATACAATACAAAAACCCCTAAGTCTCGATTTACTGGTCCACTGTCCGTAGATGAGCTAAATAATTCATTTATTCATCTATGTCGGTTATCACAACAAGAGTCATTTGTGTCCGAGTATGATTTGCTTGCCAAGAAGAAGTCTATAAGTCCAAAATCACACATTTTATCCTTGTCACCATTTTTTAGTGATGATCGAGTGATTCGAGTAGGTGGGCGATTAGATGCTTCAAATTTTAATTTTAACAAAAAACACCCCGTGCTTTTGCATGCTAATCATCATTTCACAAAGATTTTATTTGAGTACGAACACACACGTAACCTGCATGCTGGACCACAATCTTTGCTAGCTACTATTCGCGAATTTGTGTGGCCCATCAATGGTAGGCATCTAGCCCGACGCACGTTTCACAATTGTTTTAAATGTAGACGATTACAAGCAAAGACTATGAAACCTATGATGGGTAACTTGCCATCGCAACGCGTCACCCCAAGTTTCCCATTTCAAACAGTGGGCTTGGATTTTGCCGGTCCTTTTTTCATCACAAACAGGAAAGGACGCGGTGCTATAATTATTAAGGCATATCTTTGTCTTTTCGTTTGTCTGAGATACAAATGCATACACCTCGAAGCCGTTAGTGATCTGTCCAAGGACGCTTTTATCATGACATTTCGCCGATTTGTGTCACGTCGTGGACGACCAACTGAGGTATTTTGTGACAACGGTCGCAACTTCGTAGCAGGTGCAAAGGAAATTAACCAATTTTTCAAATCAAATGCTGACTCTTTATCTGATTTTGCAAGTGAGGATGGTATTCAATTTATATTTTCTCCTACTTATGCTCCTCACTTTGGCGGAATCTTTGAGGCTGGTGTTAAATCCGCAAAGTTCCATATCAAACGCGTTATGGGTAATTCGCATGTAACGTTTGAAGAATTGACCACTCTTTTCGCACAAGTAGAAGCCATTCTAAATAGCCGTCCGCTTTGTCCTTTATCGTCTTCTCCAGACGATTTCCTTTGCCTAACTCCTGGGAGCTTTCTCATTGGTCGGGCTCTTACTGCGCTACCTGCACCGAAGCTGGTGGACTGCAACCCGAGTAACCTGCAACGCTACGCTCGGCTGCAGCAGATACATCAACACTTTTGGGCACGCTGGCAAAAGGAATACCTTGCTGAATTGCAGCAACGACACAAATGGAAGACCAACTCCTTAAGCCCAAATATAGGAGATTTGGTGCTGTTACAAGAAGACGATGTTCCTCCTCTCTCCTGGAGACTCGGCCGAATCTCAAGGCTCTTCTTCGGCCCCAATGACAAGATACCCAGAGTAGCTGACGTCACTACATCAAGAGGATGCGTTCGTCGTCCATTGGTCCGTCTAGCTGCCTTGCCTACTGCAGAAGACTTAGAGGGTTGAAACCCGAAGCCTTTCAACGGGGGGAGGATGTTAACGCCTGCGTTTTTCTCGAGAGCAATGTCGCGCGCCTAGAACATTGTTAATTTTAAATTACTAACTTATTTTTTATTCACCGTCACTTCTTTCACAACGTTCTGCCAGCAAGCACTGTTCATTTTTCAATATTAATTTTTTTATGGAAATTACTGTTTAATACAAGTATACAACCAATTTCGGGAGTTTCAATTGCAACACCTGCGTGATTCAACACATGTCAATGTAACCTTTTTTAGTTTTACTTCAATCTCGCGTAAAGGTTACACGCACACACTTTTTTTTTTACAAAATGGTCGTATGCCTTCTAATTTCAACATGAATTAAGAAATTTTACGAGTGTGTTTGTATGTTCGTTACTTCTTCACGCTAAAACAGTTGGACCAATTCTTACGAAATTGGGTGTGGAGGCCAGCTAGCACTGATTTATTCCGAAAACAATGCAGGGCCCAGCAATTCTTAAAATCTACATGAGCGCAGGCAAGAAGTAGTTTATCTATCCCTACATGCATAATCTTTAACTATCAACTGTTCAAACTTTTTTGCGTAAGATTTAGGGCTCCTCACTTGTCTACGGCCTCGGGCGCCGTGAGCGTGGCGGCCTGCTGTCGCTCGACGCGGCGCCGCGCCGCGCGCGGCCGCTGCTCCGGCGGCGTGGGCGCGAACGTGCCGAACATGCTCAGCATTGCGGGCACCTCCTTGGGCAGCGAGAAATGCCAGAAGTCCGGGTTTTCTATCTGCAAACACAACATACAACAGATGGGCTGTTAGTAGGGTTCAAAATTGCAGTAACCAGCAATATGGCAGGAGCATGCTATTGAATATGTTGCAAACAAGTCGTAACCGGCACGCCAGCGCCACCTGGTGGTGCTCGATGACGTCAGTGCCGTGCGCTTCTTCAGGTCGCGTCTCACTTATCTGTCGGCAAGCGGCGCGTGCGGTAGTCACTGAACCATCGCGCGTACCAACCTAGCAATACGTGCCTACATAATGTGTTTTTGACTATAATTTGATTGTCTACAAGTCTGTTTTCTTCATCCGACACTACCCACCGACGCCCACAGTTCAAGATGAGTGCTAATGACGATGAAGTAGGTTATCCTCCGTCAAATATATATGTAATATTGTTCCTAGCATGCTATTTTACACACTAGGTACATTTTCGTAATATAGTGCGTAGTTCGTAAGCTGGACTGAAAGAAAAGCGAACGTAGAAGTACTTAGCCTGGTGCAAGAGAAACGGAACATACTAGCGACATTGGAACGGAGGAAAGATGTATGGCCACCTTATACGACATGACACATTTATCAAAAACATCATAGAAGGGAAGGTAGAAGGGAAGAGAGGAAGAGGTAGATCTAGAAGGAGATTCACAGATCTGATAAAAGAAAAGACAAATGTCACGACGTATAGGGAAGTCAGAGCTTCGGCTGAAGATAGGGAACGCTGACGGTTACTACACTGGCAAGAGCTATGCTCTTAAATAAGGAGATTTTCTTAATAACGAACTGCAACAAGCAGGAAAAAGAGAGGTGAAGATGCGGCAGCAATCTCTGACGCGCAATGACTGCCATATTTAACCTACTTGCGTGTAGGATTAGATGTACATACAATGAAATACTTCCAGAATATTTAATATGCGTTTATTCTCAGTGCGAGATACAAGGCGACTGTCCTAATATAGTCCTAATGGAGTACATGACAGCACAGTATCACGGGTCAGTCCCAATAAGGTATATAAGTGCTTATATCTAAGTCCTAACATCCACAAGCCCTTATATCTAAGGCCTAAAATGTACTTACAATGTGCAGCGCAAGCTCATGCTTGTCATAGGTGTTGACGTTCCCGCTGACTGCCTCGGAGCAACGCACGGCGAGGTCGCTGGTGGCGCGGAGCACCCTCGAATCGAGATAGCCTTCGCCTGTGAACAAAATCATTGTACTTGAAGTCTATAGTACTACCATTTTCTCTTTTACAGCTCTGAAACAATTCTCAGGCATATGGGTTGTTTCACTATATCTTCCTATATGAAAGAGTGAGTTATGTTTATATAGAGGTGTTTAATTGTTTACCCCTGATGAAAAGATGGGTATTATAAGCTTCAGGTGTGTCTGAGTCTGTGCATTGTAGCTTCAAAATCTATGCACCGATTCTGATGGGGTTTTTCCTATTTGAAAGCTAATGTTATTGCAATCTTAGCTATAATTATTTATGAATATCTGTTCAGGCATTTGAAGATCATCAGCTAGTTTTCTACATGACAAAAGTTTCTAAATTTCACAGATCCACTTCTGTGGTGTTTCCATGACATGGTGACCTTGAGCTGACTGCTGCATCAAATATTCCGTGGGATACCCAACTCTTCAGCAATAGGAGATATTATAGCCTGTCAAAAACTGTTTCATATAATTATTTTAATACAATCCCTTACCGGGATGTTTGACTCTCTCCTCCACACCACCCTCGGCCAGCAATGCCTGGGCTTCCCGGACTGCGCTCGAAGTCTTATCCATGCGTGTGACATTATTGTCGTCTTCATCTTCTGTAATGTAACCAACAATACAAATTACATTATCCTACTAATCAGACCATACTAACTAATATTATTAAGCGAAAGTTTGTGAGTGTTTTGTATGTTTGTTACTTCTTCACGCATGGCTGGACCAATTTTGGTGTTGGTATGGAGGTAGAAAACAGGTTGGATTAACTTATGCTACTTTTTAATTTGATAACAGACTGTATAGCCGCGGGGCGCAGCTAGTGAGGTGTATTAGGCACAGACTTGGGAAGTTGAGACCAAGGAAGTTGTAGAGGCGGCAGATAAATAATTGAGCTAGGCTTGAAAACTAGTATGTAAATGTCGCCATAGCTTATTTACATTTACGGCCAGTCGATCTGTGTGCTCTTAAAATTTGATTTTGGGCAAAATAACCACCCTGCCGCCAAAAGAAGTCAAAGTATTTACCCAATGTGGACAAGTCTTCGAGCAGAGCTCTATAGCGCAGTTTACGCTCATGGCTTCCTAAACTATTGCGTGTGCCTTGAGTGCCATTTAAAGTCATTCTTTGAGGTTTCAAAAACTAAACACAACACATACAATTAAATTTCCAAATCACAAAAACAACGTTTGTTTTGAATTGCTTGAGCCGTCCGTAGACAATTATAGTATTGGTTTTTGTTTTAGTTATGGCTTCGCACGGTTTGTGCATATAGCCAGTGTCAAGTATATTATTTTAAGTATTTCTTAATTTCACATTAAGAAAGTCACAGCAATATTATAGCAATCGTGGTCAAGTCAATTACTTACATCGTCAAAGTCACGATTCAGTAAAGTAGTGGATGCTTTACTGAAACTTCCTGGGGGTTTTGGAAAAAATGCGAAATGACACGTTTTTTGAGTTTATATCATTCGTCTACACTCGTGCACGTTAACGAACACTTAATGTTTAATATTCCACCAATAGTACACATTAACACTCGAAGAAACACAAGTTTAAGACAATAATACAAAACCAACAACGTCTCACTATCGGATTCCCGCCAAATCTCCGACAATAAAATTATATATAGTAGAGATAGAGAGTTAAAATATAGACAATACTTATGACCTGACTAAGTATATTATAGAGTTTTGGCGGGAATCCGATAGTGAGGCGTTTGACATCACAGTTTAGTCTACAACTTTAACAGTGGAGTGTTTGTGGCACGTCGCAGTGCGTTATAAAGTGATAATTTTGTAATCGTGTCTTTGATAAAAGTGTCAAGACAAGAACGCGTAAGCGACGCGTTCTGCATGGCGCTTACGCTCTTTTAATGACAGCGGTTAGTGTATCGAGCCGTAGGCCGTAGGCGCAGCACAGCTGTTCGTAGCTGCCACTTTGCTTTGTTTACACTTAGTTATTACATATTATTGCAATGAGTGGACAAAGATGCTCTGGTTGTCCGAACGCCTTGAAAGGTATAGCATTTCTACAGTGCTGTCGTTGCCCTGATAAATACCACCATACGTGCATGAATTTCAATAAGGAAGATTTTCAAGGATTTAATAAGGAGTTTAGAGATACGTGGGTGTGCCCTTCATGCCGCTGCAAGGAGCCTAAGCGAGGTGACAACTCAAATACGCCCGTTCGTTCTCCAGCGGTTTCATCTGGACTTAAACACACAAACAGCAAGACTGCCGAGGCGCAGTACGATAACGTCACGCTGCGCTCAAAGCCTCCAAGCTCTGGTAATTGCGGCTGTCTATCCGCGGATATAATTCGTGACATTATCAGAGAAGAATTGGACCGAAAGTTTAACAACGTAATCAAGGACTTCCAGACAAAGTTAGATAAGTTCGAGGAGTGCCTGGCATACTCCAACTCTGAACACGAATCTCATAAGACACATATTGCCGAGCTGAAAAACGAAAACGAGGTCTTGCGAACCACCACGCGTGATCTCATGCATCGGTTGCATCAGATGGAACAACTTTCCCGTACAAATAATCTTGAAATACAGTGCATACCGGAACATAAGTCCGAAAACCTCTACCGTACTGTACAACAGCTTGGAAACACAATTAAGTGTCCTGTTACCGACACTGACCTACAATATTGTAGTCGCATTGCCAAACTCAACACTCAAAGCCCTCGGCCTCGCTCCGTACTGGTGAAATTCAGCAGCCGCCGACTACGTGACACCTTCCTAGCTGGAGTGATCAAGTTCAACAGGAACAACCCCAGTGACAAGTTGAACACCAGCCACTTAGGCTACGGTGATAAGAAGAGTCCAGTGTTTGTTTCGGAGCATCTCACTCCTGAAATCAAGGCACTGCACGCCGCCGCCCGCCTGAGGGCCAAGGAACTCGACTTCAGATTTGTGTGGGTACGCGACGGCAAAGTTTTTCTCCGCAAGTCAGACACTTCAAATTATATTTTTGTGAAGGACACGAACGTTTTGAACAATTTAAAATAGTTGTAAGTTTATACACTCTTACTCGCTGTTTAGGATTAATTTTTATTTGTTATCTTTTATTTTGTACTTCTCACTCTTTGTTCCATTTTTATGATCCAATTTTACTACCAAAATGTCAGAGGTTTGAGAACTAAGACTGTTGATTTTTTCAATAATACAGTATGTAACAATTATGACGTTATAGCTTTGAGTGAAACTTGGTTGAATAGCAGCGTCTTCGATTCCGAATTATTCGATAGCCAATATATTGTGTATAGACGAGACAGGGAAACAAGCGGTTTCCATAGCAATAAGAATGGCGGAGGTGTATTAATTGCTGTGTCTAGAAGGTTCAATTCCAGGCGCCTACAGAGCTTCGAGTCAAAATGCGAAGATCTATGGGTTCAAGTCGAGTGCCGCAATAGTAGGGGCAAAATGGAACTTTTGCACTTGTGTGCTGTTTATCTCCCTCCACCCATCCAGAGAAACATCTTAGGTGAATTTATAAAGAGTGCTAATAGAGTAATAGAACAAAACGTTTTAGAAAATGTAATATTCGTCGGTGATTTTAACTTGGGATCTATTACATGGAATTTTTCAGGAAATACAGATTTAATCGTCAACACCTCAAATAATAGTGCATTTACCTCAATGTTGTTAGATTTTGCTGTTCTAAATAATTTAAAACAGTACAATCATATCTTAAATAACAAAGATAAGACTTTGGACCTAGTGTTGAGCAATGTAGAAGTTACTAATCTCAGTTTGATTTCCAACCCTATCACTGTAATTGACGCTCTTCATCCGCCCTTTCAATTTGATGTATCATTCAGTTCACACTGCAATCTTACCTCTAATAATGTCCGTCACTTTTGCTTTTTCAGAGCAGATTATGTACAAATTATTAATTACCTAAATGATGTGCACTGGGAGGATGAATTCACGGATTGCACTTCAGTGGACGATATGCTCTCGAGGTTTTATATTCATATTCGAGAAGCGATCAATAGGTATGTACCCAAGTCTAAAGTCAGATCGCCACGTTATCCTGTATGGTTTTCTAAGGAACTAATAAATCTTTTACGTGAGAAGTTAAAGTATCGCAATAAATTGCGCAAGTTCAATAAAAACCCGCTTGACCAACTTTCGTTTGAATTAGCTAGAAAACGCTCTGAATATCTAATGAAAACATGTTACAATGCTTATATCGCTAGACTCGAACAAAATTTACAATCTAATCCTAAGCTCTTTTGGTCTTTTATTAAAAATAAGAAGAAGAAAAATAGTAATCACTACCCAGCGCAAATGTCACATGAAAATACAACTGCTTCAAGTGGTAACGACATCTGTAATCTCTTTGCTCACAATTTTTCTTCTATTTATGATAGCAGCAGCTCTTTCACAAAACTTCCACCCAGTAATCTGAATCGAGTGGCTTTGTTGACCAATGACTATCTCACCTTAATAAAATTCAAGTATGACCAAGTTTTAAAAGTTTTAAAAAGACTTGACTTGTACAAAGGTGCTGGCTCTGATGGAATTCCATCGGTTTTTGTCGCCAAATCCGCCCCAGCACTAGCCAAGCCTCTGTGTCTGATTTACAATAAATCATTGAACACTGGTATCTTCCCATCTGTTTGGAAAGTTGCACTAGTTGTTCCATTATTTAAAAATGGTCAAATAGACTTAATTAAAAATTATAGACCCATTTCTATTTTGCCAGTTTTTGCTAAGGTTTTTGAACAACTACTTTATCCTATCCTAGCTTGGCACTTTAAGCAAATGATAAATCCTTTTCAGCATGGCTTCATGAAAGCCAGATCTACAGCTACAAATCTTACGTCTTTTATTAACTATGTGTCTTTGGAACTTGACAACCGTTCGTCCGTCGATGCAATCTACACTGACTTTAGTAAAGCGTTCGATCGAGTTAATCATAAGATTTTACTTGAAAAACTTTGTAATTATGGAATTGCTGAACCGCTTTTAGGTTGGTGTGCATCATACCTTTCAAACCGTAAGTCTAGGGTTGTGGTAAATGGGTACACTTCTAACCCATTCTTAGTATCTACAGGTGTACCACAAGGATCACATTTAGGTCCCTTATTGTTTAACATTTTTATTAATGATGTTAGCAATTGTTTCCTTCACTCCCGTTTTTATCTGTTTGCCGACGATTTGAAGTTTTTTAGGCCCACTAACACTTATTTTGATGCAGGTCTCTTACAAGAGGATCTCGATCGGTTAACTCTATGGTGCGAACATAATAATATGGACTTAAATGTTTCTAAATGTTTCTCTATACGATTCTCTAGAAAGAAGGTTAATTTGGACTTTACTTACAAAATAAAGAATGACGCCTTAGTTAAAGTAGACAAAATAAAAGACTTGGGTGTTATGCTTGACAGTAAACTACGTTTTAATGCTCACATTGATAGCATAAGTACCAAAGCGTTTAAGAATCTTGGCTTTATTCTCCGTAATTGCAAGGATTTCAAATCTCCAAAGACAAAAATCCTGTTGTATAACTCACTTGTCCGCAGCGGTTTGGAGTATTGTAGTGTGGCCTGGAATCCCTTTTATGATATTTATGTTAAAAGACTTGAAAGTGTCCAAAAGCGATTTTTATGGCATTTAATATACTCACTTAACATGGGTAAGCTAATTTTAAAATACAACGAAAGACTTGCACATTTCAAGATAACTTCATTATCGGATCGAAGACGCATGCTTGACATTGTATTTCTTCATAAGCTTGCGAATGGCGTTTTAGACACCCCAGAATTACTCTCTTCACTAACGTTCTCCACGCCGACACGCCTCCCGCGTGCATCTAGATTCCAAATTCTCAAGGTTAATTTGTACAAATCTAACTTGGGTCAAAATGCGCCCCTTAATCGACTTGTCAGAGAGTTCAACAGTTTTGGTATAGCCAAAGATCTTGATTTGTTCGCAGACGACATTCGCAAGGTAAGGAAATTAATTTCGTAATAATATTTAGCGTCACATTTTATCTTATAATTATTATTTTTCGTTCCTCCAAATTCAAGTATTATGCATTAGGATTCCTTCTATTTTATATTAGTAGTTTTTTTTAATTTAATAGTGTATGTCTTTAATACCTACCTCAGATGTTACTTTTTATTCTTAGCATGTTGTCATCGCCTATAATTATAATGGCATTAAGCATGAAACGTTAATTCTGCATGTCTGTACATTTATAATTTATGATAAGATGCACATTATGTTGGTGATAAATAAATAAATAAATAAATAAATAGTCCATAGAGGAAATAAATCTACAAACTAATATCGGTATTCTTTTAAAACATCTGCTAAACATCAATACTTTTATCGGTACCTATAAAATGTTATTTATAAATAAAAAATACACGATTATTAAATTAAATCCCGATACATTCAGTACCAAAATACCGATTAGAATATTGATATAGTTTTAAGATACCATAATATTTATTGTTATATTTTCAATGGGTATTGGTATTTGCATATTAAAATACTGTATTATGTCTCTTCGCCGTTATTCGAGGCCTTTAAACAATATTGGAGATGCAGTCTTTCCGTTTCCGGCCGCATTTTAGTCGTTGCAGTTCCATTTACGCGGTAGAGGGGGTATACTTCCGGTCGCCATGTTCGTTCACCAGGTAGGCAGGCTTGGCGTGTGCCTTCATTGGCGTCTTGAGTTTCGTGCCGTGTAGACGTAACGCTGTTAGCGTTCGAAATAAGTTTAAAAATCTTTATTAAAATCAGTTTAAATTTAAACGCTGCTAAGTGTTTAAAATTATCGTTGTAGTTTCATTCCAGATTTAGTGAAATGTCTAACGACAGTAGCGATGAAAACCAGTGTGATCTTGTGTCTTCTTCATGCTCATCATCCGACGAGGAAGATCGTCGTGCAAAAGAACGTGCAACGCGAAAACGAAAGTCTGCAGCAAGGAAAGGGGGACATTCAAAAAGATCACGCAAAGAAAGTAAGGTTTTGGAACGCCTTACACAACAGGTTAGTGAAATCCAACAATTCTTGGCAGGCAGTGCCTATCCGCCGTCGGATTGGTGCCAACCTGAATATAATTCGACCTTGAATGGAAACGATATAGCTCTTGAGCAACAAACTCAAGATACAGGGTCTGCCGAATCAACCCTCAATCAAAATAAGGGGGCGACTGAGCCAACCCTTACTTTTAACTTTGATTTGGCGACAAATCTAAAAGAACCATCAATCCCAAAGGTCTCTTCGGAGCATTTGGAGCTTTTAAACTCGTTACAACACTTTCAATCGGAGAATTGGGCTAATGTCCGTTACTCTGATATTCAGAAATCCTACAATGCTCGGCCGGGGTTTGTTGAATTAGAGGTCAATGATGAAATTAAGCAGTTTGAAAAGGCTAATAATTTAACTAGTACTGATAGATCTTTGGGTGCCATTACCCATGCTGTTATTATGCAAAGTGATGCATTAAAAAATGGAGTGTCTGAGCTGCTACAATGGACTCAAGAAAGTGATAACCTAAGCAAAGAGGCTTTGCTGGCTAAAATTAAAGACTGCTTTCCAGGGGATTTTCAAAGAATTTCTCTTGATTGTTTACAATTACTTTGTGGGCGACGTGCTGATATTATTGAACAGAGGAGGGAAGTTTTCTTAAACTTAGTGAGGGACAAATTTTTAAGAGGTTGTTTAAAGAAGATCCCTCCATCCAGTGAATATTTATTTGATAGAGCACAGTTCGCAGATTTTGTGAAAAATAACGGAGGAATCAATAAAGTGTTTGCTGGTCAAAAACCCTCCTTCTCTGCGCAAGAGAAGCGAGTTATGTCTGGGTCCCAGGCTGCGCAACCTGGACCCAGTAGTTACAATCAAACCGGTCGCTTCACAGCACCGTTTGCATTCAACCATAGATATGTATCTCCCCAAAGAGTGCGACCCTTCCACTCGTATACATCTAATTATGATCTTGGGGCCCATGCTAATAATGAGCGGTTCTTTCGACCCTCATTTAAGCCTCAGTCGTTTGCACCAAGGCAACAGACCCCGGCCAATGCCAAAAAGCCATTCAATAGACAAGAAGCTTTTAGCCAATCCAATGCCCCGCGTGGTAGAGGAAGAGGCGATAGAAAGTATTGACTCAAAACAGGTGTTTCAGGGGGAAAGGTTAGCAATGTTTGTAAATGCGTGGATAAAAAGGGGTGCACCCATTCCTTTGTTAAACGTGATCAGGGGTTACAAAATCCCATTTCAAGAGAAACCACCGTTGGTTGCACCTCTGCTGACTGGTTCTCGTTATCAAACGGTTCCATCTCTCAAAATGGATCAGATAATAAGCAGTATGATAACAGAGAAAATTTTAGAATACGCCCCCGAAACACCCAGTTTTTTATCAACCATGTTTTTAACTCCAAAAAGCGATGGTTCGATGCGTCCCATTTTCAATTTAAAACGACTAAACAAATTCCTCAAGGTAGGAAAATTCAGACTAATATCTGTCCAGCGAATTCCAGAGTTTTTACAACCAAACGATTGGTTGATCAAAATAGATCTTACTCAGGCGTACTACCACGTGCGGATATCACCGGTCCATCGGTGTTTTCTGAGATTAGTGTACAGAGGCCACCTACTGCAGATGACCTCTTTGCCATTTGGGCTTGCGACAGCTCCCAAAGTTTTCGCATCCCTCTCAAATTGGACAGCGGAAATTCTACGAGAACAAGGTATCAGGATCATAGTTTTTCTGGACGACTTTTTGATTGCATGTCAAAACAGGTCGAAGTTAGTCGACCAGACCCGGATTGTTCTCCTAACTATGCGCAACTTGGGGTGGATTGTAAACGACAACAAGTCCAAACTTTCCCCACAAACATCATTGGAGTACTTAGGCCTGTTATGGGACCCGTGGAAAAACACAAAGTCTCTCCCGGAGAAGAAAATCCAGAGTGTGCGGGATGCCATGTCAAAGTTGTTGACCCACAGGAAAGCAACACTTCGCGAAGTCCAGAGCATCGTAGGGACCTTGAATTTCGCCCGACTGGCTGTTCCTCAGGGTCGACTAAATTTTCGTTGTTTGTTGACTCATTGCAACAATTTGCTGCAAAGTCAATGCGAGAGGTCACCTTGTCTACCCTCTTAGACGATCAAGGAGCTCGAATGGTGGATGCTGAACTGCAGAAGGTCCTCCCGGCTTCACCCTCCATCACCAAAGAATTTCCTCACAACAGATGCGGCCGACTCAGGTCGGGGAGCGGAGTTGAATGGAATTCGGATAGGGGGCGATTGGCTAAGCGAAGAAGAGTCCGTTCACTCGAATCAGGAAGAGATGTTGACTATTCTGAAATGTTTGTGCCAATTCGGTCCTTCTCTGAGTCATTCATCTCTGCTGCTGCAGTGCGACAACAAGTCGGTCGTAGCGTATCTGAGAAACGAGGGGGGAAATCGATCGATAGCGCTAACGAGTCTGACTTATCAGATCTTCGAAATTCTAGACCAGTTCAACATTCATTTAATACCACATCACATCCCAGGTCGGTTCAACAGCGTAGCCGATCGACTGTCGCGGAAATCGACACTACCAGAGTGGCATCTACTCCCTGCGCTCACGAACATAGTGTTCAGGAAGTGGGGTGTTCCAGAGGTGGATCTGTTTGCTTCGGCTCGGTCCCACGTCGTTCCGAAATATGTAAGTTTAGATCGGCGAGACCAAGCAGCATGGAGGCACAACGCGTTCGCATGGGACTGGGAGTTCAATCTAGCTTGGGTATTTCCTCCGCCGAATCTGATGCCGCGAGTTCTTATGCACCTCAATCGCGCGAAAGGTACGTTTCTAATAGTAGCGCCGAGGTGGCACCAAGCCTTCTGGAGAGCAGATCTGAAAGCTCGAGCGATAGCACCACCATTCACCATTCGTCAGGTAGAGTCCAGGCTAATAGATCTGTCAACAGGTCGCCCCCCGCCGAAGATCCGGGACTTAACTCTGGAGATTTGGAAATGTGGGGGTGGTCTCAAGCAGTAGAGACGTGGTCAACACAACAAAAAGCTCTATTACGAGCGGGATGGCGCAGGTCCACTCTCAATACTTACAAACCTGCTTGGGAGCGTTGGGCAAAATGGTGTAGAAGTTCAGGGTCGAATCCCACCAATCCTACGGGATCAGAATTAGCACAATTTTTGGCTGATCTTCACCTAAAAGAACAGTTAGCATACAGAACAATTTTGTTCCATAAGTCTGCTGTCTCAACTTTATGCAGTGCTACTAATAGCTCACAACTTAGCTCCCACGTTAAGAAAATCTTAAAATCTATTGCAGCTAGCAATGCTAAAAGATGCCCAAAGGGAAAAGTCTGGGATACAAGTGTTCTTATAACTTGGTTAGCCAACAAAAGCGTAAACACTGAAAGCTTGTGGGATGTCTCACGTCGGTGTGCCATACTCTTATTGCTCTGCTCAGGTCGTAGGGTACACGACCTAACTCTGTTGAGCGTTTCAGAAACTTTATTTGTAGACCATACTGATGGGAATTGTGTGACTTTCTGGCCCATGTACGGATCAAAAACGGACTCCGAGTCGTATATTCAATCGGTTTGGAAATTATTTTCAAATACTGAAAACCCAAAACTGGATCCAGTACTGTGGGCGAGAAAGTTACTTGAAATGGGTAGTAAGCGGCGAATAGAAGGTAATATAGAAAATTTATTTATTACTGCTCGAGGAGTCGCATAAGCCGCTTCTCGGACGGTTATTTCGGGTTGGGTAAAATCCGTTTTGAAAGAAGCTGGTGTGGAGGCAACCCCAGGAAGTGTAAGGTCAGCGGTGGCCTCCCGGGGTTGGCTGGTCAAAGAACCAATAGATGAGATATTGGCAAGAGCAAATTGGAGATCGGTTAATACTTTTGCAAAGTTTTATAAAAAGGAGATTAACCCCAGACCAAACGGTTCAGCCTGTAACTCATTAGTTAGGCTGTTCGAGCCAGTAAATTAGCTATTGCCGTGGTAATAACGCAATCAGTGTATGAATACGCACATAGGTTTATAAAATTACATATAAAAAAAAAAAAAAAAAAATACAAATTACAACAATAATAATCTTAATTGAAAAAAAAAATAATAATAATTGAATGCATTGGTTTATAAAAAGAAAAAAAATAATAATAATAATATTAATAATTAATAAGTAAATGATGTACTTATATAAATAATAATAATAATGGAAATTAAAAAAAAAAAAAAAAAAAAGTGTAGGTATATGAGAATAACATTGTTAAGGACTCGCATGTTAAACATATAAAGGTATAATATACATACAGAAGTTAAAACAATAAATTATAAGTGTATTCTCACACTAAAATGCTCTAAGTAATGTATAATAGCACTAAAAAAGTTATGTTCACTTTCAAAATCTAATCACATTGGCGTCTTGTTCACCAGGCGAAAACAAACATTGTCTCAATATTGTTTAAAGGCCTCGAATAACGGCGAAGAGACATAATAGCAGAGTTTTACCTACCATTAAAACTCTTATTATGTCCGGAGCCTTATTCGAGGCCTTCAGTAAGTTCTGCCTGGTTCTTGTAATAACATAGTATACTTAGTTATAAGTATTGAGACCACAATGAAGGCACACGCCAAGCCTGCCTACCTGGTGAACGAACATGGCGACCGGAAGTATACCCCCTCTACCGCGTAAATGGAACTGCAACGACTAAAATGCGGCCGGAAACGGAAAGACTGCATCTCCAATATTGTTTAAAGGCCTCGAATAAGGCTCCGGACATAATAAGAGTTTTAATGGTAGGTAAAACTCTGCTATTCTTTTTATTTCGGTACTGAATGTATCGGTATTTTTATGACGATACAGGAAAAATATCGGTATTCATTATGCTGGTTCTCTATGGTAATTTCTGTTGCCATAATAATAAAACTTCCACATTTTTTGGGGAACTACTTTGTTTCAGTGTTCTGTTAGCCAAAACGAGGTCTTTAAAATAAATGCCTCACGTCCTTCGTTTTACTTTTGGGTTTACGGGTGAAATTCTCCGTATACATGTTTCAGAAGAGGTGTGTGAAAATACATATGGTTATGGGTGAATATGAAATGCGAAAAGTGGGAATTTCCCACTGGGAAGTCAGAAGACTAATCAATCGCGATGCAATGTAAACTAAGGGGATGAGGATGGGGAATTACAATTATAATAATTTTATCAAGCTTTCAAAGCTAAATTACAAAGCCGATGCACAAGCGTGTTCTAAAGAAATAGTGTGAACAAAACAAACATATATATGTATATAATATAAAATAAATATGTAATTATTAAAATAATTATTTCATTCTGTAATCTCAATGACGTAATATCGGGTATATTTTTTTGGAATGGTATTACAATAATTAAAATTTGTAAAAAAACTGAATATTGCGCGGTTTTAGAGAAATTAGCATAGAATCGTACGAATTTAGATAGTAATTTAATAATTTCTTTTTGTATCATGTATTTTTAAGAAAAATAAATTAAATAATTGTTGAACTAGTGCGTTTTCGTGGCTGACGGTAACTTTGTAATCAGTGAGGTTAGAATCGTGATTTTAGAATTATTTTTGCTGTAAATGGATTCACCGCCGGCTCAGGAAGTAACGGAATTGCTGAGACAATGGGAGGAGCAACATACAACACCCACATACGATCCTATTCCAACTTTAACCAGGTACGGTTTTTGTTTTGGTAATTTCACGTCAGTAAACACATTGATAGAAATGTGTGTGTAACGGTACATGTGCATAAAAGTACGTATTGTATTACGTAAAATGTGCTGAAGTTGTGTAACCTTGCCTTTTCTAAGGTATCCATATCAACCACTGTATTAAATACCTATCCAGCTTTACCAGTGCATTCCTGGTACTTACTCATGTCAAAACAACATAATATCTACTGGTTATATACCGTTAGTAAGCTTCAGGACTTAAATCTTTGCAAGGGAACTACATCTAGAGGGCCTGAGTAGTTCCTGATTGAAGTGGGGGTCCGGCATGCAGGCTTCGCTCCGGACACATTTCACTCACCCGGGCTGCTGTTTACAACAGCTTTTGCATACAAATAAATACTGTAAAATTACATATATATAAATAGGTAACAGTATAAAGCTTGGGTACAAAATTAGCATAGTAAAGAAACATCATTTGAATTTAAACACCTCCAATCCATCTTCATCACATATCTTCCACTCAATCCATGCACAGGCTTAATAATTGTGGTAGCACACACAAGCTATAATCAAGAAGTGTGTCTCTTTGTTTGTTATATTTTCACTTCCAAACAGCTGAACTATTTTTTATGAATTTTAGTATAAAGTTACATTAGCTCTAAGGATTAATGCAATGACTGCCATATACATTGTTGTTGAGGGTGGGCATCGAACATACATTTCTAAGTACCTTCTTATTAATGATATTATAAAGCTAGTTCCGACATAACAGGGACGTAGGATACTTTCTAGCACAGTAAAATGTAGTCCGCGCAGAAAAAGTCACAAGCAAAAGGTAGTTAAGCATAAATGTGGTATTGTTTTGTCTCATCTTTTCTTTCTATATATAAAAATGAATCCCAATTTCCCTTGGTCACGACATCACGCGTGAACAGCTGGACCAATTTTGCTAATTCTTTTTTTGTTGTTTGTTATTTCAGGAGAAGTGTCTTATGAAAGAAAAGAATAAAAAAGTTACGCAGAACATTATAAAATTAGAGTAAACTTCACAGCCACAATAACTTTTGTAATGTAACTTTTTTTGACAGGAAAGATGTCAATTACAGGACAATGTCTGTTGGGTCAGCTAGTCCTACTAATATTATAAACGCAAAAGTTTGTGAGTATGGATGGATGTTTGTTACTCTTTCACACAAAAACTACTGAACGGATTTTGATGAAACTTCACAATAATATAGCTTACATATCAGAATAACACATAGGCTACAATTCATAAAGGTATATTATTCTATATTATCCAAACGCGGGTGAAACCGCGGGGCGCAGCTAGTTGTCTATAAATATATGTAAGCACATGTCTACACAACACATGTGCTGTCTATTGGGTTAAAAATACAATCAAAATTAACAGGACAAGACAAATCATAAATGTGTATTGTAACTGTATGACTCATTTTTCACAATGAAATGGTGGGCCCATTCAGTTCACAGTTTAACTATAGTTACAAGATATGCATGTAGTTTCTCACATATTGCCTTTTCCCTATGGGAAGTGTTAATTTTTATGAGTTAAAGTCTCCTATGTATCATATACAAAGTTTCATCAAATTCCTTTTGGCTGCTGCGGTGTGAAAACTTTAATAGAGAACAGACAGACATCCCAACACACAAACACTCACATTTATTTGTTAGACTTGTAAAAGTGTGATTTTATTGCATATTTACAATAAATTATTTGACTTTGTCTTTAATATTAGTATAGGTGTGTTTAGAACCATTTTCAACGCAATAATAATTATTAAACAAAAGCATACATTTTTCTACAAGATGCCAGTGATGAAATCTTGTAAATTAAATATGACTCACTTCCCCGTTTACCATTGAGCTGTACTTTTGTATGCATATTTGGGACAATGCAATAAAAACTTTTTATTGAAAAATAAAAATATAAGTCTTGTTGATACATATACTTAGTTGCTTTTTTGACTGTAGGTATTTTTCTAGTATAGCAAAGCGGGACTAGCACAGAGCTGGGGACTAACCGACTAACCCGTATTTGTCTGTCATTTCAGGATAGCAGAGATCATAGAAGCGGAGACAGAGAACTTTCTGAAGAAAGATCCCGACCCGTTCGACGAGCGGCACCCGTCCCGGACCGACCCCGAGTGCGCGCTCGGCCACGCTCTCAAAGTCATGTTCAAGAAGGATAACTTCATGACCAAGGTAAAGCCACAGGGTAATTAAATAAGCGCTGGTACCCTAGTGGGCGAACGTCCGCCTTCCAAAGCGGAGTTCAAATCCCAGTGCGGGCATGTATATACCAATGTGTTTCTTGTTAAACATATGTATGTAATTATCACTCGTTTTTCGGTGAAGGAAAACGTCGTGAGGAAACCAACATGCCCATGAATTATTTCGGAGGCATGCTATCCTCCAACCTGGACTAGGCCCCCGTGGTGGATTATGGCCTAATCCCCCTTAGATCGCCACACCTAACGACAATTTACCACTTGCATCCACCGTCATCGGCGCATCTAGCGGGAGGCCTACCTAATAATAAGAAATACATCACCTGTGAAAATTTCAACGGTGTGGTGTCAGACGGACGGACGGACGATCCACTTTGAGTACGGAACGCTAAACGGCAATGTCCTCCCTTAGCTGGTGAACGACTACGTGCGCGACACGTTCTACTCCCGGCAGAACATCCCGGGGCGCGACGTGCACAAGCTGAACGTGTGCGCGTGCCGCCTCACGCTCGACCTCATGCCGGGCCTGGAGATGTCCGTCGTGTTCCAGGTGAGCGCAACCTTTACTAGCGAGACATAGTGCGCGTCGACTGGAGCTTTGTATGAGGATCCTGTACAGCGCTGTACAGTATTACCCAACTGATATGGCTTACCGATGTACCTGCGCAGAAAAGTAATTTTCAAAGCGCGGGAAATGCTATTGACCGCTATTGGTCGGCAGCCGCCGCCATCTTAGCGAGCTTAGAGTGAGATGGAACTAACAGCTGCAGTGTATGAACCTTATAATAGTGAGCTTAGGTTGATTGTAAGTTTTAAGCATTCTTTCGTTAATCTTCGGACCATACCTTCTTTTCTACACGAACGAAGATTCACGACGCGCCTTATAAGTTGGGTTTTAGTATACCGGCGCGTTTGTTGACGAAAAATCTTCATACGAAGAGCTAGTTGACGCGTACTATGTCGAGCTAGTAAAACTCATACTAGGGGTACTGTTGCTCAATCTAAAGGCTCACCCCAGTGTTCAAACACCTTACTTATCTAAGGGATGTAGCAACACTGCAAAGTTACATTTTCGAGTTCGTTTCGACGGACACATAGTAAGTGTGATAGTTGCACTCTAGTGAGTTAAACTAAGTTTTTTTTTCACTCTATTATCAACAGGATACAAATTCTTGGTAAAATGTTCTTGCTCTAAAATACGCTGCTGCAATTCCAGACACAATCGATTTCCAATTGTGGCCAGCAGGATCCTTGACGAAGCACGGGAGAGATTTATTGTCTACCTAGTTGTTTTATTTTCTAGCAATCGAAGTGAAAAGTAGAGTGTTGATCGCGGACCAAAAACTGACTCATACTTGCTCAATTGTATGTGCAAATAACCGCCTGTAGCACTGTAATTATGATCCCAACATCCAATTGCAGGACAACGAGGCTCTGATCCACCGGCTAGTGAACTGGGCGACCAACTCGACCGAGCCGCTGCAGTGCTACTCGACCGGCCTACTCGCCGCCGCCATGGAAGTGCACGAAATCGCCACTAATTTTAGGTAATTGGTGTTATTAAGAAGAAAAAAACTGTATAATATGCCTACTGAGCTTCTACCAATGAAGGAACACAAATGTTGGTGGTGGAACATATTATTAGGGGTCCGTACCCGAAGGGTAAAATGGAACCCTGTTACTAGTCTCCGCTGTCTGTCTGTCACCAGGCTTAATGAAATGCAATTTGTTTATTGCATGAAACATGGTACATCAATGCTGTTATAAATCTAGATAGAGATCGGCATGTCTCACCAGCGTGCTGGCATACAAAATTTATATTGTTATTTTAGTAGGTATATACAATATTATTATTATAACAATTACGTTTTATTAATATTATTTACAATAAAATGCCCCAATTTTCTCTCATGCACTGTGGTAGTTAAACAGTTGAAATTTTCACAGATGATGTATTTCTGTTGCCGCTATAACAACAAACACTAAACAAACATAATAAAATAAAGGGGGCTACCATACAACAAACGTGATTTTTTGCCGTATTTCTAAATAATGGTACGGAACTCTTCGTGCGCAGGTCCGACTCGCACTTGGCCGGTTTATTTATTTATTTGTATACATTTTCTGGTGTTTTCTATTCTATATTTGTGTTGCAGGGACCTAAATGCTATGTTAGTACCACTTATGCTCCGGAGGCTACACGGTTTAAGAAATAAGAGTCTAGAAGACAAGGTACGTCATTTTTGGTCACCAATGAAGTCCCTACATTGTTGTAATTTAATTTTAAGTGATATAATTTTGGTCTCGCGTATTTCCCGTTTTCCCACACGAACTCTACATTTTCCCGGGGAAAAATTTGTCTATAGCACTCAGAGGTAATGTAGTTACTGATTAGTGAAAGTCTTTTCAAAATCGGACCAGTAGTTAGTTCCGGAGATTACCTCCTACAGATGGCTGTAATTTGCAGTACATATTATTATGTACATTGTACGTATTCACACACGAACTGTACCCATTTATAATAATAGTGTGGGTTTGAAAACTTTACAAGCGATAACAGACTTTATTGTTCACAGCAAGCGAGTCAAAGTACAGTGACGCCGCCGAACCAGACGCGGCATTTCGCGCGCTTCGACAAGAAAAAAAATAACGAAGTCAAATGCAACGGACCCAGTAATGATAAAACTAGTTATGAGAAGAAAGGTATGTAATTTAATCATCATCATCAATATCATCATCATCATCTATATCATCATCATCAATATCATCATCATCATCAATATCACCATCATCAACATCATCATCAATATCATCGTTATCAATATCACCGTCGTCAATATCACCGTCATCATCTACCCATATCCATGCATCCGCTGCTGAACACGGGTTTTTTATTCCCCACAGATCGTGACAAAGACGATGGCGGGAGAGGGGACTCGATGCTCGTGGACGAAACCCCGCCCAACGTCAGCAAAGACCCGGAAACCCCAGTTAAAAACTTCAATTGTGAGTCATCTCTTATAGAAACGTAGAAAATGGCGCATAGGAAACCCGTACTTATGCTCGGGTGCTAATGAGTATACTCGGTTGCACGAGCAATACTTTGACTTTGGAGACCCTTGCTTGCTCTGTTGCAGCGCACCCCGCGTCCCCCCCGGAGCACTGGGGCATGATGTCCCCGCCGCCCCGGCCGCCGCCCCCCGCGCCCGCCCCCTTGCCCCCGCACGAGACCTCCTCCAACTCCAGCTGGGCGGAGATGGAGACCTACGTCATTGGTGTGTATATTTTCGTTATATTTTCAACTACAAGCACCTCGCGGTTTCGCCCGCGTTAACTACTACCCCGCGGGAACCATACATTTTTACGGGATAAAAGGTAGCCTATGTGTACCGGGGATAGCATAGCTTCCCAACAGTGAAAGAATTTTTCAAATCGGTTCAGTAGTTTCGGAGCCTATTCATTACAACCAAACAAACAAAGTTTTCCTCTGTGTAATATTAGTGTAGATTAATTAATTTTATATATCTGCCAATGACATTAATTAAACATACAAACACTGTAATTTATTTTAAATACAATAAATGAATAATACGGCTAACAGACATTGTCCGGTCAAAATTACCCATTTAGTCTTGTTTTTTTTTAGCTGGTACTTGGGATTTTTAAATTCTCCTAAACTGCTGCCGTATTGAGGTGTCAGGTGTACAAATAAAAAAAAATATTGGTCGAACTATTCTCAAGTTTTTGCAAATAAAACTCGCTTTTCAGTTAAAAAAAACATTGTGACGAAATTCACGTTCCTGAAAATTATTTCGGAGGCATGTGATCTACCAATCCAGACCCTGTGGTGGATTACGCACTAGTCTTCGTTGTTATCGATTTGTAGCAGTCGTTAAGTCACGTCAACGGCCGTTAGGCCTAACTGACACCAGGGTCATGTATACAGCCAATACATATGTATCGTGTGACTTACAGGCAACATACAGATACACCCGCCCACAGACGCTACCAGACAAATGCTGATACTGAGATACCTCACACCCATGGGCGAATATCAAGAGGTAAGATCACTTGACAGCAGTCGTTAAGCCACGTCAGATGACGGCCTGACCAGAAGCTCTCGTACTAGAAACCGTCACTACAAAGTCAAAGCGAAAGCAATTATTGTAAATAGGCAATAAAATCTCACTTTTACAAGTCAAACAGCTAATTCTCGTTACCAAGAGAATCATAAAACATAATTGAATATACTTTGAGTTTGAAAAAGGATGTACACAATCGTGACTTATGTTGGGGGCCCACATCGGGCCCCCACAGATTATGCCAATGTGACGTTGGTGTTGGGCACTATCTAATCGTGACTTGGGGGCCCAAATTGGCCCCCACGGGTTATGCCAATGCGACGTTGGTGATGGGCACTATCTAATCGTGATGTGATGTGATAATGTGACGGTGTCGTGTCGCAGTTCCTGTCGCACGTGTTCGAGCAGAACGCGCTGGGTTTGATCCTCGGCTACCTGAACGTGCGGGAGTCGCGCGACTCGCGCCTGGCCTTCGAGGCGCTCAAGTACCTCGCGGCGCTGCTCTGCCACAAGAAGTTCTCCATAGACTTCATCAACATGGGCGGGCTGCAGGTGCGTGTGCGTGCGTGCGTGCGTGCGTGCGTGCGTGCGTGCGTGCGTGCGTGTGGTGAAGTCTGATAATTACTTGTTTTTGATTTGTTCGTTTGTTACGTTCTCACTTCTAAAAACATGAACCAAATTCGATGAATTCTGGTATAGAGCTAGATTCGAATCTCGGAAAAGCACATGGGGTACGAAAAAGTGACGATAGCACGGACGTAGTCGCGGCACTAGCTATAGTAGGGATGAATGTTTGCATAAAGTCGCGAGTGAGTGAGTTAGTTAGTTAGTGTATGTACAGTTGACGTTCGCAGAAGTTCCTGGAGGTGCCTCGTCCGTCGGTGGCGGCGACGGGCGTGTCCATCTGCCTGTACTACCTGGCGTACTGCGAGGACGCCATGGAGCGCGTGTGTCTGCTGCCGCGCCGCACCACGCACGACCTAGTCAAGTACGTCGGAGCTGACCCGGGAGCGACGCCGACGCTAACTCCGTCGGCGACGCCAACTCGGACGCCGTCGTCGACGATGACGCCGTGTTAGCACAGTCGCTGATGCAGACGCCAACGCTAGCACAGACGCCGACGCCGACGCTAGCACAGACGCCGACGCCGACGCTAACACAGACGCCGACGCCGACGTTTACACAGACACCGACACGGAAGTTAACACAGACGCCGACGCCGACGTTTACACAGACACCGACACGGAAGTTAACACAGACGCCGACACCGACGCCGACGCCCTAGCTAATACAGACGCCAACGCAAACATACTTACCTTACTTGATATGTTTTATCCTGAAAAAATTAACGCATGTAACAAAAACTAGTATACCTAATAGTACTGTTGACGACGCTTGACTGTATTATATTTATATTTAAATTCGAATCTTTTTAAATGTAGCCTTTCTATTATTTTGTAAATTGCTACCTGTCTAAAACTTTTAACAATAAATCCGGGCAGAGGCACGGGAGAAACATATAGCCGCGGGGCGTGGCGCGAGTGACCGACGGTTGACAATTTTTAAACTAAAGCAGTGCTCTGGCTGCATCGACGCGCGCGTGACGTATGCCTCTCCTATCCGTCTTACCCTGTCGAAATAAGTTTTTCTTTAATTTCTCTCCACAGCTGTAACAAGTACATTATTTAGTTATTGACCCAGTTTATTATAATAAGGTCGCATTACGGTTGCAGATACGCGCTGTGGCTGCTGGAGTGCTCGCACGACTCGGGCCGGTGCCACGCGACCATGTTCTTCGGACTTTCATTCCAATTCAGGGTCATATTGGAGGAGTTCGATAATCAGGTGAGATTATGTAATTATGAAACATACAAACAAACATACGTACATAAGAGGAAGTGGAAGAGGTGTGTCAGGATCGTAATATGTGGAAAGATGTAGTCTGCCTACTCCCATGGGGGAAAGTCGTCATTTTATGTATGTATTAAAAAAACACTGAAATGATTTAAAACTATGCTACTGAACTTCGATGATGATGATGACTGACGGGGACGACGATGATCATGATGATGATGACGATGATCATGATGATGATGACGATGAAGACGATGACGATGACTATAAGAATGATTATGATGTTGATGATGATGATGATTTATATGATGATGATGATGATGATGATGATGAGGATGATGCCCCCAGGACGGCCTCCGCAAGCTGTACAACGTGATCTCGACGCTGCCGATCCTGGGCTCGGACGAGGAGGAGTCGCGCGTGTCGGAGGACGAGACCTCCGCCGCGAGGCAGATCGTGCGCCACGTGTGCGTCGCGCTCCGCAGGTACACAGCAAAACTTACCTTACGCCCGTGAGCTAAGGTGCATTTCCGTAAGGCAGATCGTGCGCCACGTGTGCGTCGCGCTCCGCAGGTACACAGCAAAACTTACCTTACGCCCGTGAGCTAAGGTGCATTTCCGTAAGGCAGATCGTGCGCCACGTGTGCGTCGCGCTCCGCAGGTACACAGCAAAACTTACCTTACGCCCGTGAGCTAAGGTGCATTTCCGTAAGGCAGATCGTGCGCCACGTGTGCGTCGCGCTCCGCAGGTACACAGCAAAACTTACCTTACGCCCGTGAGCTAAGGTGCATTTCCGTAAGGCAGATCGTGCGCCACGTGTGCGTCGCGCTCCGCAGGTACACAGCAAAACTTACCTTACGCCCGTGAGCTAAGGTGCATTTCCGTAAGGCAGATCGTGCGCCACGTGTGCGTCGCGCTCCGCAGGTACACAGCAAAACTTACCTTACGCCCGTGAGCTAAGGTGCATTTCCGTAAGGCAGATCGTGCGCCACGTGTGCGTCGCGCTCCGCAGGTACACAGCAAAACTTACCTTACGCCCGTGAGCTAAGGTGCATTTCCGTAAGGCAGATCGTGCGCCACGTGTGCGTCGCGCTCCGCAGGTACACAGCAAAACTTACCTTACGCCCGTGAGCTAAGGTGCATTTCCGTAAGGCAGATCGTGCGCCACGTGTGCGTCGCGCTCCGCAGGTACACAGCAAAACTTACCTTACGCCCGTGAGCTAAGGTGCATTTCCGTAAGGCAGATCGTGCGCCACGTGTGCGTCGCGCTCCGCAGGTACACAGCAAAACTTACTCTACGCCCGTGCGCTAAGGTGCATTTCCGTAAGGCAGATCGTGCGCCACGTGTGCGTCGCGCTCCGCAGGTACACAGCAAAACTTACTCTACGCCCGTGCGCTAAGGTGCATTTCCGTAAGGCAGATCGTGCGCCACGTGTGCGTCGCGCTCCGCAGGTACACAGCAAAACTTACCTTACGCCCGTGAGCTAAGGTGCATTTCCGTAAGGCAGATCGTGCGCCACGTGTGCGTCGCGCTCCGCAGGTACACAGCAAAACTTACCTTACGCCCGTGAGCTAAGGTGCATTTCCGTAAGGCAGATCGTGCGCCACGTGTGCGTCGCGCTCCGCAGGTACACAGCAAAACTTACCTTACGCCCGTGAGCTAAGGTGCATTTCCGTAAGGCAGATCGTGCGCCACGTGTGCGTCGCGCTCCGCAGGTACACAGCAAAACTTACTCTACGCCCGTGCGCTAAGGTGCATTTCCGTAAGGCAGATCGTGCGCCACGTGTGCGTCGCGCTCCGCAGGTACACAGCAAAACTTACCTTACGCCCGTGAGCTAAGGTGCATTTCCGTAAGGCAGATCGTGCGCCACGTGTGCGTCGCGCTCCGCAGGTAATGTTGGGTTCTAAACATGCGGAGCCCGCAGCCACAAAGTAAAACTTACTTTACGCTTGTGAGCTAAGGTGCATTTTCGCAGCAGCTAGCGAAACAAAAGAGTACCCAATTATAGCAGTTGGTATTGACAATTGTGTATGGAGTGATTAATCTGTTACGTAATTGTTTGTATGTTTGTTCGTCAGGTACCTGGAGGCGCACCTGAGGCTGCGCGCGGCGCAGGTGGCGCGGCAGCACGGAGACAACGTGCCGGAGCCGCCGCCTTATAAGGTCAGATAGATAGATAGATGGATGGATAGATAGATAGATAGATGGATAGATAGATAGACAGATAGATAGATAGATGGATAGTGTGGGGGATTCCTATCGTCGGTATGTGTTTGTAAACAAAAACACCGATGAATTTTCGTAGTGGACTGTGTTTCTTTCTTCTTAGTAGTTACAATGTTTTCTTTCTTGAGGCTGGAAGATCTCGGCGCTGTATCGTACCCGAACCCAGATCT
The DNA here is from genome assembly GCA_905147375.1 of Hylaea fasciaria. Taxonomy (NCBI): domain Eukaryota; kingdom Metazoa; phylum Arthropoda; class Insecta; order Lepidoptera; family Geometridae; genus Hylaea; species Hylaea fasciaria. Next base: position 2,871,990 of record LR990221.1, on the reverse strand, counting down.
TCCGAACCTTCCTATATTTAAACAACTTTTAGCTATGGCAACTGCCACTAAGTCAAAGAGATAATCTACAATTATACATCATGAAGAGTGACTGAGAACGCGATACACCCGGTGCCCTCACACATGTGGGAGCGAGACAGACTGTTTGTTTTGGTGCCGTCCCGCTCTCGAGGCTTTCGTCCGTAACAAATAGATAGATAGATAACTCTTTATTGGCTCCAATATGTATAGAACACAGAACGGATAAATATATTATATAGGCACGATAATACACGCTGTTTTTAGTGTTCCGTACCCAAAGGATAAAACGGGACCCTATGACAAAGACTTCGCTCTCTGTCCGTCTGTCACCAGTCTGTATCATGAATTGAAATTTTCACAGATGATTTATTTCTATTGCCGCTATAACAACAAATACTAAAAAAAAAGTGAGCCGTCACGGGACGTCTGGCAGATGTGAAACATCGACATTATTTTGTATTATTTTGTTGGGAGAGAATCGCACAGTCGAATGCGCATGGCGACGCGTCGCCACACCGTACACAGTACTGCATATAGACTGTATATAAAATATATACCATAGTATAGCGTGGCGACGCGTCGCCACGACATGCGTCGCCACGACAGACATCGGTTTTACGTGCGGCTATAGATGTTTCACATCAAATACATAAAATAAATATTATAGGGGGCTCCCATACAACAAACGTGATTTTTTGCCGCGTTCACAAATAATGGCACGGAACCCTTCGTGCGTGAGTCCGACTCGCACTTGACCGGTTTACTAAAATCTCTTTCCAGGCGTCAAAATCATCACCAGAAGAGATCCAAGAGCAGATCGAGCTGCTGCAGAGCGTGTCGTGGTCGCGCTGGGCGCCGCTGGACGAGCTGGTGGAGCTGGGCGGGGTGTCGCTGCTGCTGCAAGTTGTGGGATACGCGTACGAGTGGAACTTTAACGGCAGGTATTGTAGCGTAGACCCTGTGTCTTACACGATAAGGTTCAGTTTAGCTTGTGGCCTGGCGATTCAAATGACTGTCCACTAGTTTGTTCTCCAGTTCACCAGTTTGCGGCGCGTAGATACAAAGCAAAATTCACTTTACGCGTGTTAGCTAAGGTGTATTTTCGTTCGCAGCGTCTAGCGAAGCAAAAGAGTAGCCTTTTATTTTTGTTTGGAGTGTTTTTTTGTCACGCAGTAACTGTTTAGTAATCTGTGATGTGCATCACTGTTATAAACTATAAAAAAATAAATTATATCTACATTTGAAACCTTGTCTCGACTGTGTAAAGTTCAATATCACTTGCAGATCCCAAACAGTCACTGTCACTTGCATTTGAAACCTTATCTCCATAGAGTAAAGTTCAATATCACTTACGGATCTTAAACAATCATTGTCATTTACATTTGTAACCTTATCACCCGTGAATAAAGTCTATAATCTGTTGCAGATCGGAGACGGTGCGGTCGGCGCTGGACGTGGTGTCGGTGTGCAGCGTGGCGCCGCGCGTGCAGCTGCTGCTGACCGAGAAGATAGACATGCGAGACTCCGAGCTCACCACCGGGGTCAACATAGTCCTGGGTTGGTATACAAGGGTCATTTTCGTGTGGCTCCCTAGGGTATCTGCTTAAAAATAGCCCTTAGTGACATCAAACATCTCGAGGATACCCACGTGTCCGAGCCTTATGCGGCGGTATTTGTCCAACTGTCCACCGATCCGTACCGGCTGAACCGATTTTGATGTAACTTTGTGTAGAGGCAGATTGGAATTTTTAGAAGGACATGATAAAGCGATCTTATCTTATCTTATCTTACCGTATGTTAACTGTATTGTGTCCCAGGAGCGGCGGATGGAGAGATAGTCCCGGAGCCGGAGGTGCAGAAGGCGGCGCTCAATGTCCTAGTCAACTGCGTGTGCGCGCCGGTGCATAGAGTGAGTTGGCCGTGTGTGTTCGACGATCAACTGTGCGAGTGGTCCGTGTATGTTGTGTGTTCGATGATCAACTGTGCGAGCGGTGCGAGTGTGTTCGACGATCAATTGTGTGAGTGGTCCGGTGGTCAGTGTGTGTTCGACTATCAACTGAGCGGTGAGAGTGTGTTCGACGATTAATTATTGTGTGAGTGGTCCGGTGTTCCTTGTGTGTTCGACTATCAACTGTGCGAGTGGTCCGTGTGTGTTCGACAATCAACTGCGCGAGCGGTCCCAATAAGTTTTTTTGGTAGATTTTCAAAATTTGTATTTAGTTGGGTAACCTTTTATTTTTTAATTTCAGACCGGAACGTCCACGTCTCGTTTCTCCCTCACCGGATCGAGTAAGAAAAAAACCGCCCTCAAGTCTTACGAGGACGTAATACAGAAGGTGTGGGAGAGCGTGCGGACCAACAACGGCATTATGGTAGGAATTTGAACTCTATTATCGAGGGGTTTAAAACTACATTACAATATGTGATCCAGAGCTATTCCTAATTTTGTTGAGAGTTTTGGTGGGCAATGCAAACCGATTTTGTCGATATTATTATTATCTTTCGTTAATTATGTTATTATCGCACAAGAACCGTTAATTTTTACGGGATAAAATGTATCTTATTTTCTATATTTTATTGCATCAAAATCCGTAAGAGAGGACAAACACAACTTTTCGCATTTATAATATTAGTAGGATAGTAGAATTAGTGGAATTGTAGAATTAGTCGGAACGTAGAATAGTAGGGTAGTAGAATTAGTAGGATAGTAGAATTAAGGTCTCAGCACACATATGGGATCGGAAAGGGATCGTAACCGTAACGCCTTTTCGTGTCGCCGTGTTCTGAGGGGAGGCGATCACGGTACGATTCCGATTAGTGTGCGTTGCAGTAGGGAGTTTAATACAAACCATTCTGAACGACTCGAGGCGATACGGTTACGATCCCTTTCCGTTCCCATTAGTGTGCGGACTCCTTTAGTGGGATAGTACAGTTAGTAGGAACGTTGAATAGTAGTATCAGTAGGATAGTATTAGTAGGATATTAGAATTAGTGGAATCCATACTAATATTATAAATCTGAAAGTAACTCTGTTTATCTGTATATCTGTTTGTCTGTTTGTTTGTTTGTTACCTTTTCACGGCTAAACGGCTGAACCGATTTCGATGAAATTTGGTATAGGGGTAGATTGGACCTATGAGACGGACATAGGCTATCTTTTGTCTCAAAAAATAATCTTTAAGGGGATGAAATAGGGGTTGAAAGTTTGTATGGGGAATCCATAATTCCTCAAGTTAGGGATGTGAAAATTCTTATTTAGGCTTTTGGTAAGAAATAAATAAATACGGGTTTCCGCCTTTTTGCTAAATCATCCCTAAAGGGGGAAAAGCAAGGGGGTTGAAATTATGAGGTATTCTTTAGATGCACCCCCAACTGACCACAAATAAACGGCTGAACGGATCGTAATTTAAAGGGGGAGAGTGCGATGGGAGGAGAGGGGGAGAGTGCGGGGAAAGGGGGAGAGTGGGGGGAAAAGGGGAGAGTGGGGGGAAAAGGGGAGTAGATGGTAGAGTAGAGGGAAAGAGGGTAGAGTAGGGGGAAAGAGAGGGGAGCGCGGGGAGGAAGAGGGTAGAGTGGGGGAAAAGAGGAGAGAGTGGGGGGAGAAGGAGGGGAGAGTGGGGGAGAAAGAGAGTAGAGTGGGGTGAGAAATAGAGGAGAGTGGCGTGAGAAAGAGAGGAGAGTGGGGTGAGGAATAGGGGAGAGTGGGGTGAGAAATAGGGGAGAGTGGGGTGAGAAAGAGGGGAAAGTGGGGTGAGAAAGAGGGGAGGGGGGGAGAAAAAGGGGAGAGTGGGGAGAGAAAGACAGGAGAGTGGAGAGAGAAAGAGGGGAGAGTGGGGTGAGAAAGAGGGGAGAGTGGGGTGAGAAATAGGGGAGAGTGGGGTGAGAAAGAGAGGAGAGTGGGGTGAGGAATAGGGGAGAGTGGGGTGAGAAATAGGGGAGAGTGGGGTGAGAAAGAGGGGAGAGTGGGGTGAGAAAGAGGGGAGAGTGGGGTGAGAAAGAGGGGAGAGTGGGGTGAGAAAGAGGGGAGAGTGGGGTGAGAAAGAGGGGAGGGTGGGGAGAAAAAGGGGAGAGTGAGGAGAGAAAGACAGGAGAGTGGAGGGAGAAAGAGGGGAGATCGGGGAGAGAAAGAAGGGAGCGTGGGAGATAAAAAGAGGAGAGTGGGGGAGAAAGAGGTGAAAGTGGGGGGAGAAAGAGGGGTGAGTGGGGGAGAAAGAGGGGAGAGTGGGGGGAGAAAGGAGGGAGCGTGGGAGATAAAAAGAGGAGAGTGGGGGAGAAAGAGGGAGGGGAGAGTGGGGGAGAAAGAGGTGAAAGTGGGGGGAGAAAGAGGGGTGAGTGGGGTGAGAAAGAGAGTAGAGTGGGGAGAGAGGGGAGAGTGGAGGGAGAAAGAGGGGAGAGTGGGGGTAGAATGAGGGGAGAGTTGGGGGAAATAGGAGAGAGTGGGGGGAGAAAGAGAGATTGAGTGCGAAATATATAGAAATAGAGGGAGAGGGAGTGAGCGAAGGAGGGAAAGGGAGAGATATAGACTGAGAGGATGAGGGAAATAAATATAATGGGTGAGATGGACAGGGAGAGAGAAGGCGAGAGATTGAGAGTGGAGAGGGATATTAATGATAGAAAGATAGGGAAAGATATAGAGATATAAGGAGAAGGAAAGAGATAGAGGTAGAGGAAGAGAAATAGAAATAGCGAAAGAACGAGAAAGATAGAAAGAAAGCCAGAGAGGGAGAAAGATAGAGGAAAAGGGAGAGAGAAAGAGACAGATATATTCTTACCTAGCTGTACCCGCGACATCAATTGATTTTTTAAATAGTACATGTTATATAAAAATGCGAACGAAGTTGCGGGTATCAGCTAGTTTTCTATATTTATTTGCATCAAAATCCGTAACATAGGACAAACACAACTTTTCGCATTTATAATATTAGTAGGACAGTAGAACTAGTGGAATAGTATAATTAGTGGAATAGTAGAATTAGTCGGAACGTAGAATAGTAGGGTTGTAGAATTAGTAGGATAGTAGAATTAGTGGGATAGTAGAGTTAGTAGGAACGTTGAATAGTAGTATCAGTAGGATAGAATTAGTGGAATAGTAGAATTAGTAGGAAAGTAGAATAGTAGAATTAGTGGAATAGTAAAATTAATAGAATAGTTGGATAAGTAGGATAGTAGAATTATTAGACCTGGGAAAACGTGACTTCTATAGATCAGATGGTGGAGAAATTATACTCAACTATTATGCCCATAATAAAAAAAAATACACCACTCAGAATACCAAAAAGTGAACGATATCCAATCTGGTTTAGCACTTCCCTAATTAAATGTGCAAAAGAGAAGAATAAATATCACAGAAGATATAAACTATATGCCAACCCCCGGGATAAAGAGACGGTAGAAATTCTTAGAACAAGGTAAGATGCCATGTTAAAAGAGTGCTATAGAGTATTTAAAGAAAATGCTGCTGAAATAATGCGTAAACGCCCGAAGCATATATGGACGTATGTCAATAGTTTAAAACGTAATAGTGGTTCCATACCAAACCATCTTGATCTTGGTAGTAAATCAGCCAATGCTGGGCAAGAAATCTGTGAATTATTCTCTGAGTATTTTCAATCGGTGTATGAGTCACAACCACAAGTAATAGATAGCACTCAAAATACCATCTCAGATTCCAGCTTAGCTGATCCCTCTTCGTCTTTTGGCAGCATATGTTTGAAGAAATCTGAAATTACCACAACCCTAAAAAAGTTAGATCCAAATAAAGGTGCTGGCCTAGACGATATTCCGAACATTCTTCTAAATAAATGTGCAGATAATCTATCTCGTCCTTTGTGTATGCTATATAATAAATCTCTCAGGGATGACGTTTTCCCCACTGAGTGGAAAAAAGCCCGTTTAACTCCTATACACAAGAGTGGGAATATTAATAATGCGACTAACTACCGACCGGTATCTATTTTTCCCGCGCTTGGCAAGGTACTAGAGTGTATTGTGCAACAAAAATTGTATTGGTACCTTAAACAAAAACTTAATCCGGAGCAACACGGCTTTACGCCAAAAAAATCTACCGCTACTAATCTGGTGGGCTTTGTTAATGATGTTACCAAAGCTATTGACGATGGGGATGAAGTGCATGCTATATACACAGATTTCAGTAAAGCGTTTGATTTGATAGACCATGATTTGCTATTGAGAAAGATTTCAGAGATGGGTATACATGGATCACTGTACCGATGGTGTGAGTCCTACCTACGAAATCGGACACAGCTTGTAAAGATTCGTGGGTACACGTCTCGAGCCAAAGCAGTGCCGACGGGCGTTCCTCAAGGAACACACCTGGGTCCTTTATTTTTTATTTTGTTTATCAACGATCTTGCTTATATATTAAACTGTAAATTTAAAATGTATGCTGATGATCTAAAGTTATACATGCGAGTGCAAAATAACACTGATATTGAAATCTTACAGAATGAACTGGCTAAAGTGGATAGATGGTGTGCTGTTAATAAAATGATACTAAATGTTAACAAATGCTATCATATTAAATTTACTAGGAAGAAATATCCTTTAATTGCTTCATATTCACTAAAAAATACTCAGCTAAAAGAAGTTAATAGTATTAGAGATCTGGGGGTTGTGCTGGATAGTTCCATGACTTTTCGAGATCACCTAGACAAAATAGTAAAGAAATCTTCACAACTCTCCGGTTTTGTCTCGAGACAAATGAAAACTTTCAAGGATCCCAAAGTTATAGTACCAGTATACAATAGCATAATTCGTAGTGTTCTGGAATATAACAGTTGCGTGTGGTCCCCTTGTTATGCTGTCCACTCGGGCAGGTTAGAAAGAGTACAAAAGAGGTTCTTGTATCACCTATCTTATGTCAATAACAGCTGCAAAAACTTGCACTCCTACGAGCAGAGACTAACTTTTTACAAAATGAAAACTCTTAATACCCGCCGTAAAGCAACAGATATTATATTCTTATACAAATTGTTACACGACTTAATCGACTGTCCAGAAGTGCTCATACATGTCCAATTGGAAGTGCCGCGATCGGGAAGCCGGTTGGTGAACAGGAGGTGTTTCAAACTGCCAAACTGCAGAACAAACATTGGCCAACATTCTCCTTTGTACCGAATGTTATCATATTATAATGGCATTAGGTCTAAATATGATATATTCTCTGGTTCTTTGGTCTCAGCAAAAAGTAAAATCTTTGATATTGTGGGAGATTTTTAATTTTTGTCTCCTTTTCTTTGTATTAGGTATACTAAGTTTTGTAAAATGAAATTTCTTTATTAACTATGTCCGTAGTAAACTGCATGCTGTGTTCACATTATTAGGAATTACGCCGTACTTATTATAGCAATAAGCAAGACTTCAACTAGAGTAAGATTTGTGTATATTCCAAGTTGTGAACCAAATAATAAATAAAAAGAAAAATAAAAAAAAATTAGGATAGTAGAATAAGTAGGAAGGATGATTGATGAGGCGTGCGGTCCCCAGGTGCTGCTGTCGCTGATGATGATCAAGTCCCCGATCACGGACGCGGACCGGCTGCGCGGGCTGGCGTGCCGCGCGCTGGCGGGGCTGGCGCGCTGCCCCACCGTGCGCCAGATCATCTCCAAGCTGCCGCTGTTCACCACCGAGCAGATACAGGGTGAGGCCGGGTGGGGGCGTCGTTAGGGTGGGGGCGTCGTTGAGGTGGAGGCATCGTTAAGGGAGGTCGTTTGGTTGGGGGCGACGCTGTAGTAGGGGCGTCGTGAATGTGGGGGTGTCATAAAGGGGGCGTCGTTCAGGGAGGGTGCCGCTATGAAACTGGGGCAACAAGCGGCACTATGAAAAACATACTTCGTTGCGTGTGTCTGAAGTCGATGCTTATGTTTCCAGTGCTGATGCGCGACCCGATCCTGCAGGAGAAGCGGCAGGAGCACGTGATGTTCCAGCAGTACGCGCTGGAGCTGCTGGAGCGTGTGTCCGGGAAGAGCAAGCACATGGGGGCGGAGTTCGAGACCTCGCTCGCCAACATACACAGGGTGAGTGTTCCAGCGGGACGCGCCGGAGCCGCTGTAGATAAGTTGACCAGTCGTTCACAAGAGCCGTGGTCTCCAGGCGAACGTGGTGGCGCAGACGCGCATCAACTACAACGAGCGGCAGCTGCTGCAGCTGGTGGTGGCGCACCTCAGCGCGCGCGGGCTCGGCGAGTCCGCCGCCACGCTGCAGCGCGAGGCGGCGCTGCCGCCGCCCGCGCCGCGCGCCGCGCCGCCCGCGCCGCCGCCCCCGCCCGTCTACACGCCCTCCACGCCCATACGTGTGAGTGCACCCACACCGCCTGCTGCAGCGCGAGGCGGCGCTGCCGCCGCCCGCGCCGCCGCCCCCGCCCGTCTACACGCCCTCCACGCCCATACGTGTGAGTGCACCCACACCGCCTGCTGCAGCGCGAGGCGGCGCTGCCGCCGCCCGCGCCGCCGCCCCCGCCCGTCTACACGCCCTCCACGCCCATACGTGTGAGTGCACCCACACCGCCTGCTGCAGCGCGAGGCGGCGCTGCCGCCGCCCGCGCCGCCGCCCCCGCCCGTCTACACGCCCTCCACGCCCATACGTGTGAGTGCACCCACACCGCCTGCTGCAGCGCGAGGCGGCGCTGCCGCCGCCCGCGCCGCCGCCCCCGCCCGTCTACACGCCCTCCACGCCCATACGTGTGAGTGCACCCACACCGCCTGCTGCAGCGCGAGGCGGCGCTGCCGCCGCCCGCGCCGCCGCCCCCGCCCGTCTACACGCCCTCCACGCCCATACGTGTGAGTGCACCCACACCGCCTGCTGCAGCGCGAGGCGGCGCTGCCGCCGCCCGCGCCGCCGCCCCCGCCCGTCTACACGCCCTCCACGCCCATACGTGTGAGTGCACCCACACCGCCTGCTGCAGCGCGAGGCGGCGCTGCCGCCGCCCGCGCCGCCGCCCCCGCCCGTCTACACGCCCTCCACGCCCATACGTGTGAGTGCACCCACACCGCCTGCTGCAGCGCGAGGCGGCGCTGCCGCCGCCCGCGCCGCGCGCCGCGCCGCCCGCGCCGCCGCCCCCGCCCGTCTACACGCCCTCCACGCCCATACGTGTGAGTGCACCCACACCGCCTGCTGCAGCGCGAGGCGGCGCTGCCGCCGCCCGCGCCGCCGCCCCCGCCCGTCTACACGCCCTCCACGCCCATACGTGTGAGTGCACCCACACCGCCTGCTGCAGCGCGAGGCGGCGCTGCCGCCGCCCGCGCCGCCGCCCCCGCCCGTCTACACGCCCTCCACGCCCATACGTGTGAGTGCACCCACACCGCCTGCTGCAGCGCGAGGCGGCGCTGCCGCCGCCCGCGCCGCGCGCCGCGCCGCCCGCGCCGCCGCCCCCGCCCGTCTACACGCCCTCCACGCCCATTATAAGTATATTCGTTCAAAATGATATACATAAAATATGTTATTATAATAGTACAATTGGCAACCCTACCTCCCACGCACCATACACACACACACACACACACACACCCTCTCACTAAAGCAAACACATGTGTAACCGGTGAGCAGTAACGAGCAGCCCTCTCCCCGCAGCAGCGCGTGTCGGTGTGCCGCGCCAGCAGCGGCGGCGCGCACGACGAGCCGCCCTCCGCGCCGCCCACCCCCGCCGCCCCCGCCACCCCCGCCGCCTGCGCCGCCGGCGCCGCCCCCGGCACGCCCACCACGCCGCACGTCATCAAACTGAGGTACCTAACAAACATATTCAAGTGTCTATTTTTTTTTTTTTTTGGCTTCGCACCGCTTGTGCATTTATTTAGCCAGTGTCAGGTATTATATTATTATTTTTACAATAGGAAAGTCATAGCATTAAAGCAATCCACTTGGTCAAGTCGATTACTTATAATAGTCAAAGTCACGATTGTTGACGATGTGGTCGGAGGTGGTGAACATGTTCAGTCTAGAACGGGACCGGTCGAAGGCTGTCTGAACACCCTCGTAGGGGTTAGGCGACAGATTCTCTACCTCAGGGGTAGGTTTTGAACGAACTTTTCCAGCATCGCAAGGTCAAGCTCACGTGTTGCTTTATAGAAATGTGTTTATGTTCTAGCGGGCAAAAGGAATTTCGGTCGTGCTGGTAAGTGAACGAACGTCGGAAGAATGAACGGTGCGGTCGTCGTTCATTCTTTTGAACGGACCGAAGTCTGAACGAACGATCATGACGTTGGTTTTGGAAAACTAGGGGTGATGCGTGGAGATTATACGTCTTACCACAAAAGTTACAACAATTGTTTAAAATTTGTTCCACAAAATTGACTTCTATCACTCGCCTTGTTGATTACACCCGACTAACAATCCTAGTACGAAGTGGTACCTTTACGATAAAATGCGAAATTGAACTCTATTTCGTTCGCAGGAAAGTTCAAAATCCACACACCGCTGTTGCCGCGCCGAACACTTCGGAACACAAGCGGTCCCTACAAAAGCAGATGAGCGTCGCCGCCGGCGACTCTTCGCACAATTCGCAACACAGGTAATGAGTAGAAAATAGTGTCATTATCATCATCATCATCGCCATCACCATCGTCATCACCATCAAAATCGTTATCATTTTCATCGCTGTTTTCATCATCATCATCAATTTCATCAAAACTGTCATCGTCATCATTATTACCGTCATCTGCATTACGTCGTCTTCATCATCGTCGTCTTTTACCGTCTTCATTATCATCATCATCATCATCATCATTAGAGGACGCCATCACCTCATTCGACAAACAATATCAAAACCTATTGTCATGGACCCAATCCCCTTTTGAGAAGTATCGAGGGGTCTAGTCCAGATCTATGTATGTGGTGATGATTATTTATTTATTTATTTTGTTGTGATTGTTCCAGGGTGACGCTACATACCATCATAACGGAGTACCTGTACAACCAGCACTCGCTATGCAAGAACCCCGTAGTCACCTGTCCACAGTTCAACTTGTTTGAGTGAGTATATGTTGTAATCATCATCATCATCATCATTATCATCACCATCAACAACATAAAAAAAAAGTAGGTGGTCTGTTTTATCTCAATTTCTACAACTGTGTTTTGTTTGATAATTATATTTATTGACAATCATAATACTTGAGAGGTAAGACTGGCTGAATAAAAGAAACGGTGCCAATCCAAAACTCCATTTTTTTCTAAAACTAATTAAGTCTCATCGAATCATTACTATGACTGTAAATTGACTTGATTGACTACTTGACCACAAGAAATGCTATAATTCTATGACTTTGCTAGTGTGAAATTGTGACATATTTTCATATTTTGACATTGGCTAAGGGTGAAAACCGTGCGAAGCCAAAAAGCACTTGATATTTGCATTCGGACAGTGTTTAAGACACTGGCAGAATGAAAAACGCGCAAGCCAAATAACAAAAAAAAGTTATGGCACAGTTTCTCCACCGATGAGGTTTAAAAAACAGGTTTTAATAATGAGGTTATCTCCCCACTCAGGCCTCACAAGTGCCCCGACCCGCGGCCTGGCGCGGCGGCGCTGGGCGCGGGCGCGGTGGCCAACGTGTGCGCCCGCGTGGCGCGCCGCGAGCTGGGGGGCGGCGGCGGGGGCGGCGGCGGCGGCGGGGGGCGGCGCGCCGACGCTCGGCTGGTGCACGCCAACTTCGCGCCGACGCGGACGCTGCGGCTGCAGGACGACGACGCCTACTTCACGCACACCATCTTCCATGTGAGCGGTTGTTTACTTTTTACCATAGAATACCCTAGAAGAAGGAACACTCGCAAGCGAGATAGCATCTTCGGGATTTTGTATGGCATTTTAGCGTGTTGTCTCTCTCTCTCTCTCTGCTGTGGCTTTGAGTATCTTTTGAGTACGGAGTGTCCACCTGGGTGTATATCACAAAATAAACTTCCAGTCCCAGACACGGGCGCGGTTTTTATCTGTCCAATAAATGTAGAGAGAAAACAAACCGAGAAAAAAAATGTGATTGATGTGTTTGTGCGTGATATTGTGTAATTAAACTGGCTTTATTTTTATTTTTCTTGTAATAATGTTACTATGTATAATATTATTGTTAGTATGTAATGTGTTTGTTTCCAGCCAAAGCAACAATATCTGCTCGCGGCGACATCTAACGGCGACATCAAACTATTCAACGTGTTCAGTGGCGCTGAAGAAAACTCATATCAAGTGCACGAGTCCTACATCTACCATATGCAAGTGAGTGTACATAAGAAATGAATGAATGAACGAACGAATGACTGAATGAATCAAGGTAAATAGTGTTAGAGACCTGTTACTTCGAATGAATGAATAAATGAACGAGTGAATAACTGGATGAACGAATGAATGAATTAAAATAAAAAAGTGTTGGAGACTAGCTGTTATCTGCGACTTTCTATCGTTCCTATCGTTAGTGTTTTGTAAATAAAAACACTGATGCTCACTTCGTAGTGGACTGTATTTCTTTCTTCTTATGTTAGTTAGTTACAATGTTATCTTTCTTGAGGCTGGCAGATTTCGGCGCGGTTTCTCGAACCCAAAATCTACCGATCCTCTCCTATCTTTAAACGACTGCCACTAATTCAAAGCGCTAAGTTAAAATTATACATTCCCATGAGAGTGAGTGAGAACGCGATACACCGGTGCTCATCGCGCGTGTGGGAGCGAGACAGACTGTTTTGGTGCTGTCCCGCTCTCGAGGCTTTCGCCGCAACAGTATGTTTGTCTAGAAGTTCTTAAACTTTCGCGAACTGAATACATGTTAATTAGTATTTAAACGGGTCTAATTCGCGCACAAACTAATATCAAAATATATATATTTTTTTGTATGTCTAAATTATATATTTTGATATTAGTTTGTGCGCGAATTAGACCCGTTTAAATACTAATTAACAAGTATGTTTGTCTGTCGCAGGCGAGCAGAGACGGGTTGCTGGTGCTAGCGTCGGCGACGACGCCGTGGCGGCCGCTCTCGGCGCTGTGGAATATGAAAGAATTCGAATTGCAGTAAGTAACTATGCAGGCCGTCCCACGGACATGCCGCATGGAGGGACAGTACCTTGAAGATGGAACATTTTACTAAAAGAAGACACTATTTGAATTTAAAAAACAATTTAAACTGCATTTATAGATATTTAAATAATTACATGGTTGAATCGGGAATTGAGGGTGAAATATGATTGAAATTATCGATCAATCATCCCTCGTAAGTGGAGCTTCTGCCACCATAATAAAATGGCACAAATTATGTTATTTTTGTAATCCAAGCACAAGTGGTTGTATACTAGTACCCAACTTATAAGGCGCGTCGTGAATCTTCGTTCGCGCAGAAAAGAAAGTATGGTCCGAAGATTAACGAAAGAATGCTTAAAACTTACAATCAACCTAAGATCACTATTATAAGGTTCATAATACACTGCAGCTGTTAGTTCCATCTCACTCTAAGCTCGCTAAGATGGCGGCGGCTGCCGACCAATAGCGGTCAATAGCATTTCCCGCGCTTTGAAAATTCATCTTCTGCGCAGGTACATCGGTAAGCCATATCAGTTGGGTACTACTGTACTAATTTAAGTCTGATACACAAAGTATGTTTCATTCGATAGCTAAATCGTTAGACAATAAATCAATAGCAAAGTTATTCCAATTTTTATTGCATAAAAGCACGAAAAATATTGCTAAAAGAAAAACATGGAAAATTTAGTAACATACTTTTTACATTATCAGCTTTTAATAAAAATGTTAGATGTGAAATTATTTTTATTTCGATTGGTTTTACGATACTACAGGATGTTTGCAAAAAATCGCTTCTTACGCTTTTGCCCTAAGTGAGTTAGGTTAGAGGCTATAATGGTTTGAATATGGACCCTTCGCCGTTATAATATTAGTAAGATCACTTACGTAAGCCGAACCCCTGCAGGTTCCAGCTGGACAATGAGGAATACGTAGAATTCTCCAAGATGTCGGACGAGCGCATCATCGGCACGCGCGGGGAGAAGGCCACCATCTTCGACACCTGCACCGGCCTCGAGGTGCTCACCCTCACGCCGGCCATCAGCAACCAGTACGCCAAGAACCGCGCCACCTACAACCCCACGGACGAGCTGGTGCTGTCAGGTGAGGCAAGAACCGCGCCACCTACAACCCCACGGACGAGCTGGTGCTGTCAGGTGAGGCAAGAACCGCGCCACCTACAACCCCACGGACGAGCTGGTGCTGTCAGGTGAGGCAAGAACCGCGCCACCTACAACCCCACGGACGAGCTGGTGCTGTCAGGTGAGGCAAGAACCGCGCCACCTACAACCCCACGGACGAGCTGGTGCTGTCAGGTGAGGCAAGAACCGCGCCACCTACAACCCCACGGACGAGCTGGTGCTGTCAGGTGAGGCAAGAACCGCGCCACCTACAACCCCACGGACGAGCTGGTGCTGTCAGGTGAGGCAAGAACCGCGCCACCTACAACCCCACGGACGAGCTGGTGCTGTCAGGTGAGGCAAGAACCGCGCCACCTACAACCCCACGGACCAGCTGGTGCTGTCAGGTGAGGCAAGAACCGCGCCGCCTACAACCCCACGGACGAGCTGGTGCTGTCAGGTGAGCCGAGAACCGCGCCGCCTACAACCCCACGGACGAGCTGGTGCTGTCAGGTGAGCCGAGAACCGCGCCGCCTACAACCCCACGGACGAGCTGGTGCTGTCAGGTGAGGCAAGAACCGCGCCACCTACAACCCCACGGACGAGCTGGTGCTGTCAGGTGAGGCAAGAACCGCGCCACCTACAACCTATTTATTTGATATTGTTATTCGCAGATGGTGTTCTATGGGACGTGAATACAGGCAAAGAAATTCACAAATTCGATAAATTAAATCAAACGCATAGCGGAGTGTTCCATCCAAACGGTTTAGAGGTACGTAAACATGCAACTCTGTCGTATTTTCAGAGAGAGAGAGAGAGAGAGAGTTTATATTTATGGTATTTGATGGTAAGGTACGGTCTGTCCTTCTTCTTTATAAAACAAAGTCGTGTTCGTTTCTCCATTTATAACTCCAAAATGACGACTGTACCGATTTTCATGATCTTTGCTTTGTTAGAATTGTCTTAGTTCCGAATAGCAGACTAAATAATAATAACATGGGAAGACTACGGAAAATTTGGTTGGCTTGGCTTCGAATATTTTTGTCCATGTTCAAAAAAAGTTCAAAGAAATCAGTGTGCGGTTACGCGCTCGGTCCGTTTAGCGTAAACTTGAAATTGTATGGAATAAGAGCAGCGCCATCTAGTGACTGACTGACTGACACTAGATGGCGTTGCTCTTATTCCATACAATTTCAAGTTTACGCTAACCGGATCGAGCTCGGAAATTGTCAAAACTCACACTAGGCGCACTGTTTCCTCGGCTGGTCGACGCCGCTGGTGACAAGAGGGCTGGCTCTTATCTCGCACAGAGAATAGCCATTGCTATTCAGCGAGGTAATGCAGCCAGTGTTCTTGGCACCATGCCACATGGACACTCACTTTTGTTAGATTTGTGTGGTTTAAATTTAGATACTTTTAGTTGATTTTATTTATATGATCTCGTTTTCTTTCATCGCAATAAAAAACTTGGTACTTTACGCATAAAAAATACGAGAAAAATTATGATTCTCTCCATTTCTTATACATTTTGGACAGGATAATTTCTGTAGGGGCAACTAGTGTAATCTATGATTTTTTTCACGATAATAATTTTCATGTTTTCAGGTAATATCGAATACGGAGGTATGGGATCTGAGGACATTCCACCTGCTAAGAACAGTGCCTACTTTAGATAAGTCAGAAGTGAGTTCCCCTACCCTAGTAAGCTACCGACCTTCGTATATTAGTTATATCTCTCCACGAGTGGTTGTCTGGAAGAGATCGCTTGGAGCGGTAACACCATCCATTGTAGTTGTTAGATTTCCTTTTGTTGTAGACTTAATTGCAATTTTTTTTAAGGGTTGCGTACCCATAGGGGTACAACGGGATCCTATTACTAAGGCTCGGCTGTCCGTCCGCCCGTCTGTTTGTCTGTCTGTCCGTCCGTCTGTCACCAGGCTGTATCTCATGAACCGTGATAGTTAGACGGTTGAAAATTTTACAGAATTTTTACAAAATTGTTCAGTGGCGGATTTTGAGCCCTCTCAGTACATTATTGATAGAATGATGTGATTTATCAGTGATTAATTATTAAATAATCAAGCGGTGATAGCCTAGTGGGCGAACGTCCGCCTTCCAAATGAAGGGTGGCGAGTTCAAATCCCAGTGCTGGCACGTACCAATGTGATTCTTGTTAAACATTATGTAATTACGTAAATATCACTCGCTTTTCGGTGAAGGAAAAACATAGCGAGGAAACCAACATGCCCGAGAATTATTTCGGAGGCATGTTATCCACCAATCCGGACTAGGCCCCCGTGGGGGATTACGGCCTAATCCTCCTCACGAAAGGGAGGGGAGGCCTTTGCCCAGCACTGGGACAGTTACAGGCTGAATTATTGTCATTATTATTATTGATTGTTCTATGTTTCCAGGTGATCTTCAACCCGACCTGCACCGCCATCTACGCGGTGTGCAGCGACCAGGACGCGGAGGAGCGGAGCCAGTTCGACACCAGCTTCAAGACGCTCGACACCTACGACTACTCCAGCATAGGTAGCTATTCCTCTCTGTCGCACAGCCGGGGGAGAAGTGAGACGGCAATAACATTTTAAAGACCAACGAAAGTGTTTTAGCTGAGTCTAAACGGAGTACATGATCATGTATTAATTGGTCGGTTTTAATCGTTTGCAGCGACAATAGACGTGAAACGCAACATATATTCGCTGAGCGTCTCCCGGTACGGCACTCAGATCTCGCTCGTGGAGAATGTGGGGGACTTCGAGCAGATGCAGGAGTCCTGCGTCAAGCTGTACGACGTGGGCCGCCGCCGGGACCACGACGACGACGCGGTAAGGACCTCACGCCGCACCACACCACACCACTCCACTCCACTCCATTCCATACCACAACACAACACTAAACGCAGTGCCACAATCTCAACCGACCTCACTAACACTTAAACCTCCTATCACAATGACAATCGATCTCACACACTCAAACACTGAAGCAATCTGCCCTCAGATACACTCTAAACTAAACCCTTTTTCACACAAATCAAAACCCCTCTCACAATCACAACTATCCTGACACTCGTTACCATCTTTCACCTCATCATTCATTCACTCAATCGCCCTTTCACACACTCAAAACCACAACTGCCCTCCAAAACATACATCTCCCTTCACACTCACAACACCACAAGTTTCACGTGTGATTGTTTTCAGGAGGAAGATGAAGAGGAAGACTTGGCCGGAGGCTCGGACAACGACGACGGATCAGACTCCGGCACCGACAACGACGACGATGGTGAGTTTCCATACAAAAATATACCCGTCTCTTTTGTACCTTGCATATTAGTACAGTAGTACCCAACTGATATGGCTTACCGATGTACCTGCGCAGAAGATGAATTTTCAAAGCGCGGGAAATGCTATTGACCGCTATTGGTCGGCAGCCGCCGCCATCTTAGCGAGCTTAGAGTGAGATGGAACTAACAGCTGCAGTGTATTATGAACCTTATAATAGTGAGCTTAGGTTGATTGTAAGTTTTAAGCATTCTTTCGTTAATCTTCGGACCATACTTTCTTTTCTGCGCTAACGAAGATTCACGACGCGCCTTATAAGTTGGGTACTACTGTACAGTGAGCGGTGGTAGCGTAGTGGGCGAACGTCCGCCTGCCAAAGCGGGGGTGTCGAGTTCAAATCCCAGTGCGGGCACGTACCCAATGTGTTTCTTGTTAAAACATTATGTAGGTACGTAATTATCACTCGCTTTTCGGTGAAGGAAACCAACATGCCCGAGAATTATTTCGGAGGCATGTTATCCACCAACCCGGACTGGGCCCCCGTGGTGGGTTATGGCCTAACCCGACCCTACTAAAGTGATTTGAGGCCTTTGCCCAGCAGTGGGACAGTTTTTTTTTGTTTTAGTTATGGCTTCGCACAGTTTGTGCATATAGCCAGCGTCAAGTATTTTAGTATTATCAAGTATTTCTTAATTTCACAACAAAGTCACAGCAATACGCGTATAGCAATCGTGGTCAAGTAGTCAACTCAATTATTTACATCGTCAAAGTCACGATTCAGTAAAGTAGTGGATGCTTTACTGAAACTTCCTGGGAGTTTTGGAAAATATGCGAAATGACACGTTTTTTGAGTTAATATCATTCGCCCACACT
Source organism: Hylaea fasciaria (assembly GCA_905147375.1). Classification (NCBI taxonomy): domain Eukaryota; kingdom Metazoa; phylum Arthropoda; class Insecta; order Lepidoptera; family Geometridae; genus Hylaea; species Hylaea fasciaria. The sequence continues at coordinate 2,853,673 of LR990221.1, read as the reverse complement.
CGTGCACGTTAACGAACACTTAATGATTAATATTCTACCAATATTACACATTAACACTCGAAGAAACACAAGTTTGAGAAAATAATACAAAACCAACAACGTCTCACTATCGGATTCCCGCCAAAACTCAGTGGGACAGTTACAGGCTGAATGATTATTATTGTTAAAATATAACAGAGCCTCGAGAATGTTAGCTATTGAGCAGTTTTGGCGCTGCAAAGCCGCCTGTGAGATGTTTCGTATACGATAACTTTCCAATACGGCGACTTCGACAGTAATAATAAACTTGGCTTAGGAGATGATTATTATTGTTATTATAGTAGCACAGATAATATAGAGCCCCCCGTCCCACAGTAGCAGCGTCGCTGCTGCGCGAGGCCGTGATGGGGCTGGCGGAGGCCGGGAGCTCCGGGGACTCCTCGCAGGACGAGGAGCGCGCGCCGCGCCGCCGCATGCGCACCAGGAGACGGGTACGCCGCAACTCCACTGCTAGCTGCATTTTTTCACTTATTTTTAACTAGCTGCGCCCCGCGGTTTCACCCGCGTTTCACATTATAAAACCTATAGGGCGGTGGCTGTTAGATACACTGATGGACAAATAAACAGTGATGATAATGGTGATGATGATGATTTGTAGCCTATATTGTGTCTCTAAACTGTCTGCATAATACATTTTTTGCAAATTAAGGTACTATTTCACAGTTTTTTGGCCACTGTGTATGTGTAAGTTGGGGTATAAGGTAATATATAAGCTATAATAATACCAAATTTCATGCCAATGGGGTAGTTTTTCACAGTTTTTATCGCATTGATAGAAAACGGCGATGATTATGATGATGACTTAATAATATGTTCGTAGCCTAAGTTAGAAGATAACCTATCTACGAACCAAATTCTCGCTCCCCCCACTCTCCCCTCTTCCCCTCTCCCACATTTCCCCCCACTCTCCCCATTCCCCTACTCCCCTTCCCCCCCACTCTCCCCTCCTTCTACCCCCACTCTCCACTCTTTCTCCCCCCACACTACCCTCTTTCTCCCCCACTCACCCTCTTTCTCCTCCCACTCTCCCCTCTTTCTCCCCACTTTCACCTCATTCTCACCCCACTGTCCCCTCTGTCTCCCCCCGCTCTCCCCTCTCTTTCTCCCCACTCTACCCTCTTTCTCATCCCATTCTCCCCTGTTTCTCCCCCCACTCTACCCTCTTACTCCCCCCACTCTCCTTTGTTTCTTTCTCCACTCTCCACTCTTTGTCCCCCGCTCTCCCCTCTCTTTCTCCCCACTCTACCCTCTTTCTCCCCCCACTCTCCCCTCTCCTTCGCCCACTCTACCCTCTTTCTCATCCCATTCTCCCCTGTTTCTCACCCCACTCTACCCTTTTTCTCCCCCCACAGTCCTTTGTTTCTCCCTCCACTCTACCCTCTTTGTCCCCCACTCTCCCCTCTTTCTCCCCGCTCTCCCCTCTCTTTCTTCCCACTCCCCTCTCTTTCTCCACACTCCCCCTTTTTCTCCCCACTCTCCCCTCTTTCTCCCCCACTCTCCCCTCTTTCTCAACCCACTCTCCCCTCTTTCTCCCTCCACTCTCCCCTCTTTGTCCCCCACTCTCCCCTCTTTCTCCTTGCCCTCCACTTTCTTTCTCCCCACTCTTCCCTCTTTCTCCTCCCACTCTCCCCTCTTTCTCCTCCCACTCTCCCCTCTTTATCCCCCACTTTCCCCTCTTTCTTCCCGCTCTCCCCTTCTTTCTCCCCACTCTACCCTCTTCTCCCCCCACTCTACCATCTACTCCCCCCACTCTACCATCTACTCCCCCTCCCCCCCCCACTCTCCTCCTTTCTCCTTCTCCCCTCCCCGCACTCTCCCCCCTTTCCTCCCATCGCACTCTCCCTCTTTAAATAACGATCCGTTCAGCCGTTTATTGTGGTCCGTTGGGGGTGCATCTAAAGAATACCTAATAATTTCAACCCCTAGCTTTTCCCCCTTTAGGGATGATTTTGCAAAAAAGCTAAAACCCGTATTTATTTATTTCTTACCAAAAGCCTAAATAAGAATTTTCAGATCCCTAACTTGAGGAATTATGGTTTCCCCATACAAACTTTCAACCCCTATTTCATCCCCTTCGAGATTATTTTTTGAGACAAAAGATAGCCTATGTCCGTCTCATAGGTCCAATCTACCCCTATACCAAATTTCATCGAAATCGGTCCAGCCGTTTGAGCGTGAAGAGGGAACAAACATACACACACACTCACAAACTTTCGGCTTTATAATATTAGTAAGATTACCAAAAGCCTAAATAAGAATTTTCAGATCCCTAACTTGAAGAATTATGGATTCCCCATACAAACTTTCAACCCCTATTTCATCCCCTTCGAGATTATTTTTTGAGACAAAAGATAGCCTATGTCCGTCTCATAGGTCCAATCTACTCCTATACCAAATTTCATCGAAATCGGTCCAGCCGTTTGAGCGTGAAGAGGGAACAAACATACACACACACTCACAAACTTTCGGCTTTATAATATTAGTAAGATAGTAAGAACCAAAAGCCTAAATAAGAATTTTCAGATCCCTAACTTGAAGAATTATGGATTCCCCATACAAACTTTCAACCCCTATTTCATCCCCTTCGAGATTATTTTTTGAGACAAAAGATAGCCTATGTCCGTCTCATAGGTCCAATCTACCCCTATACCAAATTTCATCGAAATCGGTCCAGCCGTTTGAGCGTGAAGAGGGAACAAACATACACACACACTCACAAACTTTCGGCTTTATAATATTAGTAAGATTACCAAAAGCCTAAATAAGAATTTTCAGATCCCTAACTTGAAGAATTATGGATTCCCCATACAAACTTTCAACCCCTATTTCATCCCCTTCGAGATTATTTTTTGAGACAAAAGATAGCCTATGTCCGTCTCATAGGTCCAATCTACCACTATACCAAATTTCATCGAAATCGGTCCAGCCGTTTGAGCGTGAAGAGGGAACAAACATACACACACACTCACAAACTTTCGGCTTTATAATATTAGTAAGATTTATTTCATTTTATGTTATTCATACAGTAACACCAAGCCACGAAAAAAAACATGATTCGGCTGTGTTTTCGTTTTTCGGCCATAGACCAGCTGAAGCTTCGGTCAGGCCGAACCTCAGAGGTTGGCATTATCAGATGACGTGCGGCTAACTTCGGAATGAATCCGGTCCGCTCCTTTCACTCACGATTTGTATTTGAAGTTGTGAAGTGAGATTTATTTTATGTTTTATTTCTGTTAAAGTATTTAATATTTTGTCATTTTATCCTTAAGTGTAAGAGAACCAAACGAGGTTTCAGTGTACAGCGGAAATATTAGTAAAGTTTAATCATTTTCGGCCGAAAATTAAACGGAAGCCGAAGTTTCTCTTTCGTTTTCGGATAGAAATCCATTTTTGGGTCGGACACTAAAATAAACTTCGTATCCTATAGATGTAGCCAACTCTCCCGACTGTTCCGCAGGCGGCGGAGGCGCACAGCAGCGACAGCGACGCCGACATGGACCTCGCGGACATACTGGATTTCGAAATAGACTAACGACAATTACACGGCAGTGCGGATTCATACACACGCAGTTTTATTTCGACAACCTCACTTGTGACGCTACTAGGATGAATGTTTAGGTTATAGGCGTCGTCGGTAGATTTATCGACGGAGAACATGATAGTAGTTAGTTGATATATCTACGAGCTTCTAAAATTTAATAGTACATTACGATAGTAGCGGTCATAGTAGTATATTAATACACGGCGTGAAGTTAGCGTCCGAGCGAAGCGAGTGTTCTAAACGCCTATTTATTAAATAGACTTACGTCGAGAGTGTCTTATACTATTTTATAGCACGTGTCTCTATTGAATTTATTTAAAAACTAGCTGCGTCCGCTGTTTCACTCGCCTGGACGGGAGCACAATATATTTTTCAGGATTTACAATAGCCTATGTGTTAAGATGGGAGATAAGCTAGCTGCATACCAAATTTCATGCAAATCGGTTCAGCGGAGAACTTACAAACACAAACTTTTGTTTTTATAATTTTAGTAAGATAATCTTCTAGATAATGTAATGGAAAGATGTTCATTTGATTCTTAGCAATAAATACACAAATGTGGGTAGGTTGGCATTCCACCGGTAGAAAACGTGGAAGCACAATTTCACACCTACCCGTAGCACTTCTACATTTGGTTTATAGGTTACTAGCTGTTGCCCGCGACTTCGTCCGCGCGGACTATATATTTTACCATAATTCCAAATACTTAACTAAAAATAGACCATGACCTCGTGTTCGACATCGACATCCGATATGCGATATCCAACATGCTCGTACGACATCCACCATCTTCTATCAAAATTACTGTCTTATATAAAAATCTAGCATTTTATACCAAAATCTAACATTTCATACAAAATTTACCATTTCCTAACAATATCTACCATTTTCTACCAAAATACCATGTTCTACCAAAAGCTACCATTTCCTACCAGAACCTACCATTTCCAACCAGAATCTACCATTTTCTACCAAAAAGTACCATTTTTAACCAAAGCTTCCTTTTTTTCCAAAATTTACCGTTTTCATCAAAAGCTACCAAATTTATCATTTCTACCAAATTAGCATTTTAACCATAATCTACCATGTTAATTCCAAATTCGCTATTATCTACCAAAAGCTACAATTCCTTCCAAAATCTACCACTATTACCAAAAATCTACCATTATTACCAATAATCTACCATTTCCTACTAAAAACTACCATTTCCTACCTTAAATTAATCATTTTCTACAAAATCTACCACTTTCTACCTACAATTTAGGAGTTCATTATTAAAACCAGATAAAACACGTGTTTAAAATCTTTAAAGAATATAGATGCCAAGTTTGTAGTTGATCAAACCGATAAAACACGTTGTTCCATACAAACTTTGAAACCCCTTTTCACCCACTTAGGGGTTGAATTAAGAAAAAAAGAAACTTAGTGCACACCTACGTCTTTTAAGGAATATTTGTGCAAAATTTCAGTTTCGAACAAAATCTGATGAAAAATATTTTGCAACCCCTCTTTATTATTTTAGGGGTTGAATATTAAAAAACTATGAAATATTTAAATAAATCTTTTAAATAATGTAAAAGCCAAGTTTGAAGCAGATTAGACAAAGAAAACACGTTGTGACACACAAACATTACAACCCCTTTTCACCCCTTTAGGGGTTGAATTTAAAAATCATATTGAAGTGCACTCCTATGTCACTTATGGCATAATTGAGCCAAATTTAAATTATGAACTAAATCGGATGAAAATATGTTGCAACCCCTTATTCTCAATTTAGGGGTGGAATATTCAAAAACGATGAAACACATGTTTAATTAAATCTTTTAAAGAATATAAATGCCAAGTTTGAAGTTGATCGGACTAAGAAAACACGTTGCTCCATACAAACTTTGTAACCCCTTTTCACCCCTTTAGGGGTTAAATTTTCAAAAATCCTTTCTTATTGCTCGCCTACGTCACATAAGGAATATTTGTGCAAAATTTCATGGTTCTAGACCCAGCGGTTTCGGCTGTGCGTTGATCGATCAGTCAGTCAGTCAGTCAGTCAGTCAGTCAGTCAATCAGTCAGTCAGTTTTGGCTTTTATATATATAGATTAGTATTTTCGGATGCATATTATTTTATTGATCGTGGATTACTTTGATATTGTTTCAGTTTGAATAATGTTCAGTTTAAATAATACTCAAACAGGTTTCCACTGAAAAATAGTGAAAATATCAAATGTCGCGCTTTCGTTTTGTACATCAATCTTTATTATAAAGTGATTACTTGATCTAGGAACTTGTGATTGATCTGTTTTGTACATATAAGTGTGTGAGTTCAATATCAGACTCATAGTATGAGATATAGTGTATAATTAATTAATAATTGAAAGTGTGTGTATTCAGTGAAAATAGTGTCGGTGAAATTTTATGTAAACAACATTAAAGGCATCGTTTTTATATGAAGTAAGTATTTTTATGATACAATAATTATGTGATCGAATAGACAATTATATAATAAATCTAGAGTGTACGGTTTAGGTATAGCGTTTTCACACAATAACTAATGTTATCCGATGAAAATCAAAATGCAAACATGCAGGAATATGGTGTTACAGGCATAGCATTGGCATTTCGGCCTCATACGTTACGGGTTCATACGTACGTATCATCTCTTGTTTACTTTGCAAGTAAACTTTGTACATCCGAAAAGAAGAAAAAATAATTGTGATAAGCGCCATCTAGCGTCAAGTAGTAGAATGGACGACTACGAGAGAATTTATGTTGTCTTCAGTTGCTACTTGTCAATAGATGGCGCTACTAACCAAAAACGACGTAAAAGAACGAAGTATACAGACGTACCTACCTATATAGTAATAGGTTGCATTGGGTTAATTCAGATAGGAATTTTGATGAGATGAGTTGAGGGTTATACTTTGGTTAATTATTCAAAGAAGTTTTACATTTATTGCCATTATTTGTTCTACCTCTATTTACTAAAGAAAAGATTGAGTAATTAATATTAGTAAACTATTAAAGATGTAGCTGGATTCTGAAAACTGAGCATTTTAAATACTGAGTCATATTTTTTTGGAATACGGGTAATTACGAACTATCTTGGGGTTAAAACGAAGTGATTGAAAATTGGACTTAATTGCATCCTGATCGAAGGTTTACAATTATGATGGGGTTATTACAAACTACCGAAAATTGCGCGAAAAGCACTTGTTGGACAAAAATGGACGCTACGCACGTACCATTGACACTAGCGATTCGCGACGACTGATGCGGGGAGAACAATCAAGGTGGCATCTATATTAAAGTTGTTATTAGAAAAATATTGTTTCGTATGGTAGATATTTTTAGGTTTCGGAATATACCCATTTTCGAAATTACCCCAATGCACCGCACCCTACCTTTATTTCCTCTATTGTATTCCTAAGTTTGGTGGAAGAATAGAAACCTTCCTTCCTACAGAAGGAAGGTTTGGTGGGTCTGTACTGTAGTTACCAAACCTGTAACTACACTTACCAAAGTAGGGGAGACTGGGTACGTTTGTGCCATGGTACGATTGTGACAGTCGTCATATTATCGAAACTATAAGGAATACCGGGGAGGGTGCAAGGGAAGACAGAAGCGGGATGTCCGTCTGAAGGTGTCTCACTATATTGGGCCAGCCGTTGGGCGACGTTGCCTTTTGCAGATACCTACATTACTTTTTTTCAACGAAAAGTAAGATTTTTTATTAGATTTCATTTGATAATTGTCGTTAAATGTGTACCGAAAGATTGATGAGTATATTTTCTCATTAAAAGTTATTAATATGTAGTTAATTAGCAGTGATTACTTTGCATGTAGAAAATTCGGTATAGTCATGGCAATTATTCTTTTTGCAAATGAGTGTATAGGTACGTTTGTGCCAAAATTTTTGGGTACGGTTGTGACATAGTAATACGGTCAGCTGCGGGTATTCGATAACTTAATCGCATCAAATCACAAATTTTATTATAATTTGTTTTCTATTTTGACACAGTTACCGTAATGTAGATATAATTAGACGTTTAGTCAACTTTTTGACTAATAAATGTGAATCCTGTTAAAATATTATAATTAATAAAGTGCCTGTTAGTTCTTAGGGATTACAATGTTCCCAGATGCTATTCTCATTACGTATGTTTCCAGAAATATATGATATTACGTTATGTTACATTATTGCGTGCAATAATGCGTAATTATATACCATTTTGGTGTATTTTTGAACCTGTCACTTCCGACCCCCAGCACTGTCACAACCGACCCAGGGCCAGGGTCGATTGTGACATTTTTTTCTTTTTTTCTAATGTGTTCCTATAAGTAAACCGTTGCACTTAGGGGGAAAATTATTGTGTTTTCACGTAGACAAATGTGCATAGTACTATAAAAACCACCTTTCTGCCAGCTAACTGGAATACTAACGAAAATATGGACGATCAAATGAAAATTGTCACATTCGTACCCAGTCTCCCCTACCAACTACGTTGCGCCGCAGTGGAGCCGCGGCTTTATTGTTAGTAAGGTGTAAGACTGTTTATATTAATATATAAGTGTTTTATAGCATTTTCACAATTTTAAAAGAAAACTCAATAATATGATTATCGAATGCAATTTATTCCAATATCATAAATAGTATAATATGTTTGATATATCACAATTTGTTTGTTCATTATTTGCCGAAATATTTCAACTAAAACTAAAGAGATTACGCACTTACAATCGACATAAAAAGTCTATAATTTGTATAGTCACAAAATCACTCTTCAAGCGAAACTCCAAGAGGGAATGACACCGGCAGCAAATGTTTTTGGGAACTGTAACCCTAGTATGAGTTTTTGTAGTTAGAAACGTAAAGAACTGTCGAGTTTGCGTATGAAGTTTCTATGAAAACTTGAACAGCGCCCCTACCGGCGCGTTTATGAACGAAAAATCTTCATACAAAGAGCTGAGTTGACGTGTACTATGTCGAGTTAGTAAAAAACTCATACTCAGGGCACGGTAGACATTGCACCATTTACATTCTAAAGCGAACTAGGTAGGTACCTACCGCTCGGCCACCACTCTTGAATATAAATGTTATTTTCAATTAAATCAGTTTTCCAATCATTAAAACCACATTTAATAGGTATACCTACATCATTATGTAGTTATTTATGTAGGCCTTCGTAAATGTAGTAGGAGCTTTTCTACAAGTCGCTCAAAAATATTTGCCGCCCATATAATAAGATATTATAACACAACTTAAAAATAACTACAAAATCTCATAAAATACAATACACAAACAAAATATCCAAAAAGCATCATCATTTTATTCTATTTTAGTAGATATTTACAATTTATAATTAGAAGTGAAAAATAAATATAGCTTATAACGAATAGCATCTCAAAATTACATTCTATCTAAAAATAGCTTTTTTATTTACAGTTATGGACTAGTAGACTCCAACAATGGCACTTGATTCACAAGTCTTATTAAACCAACTAATTTTATACTTCGTCAACAGTTGGGTATATGAAACTTACTTCGTCAACAGTTGGGTATATGAAACTTACTTCGTCAACCAGTTGGGTATATATGAAACTTACCTACTTCGTCAACAATTTTAGATATGTTAAAATGAGTCAACGGCTAAGTATTATGCCAAGTATAATTTCTTACTTCGTCAACGGTTAAGTATTCGTTACTTTGTCAACGGTTAAGTATGTAGTATACGTTACTTCGTCAACCATTCGATTTTAAAATGGAAGTGAAACTTGCACGTAGGTACTACACGAGTTATACGGCGTTCTATAAGAAAAGAAAAACTTTTACTTATCATTATACTATAAATTTGACGAAGTATAAAGTAAAAAGAGAAAATACTTCAATTATTTTGAAAACCATCTTGTAAACAGTCAAAATACGGTAGAAATAAGGAATATCTATGCGCCATTAAAACTACGCCCTACTAATTTCACTATACATTCAAAAGACTGCGAATTTAGAATTACAAGCTAATTATTGTCCTACACTTTGATATTTGGCTCCTAAAGCCTTAGTTGATTTTTTTACATTTCTTTTACATCATCCTAAACAATACAAACATAATTTAAAATCATTTTTAATCACGAGTGTCGCGATACTTCAGCGCCGTATGTAGCCTTAACATTAAGTTTAATCCCTTAAATATTCATTTTATAACCCTCTTCGAAGAAACCTAGCTTTATATTATTTAGTAAAAAATACTATTTACAATTTATTTTACATTACGATTTGCAAATTCTTAAACGACTATATCATAGTAGTATTTGATAATATATGTATTGAAAATATTTCAAATCACGATTATTAAAGAAAATGAATGCTAACTAAAAATAACGTTGTCCGAAATAACATTTTACGGAGTGGCAAGAAATAGCAGTTACCTACACTTAGGTACATAAATAATGATAATATTTTTACAAACATCGTGTCGTCTTTAAAATAATATGTTTAATGGTTTATTGATTTTAAATTTTATCGTTTTGTATTAAATTTGCTAAATATTTTTTTCGCAAATGTGATTATCCTATCTATTTTATCTACTTGAGATTTTTAAGAAGGATTTAAAAAGATTTTTCAAGATAAGAAGTTGCTGCTCTTTCACATTAAAAGTATCGACAGATTTTCTCCATTAAATCTCCGCCATGTTGCTGAAAATCCCGCCAAAACTTTTTATCACCGATAAAAATGAAACCGTTATTCTCTGTGGTTCTTAGTCATACTGACCGTGACCAAAATCAAATTAAATACAACTGTACTTAAAAAATCTGCTAAATCAAAGGAATTTCAGTTTCATTTTTTTGTTTATCAATGCACAAACTCATTAACCCCACCTCCGTGGTGGTGGAACTGCTGCGTGTTATCCACGATGACGCTCGTGTAACCTTCTTGCACGGCCGGACTCGGCGCCATCTTGCCGAAACTCCCGCCAAAATCGTCCAGCGGGCGGCCATTTTGTTGACCGTTATTGTAGAAGCTAATCAAATTCGTGTAATTGTACTGATTGGGGTCTGAACCCTCGACGGAGGAGCAGGACGAGGAGCTGGCGGAGAAAGGCCGCTGGTTCTGAGGGTACACGTAGTTCTGCTGCACTTCCGTTTCCGGGTAGTTTTCGTAGAAGAGCTCTTGGTATTGTTGCTGATGGTACTCCTCTTGGTTGTCGTAGGGAGGGATGACGGGGAGGGAGTACTCGGGGTAGGACGTGTAGCTGCCTGGAAAAGAGGAAAGTCAAGTTTAGTGCTTTGCCAGCGCATTTCTTTTCTGGGACAAGATAGTAAAAAAACCCTAGCGTGGGCGGGTACCTGCCCTATTCCAGCGGCGGACTACTCACGGGGGGGTTTAAGTGGGTCCGAGCCGCACCCCCTCCGTCACCGCCGTGGTGTGAAGCATTTGTGTTAATTTGGTGCCGTGACCAGGATACGACGCTGGTTATATATAGTCCATCATTACCAACATCATCAACTCGTATACGCCCACTGCTGGGCATGGCTCTCATCTCACTTCCGTGGGGAGGATTAGGCCATGATCCACAACTGGGGCCCGGTCTGGATTGGTGAACCAGACACCCCCGAACTAATTATAGGGCATTGTAATGTAAGTATTGTATTGTAATACCTGTAGAGTCGCCGTTGAATTCAGGTTCGACGTGGGGGTTCATTTTCTCGCTGTGCCGCTGGAGGGGGGCGGTGGGGGCAGCGGGGGGCGAGGTGTGCTTCAGCTTCGGGGGGCCTTGCTCCAAGTTTAGTATCAGGTGTTTCTCTTCGATGTCGCTGTGAAAGACAATTGTTTCTTTAGCGAACTATAGGTATGTAAGTATCCATACAACTGTAACTGGGCCATGTGTGTGTGTGCTTAAACAGTAAACACTAACATGCACACTCTTTAAATCTTTCTATGATAGGTAAGTATAAAGAAAAGTTGTGGTTCGTATCATGAATGCCATGCCCACTTTTGCCATTAAGCAAACTTAACCCTTTAGGGGGGTTCCCTCTTTCCCAATTTCCCTTAAGGATAGTTTATAGAATCTTTGCGAAAGGGGCTAGTATAACTTTTCATTATTATTTATAGAATCAAAAGAGAATTACATCTTCTATAATGCTTCCTGGTCCTTTTTCACCATTTTATCATTCACATTCATTTTTTTTTAATATTTTTTTACCCCTTAAGGGTGTCCCCAATGACCGACCTGAGTACGTAGTTGACGGAGACGATGCAGTGTGGGCGCGAGGAGCGCGAGTTATGCACGATGGTGGCGTAGCTCTGCATCCACACCCAGCCGCCCGCCTTCGTCAGGAACCGGTAGTAGCGGGACGTCACCTGCCCCTTAGTCAGCACTGCAAGGGGGACCAGTACAAAATAACAGAATAAAAATAGATACAAGTTTTACGACAAATACCGGTCGCGACGCGAGGACACGGACGCGGGACAGTCTGAGGGCGGTATTATGAACTTATTTTAAATCGGGCAAGTTCCAGGCAGTTATTTTTACCGGCCGGAGGTAAACTGGATTGTTATTTTTCGTATTATAACCTACATCATTGTCAAATTAAAGTTCGTTGTAAGAAATTACTACACTGTTATTAGGTCGTAGGTTTAGATAGGTAGGTAGGTTAGAATAGAACCAAAATTCAAAATGAACTACAATCAAATAACGCGGTGAACGTCAAAAATCGGGATATTCAACGGCAATGCCAATGCCATAATCCCGATTATGTGGCTACACTTACGGCAAACGTCGAACGACAGGATTTAGGTACGGGATTATCAATGGGATATCAAGACAGGTGTGGCCCGTGCATCACTATCACGACAGGTGTGGCCCGTTCATCACTCTGTAACTTATTGCTAACTGCGTCCCGCGGTTTCACCCGCTTTGCTGGACGAAGGGGCGAACTTACGTGTGCAATGCGAGTACCGCATATGCAGGACGTCTGTCCCGTGGATGTAGTGGTACAGAGTCTTCTCTATCAGGTCCTGGGGCTCGTACCCGGTCAGGGAGGCGACCCTGGGGGCAAACAAACACACAGTGTTGCCATTATTGTCGATTTCAATGTTAGATTTGATGCGCTTTTTCAGCGCCTTCGGTAGTTTTGAAATAGGTTATTTTTTCCTATTTTTTTTATTTTAACACTGATTGTAACTACCTACCCTCATTATCAATAGCCCTCCACTCCGCAGCCCTCTACCCTCGACTGCATCGAGAGACCGCTCTCCGTTACAACGCTAATTGGCGAGAGCGGTTCTTTACACAGCCGCTTTTTCGGATGAAAGACAATAGCCATAGAACACTTGTGTTAGGGGTTAGGTTACTGTATTGCTTGTTTTGTTAATTTGTAAGGTTAAGTTAAACTGCTCAATTTTAATTTAAAACCTATATTTATTAGTATAAATCAAGGTCGAGTTAGTTAAGAAGAATAAGATTTATGACTGAAGAATGGCTCAGCCTATTTTCATGATCTGTGCTTTGTTGGATTCGTCTTTGCTCCGATTAGCAGGATAACTATTAAAAAAAATAGGGAAAATTTACGAAAAAGAGATAATAACTGTAATTAGCTAGAAGCGCCTCGCAGTTTCACCCGCGTTAACTACTATCTCGCGGGAACCGTTAATTTTTACGGGATAAAAAGTAGCCTATGTCGCCCGGGGATAGTGTAGCTTCCCAGCAGTGAAAGAATTTTTCAAAGCGTACAGTAGCTTCGGAGCCTATTCAGTGCAAATAAACAATCAAATCTTGCCTCTTTATAATATTATTATAGATTTTGTCATAAATTTTTGGAATGACTTGACAATATTGACAGAACAACGTCTGTCGAGCCAGCTATTTAGAAATTAATTAAAGAACGTTTAGAAAAAGGTAGTCGCTATTCTGTTCCCACCGAGGTGTTTAATATTATACATGTACAGGATGTCCGCTATTGTGGAGGGTAACGAGCGCCAATTACCGATGAGGGCGCAGTGAAAAGCTTTGTTTTTTGAACACCCTCGCTCTAGATGGACAGAAGTGGCGTTGAGTTGAGATTAGTGTAGATTTTTTATTATTATTTAGCAGTTTTTATATAAGGAAAGAAGGGGGAGGGGAGGCTATGTATATAAAATTAGAGAAAACCATTTGCTAGCCTACACTTGATTTTCTAAAGTCTTTAGTGTTGATAATGATTAAATAGTACGATGTATTTGCAGGATGTATTACATTTTAGCAAGGACTGAATTATTTTGTGACGCACTTATACGCGATATAGTAATTTTACAAATAAAATATAAGGGGGTTTTGTTATATTGTTACTTTCGATGAAGCTAGGTAGGTACCTATTTAAGTTTCTTCTGTTGCAAAATAACTGAATGAATGAAATAGTTTCTAATTATGAAAGAAATACTGCAAGCTAATAATTAAAAACTTAATTATGGAAATCTGGCAAGAGCGATCACACAATATTTTATTTTTTACAATCAAAGTCTATTTGTTACAACAATGCGGTTTGAATGTGACACAATATGAACTTATCTATTTCAAAATTATAAATAATAAGCTGTTTCTTTACTATTAAAATGTGACAAAATAGATAGTAAAATACAATTCGACGACATTTTATTCCGAAACAATTATATCATTAAAAAAATATACCTACAAAGCGAAAAAAGCGGTGGTAGCCTAGTGGGCGAACGTCCGCCTTCGAAAACGGAGGTGGCGAGTTCAAATCCCAGTGCGGGCATGTACCAATGTGTTTCTTGTTAAAACATATGTACGTAATTATCACTCGCTTTTCGGTGAAGGAAAACATCGTGAGGAAACCAACATGCCCGAGAATTATTTCGGAGGCATGTTATCCCCCAATCCGGACTAGGCCCCCGTGGTGGATTATGGCCTAACCCTCCTCACGATAGTGAGGGGAGGCCTTTGCCCAGCAGTGGGACAGTTACAGGCTGAATTATTATATATTATACCTACAGCAATAATATTTGCCGTTGTTAAATACACCAAAATCACTCCAAATTTTAGTAACAATGTCCACTCCACAGCTGACTTCCCGGTAAAATATTACATCATCAATATTTTTAAAACAATTCGTATCCACGGCCATCTTTGTGCTGACAACGCGGAAGCGAATCTCCTTTCCGAGCCCTTTGGCACGTACGATGTGACAAAGTTATTTTTGCAGTTGTTTTAGAATTTATTGCGAACTATCTTTTGCCGGTGGACATGCCTCTCATGCTTACTCATTAATTTCGCTAGAAACAGCGGCATGAAAACTTGCAGTAGGTACGTACTTATGTTTCCACACTACTGCTTTTTAGGCTTCCGTATCCAAAGGGTAAAACGGGACCCTATTACTAAGACTCCGCTATCCGTCCGTCTGTCTGTCTGTATTTCAAGAAACGTGATAGTTAGACAGTTGAAATTTTCACAGTTGATGCATTTCTATTGACGCTATAACAAAAAATACAAAAAAAATATGCCTTTTTTAAAGATAATGTTACGGAACACTTCGCGCGCGGGTCCGACACGCACTTGACCGGTTTTTTACTAGTTAAAGTTTGGTATCTGAATAAGGCATCACTTTCAAAACAGTGTCGTGTTCCGAGCAGCTGTCGCTCAGGTGTGCGTGTGCACAAATCCTTGTTTTGTAATGTAACACCTCTGGTATATGCTTTCCTGGTACTTTATCTATTGTTAAATAATAGTAAACTGATAGATTATTATTGTATTTTGATAAAATTGATGATAGTAAGACTTGTGTGGTCTTTGGTTTATCGAGTTATTTTTAGTTTATAGAAATTCCGTGGGTTTTATAAGACTGTATTTTTGTAGTTCGTAGTATGACATCCCGATGCAGGCTATGTCGAAAGTACGGTAGTTCGATCCGATGTACGATATTATTGAAGAAGTTCGATGAACGCTGTATCGATATTGCTATATCGAAAGTACAGGAGTTCGTACGTTAGTTCAAAACTACGTGTGTTCGATGTACGCTATATTGAAGAAGTTCGATGTATGTTACTTTGAAGAACGCTATATCGAAAGTACCTACAAGACGTCGATGGTTAGTTCGAAAGTACCTACGCGAGCTCGATGTATGCTATATCGAAAGTACAGGAGGTCGTACGTTAGTTCAAAAATACGTGAGTTCGTTGTATGTTACTTATTGTTACCATTATGACTGTGTTCTCAAAGTAGTCAAGTAAAGTGAAGTCGCGGTCAATTTGTCGCATTTGACCACTAGTCGAAGGTGTTGAACATGCTAAGAGAAAAAAAAAATAAAAAAAAAAGAATTTCCTAAAGCTGAAAACATTAATAAGCTCTAAATATAAAGCGTATAGTCCACCGCCGATAACTCAACGCATTCCAAGAACGCCGTACTCTGGTTGAACAATGGTCGACCAAAGTGTGTTTCCATTGGTTCATTAGGGACGACATTTTCATTAGTATGAAGCCGTGTTTGAGCTCAATACTCAATAGTTTATTGCAACATAATTATTATGTTTATAAAATATCCTGAACATATGAATGACAACAATTAAGTGCAGTACGGACCGATTCATATAACAATTTCTTAAAAATTAGTAAGTAATTTATCATTAAATAACTCGTACCGTCTTACTAAAAAACAATCGAGAGGTGTCAAGGCAAGGGACACCCGGATGGAACGAAGTTCCTTTCGACACTGACAGGATTCATTATTATTTTAATATTATTTTTTATTATTTATTATGTACAAAACACCTGAACACACTCAACAACAATAATCGTCGCGACACCACACTGTTCAATGCGAAATAGAAATGAAAATATCTGGCTTCCTTTCTATAAGAGAGAGAGAGAGAGAGAGAGAGAGAGAGAGAGAGACAGACAGAGAAACATGCGCACGCAGCAAAGCTTAGCAAAAAGTGTCGTTACAACTGTTCGTGAGATTTGTTTCCGTCTAGCCCCCTTTAAGGAACTTCGTTCCAAAATGTAAACCAGAGATGAAAAGGTGTCTAAATATTCTCACCACAAATCGACGTCTAACCCTCGCTTTTACTAGCTCAATAACAAACTTACAAGTAAAATAATTAGGAATGCCAGGATTGAGTACCTAACGTCCGAAATTAATAATCAATCCTAATCCAAATTTTGTTATCTGGGATTGATATCACAATCCATTTTAGGGTCAAACGTGCCAATAACCGATCCGTGGTTTGGTTTATGAAGGCACGCAGGATCGATCGAACGATAGGCAGCAATCCAAGATCGATTTTAATCTTGGATAGAAGATACAATAATTAATTTCGAGCGTAAGAAAACGCGAGTGATAGACGTCGATATTGTGGAATGAAATTTTATAAATATCTGCTAAAAAAATCGTCGGAAGATTTGCCGGCGAGTCCGCGACATTGGACACGTACGACGCAACTTCAACATAACATTATAGTTCACGGCAATAAAAGCGCATGACACGGCGCGACCTTACAACGCACGGTTAGGGTTTCGCGGAAACCCATACAGGGACCTATGGGGACCTAAAACGTTGGGCTATTTTTCAAAGTATCAATATGGAGATGTTCCAAGCAAGAAGACATTTTTAAAAAGTTTCACTTGTTGTGTTTTGTTATGGTATGACCAGCATTTGAGAGGGCGATTTGATAATTGCTAATAATGTGATAATTACCCAATAGGTGATAGTTCGATACACAATAGTAGAGTACATAATAATATTGATATAGGATAAATATCATAACTAATTATACTTGGCCCGATATAGCTTGTCATCTTATCTAACTACTTAATATTATAAATGCAAAAGTCTGTGTTTATGTTTGATCGATTTGCATGAAATTTGGTATGCAAATAGGTTATCTCCCAATTTAACACATAGGCTACTGTAAATCCTGAAAAAATATAGTGCTCCCGTCCACGCGAGTGAAACCGCGGGTGCAGCTAGTTATTTATAATGCCCGGGCATTACGATGCCCGTATTAATAATTTGCTTTGGAACATTAGGCCATATTCCACCAACCCATCGTGGATAAAGCCCCAAACCACCAAACAAACATTTGAAAAATCTTAACTACCCGACTGTCACGGAATGATTGTTTTTTGACAGGACGCCTGTCAATGTCGAGTCACCTATACTTAGTCTGATTTTTAATCTCATGGAGTAATAATCTCTCTATGGCCCGTATTAAATCAAACTTAGCTCTGAGAGCTATCTTCAGTGTGTACTTGCTCGTTAGTTCTATTTAATATATATACATCTGTTGTAGATTAGGAACAGAAACTTACATGATATCTGGCAAATTAATAAATGACACCTATCCGATTATGACACAATTGACACATACAAGACAGTATCTAGTAGCCACTCGTACATCTCAATATCCATTTAATAGCAACGATTTCAAGATGTAGATTACATTTTGAGTGTGGATCAGCTGATAGCGCACTTGGTAGCGCTATTGAGGTTCATTTATTAATACGGGCCCTATATATACTTAGTCTGGTTTTTAATGTCATGGAGTAAACATATTATCTCTGTATCTCACTAATCTCATCTCATCTCATTTCGATTACCAATTTTACTCGAATCTGGCTATACATAGAAACAAATCGATTATTTAACAATAATATGTCCACGTATGCAAATCAGGACGTCTCTCGATGTTGAGTCACCTACTATAGTCCTTATGGAGTAATAATCTCTCTCTATCTCACTCATCTCATCTCATTTCGATTACCATTAATTGTACTCCATGAGCTTAAAAACGCCACTAAGTATATATTTTATTTATATAAATAACACGTCACGTTGTTTGTCCGCGATGGATTCCTAAACCACATAACCGATTTTAATCAAATTTGCACACCGTGTGCAGTTAGATCTAACTTGAAAGATAGGATAGCTTACATCTCAATTTATAGTCGCAATAACAAAACCCTTAGCCGCAGCAACGCGTGGCCGTGTCTGCTAGTATGACTATATCTTTAGACCTACGGGCGAAATTAATAATCAATCCCAATCCACATTTTGCTATCTGGGATTGATATCACAATCCATTTTAGGGTCAAACGTGCCAATAACCGATCCGTGGATTGGTTTATTAAGGTATGCAGGTTGGAGATCGATCTAACGATAGGCAGCAATCCAAGATCGATTTTAATCTTGGATACAAGATACAATATTAATTTCGGGCGATAGTCTAGGCATGACTCACCTGGCGTCCAGGAATATGAGCCGCATGTCCAGCGAAGCCCTGAACATGAACATGTTGGAGTGCAGCTTGAGCTCGGTGACGGCGGAGGGCGGCAGCGAGTGCCCCACCGCCACCAGCCCCAGCGCCGCCGAGCCCGAGCCCGAGCCGAACCGCCGCGCGCGCAGGTAGCCCGAGCAGTGGATCACCTGCACGCGAGGTCTATGAGTGGGTGCATACATCTATGGGCTTAGGGTGCAGACATCTATGAGTTCTGGGTACATAGATGTATGAGTTCTGGGTGCATAGATGTATGAGTTCTGGATACATAGATGTATGGGCTGAGTTCATAAATCTAAGTATGAGTTTTTGATGTATGGTATGGGTTTGGGGTACATACCAACATGTATGAGTTCTCGGTACATAGATGTATGAGTTCAGGGTAATGAGATCTATGGGTTTAGAGTTCATTGATCTATGAGTTTTGGATGTACGGTATGGGTTTAGGGTACATAGTTGTATGAGTTCTGGGTACATAGATGTATGAGTTCAGGGTACTTACATCTATAAGTTTAGGGTACATAGATATATACATTTTAGATAGGTACATGGATATTAATGAGTTCTGAATATATGGTGAGTGTCATAGATGGTTACTTTCTGAGCAGCTACGTAGTTTATTATAGATCTTGTAAGTAAGGTAAAGAATCCAGTAATGACCCTTCCCAAGAATATGCAACTAAAATGTAGGCCATTAGTACAATGTAGTAGTAGGCCAGTAATTCCCTAACTATTAAAACACTACCCCAGTTCGCACCACAATCCCTAATACCCGAAACGCGTAACAACTTTACGGGATTAATATCAAATCCTAACAATTACACTATACGTTTGTATTGCGAATGGAAATCCTTTCCGAGGGAGACAAGCTCAATTGAATGCATTGTGTGGAATACTAGAGTACCTCGGGTTGAGTACTGGTGAGTAGAAAATACATAATAATATTTTGTTTATTATTACCATGTCATACTGATTTTTTTGTTTTCTAAATATGTATATATTTTTAGAATATATGTGTTATATTCTTTTTTCTACTTAGTTGAAGTTGTTGTATGTTTGGGTTATCTTGCAAAATGCATTTTACAAAATTTTTGTTAAAATATTCGAAGTAATAAGTAATCGAAGAACAAAATAAACCAAGAAAAATACGAAAAAAAACAATTGAAATGTTTTAAAATGGTATTCCAAGAGGCAACGGTCCTAACTGCAAAAACATGATAAAAAACCAATCACTTCTGCCCCCGCCAGTCCAAGCCCTCTATAATGTTAATGCCCACTCAGCATGTTTGTATAATTGACCGTGCGCAGTTTTAGCGGAGGGTGACGACTGGTGCGCTCACCCTATTTTACGAAGCGGTGTGCGCGTTTGAGTGTTACGAAAAGGATTTAGATTATAATAATAATTGTCTATGACCCAGACCTTTTTTAAGAATAAAAAAAAATATATTAAATGTTTGCGCGGGAAAATTAGGTAGGTACCTGCTCATTTACTCGTATTACCTATTTTCCTATCTAAGGCACGACACTTTTCTAAAAGTTCCTTAGATTTTTTTTTACGTATATTCAAAATTAGAACTAACAAACTATAAACTGCGTGTCAAGACTACGGGTAGGAAAGAAAAGCAAAAATAGAGTTGGGGTAAATTAAATATCGATGTTATTTTAGTAGCAACATAACATTACATATACGAGGTAAATAATCTGTCCAAAAAACTTTTTTTTTGTTACATTGTTTTTTTAAATTCTCACACGTTTTTATTTTACTTCTCGTTTCGTATTGTAATTAATTATTAACACGTTCAACGCCATGACGGTCAATGGTGGGCGACACTCGACTTTAGCACTGGGCCAACCGAAAAACATGGAAACGGCCAAAAAACGTCATTGTGTTTTATTGGTTTAATGAATAGATTATACGTAAAAATACAAGTTTAATTCAACACAGGCTACGTAGTATTGTTTTTTAAAGAGTTACTGACCGTCGCCCAACATTGTCCGTCATGGCCCCTGTGGAGAGAAAACCGAAAAAACGTTGCAGGAGGCCGCGCGGTCCCCGCGTCGCCCACCCGCCCGCGCCTCACTCGTGCGCGATTTCGAATCGGGACGATTTTGGTTACCTTTTTAACGGGTATTGATTAGGTTTATTTGAATGTTTTAATAAAAACCCACAACATATTGGTAACACTATTGAACGATAACCTATTTCAACAGGTAGCCCTTTTAAAACCCACCAATTCGGGTTACGTATTGAAATGGTAACCATTATGATTTATTGTTTAGGGTATTAATCAAAAACCCAATCGGTTGGGTAGCCCCTTCAAATGGTATGACGGTAACCCATACCGGTTCGAAGCGGTGTAATTTGATCCCTCATGGCGTCGCATAAGTACAAAATAGCATGTTGACTAGCAAGCAACTAAAACTTGAAAACTAAACTACGTTGCACCAGCAAGTACCTATGGTCGTTATATCAATCAACTTAGAAATTTTTGGTGATCAATTTTATTGAAGTACAATTCCTTTTGTTTTGCCATTTTCCCTCCGAGCATACTCCCGCTGAACAAACATGATGAATGTTTATTCAAAATATAAAACTTACGCTCTAATCTAACCTATCTCAAGGCCTGTGCATTGTGCAATACCCGAAGAAACCAAATTGAAGGTGTTACCTTTTCAATTGAATACCAAAATGAAATGGTAACCCTTCAATGGGATCTTAATGAAAGGGTAGCCCATTTACTGGTTTTAAAGGCGAGGCTACTTGAAGAAGAGGTAACACTATATATTATTATGTGGCAGATAAATACTCCAAAATCCATTCGAAAGGGTTTAGCCTATTATTTTTTCTATTTATATTTTTTTTATCAAAATTGGTTCTGCCGGTATTATGTTGTAAAAAGTACCAAACAAATAAACCGTTTTAGATACTTAGGATTTATAATTTATGCTTTAATCTATCTAATATTTGGGTAATTATAGTAAAATCCATAACGTTTTTCTAAGAAAATGTAAGCAACAAGAAAACCAGCAAATTTTTCCTTAGCTGTGATTCGTTTGTAAAAACCAAGGCATATAGCTTAGACTGCAGGGCCGCGCGGGTCTCTCTTCATACAAATTAGTTAGATTTCTCTGTCCGCTGGCTCACCACAGAGGTTTAAAAACACGTCTGATGCGCGGTCACCAGTGGGCGACGCGGCCCGAACGGGAATGTTACCTGTCGCCCAACATTGACCGTCATGGCCTGAATGAAAATGACTGCTTTTTTTCTTGGCAGTGAACGTGTTAATAAAGAAATTAGAAGATAAGAACCGGCAAGAATAAGTCTAGCATTGCAACTTACTTTATACCCTGACGTGGTGAGACCGGCGTTCCTCTTGGCGAGCACGCATTTCATCCGGATGAAGAAGGCCCGTTCGCATTCTAAGTCCACTGTTGGGCCCCACGAGCCTCCCACGGGGTACCTGAATATAATGTATTGTTTTTATTTATTATTCGATACTTTAAAACTATTATTTTGGTCCCAAAAAAAGGAGAAAATGCGTCATCAGCCCAAGGATTCCGACGGGGCGGATGGCACAGACCAAGTACCTATTAATTAAGTAGTCACATCATTTTTCTTTTTCATATAAAGTAAATCCGTCATTAGATGTAAGAACTACAAACATGTTTTCATACTATTTTAGCTTTAAGATCTGTGGATTTTGTGAAATAAATAAATAAAATAATCCGCCTCGGTATTCGAGTTGCTATAATTATATAGGTACAATGAAAATGTGATGTTTCATACTATGTCTGATTAATTCCTTTGTCATTGATTGTACAATATGCCAGCGTTTGCCGAGCGAGCGCTGTTTATTGTGGCAACAAACAAGGGCTGTTTCCATAGATTCATAATTTCTTTTTTTTCTTTTTTTTTAAAACGTAGCTCCTCACTAAGATTGTTCCTGTGTCGTGGGTACCGTTTACAGATATATAATTTCACATGCACATCACACCCAATTATTATTGTATGACCACCAGTAATTATTCATGTCATTCGTCAATTCATTCATGTTTCATTAGTTTTTTTCATAGTTAATGAATTTTTTTATATCTACTACTTTACTTTGTTTTTTGGTCATGTGTTTGTCAAATGTTTTTCATTTAGTTCCATTTTAAATCAAAAGGGCGTCCCCTGGTCCACTCACCCTAGCGAAGGGTACTGGTGTCCGAGGTAGGAGTGTGGGTGCTGCAGGCTGAGCACCGCGCTCATCTCCTCGTGGTCAGCTTGGTGGATGTACTCGTAGATAGAGTTACCTGTCAGCTCCACCTGCAGACGTGGCTTTGGATAACTGGACGGCGATTTTTGTCAGTGGTCTGATGTGACCAAAATGGCCCGACTTTGTTAAAAACTGCGTAGAATGGAACGTAATCATGCGTTTTTTGTGGTCACAGCTGTGAAGTATTTTTATGTTGGTAGATGCAGTATGAGAATCCATAATACTTAATATATTTAGTTCATGCTACATTATTTTTGTATTAACCACACAGTAATAATTATTTGTGAGACTCTTTTATTGAGGCACAAAATAATCTTTCAATGTATAGTTATTGTTAATTCGACATTATTTTTATCTTCACTTTAAAGGTAATCATTGTTATAATAAGCAAAGCCACAAAACAAGTTTATTAGCAGAACAACAGTCTTTTTTTTTAATAAAGTCTGGGTAAAATAGTAGGTATGGCAAGTGACAAACCTGACTGAGACCAAGATGTACTGACGCCGTCTCACTAATATACATGATTTTCCCATCGGGGGCCACGACGAAGATGAACCCGTCCAGGGTCTGCAGCAGGTGGGACCCCAGCTCCCGGATGGAGAGCTCCCGGGGCTGCGGGGGCGGGGGCGAAGCGCCCCAGGCGTCGCCCAGACCTGGGGGGAAGATGGCTTTTGTAGATGTAACGAAACTGTGTATGGGAATATGGAACATTTTTATATAAAAAGTTATCTAGAGAGGTTTTTGCGAATTTTGTGGTACTTATTATCTATGTAATTTACTTAGTATCTGCTTAGCCGAACGCGAAAAAGGCGCGACTGTAATTGTGTATGATATTGTGATAAATAACTTTAAGGTCTGTAAATAAATTAGTATATGGTAGATATTTTAATAATAATCGATTATTATAGAGTAGCGCATGAGATAACATGTCAAAATCTTTCATGCTCTATACAAAATGATAACATGAAATTAATCGAAACAACTACCTACCTACGCTATAATACAAATTGCACACTTCATTTTATCGATAAAACATTACCTCATCACTAAAATATTCAAATGCCGAACGCACAGCACAACTGAAGAAAAGCTACTGGACCAAAATTAAAAAATAAAATTTAAGGCTGCCCACTCACCATCAGGAAATACCTGACGCATCTTCAAGTAGCTCGTCGTCAGTCTGATCACAGACGCCTTGTCCAGTTGTGATGTTATCGCAGAAGGCAGCGGCAGCAGTTTCGCGAGCTCCAAGAACTCCGCGTTTTCCTTTTCGCGTCGGGACCGCGCCGCGTTCTTGGATTTCTCTTTCATGATGGCCGCCGCGTACGGCTGATGCCGCGGGTTTTCCTTGCGGCAGGCTGGATAGAAAAAAAAAGTTAGTACCAACGTAGCAAATTTAAAAAGATAGTGGTTGGAAAAGGCGCGCAGTTTTCCTCATCGAAATTCGAATGATTGAATCGTTTTTTTTTTGTTTTAGTTATGCTTTTGCACAGTTCGTGCATTTAGCCAGTGTCAAGTTTAATATTTGAATTTCTTATTTTCACAATAGGAAAGTCATAGCATTAAAGCAATCCTCGTGGTCAAGTATCTAAACAAGTCGATTATTTACATTGTCAAAGTCATGATTATTAAAAGAAAACAACTGACTTAATATTATAGATTTCAAAGCACACAAATTATTAGTTTTAAAAACATCAACGCGTTCACGAACTTTAAAGTAACGTATAAAATATGTATTTAGGTAGATACTAATTGTTCACAAATTATTTTATTTAAGTACTGTGAATCATTTTAATTCATATCATTAACATCAGGAACAATATTATATAATTATTACATATTTCTGTTATTCTATTTGTCACTGTTTCTCTAAATAATTATCATGCAAAAAAAAAGGAACAGGGTATGTCTGGATGCTTTTATTTTGGTCTTTGTAACTTACACATTGCTTCAAAAATAATTTTACTACCTAAGTAGCATTACATTTTTGAAGCCATAAGAACATTCTTCAGTACGGAAAAATAATTGTATCTATTCCCTATCGTAATAATATATTCTACTGTACGCCACACCCAGTCACCAATACCCCAATATGTCTAAAAGGTAATCCGCCAATATATTAGAATTAAGGTTATGAAATGAATTATTCACGAAGGATGTTGTTTTCCCGCCAAAACACGGTGAATTTTCTCTCTGGTCTGTTTTCTTTTTTATTTCTCTAGTGGCAAAGGCGCGCGTCGTCTAGTGTCAGCCATAAATATTTATATCTAGTCGTTAGCGAGGGTGATGCAAATTTTTTGAATTTATAATTTTAGTTTGTGGTAGGGTAGGTCTAGAACTGAAAATCTGATTTAATAATTAGGCATGCAGTTTGCTATGGGCTAAAACCTCTTTTGCTCTTGATTATGTAAGGAGTTATTATCATTAATCCAAGCAGGTTGTCTTTAAATTAAATAGCCTTCTATCTATTGTACCTTCTTTGTCAACCGGTTAACGAATGGGTGCGTTACATATTACGACTATGAAAGCGTCACACTATTTTTAAACATACCCACATAATTTCGTTCATAAATAAGTACGTCTATAACAAAGCACTGGCCATTAACAAGTGTAACCGTTCGATTGGAATTCGCGCGTTCGCTTTTCAAACTTTACACTCGTTTATTTTTGTTTTGACTGGATTGGCCAGCCGGCCAGTGCGTAGGTAAGTATCGGAATTACTATTGTATGTACCTATGTAACCTGAGATTTTGTATGTTTTTAACTTATTATGAGAATAAAAGCGCTTAAAATAACATACAAGATAAATGACAATGTATCCGTTAAGCGGTGCTATGTTGTACAACTATTAGAATTTTATAACACATTTTAAATATTACGGTAAAAAGGCAATCCAAACTTTACTTACGGTAATCCATATCAACTTCTGTAGTATATTTGCTAAACAGCTTCTTGCACGGATATTTCATAATTTTAATATAATATTATTTTTTATTCAACCTTAAATACTTTCTGTGACGTTCTATGCTCTAGCTTTTCTTTATTCTATCTACAAATAAACTCAACCCCGAAGTCAAAGACGAAACTGCAAAAAAAAAGAAACGAATTGCACCTTACGCGATCAGTTTCAAGCGCTTACTGGCTGGATAGGAAGAAACACCTTCCTTCCTATGTCCGTTTTTGTAAAAAAAAAGAACAAGTCAGGTACAACAATAGAGCGGCCCGCATATCGATTTGACAGAAGATGTTTGACATCTCGATTGATTCGCATTGTGAATTGATAAGGTTGGGCAACGGTTAGGCGGGATTAACGGATTAAAAAAAACAACAACTTACCTATACTTATTTTTTACGGTTGAACGTTATCTTACAAAAAAATATAGACTCCAGACAAAACAAAATATAGAGGAAAATAATTATTAAGAAATAATAATATTGCCGTATAGAGTAAGTAATTGCATTTGAAAACAGTATTATAAAATAATATGTAACAGTATTGTTGTACTTAATTAGTACAAACAAAAAAAAACAAAGGTTTCTGTACTATATTTATTTTTTACCAAAAGTAGCCGCAATAAAACAATATTCATAAATATAACAGGTAAGACTAAATTTTAAGCAATTCTGCCTTTTTTGCATTACTGTCAGCGACCGTGGGAACCAAGTTGTCCAGTTGAAAGCATGAATGAATTTCTTATGAATTACTGTTATACAATACCTACCTATTTATAAATTTGCTGAAAATACTGCAGCAACATAACATTTTTATGTTTTAATCCAAAATAATAAGTTATTACTACTTGGTAGATAAACTCTGTGGACAAATGTGCGTAGGTAAGTTTTTGTTTGTTTAAATTTGCCGTCACCCGATAAAATATGATTAAAATAATTTAACGATTTTGTTTTTTCATGATAGTCAAAATTTCATACGCGAGTCAGTAATTAGTACTTATTATTTTAGTAGTCAAGTCGAAATCAACATCACTACTCAATAAAGTGGTGGATGCTTCACTGAAACTTCTTGGAAGTTTTGGAAAGAACACGCACATAGACCGTTTTCGAGTTACATAATATTATATCATTTGCTCGTCCACTTAATGAATATTCAATGATTAATATTCAAATTTGCTAAAAAAAAAACAAGTTTGAGAAAAAAAATATGACACTAACAACGACCTATTTGTGGTTTTCTGGTAGAGAACCTAATAATCTTATCTATCTTACTAATATATTAAGTATAAATGCGAAAGTTTGCGTGTTCATAATGTTTGTTAGTTCGTCACGCTCGAACGGCTGAATAGATTTTGATGAAATTTGATATGGAGATAGCCAACACCCTGGATTAACACATAGCCTACTTTTTATTCCGAAAACAGTGGGTAACACCGCGGAACACAGCTAGTAAACAATAACACAAACTAACTTACCAAATCAATCGATACTAGTTACTCGTATTTAAAAATAGAACTACCCAAATAAAATAAAATAAAACACTAACAACCTTCTTGTAATCTTCCTTTAGTAACGGCATTCGCGAGGACTCTCCAAGATTCAAATTACGAATTGTTAATTTTTTCCGCGTCTCAAATTCGCGCTGCCCTTTTCTCATTCATCCAAGATGGCGGCAGATATGCAAAATCTTATTCACAGATCTGTTTTATTGGTTTTTGTCCTTTTCAATGTGATTGAAGTGTGTCTGTGCATAATTAAGTGTTAAACATGACCCTTAACGCTTTTACGATCTTTGATAGTGGTAGGTTTAAATTATAAATACATTGTAGAGACTTTTGTGTTAGCAGCTGTTGCCTGTTCGGATTTATCGTTTTGAGTAGGAAGAGGTTCGCAATGAAAAAAAAAAGAAAGTGTTTTAGAGATGTAAACCTCTTTACTGAAGTTTATTTCCAAGTTACAGAGCAAATCGCTAGAACTCGCACGCACGACTTCGCTACTGAAGTGATGTAGTTTTTTTATCCTCTTGTTTGAAGGAGTAGGTACTTATGATATTTTATTGTAGTGATACCTATAATAAATCTCTTTTTCTCTAACACAAGGTGATGGAACGATTAAACAGATTGTTCGCATTAGTTTAACGAGCATTCGTTATCGATCTACCCTCAATTCCTCGCTCCCTCTAAAACAATAGGCGACGCGTGAGACCACCGCGGTGCCCGGATCCTTCGATCCGAGATAATCCTTCCTTTGAACGCACGTGTGCGGTGACGTATGTGAAGTAACTATTTAGTAATCTGTGGACTAAGTTGATAGGTTCTCTAAGATGGGGGCGCTGGCGCGACGCAAGCAATGTGCAACTGAGATTTGTTGAGTAAGTAACGTTTTTTTTGGCCGGTTAATTTGCGCACGGAGGTTGGTATGGAACAAGGAGTTTGCCTGCAAGTAGCGAATGTGTTTTTGTGAGTTTTATTGCATGGAGGTTGGTTGCTAAATGCTAGTAGGTATACCTACCTAATCTTATAAGTAGTATTTATTTCCTCTATCGTACTTACTTACGCAACGAATCTTTATGTTTTATGGAGTATTTTTTTGTGAGAAGGTTGCTGCGTTTTTTTTTTACTTTGTAGTTTGTATTTTATTGTAATTACCTTGTAATTTTTTGCAAGGAGGTGACAATTATAATTATGTTTGACAACATTGGCTATGTAAGATCTGAGATTATTGATCTGAGACTTGGCCAGTTTCAAGTTTAATGATATTATGTAGTTATAAATAGCATGAGTAGTAGGTACTTATTCCACAGATTACTCGAAATGTATGTTCATGAACTTCAGAGACCTTTACGCATTCCTCACTCGGGCACAGACTAATGGCAGGTATACCCTTCTAAAGGTAGTAAATCTATGGGTACCTATACCCTATCCAGAAGAAAGAAAGTGAATTTTTCTGACAGATGACAGATGTTACTTTCACAAAACTAAGTAATCCTAATCCAACCCTCGTAATTGGATAACAAGTCACCTGCAAACGATTTAAATAGCTTACAGGGCCCAAAAATTGGTTAAAATGATGTAAAAGCTTTAAGAAAATTACGCCATTATCTCATCGTGCGTGGGAAAGGACGACAGGTCTTCAGGCAAAAAAAAAATCGCGCCAAAAGTATTTGTCAACCTTTTTTGTTATTTTTTTTCAGAGACAGTCTTAATGGCATTGTTTCTGGCCGCAAAGACGGACGGACGCACGTGTCTATGGCCGGTTTTGCTTGTTTACAATTTTTTTTTGTGAACGTAGTAAGGCACCTGTAGCGTCATTCATACAGTTTTTTTTATTTAAAATAGATTGGTAATACGCTTCGTGGGAGTGGAAGGTGTTCGGTGACAGTTCTTTGTTTGATGACTCATGTGCATTGAATATTGAACAACAAATGAGTATTGTTTTCTGATAAGGTTTGTAGGTATTTGGTTATCTCTACCTAGAGCTGTAGTACAGAGTAGGTAGATACAGTCGTTTTAATATAAAAACATAACTTATTTTGTATTAGCTTTTGCATATTGTGAATTCGTCCACGCAGACTATTATTAAAATTTAATCACGGTAAAATGTATCCTTTGCCCGTCTTACAGGGTCTAATACTAAAAAAATATTATTCTCTATACCACATTTCATCAACGCTTAAGACGTTACAAAGTAACAATCTGGCAGACAGAGTATATAATATTCGCATTTATAAGGTTAGTAAGATAGAACTGAATTTTATGTATCACATTAAATGTCATTTGAATCCGTTAATTTGTTAACATCCGTTAAATAAACACTCACAGTTTAAAATATCTCTCATTAGTAAGTAAATAAAATAATATGTTATATCTCATGAATATCTTATAAAATATTATTAAGTACCAACATTACGGTAATTATCGACCGTGAGAAATGTGCGTGACCATTTCAAAGAGTTGTAACTCGTTACTCACACCTCCAAACCTGAAAAAACTCATTCATAAAATTCATAAACGACTACGCAGTAATTTTTGACACCGATTCCCACGCAAGTAAACACAAATAAGTGTGAATTACACAAAAACACGGTTTTTGCATCTCTATCCGTGAAATGGACAACAATATTAGTTTTACTGACGAATTTGTAAGTGTTCGAGCAAAGAGGTCCCAAACGCCTACACAAAAAGGCTGAAAACGCATCCGAAAAGTTTTAAAAGATATCGTTACAAGATATTGTTGTCTATGATGTTCTTTGTTTATATTGGTGACAGTGACAGGTCCTAAATGGCGGGAGCTCTTTGTTTTGCGCGGGAACGGAAGACGTCTAAAATTAGCAAAATTACAAAGGTATTTTTCTATTTCTTTTTCGGTAATACCAGCGTATAAATGTATAGTAGAGCAGCCGTATTTATTTTCACAATCATTCGATTAATAATTATCACGCTATCATGGATAACATAGAGCCTGACCCCCTCACTAGGGTTCCCTGGAGATTTAGGCAGTGCGGCACTAAGAGTGTCATTTCAATTGTACATGAACGATGGACTCTGAATCACAGATTATAGGATACCAGTATCTCTGAATAGGAATGTAGAGCTTCTTGGTTGGTGCTTTCTTTTCGATCTGGTGTACAAATTTCCGAAGCATGGAAGCGTTTTAGTCTCCTTTTCCTATCATCAACGCATTAAAGGAAAACATCCTTTTCCCAACTCTAGCTATAATAATCAGTTCAATACTCTGTAGGTACCTAATTAATTTACATGATGTACCTATGTAAATTCATTTTTTTTCTTTAGCGTTTAGCATACCTATAGAAAAAGCTCGATATATTTTTTTATTTTGGCCATGGTGCATGGTGCTGTTTGCACATTATGCCAATTGGCTAACATAAAATAAAAAATTTAAATTTTTCAATGCTGAAATCACTTAGGTACTTGCGTATCAACAAAAATGCCGGAAAACAATTAACGTAAACCCCTACCTACCAGATGTTGCAACCGGATTAAGTGCCCCGACTCATAATGACATAATGCCTGAAGCCACTACATTCTAATCCCGGTGTTACCAACTAAATGTATTGCCAGTGGAAAAAATGGGTGATTTACGCGCGCTTCCTCTGAGTTAGTGTTGTTTTCTCACCTTTGGCTGGAGGATTATTGGTTTGAGGAAGTGTTGGTGTTGTTGGGGTAGCCAGTTTTTAAATGTTTTAGCCCAAAAATTAGGGAGAGCTTATTTCGGTAAACGAAAACTTCGTTGGGAAACCAACTTGCCCGAGAATTATTTCGGAGGAATTATCCACCAATCCGGACCGTCCCCGTGGTGGATTATGGCCTAATCCTCGTCACGACAGTGATGGGAGGCCTTTGTCCAGCAGTGGGGCAGTACAGACTGAATTATTTATTAATTATAGCCAGCATTTTGGGAACGTTGCCCATTGGTAGCGGGTTATTAGATTAGGTTTATTTCGTTTTAGTATTTAGTTTTTATTTTGTGTTTGTGGTAATTATTTGTGTTAGTTAATTATGCTTTTGCTTGTTGAATAAATTGACAGTTTAAACCCATACTATTCACGTCCGCGCCGCTTAACAAATTTTGGTTTAGAGATAATTATTGCACCTTATAGGTATAGAGAAGGACATAATGATATTATACGTTTTTAAAGTACCTAGCATTCGATTGATTTTATTTGTAGCATTTAATCACTATCCAGAGTTAGTACTAATTTTCAGTATTTTTTAGAGATGATTTAATTTTCTTAATGGTGACATCACCCGCCATAATTAGGGTACAGCAGTGCACCGAGTAGGAACCATGTCATCGCCCAACGAAGCCGCGATAGCCACATAAGCCACATTGTTGCGAGAACGTGACCCTAGCCGTAAATACTAGGGCTCCACTACGATCGAGGCACGTACGGCCAACGTTAAGGAAGAATAACCACTACTTTGTAGGAAATTAGAGTTCAGTTAGTAGCTCTTCAAACAATATTTTTAATAAAACAAAGTCGTGTTAGTTACACCATTTAAAAGTCAAGAGGAGCTGCATCGATTTTAATGTTGAGAAAAATTATAATTTGTTTGGACGCTTGTCAGGACTTCGCTTGACAGGTTTCGTATATTTTTAACACGCATTATTAGCTTTACTTGCTTCACTAACTTTACTAACTTTCACAAACTTTACTATAAAACAATGTAGAAGTCAATTTTAACCATCATTGCGATACAATGCAATGGTGTTGTACCTACATTAGCATTTACCACTGGGAACGGGGTATTTACCATGCAGAAGTTTAATCGTGCAAAACAAAATATAATTCAATCTGTGTACTCTAAAATCAGTTACGGAACCCGCAAATGAACTAGCCGCTCGCGCTTCACCGAGTGCTAAACTTAGCTGCAACGAGTAATTTGCAAACTGAGAGTGATTTTCTGTGATTTATTTATTGGTTTACAAGTTGCTAACAGTAACGTAGTTAGCTTGGCCGAGGTTTGATAATATATATATTTATAAAAATCAAATGCTGTTCGTGTGTCTCGCTAAAACTCGAGAACGGCTGGATCGATTTGGCTGATTTTGGTCTTGAATGATTTGTGGAAGTCCAGGTAAGGTTTAAAAGGAGAATTTTATCACTATTCCACGCGAACGAAGTCGCGGGCACAGCTAGTAATCATATATTTATATAGATGTGTGTGCCCCGAAATCTGAAACGAGGATATTCGCCAAAGAACTAAAGTTTACGACATAGCTCTCAGGGTTTGCAAGCTGAAGTGGATATGGGCAGGCCACATCGCTCGTAGAACTGACAACCGCTGGGGAAGGAAGGTTCTAGAGTGGCGACCGCGGACTGGAAGACGCAGTGTAGGTAGGCCTCCCACTAGATGGGCCGACGACATCAAAAGAGTCGCAGGCAACCGGTGGATGCAAGTGGCGAATTGTCGTTCGGTGTGGCGGTCTAAGGGGGAGGCCTGTGTTCAGCAGTGGACGTCTGATGAAGATGATATATATTTATGGGAGGGATAAAAAGTAGTCTTGTTATGCCAATGCCTATCGTAAATTGTCGCATTTTAGAATATTAGTATGGATGGCACAATTTATTTAATTGTCTGATTCATTTTATAGTAAAATATTTAATTTTTGTAACACTTCTTTTTCGGTTCGCGAAAGTTAAGAACTTATTCATGAAAATATGTAGAATCAAGTCAAGCTATTTTCATGCGAGTCTCCCTTACAGAATAATAACATCTATTACTTACCTACCTAAAACTGTTTATAACTGAATGGTAGGTTTTATATTTTCAGCCTTAATTTGTTAGTGCTTTGATTATTTGTTAACAAAGGTTTTGGTCATTGTGTTGCCATTATATTATGTTTCAAAAATGTCCTAAGTATATTATAAAAAAAAATACTACTTAATGGTGACGTTTCAAATCCAACAATAAAAACGCAGCATATCTTCACCCTCACGCATAACACTTCGATGCGGTATGCAACAAACTCCTAGTTCACACTATAATCCCGCCTAATGGCGAATCCGTGACTCCTAGAATGCACACCGGTGCAATAAAAACAAATATAGACCTAAACACAACAAATAAAAAGAAAAAATGTCAAAAACGCCCGCCATGTTGGACGCCCTCACGTACGCTTCCCGCCAAATCTTTACAGATCGTTTTAGTACGTGACGTTCGGGGGTTTTTGAACGAGTTTCTTTTTTTTCTAAATTTTAACATTTTAAACAAATCAATTGGATATGGAGCTTTTTCTTTCTAAATTATGTCAATGATATGTTTGCCTGCCAGTGTTCTGTTTTGTCTATGCAAACGTTTTCATTCATCCAACGGATTTGTAGACCTTTTTGGTTTCATTGACCATAAAGAGTTTTCGATTTGAGATCGTAAGACAATATAAGACAGAATCTTGAAACTAATCGTAAAGTAGAGTACATTCATCATCATCATCGGCCTGAAGACGTCCACTGCTGAACATAGGCCTCCCATTTAGACCGCCACACCGAACGACAATTTTCCACTTGCATCCACCGGTTGCCTGCGACTCTTTTGATGTCGTCGGCCCATCTAGTGGGAGGCCTACCTACTCTGCGTCTTCCAGTCCGCGGTCGCCACTCTAGAACCTTCCTTCCCCAGCGGTTGTCAGTTCTACGAGCGATGTGGCCTGCCCATTGCCACTTCAGCTGGTTCACTTAAGAGTGCAATAATAAGAGTGCTTATATTAGAAGAGTGGCGTAAAACTGTATGCCTATTTTATCGTAGAGCAAAATAGCAACGACGTGACGGACTATTTCCACTCGTTCGTTACCAACTACGGTTGCGGTTTCATTTTCATGATTTGGGAATGTTTTAATTCTTTTTTTATTTTTTATTTTTTTGTATTCTAGTTCTAATTCTTCTTCACCTTTAAATTTTTGTAGCTTCAGTGGTAGGGTGGCAAATATTCATGCCAATAAAATTAAATATGACTTACACTGCGAAGAACAAAAGTTACAAGTTAGACTAGAATGTATGGAGAAACAGAGTCAAATTTAGTTAATTTTTTCATAAATTTTATATGTTTGCTAATTGCTTGTTTGTTGTACTTAGTTTACAGGTTTCAAACAATAGCCCGTTCCATTATTTTAATTAACATTTAATAATAGGTACGCTACAGATACCTAACTATAAGTATACGATAAACACGCACTATGGTCTAAGAGATAAGGGATAATTTTCAAAAATTTACGTCATCATCATGTTTTATGAGCAAAAGACTTCAACGCGCTCCTTTTAATTAGCAAATTTCATAGAAAATAAAACCCAATAAAAAACATTAAACATTTCATTTTTTCATCAATTTAAAACGAATTAAAAAGGGATAGGTACATACTCATACTATAAAAAATAAACTACATTAGTACCTATAGTTCTTGTGATTTACTTATTTCAGGTGTTTTTTGATACATTTCAAACAGAATGACGTGTTACGGTTACAGTTCGGATACATACAGGTTTATAACAGAGTCATCCAGTTCACAGGCCACCGATAAAAAGAAAAAACAATTTCTTAGAAAGGAGGTTCCACACCGTCGGCCATTTTCTTTTTTTATTCTTATTTGTCTACGGCCAAGATGGCTACCGTCTCGCGCGCTGTTTGACAAGTCAATATAAAGTGAGAATTTTGTTTGTATTTTCTTTCGTATGGGAATCGCTAGGTTCCGTAGGGGTTTAAAGCTATGGTAGGAGAGATCATAGTTTGTTGTTGTAGCTATGAGGGCAGTGTAAGCTGACTCTTGCGTTGCTTGGTCAACATTTACAAAGAGAAACGTGAGAAAATTTCATTGATCTGCTCTTATTTCAGAGAATTTTCAGTGTTACGATGCTTTCTTATCTGCTGAAACATTTTCTACAGATAGGTATAGGTACTGCTTACTATTCCTCATGTCTCTAGATTTAATTATTGTGTCGCCAATAAACTATTACTCTTACATTATTATATAATACTAGCAGACACAGCCACGCGTTGCTGTGGCTAAGGTTTTTGTTATTGCGACTATAAATCATTGAGATGTAAGCTATCCTATCTTTTAAGTTAGATCAAACTGCAAACGGTGTGCAAATTTGATTAAAATCTGTTAAGTAGTTTAGGAGTCCATCGCGGACAAACGACGTGACGCGTAATTTATATAAATTAAGATTTTATAACAAGCTGCGCCTTACGGGGTTTCCTGCGGAATTATAGTAGACGCGGGTGGAACTGGGCACGGCTAGTTTATAATATGTTATGGAGAAGGGTCCATACATAACTTACTTCCATGTCCATCCATATACATACCTAGATGTATGGAAGTTTGAATAAAGAAAAACCATTGATATGACTATATAAAGGGCGGTACCCTAAAACAATCCAGCCACCGTAATTACCATTCCTGATGGCTGTGCTAATGGGAAGAAATTGTTAATACACAACCATAGACAAGACATTTAAAGATTTCAGTAAAATATTTAAACTTAATTTAAACTTTACTGCTAAGTAATAAAGCTCAATATATCAACACGGTAAGTAAAATATTCTCATTTGTTATCGAAGAGCTTTGACGAATTTGAGCTCTAATGGTAAGATATAGGGTTTGGAATGGCTCGGAAAAGTACAAAAGCTGTAATTATTGACCACCTGCATACGCAAAGACCACTTTCCTTTAATTATATGCAAATAGAGTTCTTAATGTGTGTGTGTGTGTTTTTTTTAAAGGAAAGGGACCGCTATGTGCCCTTTGAAAACATTTGCGAGCCGCCTCAAGAGTAAACAGCTAAATTTTTCTTAATTATGTTTGCTCTTATGTAGTTTGCTAAAGCATTATTTATGTAAAGATCTTCTAATGTACTTGTATGCAAATTTTATATAAAAAATATGTTGAGGTATGTACAGAGACGAGGAGCATGATTTTAGTAAATTTCTTGTTCTATCTATATTACAAGGAAAATAATCAAATACATACCCGTCAGACATTTTTAAAAGGCTGATTAATTAGAATATTTTTTAATTATGGCTATAAGAACACGCTCGATCAATGGGACCTATTTGGAACCGTAACATTGTGATTTCATTACTCTAATTTACGTGAATACATTTGATAGGTACTTAGTATATTCCATTACACCTTCCAAAAAAAAACATATAAGTTCAGCCGTTTAGGAGCTATACAATGCCACAGACAGACACACAGATAGATATCACGTTAAACTTATAACACCTCTCTGCGTTGGGGGTTAAAAATAGGAAATTATAAGGGTTACCTGTACTTTTTTCACTTTTCATTGTAATAATCCTGTAATTATGGCACCCCTAAATAAATTTAGAAAATAATCACAACTAAAACACAAAACGTCTGGCTGTACACAAAACGTCGGCCAAAATCACGCAAAATATGAAAAAAATAATATTGTCTATTACAGGAAAACCGCGGGAAACGAGCGCGCGAGCTCGATGCAACTGTCAGATTAATTAAAACAATTGCAAGATTTTGATGCCAATTTCTCTTCTTCCGCGTTTAAAATCAATGTCAAAGTTTAGCGGCGTCAGCGGTTCGCGCCTCGCACCTTTGTGACTTGTAGGTACAATACCTAAAGGTTGCATGCACACATTGTTACTGCCCTCGTTATAGATAAACTGTTTGCATAATATAAATGTTTCTTTTCATTTCTTGTGACATACGACCTTGATAAAAAATTGTGTGTGGTAAAAATAGGTGACGTCACCCTTCAGGGCATAGCAACTTCTTGGCTAACTTTACCTTTTGCTGTAACTACAAGCTGGTATCACAGAACAGAGAATAATAATGTTAAAAAATTAAGTAGGTATACCTACCACAACTACTGAATTTAAAAAATAAATATGGCGTCACGATCCCGACACACGAAAGAGAAAGACAAGATCACGACCCATCCTGACGAATAACCGTACTTAGGTATATTTTAACTATCTGTACAAATAAATAAAATTGAAGCTGTTTGTTTTTAATATCAAAATAACAGCCATTTACTTAATACTAATATTAAAAAATATTCGTTTGTTACGGCAAAAAAAAAATAGTTTAGTCTCTTTGTCTATTTTTTCCGGATCTCCAAAACGGCTGGACCGATTTTGACGGCTCACAGATAGCTGATGTCGTAAAGGTACCGAACTTATTTGTTGGTCAACGCGAGGGAAAATGCGTGGCACAGCTTATTACTGACTACCCATAACTGTAGTGTGTACCATAAAAAAGCTATCTGTCTCTATGGAATCAAGAGTTACGACGACTATGTAATGGTCCCACAATCTACTATCTACCTAGATGTTCAAACCGACTAGTATTGTTGTAAATTAAATTACAAAATAACTTTAAATTAATGTATAAGAATAATATAGAAATAAATTTACAATTACAATAAAAATAATCGTTTGTACGTAAGCTCCGGTCGTTATATCATAAACAATATAGAGGGACAATGGCGCTCCGAACAGCCAGTACGTGAGGCTGAATAAGTTGCTTTGCCTTTGTCTATGCCGATCGATGACGATAACACGTTAATTATGACACTTCGCTTTTTTATTGGGGTTAAAATCTTGCTCTTGCTCGGGCTTGTAGCTTGTAACGTGTTGTCCCATAAAACTTACCCACTTTTTATTGTGTTATGTCACTCTGGTTAAAACTGGTTTATATGTAGGTACCTAATAAATGGGAGGTAATTATGATCTAGATTATATATCAAAGATGAAGAGGAATCTTTTTAACATAGGTACCTACCTAGCGAATAACAAAACCTTAGAGAGCCAACCAGAGAACCAACAACGCTCATTCATTCATATTATCAGCTTACCAATAAGCGTTCGAGATTCAAACGGTGACAAATAATAAATCAGGATTGGACAAAAGAGGTTGCTACGCGTCGCTTGCAATTATTGTCTATGGAACGTGACGCGGAAAGCGCGAGTCGAATTATACGTTTGCCGCCGGTGTGAATGTGGGTCGGGTCTGTAGTTTTTTCTTGGCTAGACGCGTAGCAGACTGGTCGTAGAGGCTGAAAATACTTTAGTAGGTACTTTACATTGATATACCTACCTACCTATAATTTATTACTAGGCTTGCCTACTTTATTGAGATAATGAAAGGTCACTTTACATTAGTTTATCTGATTGCGAGAAAATAGGCAGTATTTCACGAACTGTCGCTTTTCCCGCCCGCATCATCATGTAGAAACTCGGGCAAGACAAAACAGTCCAAATAATAATGTGCGCTTGGGTTTGAATACAAGGCCTGTTTTTGAACGAACAAAAGTAAAGAAATTAAATTAACACTAAGCAAATTCATCACTGCCAAAATTAGACAGACAGACCGACCTCTATGGATCTAAGTAGATCTAGGTGGGAGGAGATGGCACGCCCATCGCTCCGCCTAGGTCCGAGCCAAGGTGACACGACTTGAAGATTGCACTTTGCAATCAATTCAGGTTGGCGGTGGACGTTTTACTTACTCGTAGGTGTTATTTTTATTTTAGGGTAGGTACTTGACACTGGCTGAATGCGGAGTCATATTTAAGTCATTACGAATAAAAAAAATTAAGCTGCCTACCTACTTGCTAATGCTATGTAATAGCTTTTTTTTTTCTAGTCTCTGCCGACCCCGACGGGAACAAGGCTTGACCTATGTTTTCCAAAATTTAAAAACAGGTAAGCTCTTATAGTTGTATAAATACGACTATAATTATTATTAAGTATAGCTTATTTAATTAGATAAAAATACTTACACTATTTATCTACTGTAGAGCATAAGTTATACTTACTTTACTTAGAAAAATAACGCAATAAAGTTAAAAAGAAAATAGAAATAATGTTACAGTTATTAGATTCATTTATATTTTATAATCATTTGATTGATATCACTTTTTCATCTGACTGTAATTTGCGCGTGCGGTCGAGTTGGCTACTACTCGGCCGCATGGGCGAGTTCATTGCGGTCGAGTTGATAACCAACTCAAAAAAATACTTAGTTTTTATTTTTTCCGAAGTAGGTACGTTATCTACTTAGTTAATTAATGCGTTATTGGTATATTTCTATATTATCGTTTAAGGCGAGGTTTTACTCAATTCTGAAGTTCAGGATTGAGTAAAAAAACGCGAGTGAGATAGACTTCGATTTTGAAGATCAAAATGTTTTATACTTATTATTATGTTCACTCTGGTCTAAACATTTGTGGTAAGACGGTCTAAGTTAGTTGCTATAGTGTTGCTATCATATAAAAATCGCTTTGTAAGCGACAGAAAGGGGGTCAAAGTTACTGGGTCAGTAGGTCTCTAAATAAATCTGTAATGAATGAGTCACACCTACTCATGTATTTAACTCGCGTGACTCAGATATTTACAATATTGTATTTTAGTGAGTATGTTTTAGTATAAGTATACCTAATATACTTAATAATTATTATATACCTAGGTGTAATTTAGTATTTTTGCACTAGACTTTATAGCGGGTGATTAACGCCCGAAATGAATACCTATTGTATCTTCTATCCAAGATGAAAATCGATCTTGGATTGCTGCCTATCGTCCGATCGATCTCCAACCTGCGTGCCTTCAATCCACGGATCGGTTATAGGCACGTTTGACCATAAAATGGATTGTGATATCAATCCCAGATAGCAAAATTTGGATTGGGATTGATTATTAATTTCGGCCGTTAGTGAGTAAGCATACCTACCTAAGTACCTAAACTTTTTTGTAGGATTTAGGGTTCAGTATACAAAGGGTAAAACGAGAACTCTATTATTAAAAGGCTCCACTGTCTGTCCGTCCGTCTGTCACCAGACTTTATCTAATAAACCGTGATAAGTAGTAAGACAGTTGAAATTTTCACAGATGATTTATTTCTGTTGCCGCTATAACAAAAAATACTAAAAACAATAAAATAAATTATTTACTGGGGCTCCCATACAACAAACGTATTTTATTTACTGTTTTTATAGATAATGGCACGGAACCATTCATGCGCGAGTCTGACTCGCACTTGACTATTTTTTTGTTTTTTATCAATAGGACTTCGCAGATACATATTCTAGCTACTTAGTTCTAAAATAAAAGTAGAACCTTTGTAACGTAAGTACTTCTTGTTTGGAACATTAGCTATCTACCAATGAAAGTCTCGTCGAAATCGGTCCAGCCGTTTTGAAGATTAGCCCGAACAGAAAGACAGACAGACAGACAAACATTATTATAAAAAGTAACATAACACACTTACCTATAATACCTATAAGTATACACATTTAGCAAATAAGGGTTCTTTTGACTTAAAAAATGACTTGAATTATATTTATTTGTATGTAATAGATTTTATAAAATCTTTTCAGCTGTAGTAGCCTAGTGAAGCCACTGTCAAGGATGCTTTACTGAAACTTTTATGTATTATGAAGAACATCCAATTATACGCGTTACATAAGTAGGTAATCTTGTTTCTTTTTAAACGTAGCCAAATGATACGCGTTACATAAATAAAATTTAAGTCTATCAATCTTGTTTATATTAACCCCAATTAAATCAATATTAGCCCCACACTATATCTCCTGCTGTATGGTGTACCGCTTACAGACATACATTATCTTATATCTTTAAATGAGCAATTCTTGTATAGATATCTTCTCTATATATATAAAAGCCAAAACTGACTGACTGACTGACTGACTGACTGACTGACTGACTGATCGATCAACGCACAGCCGAAACCGCTGGGTCTAGAACCATGAAATTTTGCACAAATATTCCTTATGTGACGTAGGCGAGCAATAAGAAAGGATTTTTGAAAATTCAACCCCTAAAGGGGTGAAAAGGGGTTACAAAGTTTGTATGGAGCAACGTGTTTTCTTAGTCCGATCAACTTCAAACTTGGCATTTATATTCTTTAAAAGATTTAATTAAACACGTGTTTCATCGTTTTTGAATATTCAACCCCTAAATTGAGAATAAGGGGTTGCAACATATTTTCATCCGATTTAGTTCATAATTTAAATTTGGATCAATTATGCCATAAGTGACATAGGAGTGCACTTCAATATGATTTTTAAATTCAACCCCTAAAGGGGTGAAAAGGGGTTGTAATGTTTGTGTGTCACAACGTGTTTTCTTTGTCTAATCTGCTTCAAACTTGGCTTTTACATTATTTAAAAGATTTATTTAAATATTTCATAGTTTTTTAATATTCAACCCCTAAAATAATAAAGAGGGGTTGCAAAATATTTTTCATCAGATTTTGTTCGAAACTGAAATTTTGCACAAATATTCCTTAAAAGACGTAGGTGTGCACTAAGTTTCTTTTTTTTTTAATTCAACCCCTAAGTGGGTGAAAAGGGGTTTCAAAGTTTGGATGGAACAACGTGTTTTATCGGTTTGATCAACTACAAACTTGGCATCTATATCCTTTAAAGATTTTAAACACGTGTTTTATCTGGTCTTAATAATGAACTAAATGAATCCTAAATTGTAGGTAGAAAGTGGTAGATTTTGTAGAAAATGATTAATTTAAAGTAGGAAATGGTAGTTTTTAGTAGGAAATGGTAGATTATTGGTAATAATGGTAGATTTTTGGTAATAGTGGTAGATTTTGGAAGGAATTGTAGCTTTTGGTAGATAATAGTGAATTTGGAATTAAAATGGTAGATTTTGGTTAAAATGCTAATTTGGTAGAAATGATAAATTTGGTAGCTTTTGATGAAAACGGTAAATTTTGGAAAAAAAGGAAGCTTTGGTTAAAAATGGTACTTTTTGGTAGAAAATGGTAGATTCTGATTGGAAATGGTAGGTTCTGGTAGGAAATGGTAGCTTTTGGTAGAAAATAATACATTTAGTAAGAAAATAATAGATTTAGAAACAAAATTTTAGATTGTGGTAGAAAATTTTAGATTTTAGTAGGTAGATAATGGTAGCTTATGGGTAGAACATGGTATTTTGGTAGAAAATGGTAGATTTTGTTAGGAAATGGTAAATTTTGTATGAAATGTTAGATTTTGGTATAAAATGCTAGATTTTTATATAAGATAGTAATTTTGATAGAAGATGGTGGATGTCGTACGAGCATGTTGGATATCGCATATCGGATGTCGATGTCGAACACGAGGTCATGGTCTATTTTTAGTTAAGTATTTGGAATTATGGTAAAATATATAGTCCGCGCGGACGAAGTCGCGGGCAACAGCTAGTATAATATAATTGGAATCTCGGAATCGGCTCCAACGATTTTCACGAAAATCAGTATATAGGGGGTTTCGGGGGCGATAAATCGATCTATCTAGGAATCATTTTTAGAAAATGTAATTTTGTTCGTGTTTTTTTTTTATTATTCTATCGGTAAGATCGAAAACTATTATTCAAATTTCATCATTTTATTAGTAATTGGTAGGTACTTAAATATAATTTCCAAAAAACACAATTTATAAAAAAAAAGTAATACCGAGCAAAGCTCGGTCATCCAGATCTTAATATATAGGTATATAAATCTCGTGTCACAATGTTTGTCCTCAATGGACTCCTAAACCACTTAACCGATTATAATAAAATTCGCACACCATGTGCAGTTCGATCCAACTTGAGAGATAGGATAGTTTCAATCTCAAATTATAGTCGCAATTTTAATTTATTGCAAATTATTAGAAAATTGAAACAAACTGAACGGCCATATTGATTTTCTAATTTTACCTTCTTGACAGGGCAAATATCAATTTCTTGACTTTAAAGACAGGACAACGTCTGTCGGGTCAGCTAGTATAATAGGCGTGGCGACAGTATCAAAGAATCGTCGATTTAATCATTTTAGGGCAATCTACATAATAAAATAATTTAAAACACGGGTTAAGTTTTATTTAAAGTAATCAGATTATTAAGATTTTCAATAAAATAAAACATTAAAAT
Source organism: Hylaea fasciaria (assembly GCA_905147375.1). Taxonomy (NCBI): domain Eukaryota; kingdom Metazoa; phylum Arthropoda; class Insecta; order Lepidoptera; family Geometridae; genus Hylaea; species Hylaea fasciaria. Next base: position 2,810,201 of record LR990221.1, on the reverse strand, counting down.
ATTGCAATCGGCCATTTTGATTGAAACACCAATCACAGCGCATGACGTCACACTTAGGTGAGCTCCGCTGTTTAGTACTGTCATTCACTGTATTTTGTTGTTGTGAATACTGTTTTGCGCTTTTGGAGTGTTTTTTTATTGTTTAAACGTGTGATTTATCGACTATAATCAACGATATAACAATGGAACCAAGCTTTGTTAAGGCAAATAGCTCTAATTTGCCTAGGATTGACATATTAATGTTGGGCGATTTCCTCGCAACAAATAAAGAATTTTGCTCGTCTGAGTTCCGCAACGTGAAGACTTCTTTGTGAGTAAATTTTGTATTTAACTTTACCTCAGATATAATCAAACTCTTCATTCGAGTTTAATTTATTTATTTTCATGGTTATTTTTACATAAACTTGTCATTATTTCATTTTGAGGTTAGCTTCCTCACAGCTTGTAAGTGATTAGAATCAATACAATATTTTCTGATAAATCCCTAAGTCAATGTATATGTATTTGTTCTAATTAATTTCAATAATTTCAGGTCTTCAAGACCATCATATGGGGATGATGCAATCAGTTATGTGCAACTAAAAAGAGAAGGAAACATTTGTACAGTAAAGTGCAAGATTTGCCCAGAACATAAAGTACATGCAAAACTATATGCTGTTACACTAACAGTTGATGAAGATGAGGAAAAAGTCATATCCATTGAATGCCATGACTGTGTTGCTGCCCAGGGTGGATGTAAGCATGCCATAGCGCTGCTTATGTGGATCCATAGGCGAAGCGAAGAACCTTCATGTACAGAAGTTCAATGTTACTGGCAGAAATCAAAACTATCAAGAGTTGGCACTACGTTGAAATTTACAACTGCAAAAGACTTATCCAAAGGTAGCCCTGTATTGCCTTCTAACTCCACAGTTTTCGAAAAATTTATTGAAGAAGGAAAGAAAAGAAAACTTGATAACTGTGAGCTACTAAAATATCAACAAGATTATAATTGTATTGAATTACTTAGCGTCTCAATGCACCAACTTGTACTTAAATATAAAGAAGAGTGTTGTGACTTATTTTTAACTAAAATTAATTTAAGTGTTGATCTCATCAACAAGATTGAAACTGAAACCAGGGACCAGTCCAAAAATAGCCTTTGGTTTGAACTGAGGTATGGCAGGATAACAGCTTCTAAAGCTTATGAAGTGAGTCGGTGCCAGACCAATGATGGGACTCTAATTTCTAGTATCATGGGGGGGAAGATACCAGACACACCAGCAATGAAACGGGGTAGATATTTAGAAAATGAAGTTAGAGAAATTGTTAGTAAGAAACTAGGGGCAAAAATAAAAAATACTGGACTGTTCATATCCCAAAAACATCCAATGATAGCAGGCTCCCCGGATGGAATATGTCAAGATAGCATTGTGGAGATAAAATGTCCTATAAGCGACAAAACTTATCTCAATTATATAAAAAATGGTAAACCCAGCAAGAAATGCTTTGCCCAGATTCAAATGCAAATGTACGTAAGTGGTCTAAATAAGTGTTACTTTTGTGTTGCAGACCCAAACTTTTCGACTAATAAAAATGTAGAAATTATAAGTATACATTTTGATCAACAATATATGTCATGCTTTCTTGACAGTGTTATTAAATTTTGGAAAACCAATGTGTATCCATTGTTGTACAAAAGTATAGAATAGAAAATAAAAATTCAGAAATATCATTTGTGTTTTATTTAATAAGAGAGTCTTGTATATTAATCAAACCACAAGCTATAGTTATCACATCATCAAGCACTTTAACCAAATTTAAATTAAGACAGGCATGTGGTTTTAACATGTTGAATTCACGTAACCGTCTTATCACCCGCTCAACATGAATTCTTAAGCTAGCTATTTGTTTGGTTTCTTTTGCTTCAGCTTTAGTAAACTTGCCTGTAGATACAACACTTGGAGGCCGTACTAATCGCACACCCATTTTTCTTAAATACACTTCTACATGTTTAAATCCTCTATCTGCCATGACCCACATATTAGGATGCAAACATTTTGAAAAGTCAGAAGTTTCAACAATGCAAGTGTCTGTTATTCGGCCTCCATAGCCATTTGAAATATAATTTACCAAACCATTAGGTGTACAAGATATGAGGTACTTAATGGTATTGGCTTTCTTGTAATCCGACCAGGAAAGAGCTTGATTTAAGGCCTTTGAAGGCTTTTGTACTTCAATCTCTAAACAGTCTATTATACAAGTCACATTATTGTATTTATGCCTAAAAGCCATAGGTAAATTTTTTTTAATCAATTCCTTATCTAATGATACAATAAAAGGACGCATTACACTTGCTATAATGGGTATATTTTTAAAAAAAATTTTTACGGGTAAGATCTATCTATGCCAAAGTCATCAGCAAGTTCACGGAATGATTTATTTAATCTAATCTTTTTTAGACATAGTAAAATATTGTTAAATGGTATATTTGTCTGTTCTTGAATCAAGTTAACTAAATAATAACAATGTAATGGAATGCCAATATAAGAACGAGGGTTCTTTTTAATTTTCTTCAAGGTAGACTCTAAAGCGTTTAAATCTTCTCTCCTTTTGACATCCTCTATCATCTCGCTACAGTCCGAAGTAGACTCTATTTGAAGAGACTTTACAGATATTGATGATTCTGTGTGAGTTACAGAGGGAGTATATGAAGTATCACTATCGGATTGTTCTATTTTTTTACCTATTTTACTGAAATAATTTACACTTGGTCTTGATGGTTTACTATTAACACCATGATGCTTGATTTTAAATGGTGATGTAGAAACAGAATGTAGAAATGGCTTCAATGGTGATGTCACCTGATCTACCGAACTGATTTCTGTTTGATTAACTTTACTTCTGAATGTTTTCCCGATGTATACTTGAATTGATTTATCCAACAGTCTTGGTGTTAACTGGGGAACTTCTATATTTTGCTGAACTGTAAAACAAATATTTTGTTATAATATAAGTATACTTACAATAACTTAAGTATAATTATTATGAACATAAATAGGAGATTACTAATTAAGTTCATAATATTTACCTGAACTATGGGATGCAATTGCTTCAAAACTTGATTGTTTTGTAACTGTAGGTACATTTTTCTTCGAATTCCTTTTTACACTCTTCGAGAATCATCATTCTTCGTTTCTTAGCTATATAGGGTCGCTCAGTTGTGTCGGATGTTCGTGTTTTTCTGTCTGGTTGGCATGTAAATTTATGCGGCATACATCCTGGTTTCATACGTACTTGTGATACTGATCCCACATCACATGATATTCCATATAATTTTCCATGTCATTTGGCAACTGAAAAAAGAATACGAATAAAAATTGAATGATACCCAAGACCAAAACAAACATAACCTCAATAAATGAGTTATTTCATAGCTTCATTGATTCAACTATAACAAGTCAAACAAACATTTTAAGACCTATCATTACATGATAACATACTCACATCAAAGTGGTCTTCACAGAAATAAAGTGGTGAATTCGTGACTACGTCGTTTGGGTTTCGCCGTGCGAGCTTTAACCACTTATCTCTTACTATTTTCTTGTTTGGAACATGTACAAACACTTTGTTGGGTGTTCTTATTGATGTGTTTTTACACTGCGGTACTGCACACCACTTATAAACTTTGGAATTCATTTTTAACACAATATTAACTAAATGTTTTGATCACATTCGTCGTAACGCAGAGGCACAATGACATTGTTTACCTAAGCGTGACATCACAGCCGACGCCATGACACCGGCGAGCTGTTTTGGCGCACTATTTGAAATAATATTAGGAAAATTGTTTTAAACTTCGTTAAACTCATGTTTATTACCGAAATAAAGGGTTTTCCGTAAATAGTAAATATGTACCGCCATTATGGAAGAGGATTTCAAAATCTTTCGCCACGCCTATTATAGGTACTTAATTTCACATACACATAACAACCAGACCATCAACCAGTTGGCTGTCTTAAAATCTAGAGTTGATGTTGAGAAATGTATATAAGTACTTACTTAAATGTCTTTCATAAATATTATAATAATGAGGTATTAAAAGTAATGCATTAATTTAATATGCAAAAAAACAACGTTTTATAGAAAATCGTACACCTTTCAAAAAAGAACATTCAACACGTCAAATTGAAGCCAAGCCCATCCCCACGGCTAAGGGTGTCGGCGCTCGCAGCCGATTGGTCGAGCCGAGGGTGGCGGGCTCGCGCGGCGACCAATCACAGCTCTTCCCGCGAACGTGCTTTATCTCCAGCCAGCACCCTACAGCTCTAAAGTTGTGTTTACGCTGCGTTCCAATTGTTTGTCGTTTTAATTGATGTTCCTTTTTTAAAAGGTGAGGGCGCGCTCGATACTTTTTTCTTTTTTTTTTCAAGTAGGCTCGGGATCAGATGTCAGGCTTGAGTGGATGGTGAAGCGTAGATAAAAATGTAACTTTTTACCTACTTATTTTTATACAGAATTCACAATTTAGTGGTATGAATCCATGGTTAAATTATATTAATAATCATACATACCTAACTAACTGACACCATAAATCTGAAACCGTTGAACTTTTAATAGCGGTCACACTTTTAAACAAAGAACAAAAGCTGTATTTCAAATTCAGAATCGTTCGAACGAGGCTGCTGGAACAAAGCTTTGTTTTTATTTTTTCTCATAGCATTCGATTTTCGAACGGTCGATATTAGTGATGTGCGGTTAAGGGGTTTGCCGGATGCCAATAGGCCGGAGTTTTTTTGCTACAACAGAATTATCAACATTACCTACTATTTATTTACGTTCATCGTTTTTCGTCATTCACATAATTATTTCTTTTAATTACTACTTGACATAATTATAATGAAACATATTAAAGTCATTAAACACTAGGTACCTATATCCTATTGGTTGGATAAATAAAAAATAATCTTTACACGTAATCGAGCGTTTTACAAATAGAATAGCCAAATGGTTCTCAAAAAATTCAGGGCCTAAAACTTTTACGCAAGCAACCCAGCATCATTTTACCAGAAAAAAGATTAAAAATTTAGTTTAATTTATCATACTTTATGTTTTATGATTCTCGTTGTTAACGATAATTACTTAGCTGTTTGACTTGTAAAAGTGCGATTTTATTGCCTATTTACTACAATTAATGTTTTCACTTTGACTTTGAATCGTTTTAATAGTTTTCGACAAAGGCATTGTAATAGAAAAAACTGAACTTGAGCTTAAGGTGAAGGAAACCATCATTAAAACTATGGTGCTAGGGTATTAAAGTGCCGCCTAGCTAGCCGACACCCTCCAGTAGAAAATCTGTCGCCGAACCCCTATCGGGGTGTCCCGACAGTCCTTGAGAGCCAGTCCCGTTCTATGCTCAGCATGTTTATCACCTACAACCATATCGTCACCAAGATTGTGGTCAAATGCTAGCTTAAAAAGTAAAGTGTAAAAAATAGGTTTATACCTTTAACCATAGGATGGACACTCCATATAAACGGCTGAATCCAACAGAATGAAACAAAAGACAAGCGAAACTGTAAGCGTCGTCCGCGTCGTACTGCGTGTGTACTCAAAAGATACTCTCATAATGTCAAACTAACTCACGATCTTCCATCTCGCTCTAACATAAAAATAGAAAGTGTCTCTATTTTTATAAGTAGCAACATGTATTCTATGCTTTAACTTATAAAAATAGATCGTTAATTTCCAAATTCTTAATTAGACAATTATGTTAAGATGACATGGTCAAAGGTTACAGTCATGTCCTTACAGTAACCAAAAAAGATTAACTGGAAACTGGTTTTAGCCGGAAACTCCCATCTCTAGTCCGTCATATCGACACTCGAGACTGTTTTGACGTTGCGACTTGGAGTTATGTTTTTAATTTTTGTTTTTTATTGCACTGCGTCGGGCCGTGACCGATGTCAATAATAAAACGTTCAGCTGTGCGCTGTACTTTATGGTTTTAGGAATTCAATTGTAGAAAACATGAATTTTACAATACTTTTCCAGTTAGGTATCTTTGTTCTGTGGTGTTTTAATAATAAGTAGGTATATAGAGAAGGGACAAGAAATTTTGCTAAGTATTATTATAAATGACTTATTTTGCATTTTAATAAATAGTTTATATACTTGACTATATCTATCTATTAGGTAGGTACTAAGTAAATCAAACTAGCTGTCGCTTCGGCCCGTCTGATGGTAAAGTAAGACGTACTTAGTAAAATAGACGTAAAGTAAGACGAAATAGTCGAAGGTGGCAAATATGCTCAACCTAGAATTGGAATGGCTCTTAAGGTATTAAATTTAATCTAAGTATGATATATATATATATATTATTTCTTTAAATATTGGGTAGAAGTTAAAAAGTGTTAAAAATAATATTATATTATCCCTCAAAATCTGTATGTTCATCGATATGATTGTGTCAATAACAAGGAAAATCTTTAAAGAAAATAAATATCATTATTTTCTATATCAAAATGGCGCTAAGTTTTATTCCCATTGATAAAAATTTACTCATTATTCAAATTACGAGAACATTTCTTTAAAATGTTGTTCTGAATCCACGACGAATATTCCTAATAGGTAAGTTTTAGGAATATAAAGTTCCTACCTACCTACTTATAATGATAAAAACCACCTATATTAATGATTATGGTGAAGTTAATTGTCATGGCTGTTGGCAGCCTGCTAAATAAGTATACCTATTTAATAATATTATTATAATATATCTATATAAATCATAGTTTTCAGCAACTTCACAAATTAATTATGGGCCTAGAACACTATGGCCGACGCGCGACGGACAGTTCAAATGATTTTACAACTGCGCTGAAATTTAACATTAAAAACTTACCTAGATTTCTTTGTTTCTCTAGAAAGCATCTAACTTCCTGCCAATTTGGCTAAAAATGATTCTGGTAAGTACCTAATGAAACTTAACTAAAAATATACTTTGTTACATAATAAATGCGTTAATTTATCCAGTAGAATACCACTACATAATTATTTATTTATCATGCTTTTTCCAGTTTCTACGCCGATTTAATATTGCATTGTTTCAATGAAAAATATTTAAATCAATAAGAATCCGTAAAATAATTAATTATTGATGTATAAAATAATAAAATATAGTGTAAATTAAATACCTTACTGGAATCCAATATGAATAGGGACACTTTCACACATACAAAATACATTACTATACATTATCTTCATATAGCTCTACACTGCTATTATCCTTATTTTCACATCACTAAACTAAGCACTACAAAATAGTATTCAACACACTAGTCAACATCGTCTAATAAAAAAAACAAACACTGAAAGCTACTGGCTGGCGATAAAAACAAATGCAAGCTTTTTCTTGCATAGATCACAGATAAAAAAAAAACACTGAATATAGAACCTTCAAAAATCAAACTGGCACTCAAACTAAAAACTCTACAAAAGTCTGCATACAAATCGAACTTTGAATTCGAGTAATTAACTTTTTAATTCCGGAGCGTTATCGCGAGGCGATCGCGCTAGTTTGACTGACAGCCGCGAGGGCTTTCGTTCGCCCCCTCGCCTGCGCTCCCGGAGGTTCAGAGGGATGGGAGGGAAAGGGAGGGGCTAATCCTGCTGAGCGATACACGGGATAGACACGGAGCATGATTTTTGACACGGATTTTAGTGTCGTTAATGTGAACAGTGGCTGCTGGCTGCGGCTGAAGGGATTTATTACGTTTGCCTATAAAAATATAAAATGTTTTAGGGTTATATTTTTTTATATCACAGCGTTAGAGGTGTGATACATTGTTCCACGCTAGGTACCATAATGTAGACTCCTTTTTATTATCTTTTTATTCTGTGTCTAATATCAGTTTTATTTATATTTAATAAAGACTACCTACTTAGGTACTTACTTCAGGTATAAGTACTTAGAGTATTTTTTAAATCTTATCGCTTATAGAAAACAATAACTCTTGACGTGAATACTCCCAGATTATAATGTACCTAAGTAGGTACTTAGGTATTCATTGGGAAACAAATTTACCTCATTATATAAATATAAAATAAGTAGGTAAGTATATAAGTAGTATAATTCATAAATATATTATGTAGTTATTCATATAAGACAGGTGCCTTCATTTAAACTATAGAAGACATTTAAAAATACTTATATTCATGGTCAGGGCAGTATGGGCTACTACACTATCTGAACTGATGTAGGTACCTAAATACAGAAAAGTATCGATTTTATAAGTGCTGCTATCGAAGTATCGATTTTACTGAATATAGCCTACATAGTTTGAGTTGTTACCCAGTTCTATATAAGTAATAAGAGTTGTGTCTACATAAGCTATAATGGTTGCAATTTGTATCGTACCTACATTTAATAAATAAATAAATTACTTAGGGAGATCTCTAAATTAAAATATAGGTAAGTAAGGTGGATTTGTCTTCAGCCACAGAATAAAAATGAAATAATTTTATTATTCTCCTCACACTGGCCGAAAGCAAACAAACCTCGAGCGGCAAACGAGTTTAAAAAATAAGCTTTTGATCATTTGCATTCTGACGTGTGCCTCTTCCCGCCTACAACGCGGCGCGAGTTCTGATTGGCGCGACCGCGACCAATGGATTAGAAGGCCATTTTTTTTAAATTGTTACAATTTTATCTTGTCAGAGTTATTTTATAGATACTGTTGCATATTCAATAACTTTTAATTTCCTTTCGTAATTTATAAGCGTATAAATAATATAAACCCAAAAGACGTGTCATTTCTTATTCTTCCTAAAACTCCCAGGAAGTTTCAGTGAAGCATCCACCACTCTACTGAATCGTGACGTAACCTGCAACTTGACTAGACTACTGACTAGACGACTCGATGTTTTAAACTAAGTATAACTAGAAGTAGGAAAAAAATTAGTAAGTAATAATACAAACCGATGACTGTATCGAAACATAACTTAATTAATTTATAGATAGGACTCCGCACAGTCCCATTATAATCCCTTAAACTCGTCTAAACATTAATAATTATTAGTGCTTGTTACCTCGCGCGCCATTTTGTCGCAAATTGAACCAATTTGTCACCCCCACCCTTCCCAAGTTCCCACCCTCAAGCTCCCCGGCACCCCCCGGAGTTATCTTTTTAAAGTGGACTCGGAATCTGCTTTAGATATATAATTATAATTATTATTATTATTATAATTATTATATTACTAGCTCTAGCTGCCTATACCGCGGTTTCGCCCGCGATTTATCTGACTTAAAAGTATTTAGGTAAATTACGCTCGTTAAGACATGAAAGCGATACAAATAACGAATACATACCTAATATTTATTTAATTAGTGTAATTAATACCACATAATATTTAATATTCATAGGTAATTTTTATTTCGTGGTCCGCCTGGCGTAGTTAGTACCTAGAATATAATTTCAAGAAGAATATAATAAAATTTACTTTGACATGTGGCAGAATGTCAACGTCGACCTTTGCCAACAAAACAACGCCAATTATCGCCCGTCGCTCGTTAGCGGGCACGTGCGCGTCCGCGTCGCGCGTCGCCGGCGTGTGAGACCGACCGTGTGGAGCGAGCTTTATTATTGTAGAAAATATGCTTTTGATTTTTGGCGGTAAACAAACAATGTGACGTACCTAATTGTAGGTTGGACCTTACTTACCTATATTTTGTATTTTTAAAACCACCCTAAGAAAGAAGCTTGATCTTTTTTTGAACAAACTTCTTTTTAGGGTTCCGTACCGAAAGGGTAATTATGTGACCCTATTATTAAGACTTCGCTGTCCGTCCGTCTGTCTGTCTGTCCGTCTGTCAACAGACTCCAGAGTCACCAAGCTGTATAATATCATGAACCGTGATAGTTAGACAGTTGAATTTTTCACGGATGATGTTATGCCTGTTGCCGCCATAACAACAAATAGGTACTTATATAGGTACCTACTTACTACTAAAAAACACAATAAAATTAATATTTAATATTAATAATAACGGGGGTAATAATAGTAGGTTCAAGTCCCACACGCCCTCGTTCCGCCACCCCCGTGGCGGAAGGGACAGTGGGCAGGCATTCCCTCACTTAAAAAAAAAAGTGTGTGCGTGTAACCTTTACGCGCGATTGAAGTAAAACTAAAAAAGATTACATTGACATGAGTCAATGTAACCTTTTTTAAATAGCGGAAACTACACAGACTATAGTAAGCGTTACTTCTGTCAGAAAAAAAATCTGATTTACTCCCTAGTCGCGCTTAAAAAAGTTTTACTTCAAAAATAAGGAATACCTACCTACAGTACCTAAGTATACAACAACGAAGGCCGCCGGCCTCTTTTCCACTAGACTACCTAGACATGATCGACTGTTGCATTGTTTTAATTTTTAAATCCGTGTCAACACCGCAGGGTTCTTTATAATGGCTGCCACGCGTCCACAATGCATGTTTCCACCATTCTACTCCATTCTCAGGGACACCGCTGCGTGTGCGTTTGTGAAGCGCCGCGGGCGAACCGGGAATGATACCTACGACGAAGAGGGAATGATAGGGTGAAGTGGGAGTGGGAGTGATATGGGAAAATGCCTCGTTCTGACATTGTAACAATGTATTAATAAATATTGTTGTTGTATTATTGTCTAGCTGCGCCCTGTGGTTTTCATGTTTTATAATGTTTGGGATCTCATTACACCCTTCTGGGATAAAAATTAAATAATATATAAGTAGGTACCTACCGCGTTATACCCAGCTCAGTTTTGGTTTGATCGAATAAAAATAGACTTTTAAATAATAAGTTAAGTAACTACTTAGGTATTAGTAGGATAATTATTATTAATATCTTGACGGAGAGTCTGCGATTGTAAGAAACAGGAAGCAAATTATGTTTTTTCGTTTTGTTCAAAATTGATTTTGTACAGAGCTACGACTTCTTGCACTAGATCTCAAAGTTCTCAAACGCAAAGCTAGCTCCCTATACAAGTTTTCCATAACGAAATATTTTTCAACAAAAGAAGACAGATGACAGTGCGATTGGTCTGCTACTTGCCGGGAGATGGCAGCAATGAATAAGTGTCGCTACTCAACGCTAGATGGCACTTATTTCAAAATTTCTAGAAAAGCAGGTATAAAATACCTCCTTGCCTTACTACTTCGTTTGTAGAGGTAGTAATATTTACTGAAAATGGATTATAAACTATTTACTTAAAATGCTAAGCTCTGTGGTCTACACTGACTCGTCGCCTACTAACGATTTTTATTAACTGTTTCTACACATAGTATTCAGATGTCGGTTCATAATTATTATACTGCTTGCTGCTACCATGTTTACTACAAATTCCAAACAGCATGAAATGGGATAATAAAAACATAAATATCTTAAAAATAAACTATTTTATTGTATTCTTAAACCTACATAATATTAACCAAAAGTTTAATTTACTAACTCTCAATAAAATGGTAGCCGGTATTATGAAAAAAGCAGATTAATTTCACTTGATGGTTAGCCTGCCAGCAGTAGCAGTGCCACAGAGTATGCATTCTAAAACCTTGATACCCTTAGATATCTATCTTGCAGTCTCAAATGTAACATAGTAATCATGCTATTGACGTTGCTGGTTAGAAAGCCAGTTTCTTCATAAGCAGGTACATGTGTTGATCGACTTCAAATCCGTGTAAGTTGTTGGCATCACCCTGTAGACGCATGAGCAGGCCTCCAAATGATACGTAGGCTGCTAAACGGGACGCTGGCTCCATCGCACCTTCGTCGCCTTCTATCCTGCAACATAATGAAGAAGTGTTGTAAGTGCAATGCAAAGTTAAACAACTTATTTCTATTGATTATTTGAGTTTCTGATACTTAAAAATACTAACTTCAGTCAGCTAAATGTCTACTTTGCAGTCGGAAATGTTGTAGTGACGAATATAAAACGCGAGTAGTGTACGATCACAATAAACTAACCTATAAACCTTCCCAGACATGACGTATTCGAAGCTGTCTGCGCGGTTTCCCTCCGTTTCTAAAGGGTTCCACTCCCCGCCGTCGGGATAACCATTCTCCCTGAGAGTCGTAGCGAGCACCAGTCTAAACTTATCACCGAGTTCCATCGGATAAATCCACGAATTTATATCAAGAATCAAGTCCATTTTGAACGACTCCGATTCGCAGTGTAGACGGCTGCATCGGTCAAATTTCTTGCCCTCAGGGTCCATGTCTTTGACATTGAATATATCTTCAAATAATACGCCAGCCATGGTGACTATTTTATGTTATTTCATGAGAAAATCACGAAAACTTGCTTCCAAACACGCCGGAATATTTATAAATGTTTGGCCTTTTTTTGTTTTGACATTGACATTTCCAAAACTTAAAATTTTTGTTTTTATTGTGTTGGCAAAATTGTTTGGTTTGGATACTTGCCCGACAGGAGTCTGCATAATATGCAGAAGAATTATTCTCTCTAGTCTCTTTGCGAGTGGGCATGGTAGGTACACTACTCACTAGATAGATGTAAACATTACAGTAGTACCCAACTTATATGGCTTACCGATGTACCTGCGCAGAAGATGAATTGGTCGGCAGCCGCCCGCCATCTTAGCGATCGCCGCGTGGCATGAGTGAGATGGAACTAACAGCTGCAGTGTATTATTGGTGATCAAACGAACTTACCTGTAAGTGATGTTCGATCATAATTATATGAAGACCTCATCCTTCCATGATTAACTATGTAGTATCGATCTCCATACGCGCCAATTACACGATATTCAAAGCCAAAACAAAATTTATTAAAATTTTAGCCTATTTTGTCTATGTCATAGACAATACCCCAATGGCAGCCCTTCAATCATGTCATTTAGTTCAAAGCCCGCCAGTTCCGAATTTCTATATCTCTTCGGGCCAATGTGACTCTTATCTTAAGAATGAGTATATGAGTTACCTGGGGAGAGAAACTCGGGTGGGACCGATCATGGAAGGATGAGGTCTTCATATAATTATGATCGAACATCACTTACAGGTAAGTTCGTTTGATCACCAATTATACTTCAGACCTCATCCTTCCATGATTAACTATGTAGGATGTTTAAAGCATAAAAGGTTGTAGGAGATATAGAAATTTAATTCTGACAATATCCCCTATGTCTATAAGATATACCTCTTATAGATGTCTTTACGACAAGAATCATTTCTAAATTACTTCCATAAGTAATTGTTACTCTATCCAATTCAGTCCAATTTAATTCTCATTATTACACATCCTAGGTAGGTATTAAAAAGTGTGAACATACCATACCACTGTCATCTAGGTATTTACAAAACCTTAATGTAGTTAATATTAATCATATCAAAGGTAGGTATAAGTACCTAATTATTTTAAGGTAATATACAGCCCCAACTGTTAAGCAGTGCTTTAACTATACATAACAATCTCATCATCATCATCATCAGCCTCGCCACACAGAACAACAATTTGCCACTTGCATCCACCTGTTGCCTGCGACTCTTTTGATGTTGTAGGCCTCCTACTAGAGGGGCCGATGACATCATAACCATCTAGTTTGTGATAAATAAGAGGAAAAGGTACAATTATTATACATCAATATTACCTATAATATTACCGGTCCATCTCACTGGGTCATACGAAAATTACAATAAACCTACCTACATAGGTAGGTACCTCCATATTCTTTGTAACCCTCCGGAACTTACTCCAGCAACTATCTCTTAAACTGCAGAAGAAGCATGCCTTGTACTATTTATGTGCCATAACATGACTGTGTTAATGCCATTTCCATTAACCCAACGGCCTAATGTCAAAACAGATGAAAGAGGGTTTTAGAAGATAAACATAAAAATAATAATGCACACTATGTACTTGCTGGACAGACATCAGGTTGATCTTGGAAGAAAGAAATCTCTACCACCGGTTGGTATGTCTACCTGGACCTGAAGATTTTATTATTTCAGGGATTTTTAATTTTACACTCAGACTATCTTTTTCCAAGTTAGATTGTCCTATTAAGTCTGGATGGTGTCCTGTTATTAATGCTATTAAAGGTACTTAGGTATATAATGGATTTTCTACTGAGCTCAAGTAACAAGGCCTTGTTTCCATATGCCTCTAACAATCGTTTGACAATAACATTAGAACAAATATGTCAACCTATATGTATATCTAGAGCTACAACAGCTGCTTTCAGTCTGAGGTCCTGTACGCTGCCCCTCTTTTATAATTTCTCATTAAGAACTGTAAGAGTACCTATAGCCAAAGCTCTTGTCTCAAAGTACCTAATCTCTATTGTGTAAGTTGCAAAAGGCAACCTGCAATTCAAAATATGTAGGTACCTTGATTTAATTAAGTATAATATATACTGCTTTAAAGTGTTACTTGAAAAGATGCCAGGCATATTTCTGATGTTTCATCCGACAATCCCTGTCTTGAACAAGTTTCCCAGACTATAATATCTGCATTCAGGCATCTTCATCTCATCTTTGTGCAGTGGATGAGGTGCTCCAGAACCTGACAAAGGCAAAGTTTTATTAGGGGCCAGGATACTTGACATAAGTATATGTATGGCTCACAACGGGAACCAAGGTTGGCCATCCCAGTAGGGAACAACCATTATGTCTGTTGCTTTTCCATTGATGATTTTCGTCAACCGCTTCCATATCATATACTAAGCGGTAAAAAATAACTAGTAGGTAAGTAATATTTCATTATTTACACATAACTAGTAAAAAGCTGCTTTACACTGTAAATAAATGCATCTATCTCCCCATATCTGTGCCAAGGTACGTACAGAACACATGAGTTGAACTAGTGTGAACAAACATAAGTATAGGTACCTTCCTATAACTAGGTAAGTACTTATTACACCTGGAATTCTGGATCCGAAAAGATTCTTGTGTTAATATAATGTTATCGAGGATAATTCTCCCCTGACTCTACAGTAGTGAGCCTGAACTGAACATTAGCCTCAAAAGTTTATTTTGAAGAACCGTAGGATGCATAACACCATAGCTAATCTAAGCATATAACCATAGTTAACCACTTCCTTTACAAATGCTCTCTGCAATAGAGTGAAAGTGTGAAACCTGTACACAGGTATTGGTACCACCTGACCAATAATTCTAGGATATCAGAGTTCTATTCTCTATTCTTAGTAAAACCTCTGTATTCTTACTATTTCTCGCGAAACATTTCAATGCTAAGAAGCTGATGTTATGATAATAATAAAAAAACCTTTAACCCTTGGCTATCTCGTGCCCCCAACATGCTCCTGAACCCACCTTTAAAGAGCCCGAGAAGATTCTAAGATAAACTTATTACCGAATACTATATCTTATTGGGTTATACGATCAATCTATACTTCAATAGGTACCTACCTAGGTACCTACCTATTTATTTATTTAATATAAAACTGTGTAAACAGTTAAAGTATGGTCTCTCCACCACCTCAAATCTCTTATGCTAGAGGGTGGAGTATCTATCATAATACTTCATACATAGGTAAGTACATTATATTGTTATAGGTAATAAGAAACACTGCTTTGTATAAAGAAATCCATACAATACTGTCAGGCATGACGATGTCAGTATGCCTAAACCAGTGCCCTGAACATAATGCTGTAAGATTACAGTTTTAATAGACACAATACCTATCATTTAATTGAATTCTTCTTCTACTGAGAAAGTTTGAAGTTCCTCTTGGATGAATTAAGTATTCTATGTTCGATGTTATTAAACAACATTTTTCTCCCTTTATAACGAATTCTAATCTTTCGAACAGACTTCAAATGTGTTTTCTATAATAATATAGTTCATATAAAAACCCTCTTCTCCTGAGCCATCACCTCTGGCTTCAAGATATTTGCAAACATAAGGGGTGATGAAGCACGCCCCAAATGGTAAGAAATTAAATTGCTAGGTTTTCCTACAAACCAGACATTGCAACCATCTTTTAAGATGTTCAAATATAGGGGCCATTAGTATGCCTCGTTGAGGTCCATTTTGCTAGGAAACAATGCGTACAAGCTGTAACTTCTAGTTGAACATGTTGCATATATTATTATACTTATGAATTTATTCAACTGTTCTAAATGATAATAATCCTAGAAGAGCCATTCGGATTTTTAATAAACCCCATTGGTAGGTACTGGAAATAATTGTTCTTCTTTACCTAGTTCAATCGCCCCTAAGACTGATGACACAATCACTTTGCTATAAATGCCCAATTCCATTTTTGATGTTACCGCTTGAAGTTTCATCATACTGAAAGGGTTTTGTCTCAAAAGTATTTTGTAACTTTTAACCCCGAGAGAATAGGGGTATCCTTACTAGCTATATTAAGCAATGAATTGAAGAAATACCTTAGTGTAGCTTAAGCCCACCTGTGGTGGGTGTAGCTGTGATAATCCCAAGGAAGAGCATTCCCTCAGTTTATTTACATTCCGCCAGGGATGTTGAGGTTGGGTGTGCGTCGGTACTTCTTGAAGGAGCCGCTCATTGTTGCACCGGTGTAGATGTTGTTGTACCAGTGTTCTTGATGGGATAAAGCAGCCTTGTTATAATAATAATATTAAGTTTAAGAGCCCATTTTTGGGTCTAAAAATCTTGACCAGCTATTGTCACTGCCTTAGCTGTTTTTATTGCCTCAGTCAAATTATTCTTAATAGGTACTGTCACTTAGAGTGAATGCGGCTTCTGGGTTTAAACTAGGAGTAACTATACCTGACACATTTACATTTGGAGGATAATTTCCTACCAGTTTCCTTTCTTTCATCTTTCTCCAACCCAACTGAAGGATGTTTTGCCAACCTTCCCCAATTCTGAATTCTGAATGAACAAGATATTGTTGTCAACGTTGTCATATTCAAATCAATCAATATATCAATATTGCTGTTGTTATGTTTGTATGATTCTCTTTGTTAACGAGAATTAGCTGTTTGACTGGTAAAAGTGCGATTTAATTGCCTATTTACAATAAATGTTTCAACTTTTACTATTATATCGTTTTGTAAATCTGTATTACAAAAAATATCAGGGTTGGACCCTCAGTAGGTACTTGACATTGGTCAATATCCCAGCATAACTATAGCACAAGAAGAGCCGAGTAACCCAAGTGGTATTACTGTTCTGTGACAAAGTAGGTCACTGTCTACATACATCGTGACAACTTAACCAAATTTACTATATTATACTTCTCTGCTCCATCCTAAGCCACTTTTCAGCATAGTAGTCTAGGCACCTTTGACATGTCAGCCCCCACAGGAAAGTTCTAGTCAAGGAAGTAGGTCACTGTCTACATACATGGTGACAACTTAACCAGATTAATCTATACTTCTCTGCTCCATCCTAAGCCACTTTTCAGCATAGTAGTCTAGGCACCTTTGACATGTCAGTCCCCACAGGAAAGTTCTAGTCAAGGAAGTAGGTCACTGTCTACATACATCGTGACAACTTAACCAGATTTACTGTATACTTCTCCTCTCCCTAGTCAAGGAAGATTAATCCCTGGCTGACCCTATAGGAAAGCTCAAGGATTTAGTTTCTCAGCCTAGAAATCTAGGCACCTTTGACATGGCAGACCCTATAGGAAAGCTCTAGTCATGGAAGACCAATCACTGTCAGATCCCACAGGAAAGCTCAAGGATTCACTTTCTCAGCCTAGAAATCTAGGCACCTTTGACATGGCAGACCCCACAGGAAAGCTCTAGTCATGGAAGACCAATCACTGGCAGACCCCACAGGAAAGCTCTAGGATTGAGTAGCTGAATCGCGACGACCACATTGACATCCTTCTGCATCGTCGTCCATTCCCTTATTTTCTTCCATAATTTCGCAATATTCCCCAAAGAAATCTTCGTCTCCGCCTATCATCTTCCCAATTTCCTGAAAATAAAATTATATTAGATTATGGTTTACAAAATTATTAAAAAACGCGACGTGCAATGGCGCGCACGAAAGAACGAATGACATGATTGAAGGGCTGCCATTGGGGTATTGTCTATGACATAGACAAAATAGGCTAAAATTTTAATAAATTTTGTTTTGGCTTTGAATATCGTGTAATTGGCGCGTATGGAGATCGATACTACATAGTTAATCATGGAAGGATGAGGTCTGAAGTATAATGAACCTTATAACAGTGATCTTAGGTTGATTGTAAGTTTTAAGCATTCTTTCGTTAATCTTCGGACCATACTTTCTTTTCTGCGCGAACGAAGATTCACGACGCGCCATATAAGTTGGGTACTACTGTACCTAGGTAGGTACATATTAAATATTTCATACATTTCTCCTTCAGTGCCGATTACTGCTTGCTGGCTGGCAGTACAAAAATGAAAACCCTAAAAGGTAAAAATGAAAATATCTATCTGTATCTAAATCGGATCGTAAACTAGTAGGTAAATAAATTAATAATAATTAAATGAAACCAAAAATTGCGTGCACTAGCTACCTTCTATCTTGATTGATCTTCTTTCCACAACTATGTATCCGAAAGCATTTATTTATACTGTTGGCTACCATGAAGCTGCGCTACTTACTGCTACTGCCATCTGACGGAAATGTCAAACAATTTTCTACCAAACTTCGCGCCTGGTTCGCGCAAGCTGGTTTTGCTTTGCCCCAAAAAAACTAACCTCAATCTTTCCTCGCACGTGTGATTATATGTGCGCATTATTCTAATTTACAAACAGTGCTCGCAATTAGGGCACTGGACTCATTTCCGAACCGTGCCCAGCGTGTATCGCGTGTAAACAAAGGCGCATTCATCAACAATGACGGAGGCTATCCCACCCGGCGCGGAAGTATTTTCCGAAAAGAAAAAGAAGAAAAACAAGGGCGATGTCTCCCTGGGGGAGTTCCAAAAACTCGGAGACTTCAAGATCGAGCCATCACAGAGTGTTACGAAGCTAGACACGGCGTACTGGCCGCTGTTACTGAAGAATTTTGACCGTCTCAACGTGCGCACTAACCATTACACGCCGCTCCCGTTCGGAAACTCCCCGCTGAAGCGGCCCATCGTCGACTACATCAAGTGTGGATTCATAAACGTCGACAAACCGAGCAACCCGAGCTCCCACGAAGTCGTCTCGTGGATAAAACGGATCCTAAAAGTGGAAAAGACTGGACATTCGGGCACGCTAGATCCCAAGGTTACAGGCTGCCTCATAGTCTGTATAGACAGAGCTACGCGCCTAGTCAAGTCGCAGCAAAACGCCGGTAAGGAGTATGTCGCTGTATTCAGTTTACATTCAGCCGTTGAAAGCATTAAAAATGTCACGCAAGGGCTGGAGAAGCTCAGAGGTGCATTGTTTCAACGTCCCCCGCTGATATCGGCAGTGAAGCGGCAGCTGAGGGTCCGCTCCGTATACGACAGCAAACTACTTGACTTCGATCAGGAACGTAATGTAGGTGTGTTCTGGGTGAGCTGCGAAGCTGGCTCGTACATTCGCACCATGTGTGTCCATCTGGGACTGTTGCTAGGAGTCGGTGGACAGATGATCGAGCTGAGACGTGTGCGGTCTGGTATTCAAGGCGAGCAAGAAGGCATGGTGACGATGCACGACATCTTAGACGCCCAATGGGCCTACGAAAACCACAAGGACGAGACTTACATACGACGGGTAATCAAACCTTTGGAAGGCCTTCTGATCGCACATAAACGGATTTTCATCAAGGACAGTGCAGTGAACGCAGTCTGCTACGGTGCCAAAGTCTTGCTACCAGGTATATTGCGCTACGAAGATGGCATAGAAATCGGACAAGAAATTGTGATAGTAACTACGAAGGGAGAAGCAGTCGCTCTGGCGATAGCACTAATGACCACTTCGACGATGGCGTCCTGCGATCACGGAGTAGCGGCTAAACTTAAACGGGTTATTATGGAGCGGGATACGTACCCGAGGAAGTGGGGGCTTGGGCCGAAGGCGTCACAGAAGAAAATGCTCATCCAGCAAGGGAAGTTGGATAAGTTTGGAAAGCCCAATGAGAATACGCCCAAGGAATGGTTGACGAGCTACGTTGACTTTAAGAAGAATGAAACGAAAGAGGTAGGTAATGGTTTTATTTATTTATTTATTTATTTATTCATAGATTAGCAGCAGGCATAGAGTGCTGTGAAATATAGGTCTACTTTTACAGACAGCCAACAGTGCGGCTTCAAAATCAGTGTGTGTCATTTTTACATGAATTATTATATATTTTTGTTGCCATTTTATGGAATAGCAGGTTTACTATACTGACTAAAATGTATAGTTCCCCTTTAAGAGCATTGTTTGCAGCTAAAAGCAAATATTTCTAGATATAAACAAATATTTCCAAAGTATGTAAGTCAATATACACAAATATTTCTAGCGATAAGCGAATGTTTCTCGAGATAAGTGAATAACAGAAACCAAACTTTCTTTTACAGATAGAGAATGGTGAATTAGAGGGGAGCCGGAAGAGGACAGCTAGCACTGCTAACTCGGATGACCCCAACAACACCACAGAGCTCAAATCGGAGAAGAAAAAGAAGAAGAAGAAAAGGGATAGTGAAGCACCGTAAGTGTCTTAGTTTTACTCATACAATAAGGAACAGTTAATCAATGATAGAAAGAGAAATTAAATAATGGAAATTAAGGTATAATTCTTTGATGGTGTGCGAGGTAATTTTGATCGAGTTCCAGTACTGAATATTGAATACGTATTTTATAAAGGCGTATCTAGAATATAATATATTGCAACAGATAATTTTTTTTTTTCAGTGTGGTAGATGGTGAAACGAGTGTAGCAGACATTACGACGGAACAAGCCGACGGCGACGTCTCAATAAAGAAAGAGAAGAAGAAGAAAAAGAAGAAGGACAAAGAACTAGAGAGGGAAGAGGAATGAAGAGTTACGATGTACATGTTTAGGTTAATTATATTTTAAGAAAAGATATTGTTTTCTTTACGCGTATAGATATTATCTGAAAAAGGATGGTGGTCGAAACAGATTGTTTTTTAAAGAACAAATTTTCTTTTTTATTTTGTTCTGACTGCGCGGCGCACCCGACACTATACCCGATAAGCTTTACTTTCTCAATACGAAAAGTACTGATTGCATTTAATTAACTATATTAGTATATTAATATACCTATACAATTCTCAGCAGCCAGTAATGTATGACTGGAATCTGTGGAACAAAATATTCAAACTCGCACATTTTCTACCCTATTTATATTCAGTGAGTCGGGAAGAACGAGGATGTAAACCTGACGACTCACGATCCTGCCTGCTCGCGCCCGTCCCGTCGTGTGCAGTAGTGAGGTGAGGGCTCTTGAGAGAATTATTATTATTTTGTTTTTTTTTTCTTTTCTTCTTTGGCCATGGTGCTTTTCGCACATTGTGCCAGTTTCAAGTTACTAGGGAATTATTGCCGGTGGCTGGGTGGGCAGCGGCAGGGACCGAGTGTAAATGGGGCATTAGGTATCGATATCAACAGACTACATTTGGATCAAGTTTGCGAAGTTTAATCGCTGGATTATAAGTTAATTAGCGCCTTGTGTTGTAAAACAAGATTATTATGTTAGTTATGTTTTAAGAGCAATAGAGAGAAGAGTAACAGTTGTGTAAGAATCCTATTTTGTTATAGTTATGATTAATATTTGAACCCAGTGTTTTTATGGAAGTTAATTCGAAGTTGTAAACGTTATTTTAATTGCGGACCTCGAATTGCATTATTATTTCACTGACAAGTTAATAATTTCCAAGTAGCAAGTATGTTAATTGAATCTGTGGAATCTGTGAATATGAAAACGTAGCAAACTCTAAACGAAAAAAAAACAACCTATTTTACTAATTGTGGTTATAATACTGGAAAATAAAACCCTACCTACTTAGTTATCGATTTTATTGATTGAATCGATCTCGATCACAGGCGTACCTTATTCCAATTTAACTACATCTGTGCTAGATTAATCTAAGACTTTTTCATAGAAGTGAAGTTAGTTTTTGCATAACTTTAAGAGTTATTTTTATATTGTTACTAGATTATTGTGACTTACTTTTTAAGTTAATAATGGGTTGCTAAATCGAGAAAATTAAATGAGAATTACTATTAATTGGTAACTTAGTTTTATTATATCTACTAATATTATAAATCCGAATGTAACTTGTCTGTTTGCTTGTTTGTTACCTTTTTACGACAAAACGGCTGAACTTTACTACACGGCTACTCTAAGCCTACGCTTCGCTCTGGATTCCTGACTCTTGATTCCCGTGTTTTCATCCTAAATTATGAGAAAAGTTTTTGTCGCTTTTATTAGTGGGAATCACACGAGCGTTTCGCCATACTAACGTATTCCCCCATTTCCTCTGGATAATGCCGCTAAAACTATTTTTTTTTGTAAAATGTGGTTTTGCTATAATGTAGGTACGTATGCCCTTACTTTTGTTTTTTTTTCTCAAACTAATAACTAATGAATAATATAGGTAATAATATGAGCCTATAAATATCACAAAAAATGCTCCTTTTTGCGCTGAAATGCCCCACTTTGTTCGCTCTTATCGAGGAAGGAACCCTTTGCCTCTTTAGGAATAGATGGGATGAAAAAGATAGGTAGGTAGGTACCTACCTACCTATCTAGCTAGGCACAGACCTAATCATCTGGCTAGGTATACTTTTTTTTTTTTTTGTTTTAATTATGCCTTCGCACGGTTTGTGCATATAGCCAGTGTCAAGTATTTTATTTTAAGTATTTCTTAATTTTACATTACGTAAGTCACAGCAATGTTATAGCAATCGTGGTCAAGTAGTCAAGTCAATTATTTACATTGTCAGTCACGATTCAGTAAAGTAGTGGATGCTTTACTGAAACTTCCTGGGAGTTTTGGAAAAAATGCGAAATGACACGTTTTTTGAGTTTATATCATTCGCCTACACTCATGCACGTTAACGAACACTTAATGGTTAATATTCCACCAATATTACACATTAACACTCGAAGAAACACAAGTTTGAGCTAATAATACAAAACCAACAACGTCTCACTATCGGATTCCCGCCAAAACTCCCTAGACCTAGGTACCACCTATTATTTTGAATTTGGCGCTAAAAATAGGAACAAAGAATGCCTTCTACCCTTATGTCAAATTGACAATAGCGGCAAGTGTTGCTTGCTATAATTATTTTTTCCCCAAGTTCCTTATGTAATTTTATACAGAACATTCAAAGAAAGAATATTCTCGTATGTATCCTATTCCTATAAAATATCTTGGGGTGCGAGGAAGCAGAAAATCAACAGACAGTACTTTTGTTGTTTTTGGAAAAGGCGTTTGTTTGATTCTTAAATAACTTCCCTTTTTATATTTTATACTAGCTTAGCATCATTGCGGGACATTCAAGGAATTTTCATCTAAATGTTTGGCAGCCCCGTTCAATTGTCAATAAACTGTCAAGTCAATTCGTGAGTTTTGGCGGGAATCCGATAGTGCAACGTTGTTGCTTTTGTAGGTACCTAGGTATTATTTTCTCAAACTTGTGTTTCTTCTAGTGATAATGTGTAATATTTGATAGAATATTAGTCATTGAGTGTTTGGTAACGTGCACGATTGTGAGAAAATTATATAAACTCAAAAAGCGTGTCACTTTGCATTTTTCCAAAACTCCCAGGAAGTTTCAGTAAAGCATCCACCACTTTACTGATTCGTGACTTTGATTATGTAAATAATCGACTTGACTACTTGATCACGAGGATTACTTTAATGCTACGACTTTCCTATTGTGAAAATAAGAAATACCTACCTACTTGGCACTGGCTAAATTCACAAACCGTGCGAAGCCATAACTAAAACAAACAAATAAACGATTAAAAAGAATGGACTATGGTCTCCGTCAGACTCCGTCTTGCTTCAAGACTTCAAGTTGAGTTTTGGCGGGAATACGATAGTGAGACGTTGTTGGTTTTGTGTTATTTTCTTAAACTTGTGTTTCTTCGAGTGTTAATGTGTAATATTGGTGGAATATTAACCATTAAGTGTTCGTTAACGTGCACGAGTGTGGGCGAATGATACAAACTCAAAAAGCGTGTCATGTCGTATTTTTTCCAAAACTCCCAGGAAGTTTCAGTAAAGCATCCACCACTTTACTGAATCGTGACTTTGACTATGTAAATAATTGACTTGACTACTTGACCACGAGGATTGCTTTAAAGCTATTACTTTCCTAATGTGAAAATAAAAATATTATGTACTTACGTTATTATTATAATACTTGACACTGGCTATATGCACAAACCGTGCGAAGCCATAATTAAACAAAAAAAAAAAAAAAAAAGACTTCAAGTTGCTTCCTCTCTTCATTCAACTCTAACTAGGTACTACTTACTTGGCAGTGTGACCGTTTTCGGTATTTTAATACTTTTTCAGTATTTTTTGAGGCGTTTTTCGAACATCGGTATTTTTATGGGTATATTGGCTAAAATCGGTATTTTTTGGGTATATTTTGGATAAAGTCGGTATTATTTGGATATATTTTGGAGAAAAATATGGTAGCACCTTCAAGTTGACTTTGGAATTTGGGGAAATCCGAAAGAGACGTTGCATTTGTTTTTTTTTTCTCAGACTTGTGTTTCTTCGAGTGTTCATGTGTAGTATTGGTGGAAAATTAATTATTGAGTGTTCGTTAACGTGCAAGAGTATGGGCACCTAGACCCAAAATCTTTACTGAATCGTGACTATGACTGTAACGCCCAAAAGACTCATTTTTTCTACAAAAAGCATTTGTTCCAAAACTCCCAGGAAGTTTCCGTAAAGCATCCACTACTTTACTGAATCTTGATTATGACTCTAAATTGATTTGGCCACGAGCATTGCTATAGAATGCTATGACTTCATACCTACTATGTATTGTGTAAAAGAAATACTTGAAATATTTGTATTGGTAGGTACGTACTTGACACTGGCTAAATCCACAATCTGTGCGAAGCCAAAACTAAAAATAAAATAATGTACCTACATCAGCTTTAACTCGTTTTGGAACAATATTAATGAGTGAGTGGATAAAGCTGGAAGTGGTGAAAGTGGTTAGGTAAATTTACGAAAAAAAGGTTAAAACAAAATTCAGACCTTCATCTAGGGGGTTATGATTATTCATAAAAAATGTGTAAGGCTTCTCAAAAATGCCCACTGAAAAATTCTACTGCGCAATACTTTTTACGAATACGGGGTTTATACATATCTATATATTTCTATATTTTGTATAATATTCCTTTATAAAACAAAGTTGTGTTAGTTACAACATTAATTCATTATAACTCGAGAACGGGTGGACCGATTTTCACGATCTTTGCTTTGTTAGATTCGGCTCCGTTCCGAATAGCAGAATAATGATTAAAACATGGGAAAAATTTACATAACACATAGGCAATTGATCATTATTTTTCTCATACTTTGTATAATAACAGCTTGTTGTGCATAATGATGATTACAAGTACATACAACTTTTCTTAAAATCAGTATTTTTATTGGTCTTTTGCCCCGTGGAAGTCGGTATTTTTCAGTATTTTTTCGAGGTTGCACCGGTATTTTCTTAAAATTTAATGTGGTCACACTGTTACTTGGTCTGTGATTCAACTTGTAGTTGGTTGTTGATTGTTGTTGTTAGTTTTACAATCTAATGAAAATCGATTTTCATACAAAAGGATTTTATAATTTTTTAGTAAATTGTGGTAAAGGTAGTGTAGTTAGGTACCTACCTAGTGTTATGTTTTGTTTTACATACTTCTAATCTAAGAGACACGTTCTTCTCAAATCACTAGAATATGTCAAAGAGAATACAAACGCTACGCTAGAATATGTCTTGGAAGAATTCAATGCCGAACGGCGAACGGTTCACCTACGATTACTTCTTCCTAGAATATGTCTGCAGGTTGTGCTGGAGCGCCGACGGCGTCATAGAATTAACATCTTGCAGTTCTAAATCAGTGGAAAA
This sequence comes from Hylaea fasciaria, assembly GCA_905147375.1. NCBI lineage: Eukaryota > Metazoa > Arthropoda > Insecta > Lepidoptera > Geometridae > Hylaea > Hylaea fasciaria. The sequence goes on along the minus strand of LR990221.1, from coordinate 2,784,225 downwards.
TGATACTACTATTGCTGAAAAAATAAAGGAATGTGTAGGGATCGATGTGACCACCCTGAGCCACCCCAAAAAAGTATGCAAGAAATGTTTTAATGAAATCGAGATATTTACTGAATTCAAGCGATTTTGCCAGGAAAGTGATAGAAAACTTCAAGAAATATTCCAAAAAGGTTCTTCACAACAAATAAGACAGGCGCCCAAACCAGAAAAAGAAGAAAAAACTGATGAACCCATGATTTTGAAAGAAGAAATCGATGTAGAATTTTCAACCATAGAACTAGACGGCTCTATGGACGACGTCTTCGACGATTTACCTTTATCATGTGAAATGGGCGGTAAAGTTGAGGACAGGCCACTAAGGAAAAAAAGAAAATCTCAATCGGCTACATACTGCAATTCCTGTCAAACAGATTTGGAATCAATTGAGAATGTCGCAGGACACAATTTAGAATGCCACGGACTTGAAGAAAATGGCATGTACAAGTGTTTTGGATGTGAGAAACGGTATAAGGATCCAAAGAAAAGACTCAGACACGAAGCGGAGACTTGCAAAGAATTGAAATGTGGTTATAAATGTAATATTTGTGGTAGATATTTGCCCAAACGAAAAATGTACGAGAATCATATGAAAGAACACAGAGAAGAGAAGAAAAACGACTGGCTAGATGATTTAATTTATACCTGTAACAAGTGCTTGAAGATGTTTGAAAGTACAGAATGTTTGAGAGAACATATGCTAATTCATTACCAGAAAGAGAAGAAAAGTTATGTTTGCGATGTGAGTATTTTCACTATAGTCCCCTGTAGTAATCACATAAAATTAGTGGAACCAATAAGTGATTATTAAAAAATAATTCTCATTTGGTGTAACAGATTTGTGGCCGCATCTTCGCTCGGAGAGATTACCTCTACAAACATAAGATGGTACATGCGGGCAAAAAGTTGCAAAAATGTCCGCACTGCGACTACAGGACTGTACAAAGAACTTCGCTCACCATTCACTTAAGGTAATTGACACCCTATGGCAGTAACAACCAGAGGAAACACTGGCCAAAAATTAAAAAAAAAATAACTGCGAATTGACTTTGGCTATATAAAAAAAAAAATACTTTTGAGTTTCTACTCAAATATAACAATTGATGCTGGCTGAATGAAAATACAAAACTTGCAATGACAAAATATAAAAAAAAAGACCAATAATATAGGGAGATACTACAGATGGACCTATTGAGTACCTACATTATGTATATTATACAGTTATCAATAACACTCGATAACAATTTCAGAAAACACACGGGAGAGAGACCGTTTGCTTGTGATATGTGTCCTCTTCGCTCTGTCACCAGCTCAAACCTACGTGCACATCGGAAACGGCACTTCGGTGTTAAATCTTTTGAGGTAGGTTGTCTTAAGCGTACGAGGAACTCACATCTCACATTAATAACGGTTTATCGAAGATTGCAAAAAAGACCAAAGTTTGGTTTCTGGTCCTCTAGTTAACTTTGACATTGTCTCTATCTGGCTCTAACAAATGATAATTTGTACGTAAGTAATTACTTGTAGGTGATTTTTAAACAGTAATTACCATTTGATCCAGGGTTCGAAAATATCCGATATTTATAATAAATATCAAAATATCGGATATTTATGATATATCCGATATATATCAAAAATTGGATATATATCCATTTTGTATGAAAGCCATATTATTATTTAATTGTATTATGTATGTATACTGTTCGCATAATTATGTGTTTTAGAAGCATAAATATTACTTAGAACATAAAACTACAATGTTTAATTGTTTTATTGTTTTAAATATGTATTTAAAAGCAGAAAAATCAACTTTCTTCTTATAAATCAGGAAAAATCACTAATAGATCTTCTAATAAAATAAAGTACCTAAGTACTTTGAATAAACACACGAAAACGAATTTTTTTGTGGCGAAATTTTGTATGTGTTCCACTGACGAGGAAAATGCCATTGATGCCGCTGGAACTATCAATCGCCGGTGAGATGCTGCTATTCAGTGTTGGTATTTAAGCATGAAAACTTACTATTAGGAAGTATATTTTAACTCTTCTCCAATGCCATCTACATTTGGGAAGTAGAGTACATAGCAAACTGCCAAAATTTACATAATATAAAAATTTCAAACAATTTTTTGTATTGATATGTATCACAAAAAACCATTGGATATATATATCGGATATATATCGTGATATATATCCATTGATATATTATATCCTCGAACCCTGTTTGATACCATAAAAAAATACACTTTAGGTTTGTCTTAAGTTAACTAGGGATTCAAAAACTGAGCCTAAGTTGTTTGCAGGCTTTTATTAAATTCGTTTCAGTAGCTCAGGTAACTCTTTTTAACTAAATAACTTCCAAGCTTAGAATAATAACGCAGAGGATACTTCCATGCATAGTTTCACTCAAAAGTGAAGCAATTTTTTATCAATTTGTGCATGAGTGCCATGTAATTATCATCTCCAAAAAGCACACAAGCACAATGAAAATGTCGCATGCGTGTTGGTATTTAGTCCAAAAGCAGGGAAAATGAATAAATACTTACCATAAAAGTTTTGATTTTGAGCAATAGCAAGTCAAAGTCCGTAACTAGGCCCAAAAAGTCTCAAAATGGCTACATGGCGCTAGTGAGTACTTGATTTCTTTGTGTTGTTCTTCTAAGCTTGCAAGTTATAAAAAAGAAAAAAGAGGTAAAAGGAGAAGGATGTAACAAAAGTAGAGGTCCTATCGGGCTGCCCTGCCAGCCACAGGCATAGTGGGAAAAGTCCCTAAAAAAGTTATGAAAACAAACTTTTTTTTCATAATAAAAATATAATACAAACGTTTTTTCAAAATAAAGTTATGAAAACAAACTTTTTTTTTAAAATAAAGTTATGAAAACAATTTTTCTTCCAGTGTAAGCTATGCGAAAAAAAGTTTGGCTACAAACTGAGCCTAGAGGAGCACATGTCGGCGGTGCACGAACAGTCAGAAGCACACACGTGCACACAATGTGGCTCGACCTACTCCCGCTTCCGAGGCCTCAGGCGCCATCTCTTGCTCAAACACGGGAAGAGAGTGAAAAAACTGAAGGATGATTTCGTAGAAGTTCAAAGTGAAGCGAGAGAGGGGGCTAAAGACTTACCTTCGGATTTGAGGGCGACGGAAGATGTTTCGGTAGCTCAGAACCTAGATGGCGCTGTCTTTAATGTGTAGTTGTGTATTACAGATTAATAAAACTGGGATGCAATCTGAAAAAAAATATTTTTGCATCGAAAATAGGCGCTTGTCGCTTTCACCCCACTTCAGGCGGACCGACGGCCCACGGGGGGGTATTAGTGGGTTCAAGTCCCACATACCCCCCTTCCGCCACCCCATGGCGGTCGGGGCAGTTGAGGGCCTTTCCCCCATCAAATAAGGGCATGTTCCAAAAGCAATAAATGTTATTGTCAAGTTGCGACGATGCCGTCCGATGATCACTGATGATGGGGTTTTACAATAAGAATAAAACCAAAACCGCTTGCTGGATTGGATTTGGATGGATCAAGTGTTACTATTGTCATGAGAACGGACAATAACCTATATTGTTATGAAAGTGGTGCCATCTCTTGGCTACATTACGCTCAACAGTTTATGAACATCGAGCCTGAAGAAGAAAAAGAGTAACTTCGTTGTCGGAGTTTTGGCGGGAACCCGATAGTGAGACGTTGTTTTTTATTATTTTCTCTAACTTTCGTTTCTTCGGGTGTTAACGTGTAATATTAGCGGAATATTAATCATTGGGTGTTCGTTAACGTGCATGACTGTAGGCGAATGATATAAACTCAAAAAACGTGTAATTTCGCATTTTTCCAAAACTCCCAGGAAGCTTCAGTAAAGCATCCACTACTTTACAGAATCGTGACTTTGACTATGTAAATAATTGACTTGACTACTTGACCACGAGGATAGCTGTAATGCTGTAACTTTCCAATTGTGAACTTAACAATATTTAAATAATAAAGTACTTGACACTCGCTATATGTACAAACCGTGCGAAGCCATAACTATCACAAAAAAAAATCGTTGTCGCAACATGGATGTCGCTGGATGGAAAATGCCGTACACCTCACCTACCTATTAGAAACCTTATCTACACCCAGTACCTAATAAATTATTTTGACATCTGTATTTATGTGAATATGATGATTTTCATAATAAATATTAATATTAAATGGCGATTGAATTAAGTACCTATGTATTGTTAAGTAGGTACATAAGTACATAAAATGTAACATTTATCAGTCATGTATAAAGACAGTGGTAATGAAATGTAACTTTAAAAATATGAATGTGATTTATACTATCGCAGAAAACATCTAAATAGTCCATTATACCACAACAAATTACACACAATCATACCACAAGATTGTTACCATTTTTTCGTTCTCATATCCTGCATATTATTATGTATAAATAAAGCGAACGTGTTTTCTCTATTTTGGTAATGGAATTAAGATCCGTCTTAGAATTATAATTGTAAATAGAGTTGAAAATACGAAGATATCTTTCAACAAAGTATGTATTTTATTGAACAGTGTAAAAGAAAAGTTAATAGGTTACACCTAGTTACACTGCGAGACCGGGCCGATAAAAATTAATTGTTGTTAGCGCCATCTATTGACGAGTAGCAGAACTATTCACCGTACGGACATGAAAAAAGTGTCATGGCGAATAGCAACATCAACGCCCATACAATATTTGCATAGAAACTAGCGCTGCGTCTGCAGATTTTGGTACTTTGAGTCTTTTAGGTTTTAGCTGGATTATTCTAATTCTTATTTATTTCACTAGAGGAGAGATAAGGTAGTTTCCCTATTTTTTATTTTGAAATTTCAACTGGTTTTAAGCCGTAGAAACAAAACTATATTCTCTATTTATTTACAAAATCTTTATTCATCTTTACATAATATTCGGAACAAAAAAATAGATTTCTATATAACATAACATTTGAGACGCTACACCATGCATTCTTATTTACAAATAGGTAGTAGGTACCTACATATCAATTTTATTAGTATTGAAAAACGAATCGAAATTGAAATCAAAAAGCGAACAACAATTTAAATAATTACTATTTTTTATATGCATAATTATGACAAATCGTGATATTGGGCATCACTGCACATTGTTGATTCGAATTTCGATCTGCATTTAGGCTGGAAATAGACGGCGTCGCGACGGCACGGTCGCCGTAAATTTTACAACAAAATTGAAGTTTTGATTTACAAATATTTCTAGGTAATTATGGCCGAAATGGTCACATTGTTGGAACTTTAACTGTATAGGTACCTAATAACAACTTATGTACACAATTTATACAATATTCAAATCTGATTATGATTCCGATACAGATATTTCAAATAATTCCGTGAATTTGGGCATTATTACATGTAAATAAATGATGACAAACTTTGTAAAAGGGCTTGACTTGTACAAGGGTTCATTTCATACGATGGTAACGTTTTCACTAAACATCTATAATACAAAATACTTCATAAACATACTTAATAAGATAATATAATTTTTCTCACAGTATAAATACTAAGGAAAAAGGAAGTAAGCTCGAAACCCACTGTAACCCTAAAACCGTTTTGCAGGGACTAAACTAAAAACTTAGAATATGACTGTAAAATACCTAAGAAAAACAAATTTATTGATTAATGACGGGTTTTTGTGTGTCAAATCAACGTCTTATTTTCGGTATTCCACCAAAACGCCTTCGTTTCGTTCATTTATACGTTTGTTTTCAAGTCAATATCCATGAGTATTTTGTTTCATAATATATTGTCTGGCTCGGTATGCAGTGGGGTTTGAGTCACGCGAGTTCTACTCGTGTTCAAAGGCAAGGTAGGTATTGCTTTCAGTTTAATAATAATTTCAGCGATAAGTAGGTATCTACACTAACGTCAAATTAGTTATTTATCAACCCCCATTTAAAAAAAGGGGTGGCATAAGTGTAATGTGTCTGTGTCTGTTTGTAGCATCGTAGCATCCAAAGGGTGACCTAATTTTGATTCTGTTTTGTTTCGAGTTTTCTCAGCTGATTTTGTTTTACTATTTAGTCACTTATTTACGTCGGAAGGTGTCGTATCTAGATGTTTTCTAGAATCTAAAATCTACACGGTCACGTCACGAGAATCTACTTACAATTTATTTATATATTATTATAATATTATACAATATTGTCAAATAGAGGAACTTCAAATAAGTTTACTTATGAACTAGGTACAGTTAGCAACTCAACATGTACATACCTGTTATGGTAATAATGATTATGTAATAATAATATGAAATGAATAGAATGTGAAAACAAATACGAAGTTACCGTTCTTTGTAGAACGGAACGGTTTATATTTTTATCGTCTGTGGAAAGAACAGTTCGTAAATGGGATCACAGAATAAAAATAATTACCTACAATGTTACCCGAAATAACAAATTATAATAATTATATTTAAAATAAATAAAAAGAAGGTTAATACCTACTTATTATTTTCTATTAAAAAGTTCTCAATACATGTTGAGTTGTTAATTAACGGTAATGCTTAAAAATAAACGCGTCAGTAATAAAAACTGATGAACTAAGTACTTAGCAAACATCACACCTTCTAACATCTCCAATTTCCAATAAATTCTTCATCAATTTTTATCACCATTTACTTACGCTCAATATATTAAATTTATATTATGATAGTCAAAACTATTTTGGCCATTTCAATAATGTTTTACGAATCAATTTAGATCTAACACTGAGATGTAATTCTATCAAGCCTAGGTTATTATAGGCGTGATAGTGGCCGATAATATCGCAGCGTCTTTTCCACTTCATCACTGCGATATTCTCGCAACAGTGCGTGAAAACACACGCGTCCTATTACATAATGTATTGTATTAAAACGAATATCGCAAAAACGTGTGCTATATTATTATTATCGATCGATAAAAACGCACCACAGAGGGCAGATTTTAAATTCTTTGCCATTCATATTTGTTACTTCTACCAATTAGTTTGGACAGGATTGTCCAGAAAAATAATTTTCATCGTAACGTCATGATTCCAGTATAAAAATACAGTAGGTAATAAATATTATTATGTAACAGACCTTAGAAATAAAAAAAAAACGGAATATTGTATAATATTTTTTACGTTTAGGTACAATCGTGTGGATTTTGGGTGCACTAAATTTGCTAGCTTTAACTTTGAATGCTTGAAACTATTTGAAAAAGCTTGAAAAGTATACATCAAATACAGTTTTAAAGATGTCTTTAGTTTCGTTCGTCTACACTTCTCTAAAACTCAACATCACTATTTATTTCAACATAATATGATATTGAATTGTAATGTTTATTTATTTGACAAGTAAGTATTGTAAATGAAATGAAATATTAAATCGTTTTTTGGTTAGATAGTTTTGAACTTGAATTTAATGTGCCATGATTAGATTTCTAAGTTTTATATACAAGTAAGTAGGTAGGTAGGTACATAACTAATACCTACAATGAAGGTGGGTAAGAATGAAGAAATGTATAATAATAATTGCATCTATTTAAGAATAAATAATTATAAATACATACTAAAGAAAGTAAGTACTTAGGTTACATTCACAGAATAAGAACTGCGTATAGGATGGCGCCACGTTATTTAAAGATGTAGGTACATTAGTTTGAAGAAGTAATGTAAAATAATTTTGTCATAAAATATGAAATTCTAATAAGTTTGAAATATTGGCAGTGTTTGTCGGAAATCGGAATTATCCAATATGAAATTCGGATTTTACGGCAGGATCATGCGGTTTCGCATGATTTTTCAACTGGAATATAATATCTATTTATATTACTTATAAGCGGCTACAATTTAAATACTGTTGTGTTATGTAATTATAAGAATTAAAAAGATAAAAAAATTTTTCGAACAAAATTTCTGAGTTTAGAAAAATAGTTTCTTTTTCGAATTTAAAATAATCTACATCGAGCCTAATATATTATGTCTACAGCATAAAAAAAAGAAATTTCACTGGCCGCAAATAATAATGACGGATGACAGTAAAAAAATTAAGTGTTTTTTTTGCCTTTTTTCTTTTTGTTCCAGCCAGTTCGGTAACTTTTTCGCTGAATTCATGCCAGATTTCCTAGAAAAAAACCACTAGTAAGGCAAATTGTCCCTCAAAAAAGCTTGCTTCGAATAGCCTCGACGTAAGCATTTGCCCCACCAAGACCTCTGCGTGCACATTTTTACAGGTTTTAGTATGAAACATTTAGTTTGAACAACGTTGAAGAAGAGTTTCCCCACCATATTGGAAACCGAAGTGTCGGCGAGTTTCAGGCAGGCGCGGAATCTGAAATGTCAAAAAGGTCGTCTTAATTAATATGATAAAAAAAGAAATTTACGTAAAACCTTAAACGACTGCTTGCATGGGGAGACACATTCGATTTTATTGTATAGATTAGGTTGGAACTCGTAAAAGGATTTTAGAAGACGAAACCCCCCCCCCCCCCCCCCCCCCCCCCGTTTCTACTGACACTTTCAGTGAGAGTGCTCGTCCAATACAGTTTATTATGGCCCATAATAAATGATTCTATAGTAAGTAAATAATCCTTACAGAATACTGACGCAAGCAAGCATCTACGAAACTCATACAAAGAAAAAAGCGCAGCGTTCTTTAACAGGTTATAAAAAGGCGGGAAATCTTTTACCCGGGTTTTTTAATAGCGTCCAATAATATTTACCCCTATAAAATACAGATTGTAATATTGCCAAAGCTATGAAGAAACGTATAAACGATTTCCATACTAATATTTTTTCAGCACATCAAAGGTTAAATTATTATTGCTAAGCGAAAATACCATCCACCTTGTCTTTTAAATAGAAGTACCTACTTAAAAACCGTCAGATGAACAAGTCAGCCATAGCCAAGCGTTTGCTTGATTCGAATCGGGACCAAGCCATTGGATCGAATTGCATGACCCGAAGATGTTTTCCACTGATCGTCATTTCTATCCTAAAACTGTTCGTGAGCGATATAAATCAAGAAGTACCGGAATTTCAATCGGGAAGATGCATTTAGGTTGTATGGTTCCTGGAATCCGGTTATTAGCAAGTAACGGCGCGATTAGTTCGAGTGGGACTTCGGATACTGTTAGTGTTGTATGTCGTGACGATTATGTTTTGCAAGACCAAACGCGGGTAGTTGGAAACAACACGCGCCGCTCCGAACGGTGATACCCGCATTCACCAGTCTTCTCGTGACCACGGTCGATGTAACTCAGCCGAAACGTCGAGGTATGTCAACATTATATAATATTTTATATTAGTTTGTGCGCGAATTAGACCCGTTTAAATATAGTTAATAATGTTTTCGGCACCTTGTTCGTTTTTTGTTTATTTTTGGCGTAGTTTCATATAGTTTGCTTTTCTATTTCATCGTAAGTGGAACTTTTTCAGATGATTACAGATATATTGTTATTTTTTACTAGCGGCGCTCCGCGATTCACCCGCGTTGACTACAGAGCCTACAGTTAATTTTCACGAGATAACAAGTATCGAACCTTAATTAACCTTAAATGTTCGATTCCTGGACTAAATGCCATATCCTTTTTGCTGTAATTGCGAATTGAAGAGCGATCAAGTATTTAAAACCTCACATTTTTTTAAACGTAAGTATTTAAATACTTATTAGTGGGAATAGGAAATCTGGGAAGTCCAAAAATAATCTTTATTGGTTCTTCAAAACGAGTGAACATAACACTGGCTTGACTTCCAAATAGTAGGCAGGTCAAGGAGTTGGCACCTTTTTTAATCTACATGTAAACGTCAGTTGCGAGCGCAGTTTTCGCGCCAATTTATGGCGGCTCGTAAAATGGCGGGAAACGGTGACGCGAGGCAAAGGTACTAAAGCAGACAGCCGGACATATTAGAATAATAACCGACTGTTTAATGGTGTCCGAAGGAAATGCCGCCACATGAAATCACCACAGTTTCGCTGAAGCTGAATTTCTCTTTTATATTATACAATTTATTTGACGGAAGTGTGTTTATTGATAGGCAGCCAAGTCATACTGTTGCATGATCGTCCATGCAAACTAAAACCAAAAATAACTTTTTTATTTTTATTTTTTTTTATGTAACGTTAAAGAACTATTTATGCATTCTGCCACGCACTGAGTGAATGCAGTTACGTAGAATACATAGGTAGTGGCACCTATTGTGCCTAAGTAATGCAGTATTATACGAGATATTTTGTTTTGATACCTATATTATAACTGCCGCGGCCGACGGAATAAATGCTGTCCTGTGATAAAAAATTACGAAAACACATTATAGTTAATATCCAATGTTCGGAACATGAACTATCAACAATCCCATAGAAAAAACCTTGATAAGTTTCGGAATTTGAACATTTTACTGGCAACTTTTCCTATTTTTCCTTCTATAGGTTAAGATAAATAAATACAAAGTCTCAATAAAAACTTCTCTATCGTTAATCAGGTGCGATGCGAAAAATATGCTCTGAAACATAAATCTAAATTAACCTAATAACAAATGAATGCACACACATAAAAATGAGCGCACAAACATAATATGAGCGGCCATTATTGTTGTCCCCGGGACGGACCTTTCCACGCCGATAACCAAGGAAATAGTTATCTGCAACCTCGGACTAGTGATGCGCCGCTATCCGGACATTGTTTAGTTTACCGGTTTGAGTCGCGTCTCACGAGTGTAGGCATTGCACCGAACTATGTGCTGAATCCATTAATTGAATAAGAATTTATTCAAGTTTAATCAGGTAATGTAGCTTATTATTTTTAGGTTATTAATAAAATAATATGTAGGCGAGTAGGTAAAGTAGGTAGGCAGTTTATATATTTAAACAAAATGCAAAGATATTGACAAAGCTTGCTTATGAGTGCCTAACTAAAATTGGGTAGCTAAAGGCGCTAAAATTATTTTCTATCATAAATATAATTCACGAATTTGTATCTACACTTTCCGGCCAAACCGCGATCCGGACATCTCTACCCCCACGACAAAGAAACCGCCACCCCTCGCGACGTCATAATTTATGTTTTGTCAGACAACGTATTTAGCCTCGTAGAAAGCATTATTCACACATTATAAATCCGGCGAAACGCGCCGATAAAGCGAACGCACCCATAAGAACAAGATGGCGGTGTCTGCTGACAGTTCTTTGACAGCGATTTAGGCGCGAAACTTGCGCGCTAAATGGAGTGCGAGTTTTCTTTTTTCGAGTAGGCACTCGAAATGCCTTGCTACTTTTTTATAAAGAGGTAAGTTTGCCTGGATGGATAAATGAAAAAAAACTAAAATATTAACCTCGGTCTTTTTTTATCCCAGAGATTGGAAAACGCTTGTTATTCGGAAAATAATTAGGAACAAAGTACACAATCACAATCACTGCTTACAGAATGAAGGGGGTAAGAGAAACCATTATCGACTCTCACACTTCTTTTTTTGATCTCGTCTCCCGTATCGATGAATACTGCAACTTATTACCTCTTAAGGCCTATATTATTTGAAAAAAACTTTGATTCTAGCAAATAAAAATCGATTTGATTTTATTATTGCCCTGAAATAAGTTCTCGTGGTGATATGATAAGTTAAGTAGACGGTGTTATGCATGTATTGATGAAAACGACACTTGAGAAGGTAGCTCTACCTAATTTTTATCGGTTGCAAGTCGCGGACACCTGTTTAGTCTATGGTTTCCGCGCCATTAGCCGCCCATTGAACCGCGCGCGATTTTCGAATTTGGAACGTCTTCGCACAAAATGGCGGTGCGGCAACGGCGTGGCGCAACGCTGTCAACTTGTCTAAACGGCCAGTGATAAGCGGTGAAGACGTTGAAGTTTTGTTTTTATAAAATTCCTTTTTAAAGAGTTATTAAGTTTTGATTATACGTAAAATTAAGTTAAATTTAGTCACGAGGCCAATACGTACTACCTACTCGTATATTGGGAAGGCAGGTTTGTGTATTATAGGTAGGTACCTACCTAAATATTTTTATTTGTCCTAAGTAAATTACCTACAGTACTACTTGGGTCATTTCAGTCAGATTGTAGGTATTCATACACGTATGCTCGTGAAAATCGGCATAGTATGCGAGCCGTTTTTTCGTTATGTGAAACCAAACAGACAGACAGCCACTGCTTTCTGAAGTGTTAACCTTTTCTGTAGCTCATTTAAAGTCCTAGACAATTTTTATATATCTATTGTATGTAGGGTTGCCATACGTCCGGAATTTTCAGGCAAGTCTGGAAATATAACTCTTTGTCCGGAATGCGGGGAGAATCTTAAACCGTCCGGAATTTCTACAAATAAGCCCTCACCCCTTACCATTTCACCGCGCGCGTGTCAAAATTCGAACGATTTGGCAATCGATTTGGTTAATTTATTTACTTGCACGATGCGTAACAAATTTAATAAAAAATGAACAAGATTGTCCGGAAATTTCATGGAATGTCAGGAATTTTCTCCGGATTTTTGATATTTTGATCTGGGAACCCTAATTGTATGGTCTTCGTAAGATACCCTATTCGCAAAACGCGATACAATTTCTTTTTCTTTTGGACATAATAATGCGGCTGTCTGGCAGTGGTTTCGTTTACAAGTTGGTACCTACCATTGACAGTAAACACCTATGTAGTTACTCCCTAAGTAGATATTATCTGTGTACCGTTACTGTGCGTGGGAGAGAGTAAGATCAGTCTAGGTCGTGATCGGAGTCTTGAATTCTAGATTGTCTAAATAGATAATAGCGCAGAGTACAAAGTGTAACTTTGTCTATAGATCTAAGTGACTCTTTTGCGAGATACTGTTCAGTTTCTCGTTCCAATATGAAGTTATTCTATTGTTTTTTGTTGGTGATACAGTATTGAATATTCTATGATTAATGTTCTCTGCAAAATTCCCAGGAAATTTTGCTGCATCGACATGGACTCCTAAGCATCCACCACTTTATTGAATCATGACATAGAGTACAACTTTTTGAAAATATAAAATAGGTACGGTAGGTACAAGATTTACACCAGAGTTGAAAATTATGTGTCTAAATATTTTCTTCACAAATCGACGTCTAACCCTCGCTTTTTCTAATTGAATAACAAATTCACAAAAAAAAAAATATATAAATGCCAGGATTGAGTAAGAAAACGCGTGTGATAGACGTCTATTTAGTGGAACGAAATTTTAGAAACATTTATTTGTTTAACTCTGGTCTAATCTGTTGTGGTAAGACCGTTATGATTAATACGCCGCTTTGCCAATGGCTAAATGCACTTAGGTACTAACCGTGCCAACGAAAACTAAAAAAAAAAAAGTTTTCGTTCAACACTAGATCCATAGACAAAGCGTCGTTATTTTTTTTATTTGTTCTCCCGTCTACGAAGTTAACAAGTTAAGGCTAAGTGCACATCAATGCGGGCGCGTAACAAAAATACGGTGGTTTAAGCTGACCGTCCGATTCCACTAACGAGACCAAGAAACGACGGCGGGGTTGCGCGAGTCGCCCAACAGGAACGGGTTCCCGACTTTATTACGAGTAATTTTTATTGGAATGCGCGATGTTCCCGCAAATTGTCTACGTGGATTTTTATAAAAGATTATTTTTGATCAGTCACTGTGCAAGTTGATATCAATGCGAAACGTTAGCTTATTCAAAGTTATGTGAATCATGTATTGCTGGGTGTTTGTGGCACCGTGGTTCTCCATTGTCCAACATGGTTGCCTAAATAGTGACGCGATTGCCACGACACCTGTCAAATTGTTACAAAATGGACTTCAAATCCAGGCGGGGGCTATGTCGAACAGACTTCGTACCTAAATTAAAATATAAATTGCATTATAATTTGTATAGGTATTAATATTTGTACCTAATAAGCATACAAGAGCGAAATCAGGCACGCACGCACACACACTACGCGCTCTCACTCTCAGTGTCACCAAAAAAGGTTAATGGTTCCCCCTTCACCTTGCAGAACCCTAAGAAAAAAAACAAAAAAAGGTTAGGTTAGCACTCTGTATTGCGCGCTAATTCTTTTCGGGTCCGCAGAAAGCTCCGGTAATCCTTCTTTTGTTCTTGGCCCGCATTGATTCGGTATTTGGCGGCACTCGGACTGTAACTAAGCCACTTACGGCAAGCGGGTGTAGGGAGGGGAACGGAGGGTTGGTTTTTATCGATATCGATGTTTTTGAGTGACGACTAGAAGATGTTTTGTGGAATCTAGTGGTAAGGAACCGGCTTTTTGCGTTTTTTTATTAATATTCTACGCCATAGACAAAAAATGTGACTAATGAATAATGACAGAGAAAGATGACGTACGTATACGCTCAACCTAAAAAAACATATTTTGTTCAGTCCATTTTAGACACCGTGGATAATAGATACCACATCGAAATTTACAAGGTATATTTTCTACCCTAATGTACGCCGACACCAGCGTGGTGAAAGACTTAAGAAGAATTTTTATATTATACATCGTGACACAGTGTACGGCGTGACGCTGTGGCCGATGGCTAACTCAAACTGTGATTTGTTTGTTATCATACCTGTCAAATGTACACAAAATCGAGTAACTCACTGAACTGAACTCAACAGCTCTATATATATATACATAATACAATAATTACATGGAATCAGGTGACGGGACGGCCAACATAGCGCAGTCTCGATCCGTCATTTCACCTTACTCGTAGCTTTAAGGCGACTGGTATCGATATCGACAACATAGCGACGGTGTCCCATCTCTATACCTCACAGCAGCTTGACCAGAACTTTGCCAAATGAAGCGGGAGAGAGCGCGCCTAGCCCGCCGCGGAATCAGCGTAGAGTAGGCAGGTTCAGAGTTCTCTGGTTTTTTATTTTTAATTTTTTTGTATACTTTACGAACTGTAACAGTTTGAAGTATCTACGTATGTATTTTTATTATGTAAAGTAATAAAACAACTTAAATTTTAGTTAAGTACTGAAAAATTATAGGTCCTGAAAGAAGTTTCATTGTATGGCACTATCCTGAAGGTTTAGCTAGACACCCTTTAGAACAAAAAATATATATTTTCACCAAATCTGCTCAGAAATTCCGAAAAAAGTAATACCTAGGTACATTTTGGAGTTTGCAGTGAAACATTCCAAGAATAATAAATAAATAAAATTAAAACATCATTTTTAGTCGCATACACAAAAATACAGCTTGAAGTCTCTGCGGCGGTGGCTACTCTGCGAAACCTGTGGCGAACTAAAGTGCATACAAAGACGTTAGGGGCTCGTTATAAGCGCGACCGAGAGGGCTTAGCGACGCTCCCGACTACCCGCCTAGCGAAAAGAAACTCTTTAGTATTTCTTTTTAACTAACTAGGTGTAGCCATGCCCTATAATTATTTCGGAGGTGTGTGATCGATCAATCGATCGGGCGACCGCGCTCCGTGGTAGACTCAGTTACATAATCATTTTTCCAGCTAGAAAAGCGAAAACAGTGCGAAGCTAAAACGCAATAAAAAAGGGATAAGCACACAGACCAATAACGAAATATTTCGGAGTAGCATTAGCATGACTACACAAACTACAACGTAAAACGGTCAACCTCGTTTTAACTTCCAATACAAAATAGTGTATATAGGGCCTAATAATAGTAATTTGTAGCGGATACAATGGTGGCTTGTGCAGTGCTTGTACTAAATTATAGTTATTACGTACAACCTCCTTCATTTTGACGTTTGCTTTGCTACACAAAATGTTCTCATTCTAATTTTGAACCAAATAGTTTTGTACGTACAAACTGGCAGGCATTACTAAGAATTTTAGAGAAGAAATCATAAAACAAAATGGCCGCAATAAAATCGTGCGAAACGACTTTCCCGCCAAACAGCAGCTGTCAAGTGCATACATTCGGGAACCACTTGAATCGGCGCTTATCGGGTGCATCCCGTAATATATTCCCTGTAAAGTGCCCGGCGATGCCAAAAACAAGGGAAACTGCCGGGGGCTCTATTTATTTCTCTGCCTTTAAAATCTGTGGCTTGATTATGTAAACTGGCTGAAACTGACGATTTAATTCGCCATAGGTGTTATAGAAAACGTTAGGGTAACCAGTATTTTTTTAAACATATTTTTTTTTCTTTTCTTCTTTGGCCATGGTGCTTTTCGCACATTGTGCCAGTTTCTTAAACATTATACACTCCTTTTCGCAGGAACATGCAATAACCAATAAAAACTTAGGTACAAATAGACAGAAAAATTAATAACCTCTAATAAATAGTCACTTGAGATTCGACATTGTAATAGGTACTATTACTATTTTATAATCATAAATATAATCATTGAAACGTAAAGAACATCAGTTATCTACTATCCGATCAGAGATACGATCTGGAAACGATTTTTAAAGACCCTTCAAAAATCTATTGTGAGAAAAAGAAAAAGCTTTTTCGGTCAATGGCTATAAACACCTAGTTAAAATAGTTTCGAAGGACGATTTTTTTTATTTCTGGTTAAATTAAGCCACCTTGTTTTTTGTAAATCCGAAGAATTGTCCACGTTTTTTGACAGTTTTTTTAATAAATAATTTTCTTTACTGGCTACAACTGAAAAATATATTGTGCGTGTGTGAAATACGTCACCAGCTCACCACTGGTCGTAAAGACCGTTAGCTCGTTCCCATCTTGTTCCATTTATTGCCAGTGGCAAATTCAATGCAACTTTTATCCCAAATAGGTATGGGCATTGGTGACAGAGGCAGTGGCGATGACTGGTAATGTACGGGATACGACTTCAAATAATATCATCATCTAGCCACATCATCAGGTTGTAAAACGCCATTTTTATTATACCTCACTTAAATCTCCGCTACAAACAAACAGGGATATCTCTGCGCCGGCGAAGAGGTGAATTTATGGACGCCAATTAGGCTGGATGATACTATCGGAAGGTTTTTTTTTCATTTCCCGGGACAAGGCACGGGGTGGAGTCACTCGGGCACTGACTTATTGAACTTTAGATCTGTAGGTACATACTGCATCTCAAGTTAAAAAAAACGTAATTAAATTGGGCTTGTATTTATACTATAGGTATAGGTAATTTTAACTGGGATTAACTGCATTACTACACGATCACAACGCTGCAGACATTGCCATATCCAATCCGCTTTAAGTCCCTATCTATATTTTTGTATTTTTTTCTAATTCACAAAAAAATAAAAACAATATTGGTAGGTGTCATATCGCGTCGTGGCCACAGTTTAGACAAGTTTTTTTAGGTCAACTCTTTGAACCGAATTCAACAGCGCCCTTATAAAGGGCACGTAAATATAAACAAATAATATCTTTCCTCTCTACACTTTTCGCTGTGCGTGCATCAACCGCCTATCTAATTCGACGACACGGAGGTGAGACGCACTTTTATTCTGTTTATTTCATTTATAACCCATTAATTCTGTACCTCTGCTAGGGTTGCATTGCTGCCACTGTTAATACGGACATGTTAGGGTAATTTATTTTAGTCAATTATGAAAAAAAAAAGTTCGTCATTTTGTGTAATGCGTGCAAACTGCTTAGGTAATCAATTTTTCCAAGGTGTTTGAAATAGGTTCTAATAATTATTCTTATTGGTTTATTTTATCGCCTAACATTATCACACAAATACGACAAATATTTGAAGTAGGAAGATTTTTATTTTTGTTGGATAACATAAAAAAATGAAAGCATGGTAACCCTACCGTCTTCCATCACGGCTTCGCGGCGGCATCTCTAGAAAATGACTCTATTAATATACCGTGGTAATTGTTTGATGACAGTTTCCTAGTTTTTTTCTGGGATCAAAATCTTGACGAAAATTTTACATTAATATATCGTCCTTTGAGTTAATGAATGTAATTAAAGTATGGTATATTTTTAAATTATGTCTGTAATTAAGGTTGTAAACCAAAATAGGTCGGTAGATTTTTTAATCTGATACGTAGACCACTAAATTCCCTGTACCTATCTATAATGGCTTTACGAGCGACTATGGTCTCAGAAACAGGAAAAATTAAGGAAAAATCACTTATAACTAACAAAACTGGCAACTATAACTAACACAGACTATACCTAATTATTAAATGATTTTTTTCTGACTATTTCAATTCAATAAAAAAAAATAAAAAAAATACACATAGCACTTTAAGAAAACACTTCTTTCATAATAAAATACGAGTTTTAGAAAATATACTTACATAATGAAGGTATTATTAAATCAACATTAAGATAATCTAGGTATGCATAACTTTAACGGTCTGCTACGTCTACGCTACAATAAGTATAGAAGGGATAATAACGAACAATTAAACTAATTATAACGAATAACTACAACACTAGTTGGTATTACCGCTACCTAGGTACTGTAAAACAAGCGCCAACTTAACATAATTCAATAATACGTGTTATTATAGGTACGTAACTACTAGTATTTGCCATCACCAAAGTCATACATGCACTTGTGTAAACGAAACTATTATGCATAATAATAATTATTTTTCAAAGCAATTTGCTAACTATTATTATTATTAGTTGAGTAAGAAAAATTAGGTTTAAGAAAAGAGTTATAAGTTTTTATGTAATCCAATTTATTTGTAGTATAATATTCAGATTTAACGGGCCTGCTTTATTCAAGCGTTCAATTTAAAATGAACACGAAATAATTGACATAGGCTTCAGTTATTTCAAAATATTAACATAAAAATTATAACTTAAAAATTCTGAAAAAAAATATAACAACAGATAACGATTGGAATCTCAGATAATAAATTGGCAACACTTTTATTTTTCTTCTAGAAACCAAAAATAGGCAAAATCAACGAACACATTCAGCCTACGTCAACAAAGGCATAGAGCATACAGCCACAACATCGAACCAACCTTTCGTCGCATCGGCAGTGCATGAGCGTGTTGATTCTCCAGTTGTACAATCCGTACTTTTTCTCCATCCCACCTATCCATAGAGGACAGCGGAGGTCGTGGTTGCGGCAGCAGCGGTCGGTCCTCGTGTACCCGCCGAGTTGGGAGTACCTCGTGGCGGAGTACCCCTTGCCGCACCATTTGGTTCCGGGCACGCGAAGGATCTCCATAGCGTCGCGCTTCGGTCTGTTGGTTTGTTCACGATCACGTTTCGAGTTTTTTTTTCTTTTTGGTTTTTACCAGCCAGTACTTTCTTAGGACGTCAAAAATGCGCGGGGTTTTGTCGCGGCGGAATGTAATAGTTTTCCGATGCCACTGATTTTTTCGTTTAAAAAGTGTTCTATAGAGGTTACTATTGTGTTAAGTGCAGACTTTTATAGGTTATTTAAAAAAATGTTACCAGTTTCTAGATTGAAATTACTCGATAAGCAACAAAAGAGTTACATTTCATTTAAGTATTCACTTTTCTTATTTTATGAATAGTTTTGTTATTAATGATGTTCCTATTGATAATGATTAAAAATGAAGCTTCACACATTCCAATAAGTTCAACGCGAGTTGAAAGTAATGAATCTCTTCCGTTTTTATTAATTTGATTCCTACGCGGCATTAAAACTGGACCACCAACGAAAGTTTTTTATGATTTGAAAAAATATAAATATTAAATGTGAGTCGTTGTAAATCTGATGATACAGAGACGAATCTTCCTAGAGATAGGTAAATTTTGGAGCCAATTCCATAAATCCGCTTAGACAATCCCCTGAAATGGGGGTTATTTAACTTTTTTACCAGAATCCCCTCTGCGGTACACCAGCGTAAAGTGATTTTATAGACAAAAAGTTCAAATATCCTCTTATCCATTTATAAGTATTAGGTAAAAAAGTCACTTATACACCCGGTCTCTGAAACGTCAGTCAACTTTGACTAAAGATTAATTCTATTGCCATCCTTGTCATTTGTTTATTGTCAGATAGAGACAACGATAGTTTTGATCTACTGTCAAAGCCAACAAACGTTCCAGAAACTGGGGGTAAGTATTGTAAACTAGATTTACATCAATTCAGACTTCATGCCTAAAGAGTAGGTAGGTGAAAAATAACTAGGTGTATTATGTTATCATTAGGCATTGGAAGACACAAATACATATAATTATATAGTATAAAATATGATAATTATATATTACTAGCTGTGCCCGCGACTTCGTCCGCGTGGAATAGTGATAAAATTCACCTTTTAAACCTACCCTGGACTTCCACAAATCATTCAAGACCAAAATCAGCCAAATCGGTCCAGCCGTTCTCCGAGTTTTAGCGAGACACACGAACAGCATTTGATTTTAGATAAAGATATAGATAAAAGATAAATAGATAAATATTATCTACATACAGTCACGCCTTTCCCCGTCGGGGTAGACAAAGACTACATCTTTCCACATGCTACTTAAGATCCTGACACAACTCTTTCGCTTCAAGTCAACAAGCTAAGACGAATTTATAAATAGTATGTTTTGAATTATTATTTTCATTAATAATAACAGTGCTTATTACACCTATTATTATATTAAAATACGAGCCAAACTGTACCCACTAGCCCCAAGCCTTAGTACGCCTCTGTGAGACCGTAGGTGCAGTTTAAAGCAAATAGCTAACACGGTATCATCTAATTTTTTTAGTTTTATAGCTCTCGTGGCATAGACGTGGTATACCAGTGGACCACAAGCTTTATGTAAGACTAGCTGCGCCCCGCGGTTTCACCCGCGATCACTATTATTCCGTGAAAACGTGGGGCGCTAAGTTTAAAAATGAAAGTAGCTTAAGTTACTTCTTATAGCCAGTTATAGCCAGTGGAAGTCCCGTCAAAATCGGTGCAGCTCTTTCGGAGATAAGCCAGAACAAACAGACAAACCGTGATTTTTTTTCTAAAATTGTGTTTTTGTCGTAAAGATTTCATACCATTCATTTCATTACAACCATTTTCTATTCCTATCCCAAAAGCTGATTTTTTTGACCATTCGACGCATCCATCGACGGTAATCAAACTAATTTCCATTAATAAATAATTTAAATAACATCATAAACTTTACAGCATTCCTTTGGAACCACAAATGATCCAGGGCACACGAATATAAACTTTAACTCCATAGCACATTAAAAAGTATTTCAGTTCCCAAGAAAGTTTAGAGGGTGAGTTGATATTGTTATTATGACATGGTCCTAAAAGAGATGGATCGCTAAGATTAACGTAGGTACATTTGATATTAACTCTTTACCGCAGTAACTAACATTAAGGTTCCTTTGAAGTTTGATAATATTTAGAACTATAGATACTGCGACATGGTCCTTCAGAAGTATTTAGAACTTTTTCCACGAGGTGCCGCACTTAAAGATCTTACCCTACATTATCGGAACGGCCATCTCGCTGGCAACACTAATTGTCGACGTGACATTATTCGGGGAATTTTGAAGGTTTATAAAAACTATTAAAAATGAGCGAAACATTACTAATAAAGAGTAGGTACCGTACGTAAGTAGGTATTTAATAATACGTTATAACTTTTGAAAAATGCAACTTAATGAATAAAAAATAAAAATTAAAACACTCCAGTACAGTCAGCACCAAAAGTCTAAAGTCAATGAATCCAACCAATCTTCCGACCCCAGACCAACCACCCCCACCATAATTTTAATTTTAGCCGTATGCACGCCATTTCCACACTTATTGCATTGGTTAGTCAAAGTTGTAGTCACACCAAACTACACGTATAAAATTGTAAAGCTCTCCAAAATTGTGAAAACTGCGTGGATGATACTTATGTTCCAAAAATTTTTCATTAAAATATATTTTTTTTGTTTTTTTTTTTGCTATTGCGCTCTTTTCATAATTTATTATGCCACCTTGAATCGTATTCCCATGAAAAAACATTTTAAAACAAAATAATTAAACAAAAACTAACCCGTCCAAATACCAAAAATAAACACAAAACGCCTCAACCCAAAGCCTCAAACCTGAAAAAATCGTAAAAAAAAAAACAAAACATAACCAACCTCCTATCGCACCGACAGTGTGAGATCGTGTACGGGCGGAAGTTGAAAATGCCGAATCTCCGTCTAAACTGTCCTATATTCATCCTGCAGTTGTCGTGGGCTCGACAACACTGGTCCTCCGTCCTTTCTTCGCCCAGTTCGCTGTACTCTTCGGCTAACTGGCCAGCCCCACACCATTTAGTGCCGGGCAGAATGAAGTTCTCCCTGAACGATCGACGCGACCTGTTTTTGAAATTAGAACTTTTTGAGCGCTGCTTTTATTGTCTGTGGTGGAGGTGCGTCTCGTGGCAAAGTGCTTCGTGAGCATTCTGCCTAATAGATAATTAAGAATAAAAAAATGTTGTATGGGGAGATGTACCGTGTTTTTATGCATGGCATGCCGAAATGATAGGATGAAAGATGAAAATTAATGAGTAGAATGAAGAAAACCTTTTTTTAAATGGAGAATGCGGGTTTATGCCAGGTGTACCTAATATGTATAGGTATTAAAAGATATTTTTTTGTAGATATCTATATAATGTAGATGTTTGGTAATCCAGGATGTTTAATACTCAGTAGGTAATACATTATGAAGTGGGTAGATAAATAGTGCGAATAAATATGTACATACAATTTAAACCGTTGAAAATAGTGCAAGACACGTAACCGGATGCCATAGAGTTCAGACCGAAAACCTTTTAGCAAAAATGTTGGTAGTTCGAAAAAAGTAAGACAATTTTGAAGTCGTCGTCGATGAGAAAGTACTGGCTGGTGATAGAAATCGAAGTGTTCTCGTGCATTCGAATTCAGAATGAGTTTTGTGACTCTGTGTTGCAGTGAACCAAAAATGTCCACAACCATGGGTAATACTTATTTACATAAAATGAAGTGAAATAAATAGTTAGCGAGCGACATAACAACAACTATGATGTATAATAATATTTTTTAAGATTAATGTTTCAGCAGCTGTTGTCTTGTTACCAAATAAAAAAACAATTAAAAAAAACTTTAAGAAAATAAATATAATAGCGAACATGTAGGTAGGAAGTTTATTTATTCTAAGAAACCTCCTTGGAACCCCCTTTAGCTTCCTCCTTAAGGCTTTGGTTTAAAAAACTTAAAATTTAAAAACAATTTCAAAAATCATAAACATACCTACCTAGCGAGTGAGACCCCACCGATTTTATTATTGCTCTCCATCAAATATTTCATTTCTTCGTGTCTTTTCAGGCATTCCATTTTTAAATCATCATAGTTCAACCAACTAGCGACATCTGGTGGCAAGGTCTCCCCTTCCTTCAGTATTCGAAAAGTGACGTTTCCAAAGTGGCGGTAAAACTTTTCCAAGTCAGAAGAGTCCTCGCCAGTGCTAGAATTTTCATCTAAAATATTTCTTTTTTCCAATATTCTATAGCTCTCTTCATTGAGTGCCTGTTTTAATTCTTTTCGTAGAGCTTTGAGGAAGTTTCGGGCCGATTTTCCTTGAGTTATGAATTCGCAGTCTTGGACGACGCCATTTTGATCATAGATGACTTGGACAAGATGGCGGCCGTCTGTCAGCTGCCGTAGTCGGAGGCCATGCCTGTAACCAACGAAAAATACATCTATTTTAGTTATTGTAAACATTTTCCTTAGCATAACAAAGAAATCCTTCGGAATATTTTAAATAATTGTCGACTTCTTACGCTCCATAGCAGTAACTCAAATTAAATCTATTTCATTGTAGGTACATAGATTTAACTAAGAGAATTGATCTGCATCAATTCAGGAAATGGTTATACAACAAATCAACACTATAAAATATAACTTCCGGTGAGAATAGAGTCGTTTCATATCTAAAATAATTCTTATTAAAGGCACGCCTTATTCGTGTTAAATCGTAAAGAAAAATATGATAACTATCGCGATAGAAAGTAAACATACATTTTTCATTTCAAGCATTATTAAAAGCGCAAGAAACGATTAAGTTAGGTTGGTACGGGTTTTGAATCAGATACAATTTATTATTTTTGATTTAACATTAAAAGTAACCTATATGACTCTTAACTAATACTACTGATTATTCCTATTATTATATTCTATATTTTGCACATAAAGCATATAACAATTATAAATTGACTACCATTAGAAAATAAACAGTTAAATGCTTTATGTCCTTCCTACATTTAATACAAAAATATTGAAGAATAATGTGTTCAGTTCGTTTGAGCCCGCTTCTTACATTATTAGACTAGAAAACCAACTATTTAGAAGTGGATTTTACTAGCTTTTCTCTATCAGATAGAAATATAATACAGATTACTAAATTACATAGATCATTATTTTATTTCGTGGCATGTTTTTATGACACATTAGGCACAAATTAATAATTCAGATTCTGTTTACTTTTCTATCTTTCATAATATTCATAGAAAAGAGTGAAAATATGACATCTAAGTGACAACAATAAACTATCCGTTACAGACCCGCGAGGGACTTGACTTTGTAATGTGGATGGTGTTACACAATAACCATTCAGGATTTTTTAGTAAGTACCTACTTAGATATATTTTTTTCGTATTTTATTAAAGTTCTTTATTCATGTGTATCTAGGTAAGTTATGTTTGTTTTTATAAATACTTACTTGTTTTTGCGGCTATGACTGTCATAACACTGATAATGAGGATAATTGAATTCTTTATTGAACATCATGATTAAAGATTGTATCAATGGGTGACTCTATTGGACAAAGCATATTTACTTACAGACAGCCTTTACCTTGAATTCATTAAAATATAGGTACTTAGGTACCTACCTACCTATAATAATTTGTAGGTATAATTTAAGTTCGAATCTACAATAAAATTATGTATGGGTATCTCTCAAAGTCAGTTATCAACACTATTTAATTTATAATTTTAACACGCTTATTTATGACTTTTTACATAGTAATAATAAAAAAAGGTTAAACACAAATATTATTTATTCTATCAAAATATAACGCTTGCCAACTAATTTATTGAAATAGCTCCATATGGCATGACACCGTCCAACCACCCTCTCGACGTCACCCTCAGACAGAATTGACTAATAGCTAAACATCCCCCAGGAGACATCTAATGACGTTTTTATTCAATAATTTGTTAGATATACTTGCAACATTATCCGACATTATACTGGCAAGTGGCAGCATTATCCTGCGGTATTATTTAAAACTTTTGAAAGCTAAAATGGGTTAGTGGAATTTGGTCAGTGGTCACACGCAAAAGCCAGTGTAAATTGGTCACACCTGTATATTGTTTCTTATTTAGATGTAGGTACAATAAGAGCAATTTGATCACAAACAAACAAACAAAAGTATTTCAAAAAACAATACCTAGTTACTATGAAACTAAATAAAAATCATGCTTTAGCGAATATACTCTAATTAAAAAATATCGCTAATGATCCTGAAGCTCCCGATAAGGATATTGGGGTAAACAATTGAATTATTCATTGTATTGATTCTTGGATAAGTGTGCAAAGTTTCAACTTAATGCGGCGTTTTGAAGGTCTAAAATCACGTTCAATGATACCATTTTAAAGATAATTTTATTACTTGCTAACAATTATTTTTGATAACACCCCATTAATATTAAATAGTATTATGTATCCAAATTACCATCTCCATTTGGTGTCCAATATAATTTCAAGGGTAGAAAATCTGCAACCCCAAAAGTACAGTCGCACACAAATTGGATTAAATACAGAGTGGCAAGTGATGCGCACTCGGTGTACATTAGCGGTACAGTCGAGGGATCAAGTGTCTCAGGGATTGTATAAATTAAAGGTGGGTTTATGATTCAGTATTTATGATAAAGTGAATCATGCGTTGCAGAATAATAATTCTTCTTGATTTAAACATTTCTTTATCTAGTCTTTTTTCCATACGATTAAAAATTTGTTTCAATAATAATACCTACATATATACATAAGACTTAACCTAAGAAAATTGGTTCAATGAGCCTTGTGTTTGTATCTCACTTGATGGTAAACGATGATGAGGTCTAGAATGACACACGCTCGATGAGAGATTCCTAGATTATAACCGCAATAAAGTGTGAAAAAAAACAATTACTAATGACCTATTTACACTTAGTTTTGTGTTTACCAAATTACACTATGACCAAATTAGTACGCTAATAATACCAAACCAATGTTTTGAACGTTCAATTCTTTCACGGCTATTCATTTTTGTACCCGACTGTACTTGTAAATGTAGAGATCCAATGTTAAAAACACCACAAGCATCGCGAATCGGTTAAACGAACCGTGATTGGTGTAGAATGCGCTCCATAGTCCCATCCTATAGTCCCCATAGGACTTGGGTAATTTTACAAGTAGACATTGCAACATTTGGGGTAAGTATTGAATACCTACTGAATTGCCATTATTTTTACTCAACTTAAAATTGTGTTATACCCGACTAAGGTAAAATGAAAAAATGGTGTTGTTTTTAGCAGTTTATATCGTTTAACATTTTCTTTCATTAAGTACCTACCTACTGTTTACTTAATGCATAAAACTAACAAACATATTTTTTTAAACAGTGGGCATTCTTTTTTCTCTCTTTGAGTTGTATTATTTACAGCCTATGTATTTTCTATCTGTAGTACCTACCTAATTAGCGTTTAGTTTTTAAAATACTTTTTTTTATTGTGTCATCAAAACAAAGCACACTAGCGCCATCTACGACTAATCTTTATTGCTCGCGCAGACAGCGACCGCAGACGGATTGCGGGCGGCGCTTCCAGACACTTCCTCCGCGTTTCTGCTAGCCTGGTACTTTCAACAGATACTTTGACCAAAATTTGTTAACTAACTAATAAATTAGTCATTTTAATCACCACTTCTAGCCTCCATACTATCTTTGTCGACTATACAAGCCTATATCTAGCACCACAAAGGAAATCACATTATCTAAAATACCTAGTTACATAAATATATAAATTATTACCTACTTACATCCTTTAAATCGCGCAGTCTGGTAAAAATGGCGTTTGGCGACTCGTTACGTTGTGTAATGAGTTAGCGTGAGTTATGCTGCTTGCACGCACTGAAAGAATGCAGCTTTTAATAGATTTATAAGTAAGCTATGGCGTTTATAGCGTTCCTTATGTTTCTATACTAGTGTTTAATTAATTATGAATTTGAAGTTGCGATTTGCGAAATGAACTAACATGTACCTATAGCTACAGACTTTTTTCAGTTTTGACTTCGCACGATTTGTCATCGAGTCAGTGTCAAATATGAATTAAAATCATGTTGAATTTGTTTCAAGTATTTTCAGAATAGTCAAAATGTTGATTTTCAGTCAATCAGTAGTGTAAAGTCCAGTCGCAATCTACGACACGATTCAGTAAAGGGGTGGAGGCTTTACTGAAACTTCCTGGGAGTTTTGGAGCTAATTCTAGGACTCCCATTTTTTTAAATACCTAAGTGTTTATGCTGTGTTGATGATCTAGACAAGGTAAAGAGTTTAAGCGGAAAATAGAAAATGTAATGTTGATTTAAAATTATTCCTTCTAACTGGCTGAAATATACTGCAAGGAAAAAAACAAAACAGAAAACGCCAAACTTTTAAAAATGGAATGCTTTAAAGTCGAACACTACGCATTATTATTATCAACTCATCATTCAAACAATAGCCACGATCTATTACAAAAGTAATAAATTAAAACACAAGGTTAGCATTGCCGCTTACAAAGTAAAGTAAAACACCCGCCCTAAATAAATTGTAAGCTTGTGCAACGGCAAAACGTAACTTTGTCGACACGGAGGACTTCCATCATTAATTTTCAAACGTGGAATTCTTTTTCGTTTGATAGATTTCTTTATGGCCAGCAATCGATATAATTGGACGTTAATCGAATAGACGCCGCATAGTGAAAAAAAAGTTTTGGCGGCAAATGCATCCCCATTTGCCGCCAAAACTTTACAAAATAAACATTTAAAAAAATCCTGCGTGCTCCTCAGTTACAAAATCCAAATTATTATTAATAATAAAGAAATTATTGAAGCAGACAGTTAGTAATTTGTGGTTTAAATATTGCTTAATTGCTTCGCTAACAACGGTAATAAGCAATGAAGCTTTTTATAGTCAAAAAGTTCTTTTTTTAATAATACTATTGTTACGATTTGCGATGGGCCCATGAGATTAGTAAATTTGGACCATTCAAATTCAGAGTTCGTTCGCGCCAGGTAGCAAAAAGTGTGTAAGTTGAAAAACTTAGTGCTTTGAACTCTTCGGGGAGCTAATCTGCTGCTTTAATTTTTTTATAATTAACTTACTTTAAAAAAGGCAATTTTGCTATGGAATAATTAGGTAATTTATTGTGATCCCTGTCTAGCATTTTTTAATTTGTATTGTAATGAGACGAGCAAATTAGAAGTGAAGAAAATTACATAAGAGTGATCTCTTTACTCTTATGTAATGAAAAAAATCCCTACCCAAAATAAAGAAAAACCTTAGCTTGTAGCTTACTAATTAACCCGAGGAGTAACCCCTTATGATAAAACAAATAACCCTAACTGTCATGAAGAACGCCAGGAAGTAGGTATACAACTTTTTTTTACAGTAAATTGTATATTTATGGACACATTGTTCACAATATAGAGCATTACATTTGTGTTGGATTGATTTATCGATCCATCGTAAGCATAATGTTATGAGCCACGTCAAAAACCATCTCGCGGCTTGAGAAACTGACACCAGAAGCCCATTCGACATATCATTCATCCACCCAATCCAATCATATCATTCAGCACATTTTAAAAATGTTAAATGTTAAAATTATAAGATAAAAAAAAAGTTGCGTGAAATTAAAAAAAACAACTTTATATCTTGAGTAACATTTTAGCGCCCCCGCGACGATACAGTAAAGTTTTTATACATGACTCACGGCGGCAAACTCCAGAAAAAATGTTCTGATTTCGACACAATGAATGCGGAGTCCGCCGATCGGCTATAATGGATATTGTTCTCGCAAGGACAGGCTTGAGCTTTACCAGAGACCAACGCTTTGCTGAGGTGGTGGTAGTTCGGATTAATAAATTGATAATTTTGATTCCATTAGTACCTACTCCCATTTTTTTAGGTGCGAATTTACCAACTCAAAATGAGTATGTAGTAAGCTCTATTCCCCGGTGGCCCAACTGTAGCTTGTGCGAACGACACCGGGTTTTACCAATGACTTTTAGGGTTCCATCGCTCCGCGCTGTTCGTGAGCCCGCTCTACCATTTTTTGGCGAACCGCTGCCAACACGTCTTGTGTGGTTTCGCGACATTTTTGCGTCATTTCGCGGCTTCTGAAACAACAGTTGGCGCCAAGAATTCACTGTAGCGAGTTTAAGAAAAAAAAGTAGATGGCATTTTTATTTTGAGCGGTAGAACAGCTTTTTTTTGTTTATTGCTACTGGCTGGACGGACAGTCTTGACTCTTGCGTTTATGAAACACCGGCTGGAGTTTCGGCGGGAAACTTGAAGTATTGATGTGATTTATTTTTTTTATTATTATAGAGCAGATTATTATATAGATAGGTAGGTAGGTACGGTCGGCATCAAAAGTAGCTTAACATCTCCGTATCTTAAATTTAATATAGGTACACCCTAAAATATACACTTTGCGTATCTACAATTGAACGGCCTCTAAAGAAGTTACATCTCCGTATCTTAAATTTAATATACACCCTAAAAATGTACATTTTGCGTATCTACAATGGAATTGGAACCTAAAACATGTTAAGCTACTTTTGATGCCGACCGTACCTATTTAACACAAGTTGTGTAGGTAATTATTACTCCCTGGACATAATATTCAGTGTTTTTAGCGAAAAGTTACAGCCAGGGTAAATATCGCTGGGAGTTTTATTGGTACTTCCTCAGGTTTCGATCATGAAACAAAAATATGGAATGAACTAAAATTAGTGACTGGTCATTTTATAAAGAACCCTTTTTCTATTTCAGTCCCAGAGGAACACGAAAACACAATCCCGCGGGAAGCGAATCCGTTTTGCGAGTTTGAACTTTGACGTTTGCGCCAACATGGCGGCTTGTCCGCAAATGGACGCCTAATCTTGTTGGCAAGTTGGCGGGAGTTTGAGCCCTAGGTTTAGAACAGTGATACCTACTTACAGTGTTTGTTATTGAAGCTAAGGCTTTTCTGTGAATTATTATTGTAGTATCTAAATAATTGAAATGATTTTGTCTAATAAATTTTCGTAAGTCACAAAAAAAAGTTTCGACCATACTGATATAGATAATAATGGGTAAGGTTCTTATTTTTAAATATGCGTAAGGCTTCGTACTTTTAGAACATTCAGCCAAATAGCCGATGTGTAATTCGTTTTATTGTGTCTATGGAAAATATTATGTTTCCAAAATCTTATTTCTAGGTAGGCACAAACGATCCATCGAATAACTACAAGTAGGAGTTTTGGCGGGAATCCGATAGTGAGACGTTGTTGGTTTTGTATTATTAGCTCAAACTTGTGTTTCTTCGAGTGTTAATGTGTAATATTGGTGGAATATTAACCATTAAGTGTTCGTTAACGTGCACGAGTGTAGGTGAATGATATAAACTCAAAAAACGTGTCATTTCGCATTTTTTCCAAAACTCCCAAGAAGTTTCAGTAAAGCATCCACTACTTTACTGAATCGTGACTGACGATGTAAATAATTGACTTGACTAC
Organism: Hylaea fasciaria; assembly: GCA_905147375.1. NCBI lineage: Eukaryota > Metazoa > Arthropoda > Insecta > Lepidoptera > Geometridae > Hylaea > Hylaea fasciaria. The sequence continues at coordinate 2,753,494 of LR990221.1, read as the reverse complement.
TTGACCACGATTGCTATAACATTGCTGTGACTTTCTTAATGTGAAATTAAGAAATACTTAAAATAAAATACTTGACACTGGCTATATGCACAAACCGTGCGAAGCCATAACTAAAACAAAAAAAAAAATACTACAAGTACAATCCAGCCCAAAAGTGTTGCATTACTCCTGATCTGATGCAAAACATAGCTCTTAACACAATGGTACATAGTCGATTATTCTGTATTTGTTAATACGTGCCCGAGAGTACAATAGCGAAATTGGGCGCGAAATGACTTTACAATTAGCCTAAAAAGTTTTGCGTCTTCAATCTTACTACACCTTTGTTGCAAAGGAGTAAGGTTGATAATATCAACCTTACGAGTACTTATTAGAAGAGTGTACTTCTCTAAGTTTTAAATTGGTACTAATTGTTCCACGCACGCGATTCTCTTGCGTGATGTTCGATCATTGGTACCTCGAAGTTTGTACGGGGATGTATGTAGGAAGAGGGGGGGGGGGGGGGCACTATCATGGGTCAGTAGGTAGTCGAAGGTGTCTTTGTAGAAGTTTGAAGCTATTGCCGCATATGATAATGGAAATGAGTAACAAACACTCATAAAAGAGGCTGCCGGCCGATTCCAGAGTGCCGTTTACTCGGCTATGGTGAGTTGAACAATTTTGTAAGAATTTGACATGTGGCGTGCAAATCAAGTAACAGCTCAGGCAAATAGGTAGTTAGTATTGAATTTGTAGCCAAAGCATCGAACCGAATTCATCAAAAACGAGGTATTTTCGGGCGAGGGACATGTAAGCAGTTGTCAATGATTGCTGTCAGATTACCCTGGCTAAGTATACTGCTGACATTCTGGATGAAACTATCTAGTGATCAGCAGGTAGGTAGCTGCCCCACCCCCCGGCCTTAGTACGCCCAAGGCACAGTCATACTCATAGCAACACGGTTATTCACATATTTACAGTTATCAGACGTCATCATTTGTACATTTGTAACGCACAGTTATAGGGAATTGTCCTAAGAATGGATCATGTTATTTTTCAACTATTTTTTCTATTACGCGGGAAATTAGCCCATATTCAGAAATCGTGGCTGCATCGCCAAAAATTACTGTCTAATTCATCATTTGCTTACTCAGGCAAACGTTATCCAAATAAAACGAGACACTTACGAAATTGTACAAAGAAAAAATTAATATAAACAAACTGTCGTCTGTCAAATCTGTCAATACAGAATCCCGCATTCCCGCGTGCAACACAATTCCGCGCTGTCAATCGTTTCAAATTAGGAACGGCGCTCGGAATGACGTTTCCTGTGCTTTTTTAATTAGCTCTACACGGCCAGTGTCAAATCGATAAGTTTAAAAAGTTTGACTTGTCTATGGTGAGGTAACGGGACCTCTTTGGACCCATCGATGGATATGTGACAGCGATTATTGAGTGATGAATCAATAGTGGATTTTTAAAAGGCGTGGGAAACTTGAAACCGGGAACTGGAGGGACTTCGTTCTAAAAGTGAAGAGACCATAACATGGTGTTTCTTTGAATTTTATTCAGCGTATCTCATAAACATGTATATACGTAAAAGTATAGGTACGAACTACATAGAACTACACAAAAGATATTTAAAAAATGCGCCATATCGAAATTCACTTCCATTTTAACAGGACCTACCTACGTACTTATTTAGAAAAAAAACCTCAGTTATTCGCATTTTAATTGTGGAAGTAGATGGGTATAATAATTTTTTATGTACATGATAATAATATCTTTAAAAGAAAAGATTACCTTTTCATTCATTTTATTTTTTAAATAACGTGTAGGTAAATTAGTTCAGTTAAAATTTTGCGAATCCGTTTCAAGTTATTTTGTTCAAAGAACAGAATTATTTAGGTCTCCTACACAAAGCAGATATTAAACGTTATATTTGCAGTAAGCTAAGAAGTAAGTACCTACCTGCCTACATAATAAATATCCCAAACGAATCGATATCCGAAAGGCGTTACAAACAAAAGCCGAAACAAACAAAACAAAACCTTAATTAAAACCACGAAGAAGCATTCCATTAGCCGGATACGTGTCAATTAATATCGATATCTAATACCATCGATAACTCGCGCCGATCATTCGAATACTCTTGACTCCCACACCTATGTCGATGATCCCGAAAGAAAAAAGTTTAAGAAAAAGCAAGCAATGATGATGCATTGTATTTGAGGTTTGGCAATAGAAATGAATAAGTATTAAGTATGTGTGATGAATACAGAGAAATGTCATTGATATAAATTATTATAATATAGTGCCTACGAAAAGATTATTAAAAAAATGATTGTAAGAAAGTGAGATCTTATTCATAGTTACTATAATTTTTTTTTTTGCTTACGTTTACTTTTTTCCTGGCTTCGTACGGTTTGTGCATTTAGCCACTTCCAAGTGTATAAAATATTGTAAGTTTTATGTTATTTTCACAATAGGAAAGATTTAGCATTATACAACAATCCTCATGGTCAATATAGCCAAGTCGATTTACAGCAAAAGTCAAGGAAAGTGGATGCTTTACTGAAACTCCCCGGGAGTTTTGGAAGAAATGCGAAATGGCGTTTTTTTTTTGGGTTTATATCATTTGCCCACACTCGTGTACGTTAACGAACACTCAATATAAATATCACACATTAACACTCGAAGAATTGCAAGTTTGAGAAAAAACAATACACAATCAAGAACGTCTCACTATCGGATTCCCGCCAAAACTCTTACTAAGTAGGTACTTCTTTTTTATGACGGCCAGTGTGACCACGATATCACCTGACGCGATAAATGTGGCCGAAAGTGGCGAAGGTAAAGCGAGTTTGCATAGGATTGGGATAGGTTCAGGATTCAACCTTGACTTAAAAACACACTAACCCAAAATTATTAATAACTATGTACCTACTGTAAAACGGGGCGAATCGGAATCTAGGGGGTGAAAAGAGACAAAACTTGGGCCAGCTTTTTATACAACCAACGGCCCTCATTTACCTGACCGTCACTGGTTCATAAGTGGCAATTGTCCCAAAACGGGCGTGGGCATTTGGGATTGCCCCAAAAGCTGTTATTTTAGTTGCTTTTCACCCCATGTAGGTACTTATGTACATCCCAAATTTCGCACTCCATAGCACGACCCCCTAGTTCCCGTGCAGGTAAAAATAAGTGTCAGTATATCTGAAAGCCTCCATTGCAAGATTAAGCCGTGTGCATGCCCGCTCACACGACACATTGCTTTGTGCAATTTGAAGGCTACATAGTGTGGACATGCCCTTTAAATTTTAACATAATAATACTGTAGCCAAGTGTACGCTAATGTCAGTATACCAAAGCAAGAGGTGTCGAGTTCAAATCCCAGTGGGAGCACGTACCAATGTTTCTTGTTAAACATAATATTATGTGCGTAATTATCACTCGCTTTTCGGTGAGTAGCTCTTCTTGTTTTAGGGGGAAAAGTTTGAAGTCTCTTTTCGCCCCAAGTCTGGTTCGCACCGCGAAGCGAATCAAATCAGCATTCATATGCATTAGTGCCTAATTTCACGCCACAATAGGAATGTGGCGCGAAAGACCCAATTCAATAAATTATAATTAAAAAAACTATAAAGTAGGTAGGTAGGTACCTAACTAACAAGTGGACTCAATTTAAAATTATGTAGCGGTAGTTTTCCTATAACTATAATTTGAGTTTTCAAGTCGAGAGTGAATATTGTATATTCTAGGCAAGCATGCTCCGACTTCGGCCGCGTCATCGCTTACCACCAGGTGAGACTGCGGTCCAATGCCTGCCAAGTCGCACTAAAAATATTATAATAGCGTGGCGTATCCATACCAAGATGTCTGTAACAATAGAAGTCGCTCCAAGGCGGTCAGCTAAAGGGCTAGGGGAACGACTCTTCTTATACCTTAGGTATACCAGCGCTGATTATACTAGCTCTTGCCTGCGATTTCGTACGTGCATACTACTTTATATCGAGATAAAAAGGCTAAGTGCAAATCAGTGTCAGAGCGCACTCCGAAGGGTTACGTACCTACCATTATCTATACTTAAAAACGGCGAAAACTTCACGTTTGTTGTATAGGAGCCCCCTTCAATATTTATTTTATACTGTTTTTTAGTATTTGTTTTTACAGCGGCAACAGAAATACATCATCTGTGAAAATTTCAACCGTCTACCACGGTTCATGAGATACAGCCAGGTGACAAACGGATGGACAGATAGACGGACGGATAGCGGGGTTTTGGTAATAGGGTCCCGTTTTACCCTGTGGGTACGGAACCCTAAAAAAATACCTACACTTTCAGTCAGTCAATCAACCACCAATCTCGTACATCTATTTAGTATAGTGGCCCGTACCCCGAGTATCAGTTTTTTTATTAGCTCGACATAGTAGGTACCTACGCGTCAACTAGCGCTTTTGTATGAAGATCCTGTACCAGCGCGTTTATGAACGAAAAATCTACCTACAAAGAGCTAGTTGACGCGTAGGTTAGGTACTATGTCAAGCTAGTAAAACTCATACTCAAGGCACCGTATTATTCGCACTCAAATACTATCGATCGACTATCGACCGATTCTGCAAAATTAAAACGAATAAAAAATCTTATTTTAGCGTCGTCATGTTGATAGTAATTGGCGCAATAGGTTACCGATTTCTTGCCGCGATCTAAATTTGGCGAGTGACCGATAGAAAGCGAATCGTCTATGGTTTCATTTGTTTTTTTTTTTTCGTATACACTGACGGACGGGCCACATGACGTATCGTGATCATAGCCTATCCCGTAAATCCAGTTGTTTGAAGTTCGCCGTAAGTGTAGCCACATAATCGGGATATGGCATTGGCATTGCCGTTGAATATCCCGATTTTTGACGTTCACTTGTTTTTTTTTCTTGTGCTATTTTTGATTTGGCTTTTGACGATGGCGATAGTGTGGCCAGTCAAATTTATATCGATAAATCATCGGGACAATTTCCGCGTTGTTTATAGCGATGTCGGCCGTTGAGACGATAGTGTAGGTTGGCATATTGTCTGGGAACTTCATTCATGAGCTATGATGGAGAACCGTTTCGCTCGTCGTTACTCAGAACATTATTAGAAAAGGTTTTTTATAGTGTAGCATTTGAACGCTATCCAGTGATGCCGCTTGTCGTGGTAGTGATAAGCGACCAATAGATACAATCGTTCGGCATAATTTATCTCAATACACTCCGTATTTGGCACCGCTAAGTATCTATTGTGTCGTATTGCCATAACCAAATTTTTAAATAATTAGCATGATTTGTTTGGAACAATGACTTTTGCTCAAGAAAATTAGTAGTTTCTAATGATTAATACGTATATAAGTTAGGTAAGGTAATAGCTATAGCCAGTGAAAATATTATGTATAGAAATTTATTTAAAAAATCGCGTTTTTAATAATTATCAAGGTAAATTAAAAAAGTGCCTATTTGCTCCGCGACGTCTGATTTTTTTCTCACCTGCCAGTGTTCCTAATCTCCCGCCTTTTGTCTATGCCCGTCGGGGCGCGCGTTTGAAATGAGAACAAAACGTTTGACAGCCCGGCGCGTTTACAAGCTCGCATAATAATAAATTATCTGTGAAAATGACAGCTGTTGGCGGGAAAATGATGGGTTATTTTGGCGCAATTTTCTACTGCAGCAGTACCTAAACCAAATATTTTATAATAAATATTGTTCTAGTGGTCCTATCTTGCGTAGTTGTTTGCCGACATGTAGGTAACATTATTATTCAAGTTCAACTCTTCCTTTCTATAGAACAAAAAAAACGAAAAATCTTATATGAGACTTTTCGCGGGGACCGATATAAGTGGCATAATATAAACCACGTAATTATTATGCACAAGATTCAACAAGTTTTCTTTTATTCCTTCGTAGTATAGTAATTTGAAGAATCACGCGTCACATGACACATTGTTAATTTAAAAACTTCAAGGAAAATTGTAATGAACCATAAATCCGGCAAAAACAATAAACGTTCTCAATAAAGCTATAGAGACCTAGATTCCTAGATTCTTCAAATAGTTTGGTACTGGGAAATTCGCGCTCGCATCAATGCGGCTAAAAATAGCATCAGAAGTGGGATGAAGGTCACGAGTTTCTGCTTTTCAGAGTTCCGTAGTACCCAAAGGGTAAAACGGGACCCTATTACTAAGGCTTCGCTGTCTGTCCGTCTATCTGTCACCAGGCTGTATCTCATGAGCCGTGATAGTAACCCCCAGTTTCTGAAACGTCAGTCAGCGTTGACAACAGATTAATTCTATTGCCATCCTTGTCATTTGTTTAGTGTTAGATAGAGACAACGATAGTTTTAATCTACTGTCAACGCCAACAAACGTTCTAGAAACCGGGGGTCCGACAGTTGACATGTTCACAGATGATATATTTATGTTGCCGCGTTAACAACAAATATTGACAAACAGAATAAAACAAATATTAAGGAGGATCCCATACAACAAGCGGTTTTTTCGTCGTTTTAATAAACTAGTGGTACGGAACCCTTCGTATGCGAGTCCGACTCGCACTTGGCCGGTTTTTTAATGGTAGTTACGCGTTTTCAGTTGCAATGTGTATAGCTATTTAAACGTATAGTGCAGTTAAGTTCGTTTCACAAAATTAACAGTTATTTAGAAAAACAACAATTCTCATTCAAGTCTATTGAAATTAAACAACACTTAATTTCCTAGTAAAGATGGATGCTGATATTTTCTGGAAGTATGCGTCACTCTAGCACATTTTCTATATCCTTGTTATTCTGTTACAAAATAACAGTTTCTGCATAATAGCTAGTTGTTTACGCAATGGCGAGATCTCAGTATAACGGATAATATAACGTGAACTGAGTAAGTACCTATGACAAGTTCAGCATTCATTTCCTTTTTTTTTGTTTTGGTTTAGGACGATTATGGCTTTAATAGCCAGTGTCAAGTATTAAAAACAAGGTTTTTTTTTAATTTTCATGTTCCAGCCAGTTATGAGCCAGTAGTCTTACAGTCAAGTATTTTTATAATTTTCAAGTTCAAGCCTGTTAACAGCCAGTAGGTATATTCTTATAGTCAAGTAGCAGTCTACGTCACGATTTGGTAAAGTGGTGGATGCTTTTTATACTGGAAGGTTTGAAGAGAACACAGAATGACACGTTGTTTGGGAGGTTTATTGTATCCTTCTTTTGAAACTGTCATTGATATTATCTCTATTTTTTTTTAATAGGTGTAGGCTAACTGGTGTAGGTACCTGCAATAAGGGTTTAATGTTAATTGTACTTACCTACCCTTCTTTTGAAACTGTCATTGATAGTATGTTTCCTCTAATAAAAAAAAATTAACTTGTAGGTAGGTATATACTAGTACCCAACTTATAAGGCGCGTCGTGAATCTTCGTTCGCGCAGAATAGAAAGTATGGTCCGAAGATTATCGAAAGAATGCTAACTTACAATCAACCTAAGCTCACTATTATAAGGTTCATAATACACTGCAGCTGTTAGTTCCATCTCACTCTAAGCTCGCTAAGTTGGCGGCGGCTGCCGACCAATAGCGGTTAATAGCATTTCCCGCGCTTTGAAAATTCATCTTCTGCGCAGGTACATCGGTAAGCCATATAAGTTGGGTAATACTGTACCTAAGTACTAAAAATTATTTTGTATTTTATTGTACCATTAGTAAAAGCTCGATATTCCCTTCTGTGTCCACACTGTGGCTGAGAGCTTCCGATTTTAGATCCAACGCATCTATACAAACAGGAGCACTTGCAAAAATGTTTTTTGTTTAATCTTTCTTTAGTACAAAGTCCATTGTGTGAGCGCGTGTTCTTCTGTGGTAAGCTAGTCGTAGCTAGCGACTTCGTCCGCGCAAATTACATAAATATTTCATAGCAATAAAAAAGGTGCTGTGCCTAATATTGTCATGGACACAACCGTGTGTAATACGTGAATACGTTTATGTAATGGATTAATATGTATTTAAACAAATATCGTAGCTTTTCCGGGTCAAAAGTTGTACTAATTGCAAATCTCGATACGCAGTAAAATAACCTCAAAATGGCGGCGCTTCCCGCTGCACCGCACGCGATGCATTACAGTCCTCGTTTATCGTAATGAATTCTTTGATCTTTTAACTATCCATTGGTGTCATTTAATTTTGGATGTACTTACGGCCGAAATTAATAATCAATCCAATCCAAATTTTGCTATCTGGGATTGACATCACAATCCATTTTTAGGGTCAAACGTGCCAATAACCGATCGGTGCATTGGTTTATAAAGGCACGCAGATTGGAGATCGATCGAACGATAGGCAGCAATCCAAGATCGATTTCAATCTTGGATAGGAGATACAATATTAATTTCGGGCGTTAGAGGATAGATTCGAAACTACAATGCAAAACTGTATCCTCCGATTTTGTTAGCCTTAAATCTTTTGGATTGCCCCCGTATGCAGGGGCGGATCCAGGATTTCATTTTGGGGGGGCTATTTTGACAAGGTTCGAAGGTTAACATCACAAGGAAACAAAAAAAGAAGTTAATTACCTTGTATGTTTACAAAATAATGTTTACTCGCCTAGTGCCGCTTTTAGCAAACCTATCAATAATTTTGTCAACATCAACTCGGACATCCCTGTGGATGTGTAGTAGTGCAAGCCTGCACAGCCGCTCTTCCCCTGTCCGCGTACGTACGCAGTGCCGTCAATAGCCTTTTCTGCGCCCTGTGCGAGCTTCTATAACAGCGCCCTTGTTTTTTTAGATATTATAGGTACCCTAGCTAGAGCATTGCTATGTATACTGTATAGGCCTACTCAGTGGCGTAGCTTGAGTCACTGTCACCCGGAGTGGAGTTATAATTTACCGCCCTTTTGTTAAAATTATAATGTTGTTGTTAGTGAGCAAAAACGTAACGAAATGAAAAAAATATTTATTTTGAAACACATTATCATTCCTCTCTAATTGTATGTACTATCTGATCTAGTTTTATATTTAGGCTAAAATTAAAAGTGAACAACATACATCCAGCACACTAAACGCAAAAATTTTAAGGGGTATTTATCAGTGTGCTGAATGAAATACAATCCCAAATATAGATGCGCGAGCGTAGCGAGCGCTGAAATTTTTTTGGAGTATTTATCAGTGTGCTCAAGAAATCCTAAACCAAATAGAAATGCGCGAGCGCAGCGAGCGCTGAAATTTTTTTGGGGTACTTATCAGTGTGTTGAATGAAACATAATTCCAAATAGAAATGCGCAAGCGTAGCGAGCGCTGACATTTTTTTGGGGTATTTATCAGTGTGCTGAACGAAATACAATGAAAATATAAATGCGCGAGCGCTGACATTTTTTTGGGGTTCTTATCAGTGTGCTGAATGAAACATAATTCCAAGTATAAATGCGCGAGCGTAGCGAGCGCTGAAATTTTTTTGGGGTATTTATCAGTGTGCTGAACGAAATACAATTACAATATAGTAAATGCGCGAGCGTAGCGAGCGCTGAAATTTTTTTGGGGGTTTTATCAGTGTACTGAATGAAATACAAATCCAAATATAAATGCGCGAGCGGAGCGAGCGCTGAATTTTTTTTGGGGTATTTATCAGTGTGATAAGTTGTGCCTCTAGTGCTGCACTAGGGGCGCAGCGGGAACTTATCAGGAGCAAACCGAAAAAATAATAGTCCTGCCTAGTCTGGCCATTGAATTCTTGCGCCCCCCAGAGTCTACGCCCTGTGCCTGGGCACCGGCGGCACCGCCCTATTTACGGCACTGTACGTACGCAGCCATGTTTTGCGGCGTAAAGTGGAAAAGGATATTTCGGAAGTGGCAACTCTCACTGGCAATGTAGCTAAAATAATTATGTATTAGCGTTCTAATTGCAGGGCGGCGGGCCGAGCGCGGCGTCCGCCCGCGCGCCGCTACTGCTTGCTTGGACACCGTCGCGTCATTATTATTATTACCTACTAACTTCATTCTTTATTTTAGTTTATAATAAAGACATTTGGCATTTTCGACTTCACTTCATGAGTGAGTAGGTATGTAGGTATGCTGTGTAAAAAAAGTACACCTGAAGATGAGTCGAAAATGTGATGTAATTCCTGGGTCTTCTGGGGGGGGGGGGGGCATGGCCCCCATGGCCCCCCCCCTGGATCCGCCACTGCCCGTATGGTAGCAAATTTAATGACATTATTCACGTCAAAAAGTATTTTATGTCATTATTTAAGATCCAATATATCTGTATACCAAATTTCATCGAGATCGGTTCAGGGTAATAGTCAACGTGGGTGAAACCGCGGGACTCAGTTAGTCTATACTAATATTATAGAGAGGAAAGATTTGATTATTTGTTTGCATTGAATAGGCTCCGAAACTACTGAACCGATTTGAAAAATTATAATATCACTGTTGGGAAGCTACACAGTACACTATCCCCGGGTGACATAGGCTACTTTTTATCACGTAAAAATTAACGGTTCCCGATAGAGAGGCGCTTCTAGTTCAGAATAAAATATGAAATACTGGACAATTCAGACGAAGCCAAAACAAAAAAGAGCATACCAAATTATCTATGCTCGCTAGTGTTTACAAAACCGTAAGACGCAGGTAACTACTATACGGATACAGGTGTGAAAGCTTAAAATAACTATTATCGTAACAAACTTTGATCTATATTTACCTTTATGGCTACTTACCTTTTTATAGATTTGTTAATAATCGTTGTTACCCAAGTATTGAGTGGAGTTTTGGCGGGAATCCGATAGTGAGACGTTGTTGTTTTTTCATTTTTTTTTCTCAAATTTGTGTTTCTTCGAGTGTTAATGTGAAAGGTACTTAATGTTGGTGGAATATTAATCATTTAATGTTCGGTAACGTGCACTAGTGTAGGTACCTAGACAAATTATGTAAACTCAAAAACTTGTCATTTCGCATTTTTCCAAACTCTCAGAAAGTTTCAGTAAAGCATTCCACCATTTTAGTGACTCGTAACTTTGACTATAAATTAATTGACTTGACTACTTAACCGCGAGGATTGTCAAGACTTTCCAAATATTATAATAATATTATACTCGACACTGGCTAAATGCACAAACCGTGCGAAGCCAAAATTATAAAATAAAACGATTCAATTAAAGTTTTTTTTATTATAAAAAATAGCCAATATTCAAATAAACCAAATGGTTGGTGGTCCAATTTCACCAAGCTACTATAACTAGAAGTTAAAAAGGGTTATCCGTATACTAGTAGGTAACTACTCCATTATTTTCTTCTAAAATATTTTTGTAATTATAACCAGTAGGTATCAAGTATTCCAAATACCTATTTATTAGTATAGTCAAGTTTCATGCAGTCATCGTAGAAGTAATTTATTGTAGGTACTCCATGAGAGAAGCCATTTAATTATACTATAATAATTATACCCAATATAGGTAGATCTATCTACCTACCTAAGGTTTTTTTTAATAAACTTTTTTTTAAATGTATATTTCATATTCAGCCTATAACGGGATTGGCTGTCAAAGACCGATGCCGTAACACCTCGATAGGCTCGGCGACAGATTATCCACCAATTTCGATAAACCGTTGATTAATATCTTCATTAAACCGGCCCCTGCGTCACGTCTTGGCAGGGCTCTGGACCGTGACATCTGTGCGTTTAATTTTAAACATTTTTACTTGCATAATAGAGAACTCCGTATCTATTCTGTGGCGATTAATTTGATCGTGGCACTTCTCTAGCGACTGCTTCTGGATTATTCGTAGGATTTTTTTTTTTAATATACTTACTTACTTACGAACTCTTTTCGCGGTCATTTTAAACTTAACCTCTTTTTGTGACTTATTTTTATACTTTATGGCCTTTAATTTCACCATTGCCTCACATTATGACATATTGTGTTCTCGAAGGTGATTGATTAGCTAGCTCATGAACTCAAAATATTTTAATACATAATTATTATCACTTACTAAGTTGGACTTAGTTGATACTATGCGTACTCAAATCTTGAAAAAAAAAATTTTGCTTGACCTTTTTTGAAACGGTTTTTATCGGAGTTCAAAGCTTATCTTCAATTGCCTTATAATTTCATCATCCCGGTTATCCGATAAGCCTGTCAGGTGTGGGTTCTATTCCCGTAGCTCATCGCATGGAACATGTCTGTTTGCAGCTCATTCTATGCAAGTAAACATTGTTTCGGGGTACCGCTCGTAAAATGAAGGGTTCCGTAGACATTTTTTTTTAATATAACAAAAAAAAAGACTGCTTAATATGCTTACCCATCAGCGCCAACGTAAGTTTCCTTAGCAGTAATTCCATTGAAATGCACCCGATTCTCAACTTCTCCATCAACCAAAACGTCACTCATCACGAAATTCACAATCGCCTTGTTCAGATGCCGCCTTAAATACCTAATTTCACTCAACTTTTCCTTATCAGGCTGAATGCGGTGGTGCCTGTGCCTTAAATGCTTTATTTTCGAAATGTCACTGTCACTGTCTAGCTTAAAATTTGACCTTGACTCGTCCGAATTTGCTTCACTCACGAACGATTCTAAATTTGATTTGGATAAATTGAAATCGACGTTGAATTGTTTATCACTGGTGAACGTTTCCAAATTCAAAACTGGCAGTTTTATCATATCTATGGCACTGGCCAGTGGCCGTTCGATTACAAGTTTTGATTTTGACAAGTCTATCATGTCACTGTCACTGTCATTTTCGCAGTTCGTCGTGCCGAGGAGGAAGAGAATGAGTAGCGGCGTCTTGAACATCTTGCCCCAGGATATGAGACGAGCTAAATTTGACTTTTTCTTCGGTTTTGGTGGCTTTAACTCCATCTTTGATCTGAAAAAAAAAGTTAAGATAACATCTATATTTGAATCAGTACTACAGGCCTCTCTTAAGTCACGTCAGAGGCCTTTAGGCCTGAAAAATTCTGATACAACAAGCTCTACCACATTCGACAAATAAACAAATCTTTCATCCTACTGCCTACCTGCATAGGTTTCAACTAAATTATCATATTTCATAGTGTCATCCATATTTTATTGTCTACCAAAGCAATGGCATACTTGCAACTAGACACTTATATTTTTTTATGTCTGTCTTAGACATTCCATCAGGCGCCTATAAAGCAAAGCATTAGGTAAGTGACGGCGAGCTGTGTGCCTAGTGTGAGTTTTGCCAATTTCTTTACTTGCTCGGTCCGTTTAGCGTAAACTTGAAATTGTATGGAATAAGAGCAGCGCCATCTAGTTACTGACTGACTGACGCTAGATGGCGCTGCTCTTATTCCATACAATTTCAAGTTTACGCTAACCGGATCGAGCTCGTTCAGAAATTGGCAAAACTCACACTAGGCACACTGGTCTGCTAGAGACGGAAGGTAGACGACAGAGCTGATGATGAACTGGTGATGGTGATGATCTCATTCGGAAATCGTCACGGTGTCGCAGAATGTCTCATTCTAGTCTCGTTCTTAGAATGTCCGATTCTCATACCGTCTTACCACAAATGTTTAGACCAGAGTTTAAACAGAGGTTTCTAAAAATTTCGATCCGCAAAATCGACGTCTATCACTCGCGTTTTCTTACTCAATCCTGGCATACCTTATTATTTTACTTGTGAATTTGTTATTGAGCTAGAAAAAGCGGGGGTTAGACGTCGATTTGTGGAGAAAATATTTAGACTCATCTGTTCAAGTCTAGTTTAAATCTTTTGTGGTAAGACGGATAATATCTCGTAGTTGGGGGGGGCTGTGTTTTACATTCCATATTCCATACCAATATTACAACTGCGAAAGTATGTGTGTTTGTTTCGTAGGATTCACGTCTAAACGGCTTAAATCAATTTTGATCAATTTCGGTATAGGTATATATACATTGGATATCGGAGAAGGACATGGTATACTTTGAAACTAGAAAAATTTCAGTACGCTTGTACAAAAGCTAAATAACATAATGTTTTTTTACTCATTCATACAATGCAAGGGCAGGCGGCGAGTTATTCACAAAACTAAAGCAATGTATGTAAAACTATGTAAATTCATGACTGACAAAACTAACTTTCAATGTTTCTCGTTGGAATATAGACCGTATTAGAACCAGGTAAGGTCGTAGCGTTGAAATGACGTAGCATCGTACGATTCTTGACGCGCTCTGATTTGCTAACATATTTTTAGTGGTACACACTACGATATGTAGTTACTCCTATAGTTGCGGACTGCGGTTTTGTTTTCTTATAGTTTTATTTCTTTTTGGCATATCTTAATATAATATATTGTTTTTATATATAATTATATATAATATATAAATTACGCGTCACGTTGTTTGTCCGCGATGGACTCCTAAACTACATACTAACCGATTTTAATCAAATTTGCACACCGTGTGCAGTTTGATCTAACTTGAAAGATAGGGTAGCTTACATCGTAATGTATAGTCGCAATAACAAAAACCTTAGCCACAGCAACGCGTGGCCGTGTCTGCTAGTATTATATAATATACTTACTAATATTATAAAGGGGAAAGATTTGATTGTTTGTTTGTTTGTATGTTTGCATTGAATATGCTCCGTAACTACTGAATAGATTTGGAAAATTCTTTCAGTGTTGGGAAGCTACACTATCCCCGGGTGATATAGGCTACTTTTTATCCCGTAAAAATTCACGGTTCCCGCGGTATAAGTAGTAGTTAGCACGGGTGAAACCGCGAGGCGCTTCTAGTATAAATTGTAATTAAATTTAGCAAAAAAATATAAAATATCGCGATACGGGAACTCGATTCGGGTGCATCATCGAAAAAAAAACAAAATTTTTATTAATTTTTCATTACTTTTTCTAATGCAAGATTTCCATCGCTCCGTGCTAGTTGTTCGTTGACAGCAGTGGTTAAGCCCCGTCAGAGCCTGACAAACTTTCGAGAAACAATAATTTTAGCATAGGTATCGTAATTGCAGAAAAATCGATACCTTAGACATGTATCGATTTTCCTAGTAATTAGTGTGGTATATGGTAGTTCGGTAAAAATGGTATGTAGGTAGGTACGTCCGAGGCATTTCAAGAATGAGTATTTCTATCAGTAGGTACCTAGGTATGTCGTTTTACGAATAAGTCGTTGCTAGAATAGGGTTTTTAGGCAAACAGTGCACTGAGTATGAGTTTTTACTAGCTCGACATAGTACGCGTCTAGCTCTTTGTATCAAGATTTTTCGTTCATAAACGTGCCGGTAGGGGCGCTGTTCAAGTTTTTGTAGAACTGAACTTCATTAAAATACGCAAACTGATTTTTTTCTGCTTTTACCTCGACAGTTAGGTGTTATTAGGCTTATCTTGAAAAAAACCGTGTATTTATCCCTGAAGGTAAGTAGGTTTATCAAGGACCTAAAATACATAGGGGCGCCGTTCAAGTTTTCGTAGAAACTTCATTAAAATACGCAAACTGATTTTTTTCTGGTTTTACCTCGACAGTTAGGTGTTATTAGGCTTATCTTGAAAAAAACCGTGTATTTATCCCTGAAGGTAAGTAGGTTTATCAAGGACCTAAAATACATTAGCCCATTATGGCCGATAAACCATAATCTGTTGTGGTTGCCAAACCATACCTAATGCAATTTTTTTTTTTAATTTTTTTGTATTATTGTCATCTTTATTTTTTTCAATAAACACCTTTTGTATTAGGTATAGGTACTAATAATCACGAAGTAATTGATTTATTTATTTATTTACAAACAAGATAGAAAGCTTACATTAATAGCCAAAGCGCTAACCATCTAAGATAACGACTTTGAAATACATTTAAGTACAAACTAATAGAATTAATTCTATCACAAATGATGTTGACTTGTGACGCGTACTATGTCGAGCTAGTAAAACTCACACTAGGGACACTGATCTTGAGTGACGATATACCTAGTCGAAGGTGGTTAACATGCTCAGCCTAGAAAGGGATCCCTATTAATAGGATATACATATCCCAGCTTTCCCGTGACATTGACATTTGAATAATAATCGAGAGCTTTCCGATGAATTCGGTAATTAACCGAATCACCATGTGCCCGGTTACACTGCCCCCAGATAAACCTAACCGACGAATAAAGTAATCCGTACGAATATTGTAAATGTGTTACTTTGTATATGTGTGTTTGTTTGTTTGTGTATTGTGATTGTTTGCCGGAGTGGAGGTTTTTATTAGTGGAGGCCAAGACTCATTTTGTTTCACTGCGTCGTTCTGCTTACTTAGTTCAATTTCAAGCTTGTGTATAAATGTTCAAGCCTCGATCCTCAAACCCACGGAAAAGAGAGAGAGAATACGCTCAAATGTTATACAAAATCCCGATCATGCCATCTCGCTTTACTTGAGAGTATTAATATTCTTCTAGCGTATTAATAATATATATTAATTATGTATTCAGTACCTCGATTACAAAATAACTATTGATTAAATTACTTATCGGGAGGATGTGGAACAAGCTTCTGTTAATATGATTTTAATTACTTGACATCTGTTATTGACGTTTATTATTTTAACTAGCGGATGATTCGCGTAGTTTTTTTTACTAGATTTAAATATTTTTATTCGAGACTATCTAATAATAGTCTAGCTATATCTATATATACCTATAATAAAAATGTAACGTATCGCTGTATGTAGGTAGGTACTTGGAAGATATTATATCTACGAGAAACAATATTATATTGGGACCTTATTAACAAATAGCACCTAAAACAATGATTGTTCGATTTTGATTTTTTGTGTTTGTCTGTGCGTTTGTGCACGCTATCTCAGAAACGGCTTATCCTATTTAGATGTGGTTTTTAAAAATTTTTATTGCAATTTTTAATTATTAGCAGGTACAGATGAGAGCTAAGAATAAATTGTGAATAAAGGTACATACTATACATAATTATTATACATTTTGTCTACTTAGTTGTTTAGAATAAAAATTTCGTTTTGATTTATTTAACTTTGTTGTTTTAATTAAGTTCTACTACAATAATAAATGTTAATTTAGTCAGTTTCTAATTATGTCAAAGTTGTAGTGATTCAGCGAAACATAAATATATTTTATATCAACTTTGCTGGGGTTATTTTAATATACCTACAATATTATAATATATTATATTTTAAGTATATAAGTATTATAATATACTTAAGTGACATTTATATATTTTTATGTGTAATTTTTTTCTAATGAATAATACATTACATAATAATAGTAATACTAACCTATTTATTAAAAGTCATTATTTTTACAAAAAAAATAATAAAAGCAATTTTTTTCTAATTATGAACAAGTTCTGAACTACATACTTGATTATATTCTTATTAAACCTAAGCAATAAGAATAAACAGAAAATTGATTTAATATAAAAAAATATTTTACCGTATAAATGCGTATTATGCCTTTAATTACCTACTAAAAAAATATGAATGATCAAGGCTTGCGTAACTAAACAAGCAATTTAAAAAGAATTAAATTATTCTACTGACCTGTCGAAGTTCCAGATTCAAACGAAATCCATTGTCACTTCATGACCACAAAACACTACACTGGCCACTTACACTCGCGAATTAAAAATTATAAATTAAAAAGTAAGTTCTTATTTATAATTTTATGTTCTGCGTGTGTGATTTTTAAATTGTTCAATTTCAAGGAGGTTGCAATCAATTTAAAAAGTCAAGTTATGTTTGGAAAGTTGCCGCGTAAAGTTTTGGCGCGAACGGACCGCGTCCGAGGGCGACGTCGTATGAGCTGATACTGAAGTATGCGGACCGGTATTTAGCGCTATAATGTCAGTATGGGCGGCTTCGCACAAGTAACCGCTCTGCGTTCGATTACGACGAATCATTTTCCTGGCTGCTTGCAATCGAAGGTTAACTGATAGGGACTTGTGATTAATTCTTTAACCTTCAAATTAACTAATTGTTATTTTTAAACCTTTCAAAAAAAGATTTCGGAAAGTCAATGAACGATCTCTGTTAAGGCAATTTGGTAAGTAATTACTTAATGAGACATGCCCAATAAATTGTGGTCTCTCAAAGAAAGGATTTACCTAAATAAATAGTGATTAAATATAGGTAGTGATAAACATCCTAATAAGAAATGATTATAATATATTATGAATAATGAGAAAAAGTCATCATTATCAACCCATATCCGCCCGTTGCTGAGCACGAAGTCTCTTTAGCTTACCTTGACTAGTGATGAATAATAAAAGTATATACTTAACATACAAAATAATTAATAAGTCAAAAATTTAAAATTACTACAATAACATACTAGAAAAGATATAGAACATTTTTAACCAGATAATGAAACTCAAAGAAGGTGTAAATAACAGATTTGTAGCACGTTTACACCACTCTTTATTTCACATAATATAGGTGGTTGACTGGTATAAAATGCTTTACGCTAACGTATAGGTAGGTACCTGGTAAAAAAAACAATTGAAACGCTCATAAAATGCTGCAGGTAATAAAATAATTGAGATTAGTCTGTAATATTAACTTTAATGAGAGCCTTATTTAGCTTTATTTTAGTAGTTTGTCGCTAATGTTCTCTTTATTTAGGATAGTACCCGAATAAGCTTGCCTGAAAAAAAAACTCTGCATTGCCCTTACTGTCATCAGTAATATAAATAAATTGTAAGATCGTACGATTGTGGCATTGAGATATCTTGCAGTGCAGGTGAAATGTTAAGAAAGCGCACACGTGGTTCCGTTTACATTGAATTCTAGTACTAACTTCACCGTAATCAATACCATTACCTACTTATTATTATCAGAAATCTATAAAAATATCTTTAGGTACCAAACACCATTGTCTTGTAAATGTATATCCACTTCTTATAGGAACAATTAGGTAATATATCTACGTGTAATAATATGTGTTTGTGGCATAAGAAGTTATGAAATTAGGTACCGTATTTTCTTACAACATTGCCTTTGCAGTACAACTTTGCCAAAACCCGAAAAATAAACAAAAGTTGTCGTGGTAAATTTAGTTTATAAGATAGCAACAGTTTTGAGTGTTTGGGTAAATCTCAGACATATATATGGCAATACAAGCTATTAGTTCTGTTCCTAACTTCGCTGAATTTCCTGACAGCGGCCATCAAAGTAGGGGTAGTCGAAGGTGGTGTCAATTCCGTGTCGCAGATTTTACCGTGCTATTCCCAAAATACTTGTTTCAGATGAGTCACATTGCATGTGCTTAAAAACGCTTTATTGGCGATGACTTTAATTCCTAATTCTGTGCTGTAGGTCGCTTTATTACGAAGAAATTTAACTGGGCAAAGTAGTGAGACATTCCGCAGCAAAGAGTTTGAAACATTGCCCACCGCAAAAATGGTGTTAGGGTTGACACTTTTAGAAATTGAAAATTCTGCATAAGTACATACTAATTATAATAATAAATAATAGGTAATTATTACAAAATAGGTACCTACCCAGGTATTAACTTAATTTGAGAAGAATATGGTGGTAATCTAAAATATATTAAGTAGGTAGGTAAGTACCTATGGTACATCAATAACTTCCTAAGCTATTGCTTTGAATTGTATTTACAATTCCTAACTAAGTAGGAAGAAAGAGATAACTAGGTATAATAAGTTTGGCATACCAAGGTGCAAGTTTAGTTTTGTTCTTTATTTTCATAATTGTATAAATTGATACCTACGTAATATCTTGATAGGTAGGTACTACCTAGTTACCTACCTACTTATTTAATATATTTTTTTCATTGTTTGTAATAATACATTTAAATAAATCTCCAAAAATATAATATTAAGATTTTTCTTTTGTAGCAGCCCTAGCACCTCACATCACTTTGTATGAAAGTAGATCTGGAGGGTAGTACAAAATTGCCCAACTCATTTAAAAAAAACTATAAGTTATTTTAGCTTGTTGTCAACAGGGTTTTCATCTTTACACCATTCCTCAAGATATATTTTATTATCAGAGCAATAGAGCTTACGGTTTCTCGAATATTCAAGGTGAGCAATGTTGTAAGAAATGGCTGATAAAGTTGCCCGCCTCTTTGACCGTAATTTTATCCGTATATATTTAACATAATGACAATTTGTTTGGATATATACATTCCTTTAATTGCGCTTTGTATAACTGCATATTTACATTTTGAATGAAGCTAATCCTTTTTGTGCTATCATAAAAAATAGTAAAAAAGCGGGCAATGTTGCAAGGTTATACGGTAGGTATAAAAAAAAGAAAGCAATCACCAATACGTACCATGAAGTACCTACCTACTTACTTTTTAAACTTTCGCGAATTGTAGGTATTCAAGATAATGAACAGTTATTTTATAAAAAAAAAATTAAGCGGAAACATTGCTACTATCTAAAAGTTACCAAGCTTAGGCATTACCCGCAATGATTGGGTAAAAAATAGTAGGTAGGTACATTAAATTTATCTCAACACAACTGCATGCCTGAGAAATTTCTTTAAGTGATATATCGTATTGACTTTCACTATATAGTTTTTTATA
Organism: Hylaea fasciaria; assembly: GCA_905147375.1. NCBI lineage: Eukaryota > Metazoa > Arthropoda > Insecta > Lepidoptera > Geometridae > Hylaea > Hylaea fasciaria. The sequence continues at coordinate 2,732,985 of LR990221.1, read as the reverse complement.
TTACTGTACCGGATCGGTTAATTACTTGCTTGCCTACAGTAATTGTATTTAGTACAAAATGTACGCTACACTGCATTTATCGCCCTGAGTAATTTTATCTTGATATTATATAAATTACGTGTCACGTTGTTTGTCCGCGATGGACTCCTAAACTACTTAACCAATTTTAATCAAAAATGCACACCGTGTGCAGTTTGATCTAACTTGAAAGATAGGATAGCTTACATATCTCGATTATTTATAGACGCAATAACAAACACCTTAGCCACAGCAACGCTGCTAGCTAATTTATAGATTGAGCTAAGTATTACAAATACCTACCTCGATTCTCTCACACACGGCTCTAATGTCAAAATCTAATCGCCGCGGAGTATCTCACATACGTAAGTACTTATAGTATCTTGGGAGTATTGTAATGACAGCTAGGCATAACCTTTATAAAATACGTATTCGGTACTGCGAGCTGATCAAATCGAGTCCAAACATCATCACTCTGCTGTTAGTCGCTGAGCTCCGTCGCCTACCTTCCGTCTCCAGCAGATCACTAGCTCACCATCATATTGCCCTGGCATCGCATGCAACATTTCAATAGGTGGTCATAATTTATTCCACAAACAAAAACATATTAACACTAAATAAAAACTAAATACTAAAACTGAATAAACCTGTTTTATTTTTTTATTTTGTTTTTAATTGTTTTTTTATTTAATTAAGTAAACATTTCAATTCACTTGAACAACTTTACTGCAACTGGCCATATTCAAGACACTCAAGAATTGAACTCCGAATCCCTTTCGTCTAATGCTGCTAACTTAAGTTACATACGAATAACAGTAAACTATTATTTATAAAATATAAACTAATTTTATATGACCTATTAGGTAAAAACATTACTTCATTTTAATATTACTGGTTCTTGCTACTAAACGTGATTTTAATTAGAAATTCTAATAAGGTAATTAAATGTTTATACAAATAGGAATTGTCCATACTGCTTTCCGATGTCTACTGTGCTATTGCAATGCGAGATCGTATGATCCAGGATAATTAATTATAAATTAGGTAATTATAGCTTTGGCGTGAATCCGATAGTGAGACGTTGTTGGTTTTGTATTATTAGCTCAAACTCGTGTTTTTTCGAGTATTAATGTATAATATTGGTGGAATATTAATCATTAAGTGTTCGTTAACGTGCACGAGTGTGGGCGAATGATATAAACTCAAAGAACGTGTCATTTCGCATTTTTTCCAAAACTCCCGGGAAGTTTCAGTAAAGCATCCACTACTTTACTGAATCGTGACTTTGACGATGTAAATAATAGGCGTGACGACAGTATCAACGAATCGTCGATTTAATCATTTTAGGGCAATCTACATACCAAAATAATTTAAAAAACTTGTTAAGTTTTATTTAAAATAATCAGATTATTAAGATTTTCAATAAAATAAAACATTAAAATATTGCATTCGGCCATTTTGATTGAAACACGAATCACAGCGCATGACGTCACGCTTAGGTAAACTCCGCTGATAGCACTGTATTTTGTTAGTGTGAATACTGTTTTGTGCTTATGTAGTGTTTTTTATTATTATTTAACGTGTGATGTATTTACTTTAATCTACAATATAACAATGGAAGGCAAATAGCTCTAATTTGATATATTAATGTTTGGTGATTTCCTCGCAACAAATAAAGAATTTTGCTCGTCTGAGTTCCGAAACGTGAAGACCTCATTGGCATGACCTGATTGGCATGACCTATGATTGGCATGTACATTTATGGGGTAGGTATACATACATTCTGGTTTCATACGTAGTGGTGATACTGATCCCATCACATAATATACTCCATATAATTTTCCATGACATTTGGCAATTCAAAAAAGAAAACGAATAAATTTGATAAAGATGATAGCCAAGACCAAAACAAACATAACCTCAATAAATTAGTTATTCCATAACCTCATTAATTCAACTACATATTTAAAGTCTTACAAACATTTTAAGACCTATCATTACATGATAACATATTCACATCAAAGTGGTTTTCACAGAAGTTTCGCCGTGCGAGCTTTAACCACTTCACTCATAATATTTTCATGTTTGGAACATGTACAAACACTTTGTTGGGTGTTCTTATTGATGTGTTTTTACACTGCGGTACTGCACACCACTTATAAACTTCGGAATTCATTTTTATCACACCAATTATTTGTATATTTTGTTAAAATTCTACGTAACGTATAGAAATAATGACATGTTTACCTAAGCGTGACGTCAGAGCCGACACCATGACACCGGCGAGCTGTTTTGGCGCACTATTTGAAAAAATATTAGATAAATGGTTTTAAACTTGTTAAACTCAAGTTTATTACCGAAATAAAGGTTTTTCCGTACATAGTAAATATGTACCGCCATTATGGAAGAAGATTTCAAAATCTTTCGCCACGCCTATTGACTTGACTACTTGACTACGATTGCTATATTGCTGTGAATTTTTAAATGTGAAATTATAAAATACTTATTATAATATGATACTTGACACTGGCTAAATTATGCACAAACCGTGCGAAGCCATTACTAAACAAAATATAAAAAAAAATTGGTAACTATAGAGTTGTGGCGGGAATCCGATAGTGAGATACCTATTGTTGGTTTTCTATTTTTCCCCCAACTTCTGTATCCTCGAGTGTTAATGTGTAATATTGGTTAAAACATAGTGATGGAGTGTTCGTTACGTGCACGAGTGTGGGCAAATTATTAAAACCCCAAAACCGTGACATTTCGCATTTTCTCCAAAACTCCCAGGAAGTTTCAGTAAAGCATCCACCACTTTACTGAGTCGGGACCAGAACACAAAACGTGCGCAGCCAAAATAAAAAAAACATTATAGGTACCAACTTATATCGTGTCGTGAGTGTGCTGTTGCCCTTAATTAAAAGTCTAAAAAGTTGAAATATTTTGATCAATAGTTACAGGTACATACTGAGATAGATGGATGGATCTTGGAAAAGGACATTAGTCCACGTAGGCGATGTCACGGACAAGTGACATCAGAATTTGATGCTCGATTTAAATTTTAAACAGTAAAATCGATAATTGTATTGATACTCAAATCGATACTTGTATCGATTTCGCTTACACGCGGCGCCGCCACAATTATATTTAACCAAGAATGCAACGGGACACCGACAGACAGAGCTTTTGCTGACCGAGGCCACAGTAGAACTAAGCGACGCAGTAGGAACAGACTCACTAATGCACTGTCTTCAGTAGTACCTACCTAGGTAAGTAAATTCATTAGTAGGTAGTGGAAATGTTGGTGGCTGCAATTTGATTAGACATAGTCTCATATTTTTTTATAAATAAAAACTTATTTTATTAAAAATATCATAGAATAAAAAATAACCCACTTAGGTAATATCATCCTAACTACCACTTTATAGTTCGGTCAAGGTTCTAATTACCTAAGTAAGTTAACTTCACGTAGTTACAATTTTATTGTATTTTCTTTTTTGAAACGCAATTATCCAAACTCCCGTAACAGTGCTAACTAAAAAATAAAAATAAAACTGTACCAGAATAGGGACTGTATGGAAAATAAGCGATTCGGGAAAACTAAAAGTGCTTTTTATGGTTTTTTTTCTAGTAATGTACAAAATAAGCGATTTGTAAGAATGCAAGTTGTGCTACTGCCTCCTCAATTTACTGTGACGGCGCGTCCGTGGCTGGCTAGCAGACGAGCGAAAAATATTACTCGTAAGTATATTTAGAAGTGTCACTGACTACATGATAGCATGGCGTTAGAATTTGTTAGTCTACAGTTTAGTCTCTGCCTGATGCGTCTTTTACAAGACTATTTATAAGACTAGATGTGCCGCGCGGTTTCACCCGTGTTGACTATTATAGCGCTTGAAACGTTAATTGCGGGTGTAACCGAGGGACGCAACTAGTTCTAAAAAGAAGGTAGCTTAGGTAACTCCTTGTAGCACGTGCTATCTGCCAGTGAAAGTCCCGTCAAAATCGGTCTAGTCGTTTCGGGGATTATCCGGAACAAACAGATAGCCAGACACAAAAAATATAAAGAATGTCTTTTTTATGGTACCGTAAGTATTTTTTGGTTTTTAAATGTTGGCTTCGCACGCTTTGTGCATTTAGCCGTATTTATAATAGTAGGTAAGTATACAGTGCATCGAGCCTTTTTTTTTGTGGTCAATCTAGATGTGGCATGTTCCATTTATTTAGTAAATAGGTAGGTAATTAGATTATTTTTAAAATTACCGATTTGTCTGTGTTATCTGTATTAGAAGAGATTTCTATACCAGAGTTTTCATACGTATTTTGATGATCGCAATTCAAATCACATTGCTGCCCTTGGGGATATCATACAAAATATTGCCCTGGGGATGGAATGGCTTGCTTTAGGTACGTGGAGATTGGGCGGGCCTGGGTTTATCCGTCACTGACGCATAAACCCAGGCCCTCCGTGCTCATCCCGGATGGGTGCGGAGGCGTCGGTCTTGAGGGAGAGCGCAAGTCGTGATGATCCTCAAGGCAAGTCCAGGGTAATCCTTCACGTGGTTGCTGCCTGTTATTGGTCTGGTCCCCTCTGGAACAGACGTAACTAAAACCCTGGGCGCCGCGGTAGCCGGTGTGAAGATTGTCGCAAAGCTTGCTTTGCGGTGGTCTTCATACCGGATCATCTATTTATATGTGTATGTTTATTTGTTATTGTGTGTATATATTGATCATTCACGTATTATTCTTCCTCTTTCTTTCTCTTTCGTCTCATTCAGATCATCCATTTCTTATCCTTTTCATTTGTGTCTTTTGATCTATTCTTCTTTTACATAGCCTTCCAAGGAGAGAGCGGAGAGGGAAGGAGAGGACGATACTCTCTCCCTCCCAATCCGCCGCCGCAGACCGGGCTGCGGGCTATTGGCCTGTGCCCGCTACCTGCCGCCATTATGGGGACTTTCGGGTGGCGGATCGGGGGGTCCGTCACCCGAGTTAAGAAGTCCCGAGCTGAGATGCGCCCTGATGTGTTCTGGGGCGCATTAAGCGGAGATAGAGGCTTGATACACCTCCGAGGAGAGCCCAGCCCAGGGCATCCGCAGGTGTGGTCGCGGTGCGTGCGTTAGCGATCCCGCGGCCACACCACATGCGGCGAGAGAACACCCCCGGGGTTTTAGTGGGTATACCCGCCCTCTTCAAGGGCGGGGGAGTCCCACATAACCACCCTGCTCCCCTCGGGCGGGGTGGTATGCGTAAAGCATTTCCCCGGGCAAAAAAAAAAAAAAAAAAGGTACGTGGAGATTGCGTGACATTATTGTAAAATTAGTCGGTACCTACCTCCTTAGGTACATTAATAGTGTAGATTTAAAATTTAAATGTTTTGCAACTTAAACCATAGACAAAAGTTTCCCAAAATAAAATTAACACCTATCCAAAGTCGTTCGACGTGTAATAATTCACCCTCAAAATTGTCTACCACTCCACAAGACACATAACAATGGCCCCCAATAATAAATAACAGTATCAGATAAGTTTAATAACAATAGGTAGGTACAATACAACAATTCAGGCAAAAAGATGTCCGATCTCTTTCAAGAAGGCATCAATGACATTACGCTTGGCCGGCGCCGCCATTTTGCTTTCGTTTTTTTTTTCGCGGTATCTTTAACTGGCCGCTTTTGTCTACGGCTGTTTTAGGGTTCAGTTGTCGATATTACAAAGCTTTTAATATTATGTTGAATAATTTTTATTGTTTTTTGTCGGATTTCAACTTGAAAATAAATCTTAATTAATTATTATTTAATTAATTATTTTTAATTAAGTTTCTTTTAATTATTTTTCTTATATAAGTTTTACCCGCATGACATTTACTGCAATGTACATTTACAGTATTGAAAAATGTAGAGTACGAAACGTATTATTTAATATGGGTTGCGAATGTTTTTTGTATGCAAGGCCACTTCAAACCCTATCAGAGTTAAAGAGACTAGACTTTTCTTTTAATAATTAATTATTAACCAATCATAGTTAAGTTTGCTTAAACCAGCAGCTATTATTAAAATTAGATGGGCCTTTCACATACAATTATAAGACAGTATTAACAATAATATAAGAAGGATTTCCTAAAACACTACCTATCTGAATATTATTAATTAACTTTGATGTCCTGCGATTAATTATAATATTATTAATTTACTTAAATAATTATTTCTCAGATTAAATGATGCTTAACCGTTAAGTACCCTAGTGCCTATTTAAAATTAATACATTTAAATAACGATTGAAAATGTCTATTCAATAAGTTATTAATAATATTTCGGAACACACAGTCAAAATATAATCATGCACGAAGGCAGATCTACCAAAATTAAGAACTCTAAATAATTTAGCCTGGAAACCTATACTTAAATTATAATAATAACCACAAACAAACTTGCTATAATTAACAAAAAGAAATAATCTTAAAAATATTTTTATACGGAACCCTCTCGCTTTCGAACGTATCAACACTACCACATTTCAAAAGGCGCTTCGTATTATTCTAGTACGACACCTCTCTCTGTTCCCACGTGGACGGGTGACTCTAGGAACACCCTTGTATCTAGTATAATATATTATGTGGAACACCCGGTATACAGTTGGCGGAATCACTGACAGCCGCCTTCTAGAACGTTCGTTAACTTTGACAGTTATACTTTACATACTTTACTAGCTTTTATCACGATACAAATTTTATACTTAAAAATACGCTATATTTTATTTCTCTCTTAATTCTATGAAAAAAAAAATTAAACCTAACTAAAAATTAAATTCAAAAAAAATAAAACTAAACCTTAACCTAAAAATCTAACAAAAATGGCTGTCCACGTGACATGTTCCCAAGAACACTAGCTGCATTTACTTTTTTATTAATGAGTTTGTACAAATTTGACTAGCGCTTTTACTGCTTACTTACAATAAATTATTTCAGTTTAAAATACACCCTGTACATTTAAGGGTCGTCCGGCATCAACGCATATTTACTCATCACTTGACTTGACTAGGCCTCCAGCCTTGCCCTTAACAAATAACACGTATCAACGTAAACAACGGACAAAAATTAAAAATCATTAGAGCGGGAATTATCGAGATTTTTTTATATGGTATTGTTTTAAATGTGTTTTTTTTATAACGTAGCCCCACACTAGGACCGCTCCTGTATCGTGGGTGCCGCTTACAGACACATAATTTCACATACACATCACACCCAGACCAGAAACAAATATTAGTGGATCCCACAAATATTCGGTCCAGACGGGAATCGAACCCGCGACACCGACCGCAGCAGTCCGATTGCTCAACCACTACGCCAAACGTGCCGTCACACAAGTATCACATGCCCTTCTCCAAAGTCCAATTTATCTCCATACCAAATTTCATCGAAATCTGTAAAGCCGTTTAGCCGTGAAAAGGTAACAAACAAACACACAAGTTAAGCGGTGTTCTCCTATAATCGCTATCGGCCGCAGCGTTACGCTGTACGCCGCGTCACGATACAATATGTAAGGTATACCTATTATAGAAACTAGAAGCGGCTCCAGGTATCACCCGCGTTAACTGCTATCCCGCGGGAACGGTTAATTTTTACGGGATAAAAAGTAGCCTATGTCACTCGGGGATAGTGTAGCTTCGCAATAGTGAAAGAATTTTACAAATCGGTTCAGTAGTTTCGGAGCCTATTCATTACAACCAAACAAACAAAGTTTTCCTCTTTATAATATTAGTGTAGATAGATACCTACATCGTGACGGCTTATAAGAGACCACAGCTAAATTGTCTGCGAATCAATTTTGCCTCTAGAACTTGAATAACACGTCACTCGACGTTCCAGCCATTGATATTGATTGTCAATTGATTGCCTAATGGAGTAATACACATGGCAACTCAGAACTAATGTCTAATCATTTGCGCGTTGGCAACACTGATTGGTTGAATGATAATAATAATATTATATTGTGTGGAGCCGATGGATACATTTTGAACCGACAAAAAAGATAGTGTTTTTTTTTCTATCTATATATTCTTTGTTAGATGTGCCCCACGGTTTTACTCGCGTTGCTAATAATTATTATTATGTTGTTGTTGTTAATAATAAATGTTATTGTTAATATTTGTTAATAATAAAGCCTATATTTTTATATTGTTCATAATAAAGCCTATCTACCAGTGGAAGCCCCATCAAAATCGATCCAATCGTTTCGGAGAGATAAGCGGGAACAAACAGTCAGACAGACAGATAAAAATTATTGTAAATGTGTTTTTTCCTAAGTACCTACCGTATATACTTTTTCACTTCTGATGCTTATAAAGTGTATTATAAAAGTTCAGCTTGGTGCAGATAAAGGCGATTGCTCCGCCCTAGGGTGTTAAAGTACTTCATTATTTCATTTTTGAATTTTGCTATTGACAGGCTGAAGATTCAACTTTTCCATGTTCCATTATGACAATGTTGAAGAATAAGACTAAGGCTAACTAAATGCACAAACCTTGCGAAGCAGAAATAATATATTTATATAAATGTTCGTGAACAATATTCATCTATGTCAAATTGTCTGTTTTGAACTATAGCAAAATCATTTTTATTCATGCTTGTAACATCCAATAGGTATTAGAATTTTTTCGATTACTGAATACAAGGAGCTTTCATTAAAATATGGCAATTAACTGATTACAAGCGAATTAAACAAGGTTTCCTTGTATGAAGCCAGATAATGGGACTAAATTTAGCGTTCATACGTAACCGTTGCATAGCTACTTCCATTAAGTACATGATTCAAATAGGTATATTATATACTTAGTAGAGTTTTGGCAGGAATCCGATAGTGAGACGTTGTTGGATTTGTATTTGTTTTTTCAAACTTGTGTTTCTTCAAGTGTTAGCGTGCAAGATTGATTGAATATAAATCAATGAGTGTTTGTTAACGTGCATGAGTGTGAGCAAATGATATAAAACCTTAAAGCGTGTCACGTCGCATTTTTTCAGCTTGTCTGGGCAGAAGCCGAGCTCTGCTGAGCAGACACCAAGCTTTATTGAGCTGACGTCGAGCTTTGTTGAGCTGACATCGAGCTTTGTTGAGCAGACACCAAGCTTCATTGAGCTGACGTCGAGCTTTGTTGAGCTGACGTCGAGCTCTGCTGAGCTGACACCGAGCTTTGTTGAGCTGACGTCGAGCTCTGTTGAACTGACGTCGAGCTCTGCTGAGCTGACGCCGAGCTTTGTTGAGCTGACGTCGAGCTCTGTTGAGCTGACGTCGAGCTCTGCTGAGCTGACGCCGAGCTTTGTTGAGCTGACGTCGAGCTTTGTTGAGCTGACGTCGAGCTCTGCTGAGCTGACACCGAGCTTTGTTGAGCTGACGTCGAGCTCTGTTGAGCTGACGTCGAGCTCTGCTGAGCTGACGCCGAGCTTTGTTGAGCTGACGTCGAGCTCTGTTGAGCTAACGTCGAGCTCTGCTGAGCTGACGCCGAGCTTTGTTGAGCTGACGTCGAGCTCTGTTGAGCTGACGTCGAGCTCTGCTGAGCAGGTGCTGAGCTCTGCCTAACCGACTTGGATTTTTCGGGCGACCTCTTTGTCGAAGTTGGACGTGCCTAACTGGACGATCTGCTTTGGCCAGAGGTTACGGCCATTGGCTAGGTGGTAATGAACCGTGTCCGTTGAGATTACCTTTAGCCGTACAGTATTACCCAACTGATATGGCTTACCGATGTACCTGCGCAGAAGATGAATTTTCAAAGCGCGGGAAATGCTATTGACCGCTATTGGTCGGCAGCCGCCGCCATCTTAGCGAGCTTAGAGTGAGATGAAACTAACAGCTGCAGTGTATTATGAACCTTATAATAGTGAGCTTAGGTTGATTGTAAGTTTTAAGCATTCTTTCGTTAATCTTCAGACCATACTTTCTTTTCTGCGCGAACGAAGATTCACGACGTGCCTTATAAGTTGGGTACTAGTATACTAATATTATGAATAGGTATACCTACCCCATTTAATTTTATGGTCTGTGTAGTGTACCATACTTAGTATATAGGTATATTATGCGTGCATGTCAGTGTTTATCTACCTTTTATAGGTCTCTATTGTTCAATCTAGCAGATGGTGTTACCATATGGCAACAAAATAATATGGTCACGTTCTTAAAAACGCAACCATGGTAAGTAAGTACTTAGAAGAAAACAAGGTATCATAATCCTACGAATATTATAAACGCGAAAGTTTGTAAGTATGGATGGATGTTTGTTACTCTTTCACGTAAAAACTAACGAATGGATTTTAATGAAACTTTGCAATAATATAGCTTACATATCAGAATAACACATAGGCTACAATGCATAAAGATAATATATCGTACATTATACAAACGCGGGTGAAACCGCGGGGCGCAGCTAGTAATTATATGATTGAATATTTTGAATTTTGATGTCTTGATATCACGTGGTTAACGGCTGGACGGATTTTTCAGCATTTGGTAGCTTTTGGATCCGGCGTAAGTTTCAGTAAGCCACAATTTGACGGCACGTTTGGCGTAGTGGCTGAGCAATTGGACTGCTGCGCTAGGTGTCGCGGGTTCGATTCCCGCCCGGAACAAACATTCGTGCTGTTATAGGACGTTTGTTAAATGTCTTTTTAAAAAAAGATTATTTACTTTAAAACCTATTTATTAGGATAATCGTTAAATAGGTTATTTAACAATGATTTAATTACGACCCGTGGACAACCAGTCGTTACGAATGTCAAACCGAGACTGGCACTGGACAGCAGGTTTCCGACTAAGAGGTCAAGATGGGGGCTGACACAGCATGAATCGTCAGCACCATCCCTTACTGGTCACGGGTATAACACCTCCCCTTTAAGAGGATACTTTGGGGTTGTTTCCTACCAAAGTTCCAAGTTTTAGATTTGACTTCTAGTGGGGGCAACGTGACTCAATTCTACATCGGAATCTTGTTTATCTGGTCTTCTGAGGGAGGACCGAAAAGGTAAGTTATATTTAAGCTTGAATTTAGAAGGTTGGTTGTCTCCGGGCTTACAAAAACATCTTAGGGCTACTAAATAAAAAGAATATAAAAGGATTATACACAAAATGAAAATAATTAAAAAAGAATAATGAGTCCCATATTTTACAATGTGCGGGCTGTTATCGATTTTCTCTATGTTGTCTAATACTGAGTCTAATGAAATTTTGCTAGACTTTAACTCATCCAGATCAATATTTTGTAAGTGAGTGGGCGATACATCTTGGATAAGGGTGTTGAACTTTACAATGTTGCAACAGGAATCATTAATAAGATTAAAGTTCGGTATGCTATTAACAGGTGAGGTAATATTTAAGACATATTTAGGTATTAGTGTAGTACTTTTACAGCGAGCAGTGCATTCATTAGGTAAGGTGAGTATTCCAGTAGCTAGAATAGTTGTTTCATAGAGTTTAGAGTTTAAGCAATCTATAGAAATTTTGTTGGGTTCTGATTGTACATATATCCACTTGTTATTAACTAATGGTTTCCAAATGTCTAATCTTCCGTAAATAAACTTAGTGTCGCACTGTTTGGGTATTGTATTAATCACTTTAGATAAGAGTTCACTTTCACAGGTGGGGATAGCGTCGGCCGTATAAACATTCGTGATGTCACAGATATAGGTACCTGGACTTACAATTTTACATTCACTCAAATCGTCGAAGTTGCAATACTGGGATCTATCTTTGGTCATTGCGATAAACTTACTGCTAGGAATAATTAAACTGAATTTGTTTGGTTCTTTATAATTATAGGGTGTAGGTAGAGCTATGTTGTGGAACAGCGTGTATTCCTTAGTGCTAACCAATGGGACTTGTAAAACAAACATAAGCTTATAATCTATATAATAACAAACTAATTCTGAGATACTTAAAATATAATGCATATTGTTCATATCTAAAACTATAGGTAGTTGTAGGTGTCTAGATAGGTGTCTGTAGTTATCGGCAAGCTCTCGGTATAGTTGTGATGACGTCATAATCGCCGGGTGCATAATGTTTTGACTACTGAATAAGATAGCGTTTATTACGTCCTCTAATTGAAAAGATAACGTGAGTATTGAGGTTTCTAAACGGTTAAAAATCTGGTTAGCTTCATAAAGTACATGTAATCCATTTGTCTGTGCAGAAATATTTTTAAGGTTAGACGAGAGTTTGTCGATAGCTTCATTTAAACTAACTTCATTATCCATAATTTTGCTCAAAGTTTTATTATAGGATGTAATAATTGATGTGGTGATTAAAATATTTTCCTTCATTAATGAGGCCATATGTTTTTCGTTACTTTGTATGTATTCTATGGCATCGTTATACTTAAGGGCATCGTCCTCGTCTAAAGTTCCAAATATCTGTTTGAGTACAGATCCTATACCTCCGATCCAAGCCCGTTTGGTACGGCTTTCTATTAAGTGTGAAATTGATTCGAACTCGGTACTTAGGTCTTGGTGACGCACCGTCAAAGGTTGAAGTCTATCATGACATACAGAATCGATTTCCACTATTCGGGTTTGATTACATAAGTATCTGGTGGTTTCAAGGGCGGCCTTGATGTTTCGTATGTGTGGGCCAAAATGAGAAATATCTAATGGTATTAATATTTTAAGGTAACCATTACTAGCTTTAAGAGTACCTAGGTATTCAAGTAGAGGCCCGAGCTCGATGTTATCGGTTGGAGGTATCCCTCATACGATTGGCCCCGTACCGAAGCCCTGCAATTTAATAATAAAACTGAGGAATACATTTAGGTAAGTTACTTAACTTAATTATCATTCTGATGTTTTATGGTAGAACGTAAAGTAAAGGCATAAAATATAATCTAAATAGAGATGTAATATATGTATATTATTTTTTCTACATACTAACTATTAACTAAACTAACTTTATGTTTCAGGTTGCGGGTTCCTGATATCGTCGGCAGGTTTTACCTGGTCATAATGGTGAGTCACATGCCGTCGGTTTATTAGTAAGGTAAGTGTATTATTTCCATTTATTTTCACCACTTTGTAGGGTCCCTTCCAAAGAGGAGAGAGAGCTTTTCGTAACCTCAGATGATTTTTGAGGTAAACGTAATCACCGACTTTATATGAGACTGGGCGAGTGTGGGTGTCGTAATAATTTTTAGAATTTTCCTTAGATTTCCTAATATACTCGATTGCTTTTTCCCGAGAATATTTCAATCGGTTCTGGAGCATTTGGACATAATCGGAGTATGTGGCCCCTAGGGACTCGTCGTAGACAGAATTAGGAATGTATGGTTTATTACCAAACATTAATTCATAGGGCGTGAAATGTGTTGTCGTATGGACAGACGTATTGTAGGCTAACATGGCCGTATACACATAGCGAGGCCAGTTGGTTTGTTCCGCGTTCGTGTATGATTTGAGATACTCTTTCAAGGTAGAGTGGCTTCTCTCCAGGGCTCCCTGAGTTTGTGGATGATAAGGAGAAGACCACAGATTTTTGATTTTAAGGAAAGCGCATGTTTCTTTAAATAGACTTGACGTAAAGTTAGTGCCTTGATCGGTGAGGATTATTTTGGGAATTCCAAATATGGAAATATAGTGAAGGAGGCACTCGCTTGTTTCCTCTGCCGTGGTGCTACGCATAGGGTATGCAGACGAGAACTTAGTTAGGTCATCTTGGAATGTTAATATAAATTTTAATTTTGCAGGGCCTGCTTCGGGAAGCGGACCAACGACATCGATGGAGAGACGCTGACCAGGTTCGGAAGAAGTGCTGGTAATCTGCATGGGTGCTCGATTGACCTTCCTAAGTGCTTTATTCTCTTGACAGGATTTGCATTGCTTTACGTATGATTCTATGTCGCTTCGCATTCCTTTCCAGTAATACGATTGCTTAAGTCTGCTATACATACGGGCCGACCCCAGGTGACCCGCTATAGGGATATCATGGTTGTCGTGTAAAATCTTTTTGATTTCAGACGGGACTGGATATATAATGCTGTTATGGTATACACTGATTTTAATTCCAGTGTCATGGAAAAGGTAAGTCAGGATATTGTAGATTTTTATGAACGAGTGCTTTTCAAAAGGATTCTTTAGGTCAGGTATACCAATCTCGTTTATACCGCCTATAGTTACTAATTCATTTCTTACCCTTTTCAGAGACTCAAATATTTCAAGATATGACGCTTGGTCAAAATGATGGACTTTGTAGTAAAGTAAGTAGTATGTTTTATTGTTTAAGTCAAATTTCTCAAACATAAGAAGTTCCTTTTCAGAGTCGCATGCGTTGGCATGTATTTCGGGATCGCTCAAGACTTCTGGGATGTATGGATTGGACTCATCCAGATCAATGGAGGTAGGGACTAAGATGATTTTCGCGAGACATTTCATGAGACTCTCATTATGTTCTGTGATTTCTGTGTTAAAAGTTCTATCCTTCTCTGACACGACTTTTAAGAAAGTGGGATAATCATCAGTTGGTGCATCTGGATTTGCACTCGTGGATGGTTTTGGATCAAGTTGAGGTGGAGGCGCAATGAAAGGTGGAAGTTCTTGAACGGATCTTGGAAAGTTGGCCTCGTTCTCGATCTGATCTCTCAAGATATTAGGGATGTTATCTGGTAAGTCGATATTAGGTAAAGGCAAGATATCTTCGTAAGGGTCTATAAAATCCGGATTCTGAAGGATACCATCGTCAGGGTTAAAAGAAGGTGGGGATATTAGGAGATCCATGAGATCTCCGTCTAACTCTCGATTAGCTTCCCTTTCGTTACTAGGATCAGATGTAGTTGGTTCTTCCGGTTGGACAGGATTAACCGGGAACCGTGATAAAGCATCAGCATTTGTGTTGATTTTGCCCTTCTTATATCGGATGTCATATTCAAACTCTTCGAGTTTTAGACGCCATCTAATGAGTCTTGAACCCGGGTCCTTACAATTAAACAGCCATTGTAATGGTCTGTGATCCGATAGGATTACGATCTTGTGACCGTAAATGTAAGGTCGAAACATTTTTGTTCCGAAGACAATGGCGAGACATTCTTTCTCGGTCACACTGTAGTTGATCTCAGCTTTGCTGAGCGTGCGGGACATGTAGGCAATAGGACGATCTTGACCTATTGGGCCCTGGGATAATATCGCGGATATTGCGTAGTTCGACGCGTCGCATGTCAAATTAAAAGGCTGTGAATAATCAGGATAGGCGAGAACTGGAGCGGAAACGAGTCTGTCTTTCAGAGTTTCGAAAGCGAGTTGTTGCTCGTTCTGCCATATGAAAGGGACGTCCTTCTTCAGAAGAGACGTCAATGGCTTTGCCAGCTTGGCAAAATCGGATATGAAACGTCTATAGTAGGATACCAGCCCTAGGAATGACTTAATGTCCCTTGGCGATTCCGGGACAGGGTATTCGGCTACAGCTTTCGTCTTTTCAGGGTTGGTTTTGACTCCCTCTTCACTGATGATGTGCCCTAGATAGGCGACTTCCTTTCGGAGAAATTCACACTTCTCAGGCTGTAATCTGAGCTGGAAATTTCGAAGTCTGTCGAACACAGCTTTAAGGTTTGAGATGTGCGAAGGGAGGTCAAACGAATAGATGACTATGTCATCAAGGTACACAAAGCATCGGGTGCCTTGGAGCCCTGTAAGGCATGTATTCATGAGCCTTTGAAAAGTGGAAGGGGCGTTTTTTAGACCAAACGGCATCCTTGTGAATTGAAAATGACCCTGAGGTACTGAGAATGCCGTTTTGGGTGCGTCGTCTGGTGATACGAGGATCTGGTGGAAGCCTGACGCAAGGTCTAAAGTGGAAAAGTATTTACTTTTACCTAGTTCGTCTAAGATCTCGGATATTTGCGGGATAGGGTATATTTCCCCAATTGTGATGTCGTTCAATTTGCGGTAGTCGATTACTATCCGCCACTTCCGATTTCCCTGTGAGTCAACCTTTTTAGGGACTATCCATATTGGAGAACTCCAAGGAGAGGATGATGGTTGGATGATTTTGTCATCAAGCATTTTGTTGATTTGCGTTTCAACCTCCTTTTTATGGAATTCCGGGAAACGATAAGACTTAGTATGAATTGGGATATCGCTATTTGTCTTAATTTCATGTTTCAAGACATCAGTATAGGACAACTGCTCGTCTGGCAGGTGGAAAATATCAGAGTATTGGGAACAAAGTTCCAAGAGAGCGTCAGACTCTTCTCGGTTCAGATGTTCGGACCTCAAAGATTTAATGACAGCATTAGTACGGTCAGATGCATTACGCGAATCATTTTTGATTTGAATGGCACATGAATTTAAAGGTTCAAGCTTAAGATTCAGATTGGAATTGATGTTTGCGGGTGATTCGGATGTATTAACAATAGTCAGATTCACGCGTTTGTTATCTTTGATTTTCACGATGCAGTTGGATATTAATAGGTTATCGGAGAGATGTTGATCTATAATGATACCTTCTTTGAGGTTTGTCTTTTGAATTGAACATTCAATGACTGCCTCAGTACGAGGTGGAATGATGTAGAAAGGTTCGGAAAAGTAAAGCTTGATATCTAGTTTACCTATTTTTAGGATATCATGTGTATAGTCGATTTTACAACCAAAGGCGGTCAGGAAATCCGTTCCTATGATACCATCGTAAGGCAAATTGATGTCTCGGACAACATGGAACTTGAAGGGAATGGATTTACTCTCAGTTAGTCTTAACTTGAGTTGGAAATGACCTTCAGTTGGAGTCGGTTCGTCAGAAGGGTCAATGCCCTTAAGTTTAATAGATTCTTTGATGAGTTTCTGAGTATTATGAATACTGGATTCCTTCAGTAAGCATATAGCGGAGCCAGAATCAACCAGTAGTGATAATGGGATATTTGAGGCTTGCGAATCTAATAACACATGAGGTAATAGCCTTTTCGTGGTGTCTATATTCACCTCGTAGATGCGGTTCTCGTTGGATATGGAAGAGACCTTAGGGTTCTCAGTGTCATGAGAAATCGGTTCAGTAGTTTTACGACTGTCAGTTTGGGGCTGGTTACCCTGTCGGTTAGTCTGGATACTGGATGAATATAGACTGTCAGTTTGGGGCTGGCTACCCTGTCGGTTAGTCTGGATGCTATGATGTCGACTGTCAGTTTGGGGCTGGTTACCCTGTCGGTTAGTCTGGATACTGGATAGATTTAGACTGTCAGTTTGGGGCTGGTTACCCTGTCGGTTAGTCTGGATATTATGATGTCGACTGTCAGTTTGGGGCTGGTTACCCTGTCGGTTAGTCTGGATACTGGATAGATTTAGACTGTCAGTTTGGGGCTGGTTACCCTGTCGGTTAGTCTGGATATTATGATGTCGACTGTCAGTTTGGGGCTGGTTACCCTGTCGGTTAGTCGGGATACTATGATTGTCGGAGGTGCCGCTTTCTACTGATTGTCCCGGGCGGCACCGTCGCGAGACGAAACTTCGTTTAAATTGTCTTCATAATCAGACGTTTCAATAGTTTCCTCCTCGGATGTTTCCCGAATGTGGTTTATTCTGTTGCCGCGAAAACCATTGCTATTTGTTTGTTGACCCGGCCTACTAAATTTGTTATTGTAAAATTCTCGTTTCTTACAATCTTTGATGTCGTGACCAGCACCCTTGCAATAACGACAGAATAGGGCGTCGTTTCCGGTCCTTGTTTGATTCGCGTTGGACGAATTGGATGTTACGTTTGGCCTTGAAGGACCTGGTTTAGGCTTAGCGACAAATTTATTCTCCATTGGAGGACGTTTGTAAAGACTCTGTTGGATACGTTCTTCAGAGATTGCCATATTAATGGCTTCGTTTAAATTCTTGGGGGACCTACATCTCACAATGTTGGAAATCCGAGGGTGAAGCCCCAAGAGGAAGTGATGGAGAGCAAGATCTTCCATTGCGGCACAACGACCTGCTAATTCCTTCACTTTCGTGTTGGAAAGGGTGATTTCCGTGAGTAATTGCGAGAGGTAGGTCTCTACACGAAGTGAAAATTGGCTAACGTTATCTTGCGGGCCTTGCCTGCTCTCTTGCAGGTCGGTCAGGAGGTGAGCGTAGTGTTTGCGCTCACTGAACTGAGTTTTCAGAAACTCTCTGAGTTGGTCCCAGGATGTGAACTCCTTAATCGAGCAGGCGAGCTCCGCTTTGCCACTTAATTGGCTAAGGATATATTTGAAAAGAATAGGCTTCTGCGTTTCTGAAGCCAATTCGGATGCGTTATTACAGTTTATGATAAAAGAATTTACTGTTTCTCGACTACCATCATAAGGTTTGATAAATTTAAAGAGCGTGTTGAGGTCGAGTTCTGCCATTACAGCAGCCGCGACTACGGATCTCGTGGGTCGTGGAGAACTGACAGGTGACTTAACGTCACTGGGAGGGACTGATTCCGGGATAGTAACGGTTAATTTAAGTTCCTCTCCCTTGGGCACTTTTGGCATATTAGGATAATGAAGTCAATCGCAAAAGTTAAATGTGTACATTAAAATGGAAAAGGATTTTATTTACCTACTCACTGAACCCTAAATTATAAGCAATGACCAAAGACTCACAGTACAAATAATGCGTAGGCGATGGCGGCCGATTCCGCGAACTGCATTCCGCAATGATAAGGCGATGCGCTTCGGCGAGACGACGGCGACGATTCTTGACTCGATGTAAGGTCAATAACTTAAATTATTGACCATGGAACTCGATGCAGGGTACCACGGCGTGACACACAGGATGTCAAAGGATGCAGGATGCAGGTGATCGATGATGATGATCACGACGTAAGTATTTGCAGGAGCCGACTCTCGCAGTTGCAGCAGCAGCTCAATGCCACGGCAGCCGAAGGTAAGTAGCTTTAGTCCAGGATAGCTTATAAGCTTCTCTTTCAGGATACACGAGATTCGTGCAGCACACTTAGGATGACCAAATATTATGCTTGCACTATAGGGCACACACGCATGGTAAGTATGCACTTCCACTTAACATTCACGATATCACAGGAATTACACAGGATAGATTTAGAATTGAGTCCGGTTGACTTTACACTTCTTTTAAACGTTAAGGACACTTTATAACGTTTTAAGGACACTGGGGATTTTCGCATCCCACCGCTGCCACCAAATGTTATAGGACGTTTGTTAAATGTCTTTTTAAAAAAAGATTATTTACTTTAAAACCTATTTATTAGGATAATCGTTAAATAGGTTATTTAACAATGATTTAATTACGACCCGTGGACAACCAGTCGTTACGAATGTCAAACCGAGACTGGCACTGGACAGCAGGTTTCCGACTAAGAGGTCAAGATGGGGGCTGACACAGCATGAATCGTCAGCACCATCCCTTACTGGTCACGGGTATAACAGTGCGATCCACAAATATTTGTCTCTGGTCTGGGTGTGATGTGTATGTGAATTTATATGTCTGTAAGCGGTACCCACGATACAGGAGCAATCCTAGTGTGGAGCTACGTTTTTTAAAAGAAAGAAACTTGAGAGTTACCTCGTCCAATATTGCTGGAGCCCGTATGCTCCGCGGACTGTGAGCATAGAGTTGTCTTACCCCCAGTTTCTGAAACGTCAGTCAACGTTGACAACAGGTTAATTCTATTGCCATCCTTGTCATTTGTTTAGTGTTAGATAGAGACAACGATAGTTTTAATCTACTGTCAAAGCCAACAAACGTTCTAGAAACCGGGGGTTAATGACGTCACACGTTGCTATATTCCACGTACGAAGTCGCGGGAAAAGACAAGTTTTAAAATAAATGTCATTCATTATTGTATTTCACATTCGTCAATCGACGCTTTGGCTCGGAAGTGGATGCCAAAATGAAAGGCGACCTACTTTTCTTGAGCTGCCTTGACTTTGTACTGGTAACGACAAAAGTGTTAATTTTTAATTTTCTAGTGTTTTTTTTTTTTTTTTATAGTGCAACATAAACGAATTGAACGTTTTCAGTCCCATGCGTTCCGTGATATTCGATTAGGTATGAAAATCATAAGGTCTATGCTATGTCTATCGTGTAAGATCTATGCATAAGGTCTGAAAATATTTAATAAGGAAAACTAATTCGAAAATCCACTCAGGAAAACGAACTCCTTGTGAAACCGTCATTGGTTCATTCATTTATAAATATTTTGAGGTACATTGTACTTACAAGCCAGACGCAAAAAGTTCAAAATAATAAAAACAATACACGAATACCACATTTGTTATAAACTCTGAATGTATCACGTATTGTTGTGGCTAAATTTTGTTTTTTTTGTACTATTTTAAATTTTGTGCGCGATTATACCAACGCGCGAGCGCATGTTTTTTTCAGCATCGTACGATATGACGTCATAAGTCTATACCGATGCAACATAAGAGGAAAGCGGCTTGGTGTAGGTATCAGGAATATAATTATTATAGTCATGTAGGTATACTAGTACCCAACTTATATGGCGCGTCGTGAATCTTCGTTCGCGCAGAAAAGAAAGTATGGTCCGAAGATTAACGAAAGAATGCTTAAAACTTACAATCAACCTAAGCTCACTATTATAAGGTTCATAATACACTGCAGCTGTTAGTTCCATCTCGCTCATGCCACGTGGCGATCGCTAAGATGGCGGCGGCTGCCGACCAATAGCGGTCAATAGCATTTCCCGCGCTTTGAAAATTCATCTTCTGCGCAGGTACATCGGTAAGCCATATCAGTTGGGTACTACTTATACTAAGGTTGTGGTCTCACGCCATCGGCCGCGAGCGAGAGAGATAGTGAAAGAGGGAGAGGGAGCGAGAGAGAGAGAGATAGAAGGAGAGCAAGCTTTTTCCCATAGAGACAATGACAAGGACAACGTCTGTCGGGTCAGCTATAGTTAAATTAGTTATGTATAAATTTCTTATAATAATATTATTATGTATTATGTATATTATGTCTCTACATTATATTATTATGTATTATACCTACCTAAAGACTAGATATATTAGACCACTTCAAGCTAAGCGCTATATCTCAAAAGGCTCTGCAAACGATGTCTTCTCCTTTGGCTTGAAGCATAAGCGAGAGCGAGGGTTAAATTTTCTATACATTATCGCTTAACAACCAAAACAAAAGATAAATACTTACCCCTATTGAAGTTTTATTGTTATTGATATAGTGTTGAAAGGGAAACATCCTTTTTCAAACTCAAACCATAATCAATTAATTATAGTTTGTTTTCTTTTATGGTTTAATTTGTTTATTAGATTGAAGTGTTTGACTTGTAAAAGTGCGATTTTATTGCCTATTTACAATAAATGATTTGACTTTGACTTTGACTTATTTAATTGACCTGTAGCAAGGAATTTGGACTTGGACTTTGGACTAAAAGCTAAACTCTAGGTGCATCTAGGGGTCTAACGGCCGAAATTAATATTGTATCTCATATCCAAGATTGAAATCGATCCTGGATTGCTGCCTATCGTTCGATCGATCTCCAATCTGGGTGCCTTTGTAAACCAATCCACGGATCGGGTATAGGCACGTTTGACCCTAAAAAAGAATTGTGATATCAATCCCAGATAGCAAAATTTGGATTGGATTGATTATTAATTTCGGCCGTAAGTCGACACACAATACATGCAATATTATTGACGCCTTTTTCTAGACATGATTTTTATAAAACACGTGTAACGCGGGAATCGACTTGGACGTAGGGGACATCCCTAAAATATCGTCCCATCACTACGTCGGAACCGTTACCATGGCGACCGATCGCCTGCGCACCGTCGTGCGCATGCGTGGAACGCTCGGCTATGTTCGGTCGCACGAACGTCGCGTGCGCCTCTCCCTCAAGTAGTCGGCCGATAGCCCTCCCATCGCGAGCACGTACTTCTTTTCCCAACGAAATCCTCCGCGACGCGCAAACTCCGCCATCTTGGCACCTGTGTAATTGTTGTATATAGTTTTGTTGTGTTATCTCGAACTGTAACGTGTATAACTTACGTACGACATTAAACTTTTATTCTTTAACGCACTAAGGTCGTATTTATTGGCCCTAGTGGCCGTTAAACTGGGGCACAACGACAGGCCGAACACGTGCACTACCGAATGAGCATAGCTAGTAAGCACGTATACCTAGCAGAAGTACGTAGGTATCGAGAAGAGGTACCGGATCATCATCGCAAGAATGATGACTCGAGGGGACACGGTCCGGCACCGACAACAACAACAACAACAACAACAGGAAGACGACATGCCGACGGGTGTTGAAGATCGCACCAGTGACATCAGCCGCGCTGCCGCCGTCGACGAGACAATGATCGACGGAGCGAGCGTGAGGGCGACGCAATCACAGGCGGCGTCTCACATCCCGACGGAGCAGTTTTTAACATCGCTGATGGAATCCATCACGCGCGCGCAGGCGGAGGCGAACAGGAACCTCATCAGTGCACTCCTGAATCCGGTCCCCGCCGACTTCAGGACTTCGAGCCCGCTCACCGTGCATTCACCATCGACGAGCACGGCCGGCAGCACCGCCGCCGTCGGTGGTAATTTCTCCAAATGCACGGCGCGGTTCGACGGGTCGGCGTACGACGGCGAGACGTTAGAGGCGTTTCTGGATTCAGTGGAGGTATTTAAAGAGTGCGCCGCCGTTAGCGACGAGCACGCACTCCGAGGTCTACCTATGTTGCTGGAAGGTGAGGCGGCGATTTGGTGGCGAGGCGTTAAGGCGTCCGTGGCGACGTGGACAGACGCCGTCGCCCGGCTCCGCGCGATCTACGGCGTGACTCAACCGGCGCATAAGATTTACCGGCAAATCTTCGCCGCAGAACAGCAAGATGACGAACGCGCCGAAGTGTTTTTGTGTCGAATTAGGGCCCTTCTGGCAAAAATACCGTACTCGTTACCAGAACTTGCACAAGTCGACATTTGTTATGGTTTATTACACCGACGTGTTAAAAAACGAGTGTCGCGAGAGTGTGTTCATAACTTAGATAAGCTTTTATGTAGCGTGCGGATCGCGGAGGATGCCATAAAGGAAGCGAAAGAGGTACCGACTAATCAGGCAAATTATCACATTTCGAATCAACCGCGGTCGAAAATGTCCCCTACCAACGTAAAGTCCCCTACGACCGGTCCGAATTTGCCGCGTTATACAAGTCGAACCCGATGCAGTTATTGTAAGATTTTCGGTCACGACGCAGACGAATGTCACAACAGGGAAAACGTAGGAGGAGGTAACAGTTATAGTAGGCCTATGGTGACTAACTCCAATAAGGTTTCGAGTAATTCGCAGAATGTGTTAAGGTGTTACGGCTGCGGGGAACCGGGTGTAGTGAGGTCGAAATGTGGTGTTTGCAACGATAAGGAAGACACGGAAATGACGGTAGAATTTCATAGCGCGGTAATCAGTTATCTTCAGCCAAGTTCTCGACCCAAAGTTGCCGACGTCAATGGTAGGTCCGACGTCGTCGATTGGGTGGCCGACGTCAAGGGGGAGCCCGACGTCGAAGGTAGGTCCGACGTCGAGGAGCAGCCCGACGTCGATGGTATGTCCGACGTCGAGGAGCAGCCCGACATCAATGGTAAGTCCGACGTCGTGGAACAGCCCGACGTCGATGGTAAGTCCGGCGTCGTGGAACAGCCCGACGCCGATGGTATGTCCGACGTCGAGGAGCAGCCCGACGTCAATGGTAAGTCCGACGTCGTGGAACAGCCCGACGTCGATGGTAAGTCCGGCGTCGTGGAACAGCCCGACGCCGATGGTATGTCCGACGTCGAGGAGCAGCCCGACGTCAATGGTAAGTCCGACGTCGTGGAACAGCCCGACGTCGATGGTAAGTCCGGCGTCGTGGAACAGCCCGACGCCGATGGTAGGTCCGACGTCGAGGAGCAGCCCGACGTCGATGGTAAGTCCGACGTCGTGGAACAACCCGACGTCGTGGAACAGCCCGACGCCGATGGTAGGTCCGACGTCGAGGAGCAGCCCGACGTCGATGGTAGGTCCGACGTCGAGGAGCAGCCCGACGTCGATGTTGAGTCCGACGTCGTCGATGGTGCTTCTGATGTCGTTGATATTGTAGCCGACGTCAAGGGGGAGCCCGACGTCGATGGTGCGTCCGACAGCGTCGAGGCGGTTCTCATGCAGGGGGAGGGCCCTGATGAGAGACCGATTAAGCATCCGAGCCCCACGACTGGTAGATTAGAGAGTATACAGAGCGAAGAAGGAATAGGCAAACATCACGTTTCGAACCTCACTCCATTCGTAGGTCACCTTGAACTCCCTACCATTAAAAAGCGTAAACGTGGTCGACCCCCTCGGTACGTAGCGGAGTGCTAGCCCAACCGCGAGGACGCAATGTAGGGCTAGAGGGGGAGACTGTAACGCGGGAATCGACTTGGACGTAGGGGACATCCCTAAAATATCGTCCCATCACTACGTCGGAACCGTTACCATGGCGACCGATCGCCTGCGCACCGTCGTGCGCATGCGTGGAACGCTCGGCTATGTTCGGTCGCACGAACGTCGCGTGCGCCTCTCCCTCAAGTAGTCGGCCGATAGCCCTCCCATCGCGAGCACGTACTTCTTTTCCCAACGAAATCCTCCGCGACGCGCAAACTCCGCCATCTTGGCACCTGTGTAATTGTTGTATATAGTTTTGTTGTGTTATCTCGAACTGTAACGTGTATAACTTACGTACGACATTAAACTTTTATTCTTTAACGCACTAAGGTCGTATTTATTGGCCCTAGTGGCCGCTAAACACGTAGGTATTCGGTACTGCGAGCTGATCAAAAGAATCCAAACACCATCACTCTGCTGCTAGACGCTGAGCTCCGTCTACCTTCCGTCTCTATCATGAGAAATGAACTATCGCTTATCGATTGCGCCAAAACGCATGAAATGGCTGGAAACTGCTCGAGGTGCCAAAAAGCTTTGTATAGTTATTAGGGTTGTCACAAACAGCTTGTACAATGGATTTTTTTCCGAATTAAATTGTGTCAATCTGTTAAATACTAGTGGTTCTGTTAATAGTAGACCTCGCGATGAGAGCTTAACCAATATCATGGTGATAGGCATTCCCCTTTTTTGCCCCCGTTTCCCCCCATATTTAAAATTACATAGTATATTACATAAATAAATTACATAATTAATTTACTTCAATTTCCACCAAATACCATAACTCTAGGCCAATAAATGACGCTACAGCAAACTCCCCCTCTTTTTCCCTATATTTTCATCCACTCATCCATTTTCTCCATTTCCATTTCCATCAAAAATAGCTCTCGACAAAAAAGCAATAAAAATCAAAGAACATTTATAACAAATCTTGTTTATATCGGTTGAGAAATGCTACATGTAGCTCGGAACAAACAAGTAAGTATAATAAGTACCTAAAGTACCTAGATCATTTTCTTTTCAAGTAATCACATAATTAATATTTCGTACCTACATTATACCTACTGTCAAACTAATTTGAACAAGTGACAGCCCTATCTCCAATGCATTATGACTGCGTCAATTTTATTTATTGTGTGTATACGCCTATCTGCAGTTGTCAGTTCTACCGATTTCTTTACTTACAATTACAAGAATGGGTATAATAATATAATAATTCAGCCTGTAACTGTCCCACTGCTGGGCAAAGGCCATGGAAGAATGGGTATGTTTAGTAAGAATTCTGATATCTAAGTGAAAATTTGCAAATTACTAGCAATTATTATTGTAGCTAACTACTATCTAGGTGATTATTTTTATTTGTTTTTATTTCTAGTTTGTTTTGTTTCGTTAAGATACGTTTACTGCCATCTATCGTAGAGTAGTAAAACTATTTCACTACACGCCATCTATTGAGGAGTAGCAACATATTTTTATCTTGAATTTAGCGCCATCTAGTTAATAGCTTCATAAGCTCCATCATTTTAATTTTAACCTCAAGTATTAGTCAAAACAGGTGAAGGAAAACATCGTGAGGAAACCAACATGCCCGAGAATTATTTCGGAGGCATGTTATCCACCAACCCGGACTAGGCCCCCGTGGTGGATTATGGCCTAACCCTCCTCACGATAGTGAGGGGAGGCCTTTGCCCAGCAGTGGGACAGTTACAGGCTGAATTATTTATTTATTTATAGTAGTCAAAACGTGTATATACATTATTTTCTAAAGAACGGGTTAAAACATAACAGTAATAAAATGATAAAAATATTTATTATTCCATAAATTATAGTTACTTAGTAACGGCACAATTTATTTATTATCTTCTATTATTATCTTAAAAATATTACATGGGGGGTTCTCGGACGGAAAACGCAAGCCGACACAACCTTGTAGGTAAGTATATAATATTATACTAGAAGCACCTCGCGGATTCACCCGCGTTAGCTACTATCCCGCGGGAACCATTAATTTTTACGGGATAAAAGGTAGCCTATGTGCACCGGGGATAGCATAGCTTCCCAACAGTGAAAGAATTTTTCAAATCGGTCCAGTAGTTTAATTCGGAGCCTATTCATTACAACCAAACAAACAAAGTTTTCCTATATTTATAATATTAGTGTAAATGAATGAACCGACACTGTGCGTGTTAGGTAGGGGTGCCGCTAGAGATTTTTACACAGAATATTTTTCATTTTTAATGACTGTCACTTGTTATATCAAATAATCAATGTAGGTACTCATAATAACTAACAATATGTTACCAAATGAAGGAACCGAAATAATGGCCAAACAAATATGGCTTCACTATTTCCAAATCATTCTACATTACAATACAATTATTATTGTACAGCTTAAAAACACAGTTCATACTGGACGACACAGGTAAGAAGGACCTCTTCGAGCGGGGAGTGGCTAAAACCCGTCAACACGCTTTGTAATTTTTTGTGGGGATTATCGGGGAATGTTTTAGTCCCCCCTAGGGAGAACAACTAGGCACTATGTGGGGATTACAACAATACTCCAACTAATCTTGTCTCATATAAATTTGGGGGAAGATTTTATCTCTCAGCATGATCTCTAGTGCTAAAAACTTTGGACAACTTTCAGTCTGCACTTAGATTAGTTCTTCTTAACTTTCTTCTTGCCTTTGCTTTCACTAACTTTCACACTTTTTCCTTTGAACAGGCTAAATACAAATTTCACAACTTTTTTTAGAACTATACACAGAATAATCAGTATAGAGACTATAAAGGCGGCTATGTCCAGCATGCACCTTTGATACCATGGGTAGAGAAGTGAATTCGAGCGAAGGTGATACGCGCCTGAAAAAAAACAAAAAAGCATATTAATAAATAACCAAACTAAAACTAAATCGCTACCAAAGGGCAATGTTCCCAAAATGCTGGCAGCATTGCCACGTTGTATGACAATGCTCAATCTGTGTCTTAAATAAAGCAGCATTGTGGTAACAAATCATGTTGATAATCTTAAAATATTTGTAAATAGAAAACATTAAAAATCGAAATTTTTATAAACTTTCACATAGTTTTTTTTTTATAAGACAAACTATTCTTATACTAATAATATAGAATAGATATAGAATATCCAAATATACTTCATTTTGAACAAACCTTGATCTATACATAGTAGGTAGGTTATACAAATAATTACAACACACACGGTGTGCCTTTCATTCTACGCATGTCGAATGTGCGGGAATAGGTAGCCCTTTTCGTTTTTCTTTTAAATGTTTTCAAACATTTTCTGCTTTGGTAATAGATAGAGATAGATAGTTAGAGATTAAACGCTACACTAACTACAATCTTACTAATATTATAAAGCCGAAAGTTTGTGAGTGTGTGTGTGTGTGTGTGTGTGTGTGTATGTGTGTATGTTTGTTAGCTCTTCACGCTCAAACGGCTGGACCGATTTCGATGAAATTTGGTATAGGGGTAGATTGAACCTATGAGACGGACATAGGCTATCTTTTGTCTCAAAAAATAATCTCGAAGGGGATGAAATAAGGGTTGAAAGTTTGTATGGGGAATCCATAATTCTTCATGTTAGGGGTCTGAAAATTCTTATTTAGGCTTTTGGTAAGAAATAAATAAATACGGGTTTCAGCTTTTTTGCAAATCATCCCTAAAGGGGGAAAAGCAAGAGTGTTGAAATTATGAGGTATTCTTTAGATGCACCCCCAACGGACCACAATAGACGGCTGAACGGATCGTTATTTACAGGGGGAGAGTGCGATGGGAGGAGAGGGGGGAGAGTGCGGGGGAAGGGAGGGGGAGAAAGAGGGAGAGGGGGGGAAAGGGGGAGTAGATGGTAGATTGGGGAGAAAGACGGGGAGAGCGGGAAGAAAGAGGGGAGAGTGGGGGATAAAGAGGGGAGAGTGGGGGAGAAAGAGAGGAGAGTGAGGGGAGAAAGAGGGTAGAGTGGGGAGAAAGAGAGGGGAGAGCGGGGAGAGTAGAGGGAGAAAGAGAGGAGAGTGGGGTGAGAAAGAGGGGAGAGTGGGGTGAGAAAGAGGGTAGAGTGGGGAGAAAGAGAGGGGAGAGTGGGGGGAGAAAGAGGGGAGAGTGGGGTGAGTAAGAAGGGGTAGTGGGGGGAGGAAGAGGGTAGAGTGGGGGGAAAGAGGGTAGAGTGGGGAAAAAGAGAGGGGAGAGCGGGGAAAAGAGGGAAGAGTGGGAGGAGAAAGAGGGGAGAGTGGGGTGAGAAAGAGGGGACAGTGGGGGAGAAAGAGGGTAGAGTGAGAAGAAAGAGAGGGGAGAGCGGGGTGAAAGAGGGGAGAGTGGGGGGAGAAAGGGGTGAGAAAGAGGGGAGAGTGGGGGGAGAAAGAGGGGAGAGTGGGGAGAGAAAGAGGGGAGTGGGGGAGAAAGAGGGTAGAGTGAGAAGAAAGAGAGGGGAGAGCGGGGTGAAAGAGGGGAGAGTGGGGGGAGAAAGAGGGGAGTGGGTAGGGAAAGTGGGGAGAGAAAGAGGGGAGTGGGGGGAGAAAGAGAGGGGAGAGCAAGGAGAAAGAGGGGGGAGCGGGGGACAAAGAGGGTAGTGTGGGGGGAGAAAGCGGAGAGTAGGGGAGAAAGAAAGGAGAGTGGGGGTAGAAGGAGGGGAGAGTGGGGGGAAATAGGGGAGTAGGAGAAGAGGGGAGAGTGGGGGGCCTAGGGGAGAGGGGGAAGAGGGGAGAGTGGGGGGAGAGAGAATTTGGTTCGCAGATAGGTTATCTCCTAACTTAGGACATAGGCTACGAACATATTATTAAGTCATCATCATAATCATCGCCGTTTTCCATCAATGCGATAAAACACCCAATGTGCGTAAAATTTCGTACGTAGATCCCGCAACTTACGACTTAAACTTTAATTCATCATACTCATCATCACCACCGTTTTGCATCAGTGCAATAAAAACTGTGACAAACTACCCCATTGGCATGAAATTTGGTATTATTATAGCTTATACTCCAACTTACACTTTATACACAGTGGCCGTGAAATAGTACCTTAATTCGCATGAAATGTAGTATGCAGATAGTTTAGAGACACAATATAGGCTACAAGTCATCATCATCACCATCACTGTTTAGGTTTACCTGTCCATCAGTGCGATAATAACTGTGAAACACTACGTTACTTCAGTGTTTTCTCTGACACAATGTTACGCGTCGTATCTAACAGCCACCGCCCTATAGGTTTTATAATGTGAAACGCGGGTGAAACCGCGGGGCGCCGCTAGTAGATATATAAAATCGCAATTAAATGATGAATAGCTAACCTTTGGTCTCGATAGCGACTTCGATGTAGTGTGAGATGAGTTTAGACGGAGCCACGGGGCGGTTTCTAAACAACGCGGATAGGTGTTTCGCTTGCTTGTTGTATCTGAAAAAATATTATAAAAATATATCTGTTAGGAAAATATACTTTAAGGGTAGAGAGTAGAGGCAACAGAAGTTTGACAAGCCTGGACCAGAGCACAAAAAAATAACGAATATTACAAAAGAGAAATTTTAAAAATTCAATTAACACACATGAAAACGTCACATTATCAAAACGTCACGTTAATAAAACGTCACATCATCAAAATGTCGTACTATCAAAACGTAACGTTATCAAAACGTCACATTGTAATTCTTAAAACAACGCATTTTCAGAACGTCACTAATAATTTCAACTTGTCCATTATGAAAACGTCACGACAAAAAGGCATATTATCAAAACGTCACGTTAATTAAACGTCATAATTATCAAAACGTCACATCATCAAAACTACGAATTATCAAAACGTCACATTATCAAAACTACGAATTATCAAAACGTCACGTTATCAAAGCGTCACTTTATCAAAACGTCACGTTATCAAAACATCACGTTATCAAAACGTCACATTATCAAAACGTCACATTGTAATTCTTAAAACAACGCATTTTCAGAACGTCACTAATAATTTCAACTTGTCCATTATGAAAACGTCACGACAAAAAGGCATATTATCATAACGTCACGTTAATTAAACGTCATATTATCAAAACGTCACATCATCAAAACTACGAATTATCAAAACGTCACGTTATCAAAACGTCACGTTATGAAAACGTCACATTATCAAAACTACGTATTATCAAAACGTCACGTTATCAAACGTCACATTATAAAAACGCCGCATCATCAAAACTAAGAATTATCAAAACGTTACGTTATCAAAACGTAACATTATCAAAACGTCGAATTATCAAAACGTCACATTATCAAAACTACGAATTATCAAAACGTCACGTTATCAAAGCGTCACTTTATCAAAACGACACGTTATCAAAACGACACATTATCAAAATGTCACATTATCAAAACGTCACGTTTATTAAACGTCACATTAACAAAACGTCAAATAATCAAAACGTCACGTTATCAAAACGACACGTTACCAATACGTCACATTATTAAAACGTCACGGTTATTAAACGTCCTATTATCAAAACATCGCGTTTATTTAACGTCACGTTATCTAAACGTCACGCTATCAAAACGACACGTTAATAAAATGTCATATTATCAAAACGTCACATTATCAAAACTACGAATTATCAAAACGTCACATTAATTAAACGTCATATTATCAAAACGTCACATCATCAAAACTACAAATTATCAAAACGTCACGTTATCAAAACGTCACGTTATGAAAACGTCACATTATCAAAACTACGTATTATCAAAACGTCACGTTATCAAAACGTTACATTATCAAAACGTCACATTACCAAAATGTCGAATTATCAAAACGTCACATTATCAAAACTACGAAGTATCAAAACGTCACGTAATAGAAACGTCACATTATCAATACGTCACGTTAATTTGACGTCATATTATCAAAACGTCGCATCATCAAAACTAAGAATTATCAAAACGCCACGTTATCAAAACGTCACATTATCAAAATGTCACATTATCAAAACGTCACGTTTATTAAACGTCATATTATCAAAACGTCGAATAATCAAAACGTCACGTTATCAAAACGGCATGTTATCAAAACGTCACATTATTAATCCGTCACGTTATCAAAACGTCACGGATATTAAACGTCCCATTATCAAAACATCACGTTTATTTAACGTCACGTTATCAAAACGTCGAATAATCAAAACGACACGTTAATAAAATGTCAGATTATCAAAACGTCACAATATCGAAACTACGAATTCTCAAAACGTCACGTTATCAAAACGTCACATTATCAAAACGTCACATTATCAAAACGTCACGTTATAAAACGTCACATTATCAAAACGCCGCATCATCAAAACTAAGAATTATCAAAACGTCACGTTATCAAAACGTCGAATTATCAAAACGCTACATTATCAAAACGCCGCATCATCAAAACTAAGAATTATCAAAACGTCACGTTATCAAAACGTCACATTATCAAAACGACACGTTACCAAAACGTCACATTATTAAAACGTCACAGTTATTAAACGTCACGGTTATTAAACGTCCCATTATCAAAACATCGCGTTTATTTAACGTCACGTTATCTAAACGTCACGCTATCAAAACGACACGTTAATAAAATGTCATATTATCAAAACGTCACATTATCAAAACTACGAATTATCAAAACGTCACACTGTAATTCTTAAAACAACGCATTTTCAGAACGTCACTAATAATTTGAACTTGTCCATTATGAAAACGTCCCGACAAAACGGCATATTATCAAAACGTCACGTTAATTAAACGTCATATTATCAAAACGTCACATCATCATAACTACGAAATATCAAAACGTCACGTTATCAAAACGTCGCGTTATCAAACGTCACATTATCAAAATGTCGAATTATCAAAACGTCACATTATCAAAACTACGAAGTATCAATACGTCACGTAATAGAAACGTCACATTATCAATACGTCACGTTAATTTGACGTCATATTATTAAAACGTCGCATCATCAAAACTAAGAATTATCAAAACGTCACGTTATCAAAACGTCACATTATCAAAACGTCGAATTATCAAAACGTCACGTTATCAAAACGACACGTTATCAAAATGTCACATTATCAAAACGTCACGTTTATTAAACGTCACATTATCAAAACGTCACGTTATCAAAACGTCACATTATCAAAACGTCGAATTATCAAAACGTCACGTTATCAAAACGACACGTTATCAAAATGTCACATTATCAAAACGTCACGTTTATTAAACGTCACATTATCAAAACGTCACGTTATCAAAACGACACGTTATCAAAACGTCAATTATTAAACCGTCACGTTATCAAAACGTCACGGATATTAAACGTCCCATTATCAAAACATCACGTTTATTTAACGTCACGTTATCAAAACGTCGAATAATCAAAACGACACGTTAATAAAATGTCACATTATCAAAACGTCACGTTTGTTTAACGTCATATTATCAAAACGTCGAATAATCAAAACGTCACGTTATCAAAACGACACGTTATCAAAACGTCACATTATTAAACCGTCACGTTATCAAAACGTCACGGATATTAAACGTCTCATTATCAAAACGTCACGTTTATTAAACGTCACATTATCAAAACGTCGAATAATCAACATGTCACGTTATCAAAACATGACGTTTATTTAACGTCACGTAATCAAAACGTCGAATTATCAAAACGTCACATTATCAAAACGTCGAATTATCAAAACGTCACATTATCAAAACGTCGAATTATCAAAACGTCACATTATCAAAATGTCGAATTCTCAAAATATCACGTTATCTAAACGTCACGACAAAAGTCACATTATTAAAATGTGACATTGTCATAACGTCACATTATTAAAACGTCATATTATCTTAACGTCTTATTATCAAATCGTCACGTCTTAAAAACGTCACGTTAATTAAACGTCATATTATCAAAACGTCCCATTATCCAAACGTCACGTTATCAAAACGTCACATTGTAATTATTAAAACAACGCATTTTCAGGACGGCACTAATAATTTCAACTCGTCCACTATGGAAACGTCACAACAAAACGTCACATTATCAAAACGTCACGTTTATTAATCGTCACATTATCAAAACGTCACTTTATCAAAATGTCACGTTATCAAAACGTCACATTGTTCAGAACGTCACTAATAATTTCAACTCGTCCGTTATGAAAACGTCACGACAAAACGTCACATCATCAAAACGTCACGTTAATTAAACGTCGCATTATCAAAACGTCGAATTATCAAAACGTCACGTTAACAAAATGTCACGTTTTCAATACGTCACGTTATCATAACGTCACGACAAAAGTCACATTATCAAAACGTCACATTATTATAACGTCACATTATCTTTAAGTCACATTATCAAAACGTCACATTTTAATTATTAAAACAACGCATTTTCAGATAGTCACTAATAATTTCAACTCGTCCATTATGAAAACGTCACGACAAAACATCACATTATCAAAACGTCACGTTAATTAAAAACACATTATTAAAACGTCGAATTATCAAAACTTCACGTTATCAAAACGTCACGACTAAAGTCACATTAATAAAATGTCACATTATCAAAACGTCACATTATTAAAACGTCACATTATCTTAACGTCACATTATCAAAACGTCACAGCATCAAATGTCACGTTATTAAAATGGCACATTATCAAAACGTCACATTATTAAACCAGCGCATTGTGTGCCTAGTGCGAGTTTTGTCAATTATTATTTATTTACGCGCTCGGTCCGTTTGGCGTAAACTTGAAATTGTATGGAATAAGAGCAGCGCCATCTAGTGACTGATTCACTGACGCTAGATGGCGCTGCTCTTATTCCATACAATTTCAAGTTTACGCCAAACGGACCGAGCGCGTAAATAAATTGACAAAACTCGCACTAGGCACACAGTAGGTACTGCTACAATAAGGCAAATACAAAACATTTAACGGTCTGTATCGTTAATGTATCGATCAAGGTAACCGTTCGCGTGCGCATCTTGTCGATATTGCAAGGCTCATCAAATCTAAAACAATTTTGACAGTTAACGTATCGAATACTTTCGCGATAGAGGCTCCTCACCTTAAAGTAGCACAATAATTAACCACTCACTTGTCAGTAGCGAGCATCTCTTCAAGCGCCACCGTAAGCTGAGCCGCCATGGTGTCGAAGTCGTGCTGCAGCCGAATGCCGTAGCCGGCGCGCGCGGCTCTCAGCGCGTTGTAGGGCTGGTCCCCGTACAAGGGTATAGCGATGAGAGGCACCCCGTGGTAGAGGGTCTCCAGGTTGCTGAGGATACCTCCGTGCGTGATGAACACTCTGATGTTCGGGTGGGCTGGGGGGTGGGAAAGTGTTAAGTTGCTTGTATCTTCATCATCATCGTCATCGTCATCGTCATCGTCATCGTCATCGTCATCGTCATCGTCATCGTCATCGTCATCGTCATCGTCATCGTCATCGTCATCGTCATCGTCATCGTCATCGTCATCGTCATCGTCATCGTCATCGTCATCGTCATCGTCATCTTCATCTTCATCGTCATCGTAAACTAGGTATACCGTTTAGTTATAATAATAATTACACTAGAGAAATTGTAATATCGTCACAGCTTTGTCAATGTACCTGCGACATATTACAATGACGTTTGTGGCATGTCAGACGCTCCGCCATTTTGATTTTTGTACAGTTTCCGCGCAGTGTAAGTAGGATATTAAGTGTATGGATAAAAGACGCTGTTCGTTTGTTTGCCGTATGAGGTGACAGCACAAGCCGCGGGGCACAGCTAGTATTATAAATGACGGAGTTCCGAGGTATATAACAGTCATGAAAAAATAAATATACTACCTGCTTGAATCGAGAACCTTTTTTTTAAATCGGTTTAAAAGGATGAGTCATAATTCCTTTGTATATTTTATAAATACACAGATACCTAACCTACACAGATACATCGATACATCGATACATAAATACATAGATACATAGGTCAACAGATATTCAGATATTCAGATACACAGATCCTCACCCAAGATGCTAGCCTGCGGCATCCACTTCCTTATATGCACGTTCTTCGGCAGACCAGACAACTCTTCCTCGAACTTCCATAGAACAGTGTAGGGTAGGGCTCCGAAGACCTGCAGCAGCTCGCGCCTGGTCTTCTCGGGGAAGCTGGTGGACTTGAGGACTGAGCCCATGCTGAAGTAGACCACTCCTTGTGGCGAGGAGTCGAGGAGGTCTTGCAGATCCTGGAAGATATGGAAACTGATAGGATACAGATTATTCTTCACGAAAACTTTGTCCAGGGTTAAGATCTACACATTTTCTTTACAAAGACTGTGCAAGGCTGTAGTTGTGTTGTGTGTGGATAGAGAAGCGTGTCTGTGTGCGTGTCTCGAATTTTCAAAAATAATATTTGACAATGCCAAATCAGACATAGTGGTTGCTGCATCGGAACATTACAATAATTATCGATTTGATTTTGTTAGACATGGACACCCTCTTTTGTTAGATTTGTAAGGTTTATTTTAAGCTAGTTTTAGTTTATTTTATTTTATTTATATTTAATTAAGTTTATAATTAAATAATTACGAAAAATTATAATACAAAGTTTGATTTTTGAAACTAATCGGTATATAGGACCGGCGCGGCGCGGCGTATCGATTTATTAAAAATAGCTACCTACCTACTTGACTAATCGGATTCGGAAATTCAATTTTAATGAAATTTTTAAACAAAATTGAAGTGTCTGTTTGTATTGTCAAAATAGTTTTTTACTAAAAACATATTTTGAAAGTATTATAGGTATGGTACGGTTTTTATACAAGAACACAATTTACAGAATTTTTGTCTCTCTGTCTATCTGTTCCAGCTCTGAAACGGCTGGAGCGATTTCGACGGGACTTACACCGGCGGACAGCTAATATTACAAGGAAGAAGTCTACTTACATTTTAGAACTAGCTACGCGTGTGACTTCACCCGCAATTAACGGTTCCAGAGGGACAATAGTCAACGCTCAGAGACTTCACACTTCTAATGCGACTGCCAACAAGGTTGCCTTATGTACCTATACCTACGTTTCACGTTACCATGGATGGTATATGAAAGCATTGTTGCGTTAAATGTTCAACGCTCCTGGGGAGGGGGAATAGAAAGAGACAGAGCGAGAGTGAATTAGGAAGTTTCAATTCTTCCACGCACTATTTTTGAAGTAAAACTTCGTTAGGCGCGACTAGGGAGTAACTCAGATTTTTTTCTGACGGATATAACGCTTACTATAGTCTGTGTAGTTTCCGCTGTTTAAAAAAGGTTACATTGACATGTCAATGTATAACCTTTTTTAAATAGCGGAACAAAATAGCGGAAAATAATTTTTACTTCAATCGCGCGTAAAGGTTACACGCGCACCCTTTTTTTTATAAACTATCCTTACCTTAGGCAACGGAGAGATGTTCTCGTCGATGTGGTAACCTGCGACGTCCACCACGTTGGGGGGTAGGGAGTGGGCGGGGGAGAAGGAGGGGTGCGAGTTCACGAGCAGAACCGATATGTTGTGGAGGGCGTCCTTGTAGGAGGGGAGGGACACCCCCCGAGCCGCAGCAATGGGTGCGAACATCTGCTCGTACAGCTGCGAGTTTACAGGCGCGTCGTACCTGGAAATGGAAATAGAAAATCCTATATCCACATTTCTAGTGCAATACAATACAATGCAATACAATACAATACAATACAATACATTACAATACAATACAATACAATACAATACGTACCAATACGTACCAATACGATGCAATACATCAAAGTCAAAGTCAAAGCATTTATTGTAAATAGGCAATAAAATCGCACTTTTACAAGTCAATCTAAACTCACCAGTCCATAACTTTCATCCCTCCATAGATGAGGGTGGTGACCAGCCGCTGCCAGAAGTCCATGGGGAGGGGGAAGTCAGTGAACAGCAGGGGGATGATGGGGACGGAGTGAGCTGCGTCCACCAGCTCCTGGAGGCTGGGCTGGAAGACCATGCCGCTGAGGAGGATCCAGGGTACACCCTGCACCGCCGCGTACCTGATGATTAACATCGACCTTCTTACCACTAGTTTCAAGAGCATAAAATACATATTAATACCCTAGAACAGGGTTTCCCAAACGTTTTTACAGGTTGCCCCCCTGGTTATAAAAAAAAAACATTCCCCAGCGCAGTTTTGTTCATCATGGCCCATTGTAGGTACTTTGAGGTAGGTATTTATTACAGATAGGTATTTTGAGGAATAGTTTTGCTTTCTTTCAAGTGCGTGATAGAACAAAATAGAGGTAAAGCGTAGTGGTTAGTTCGGCCGATTGGAACTAGATGGCGTGACTAAATCTATGTGTAAGTGTTTTAAAAATGAGCAATGACAAGTGATTAGATAAAAATATCCGAACACTTCATGCAGAAGGACCTGGTCTACTGCAGAACTGACCCTGCTTCCACCTCCGAGAAGAACATCTCGGTGACCACGGCGTCGAACTGCGTGCCCTGCACCGCGCCCACCAGGTCAGGAGTCAGGGCTGTCAGCGAGATGTTGCGCGAGTAGGACTTGACTAGCGACAGTCCTGCCATACCCATTTTGACGGTTTGTGTCATGTCTATACCTGGAAAATAATAAAATTAATAAAGTGCGGCCAAATTCTACGATCCTAAAGCCGTCTCGAATAGACGAATGAAATGAACGAAGGGAACGTAATGGATGAAATGAATGAAATGAATGAAATGAATGAAATGAATGCAATGAATGAAATGAATGAAATGAATGAAATGAACGAAGGGAACGTAATGGATGAAATGAATGAAATGAATGAAACGAATGAAACGAATGAAACGAATGAAACGAATCAAACGAACGAAACGAATGAAACGAATGAAACGAATGAAACGAATGAAACGAATGAAACGAATGAAACGAATGAAACGAATGAAACGAATGAAACGAATGAAACGAATGAAACGAATGAAACGAATGAAACGAATGAAACGAATGAAACGAATGAAACGAATGAAACGAATGAAACGAATGAAACGAATGAAACGAATGAAACGAATGAAACGAATGAAACGAATGAAACGAATGAAACGAATGAAACGAATGAAACGAATGAAACGAATGAAACGAATGAAACGAATGAAACGAATGAAACGAATGAAACGAATGAAACTAATGAAACGAATGAAACGAATGAAACGAATGAAATGAATGAAACGAATGAAATTAATGAAGTCAATGAAATTAATGAAACGAATGAAATTAATGAAATAAAATAATGCATGTTAACTTACTTTCAAATATAGCTACAGTCTTGCTCGCGTCGATAATGTTCAACCCTTTTACTGGCCCTTTTGGGGGATATGGAGTCACCCATGTTACCTGAATACATACATAAAATATATAAAGTACTTCCAGCTTCCGAGGACACACAAGTTCCGAAACCCCCTTACCATCTCCCCTGTTTATTACCTCATGCCCAGCCTTGAGCAGCGAGTCCACGACGCCCTTCCCCAGGGTGTTGTGGCTGCGGGAGGGCACGGGGAACACGCATAGTATGTGATGGGCCTGCACGCAGCCCAGCAAGGAGGTCGCGAGGAAGAGTAACAACTTCATTGTATCTAAAAAAAAATTTTTTTGTTTTGGCGGAGCAGCGTTTGTGAAGTTAGTTTTTTAGCACACTTACTGAAAGTTGGCTAGCGTGCGCGAGGGGGGCAAATGAAACGAACCTAACCTCTAGGCTTCCAGGGCCAAGGGGAGGGCGTTATTCCCCACTTTGAGAACCTCTGGGGTATTTAAATGAACAAATACAAATAACTACCTAGGTACCTTTATAGCTGAAACTAAAAACAATAAAAGAGCTATTATTAATTTTATTTACATAGGTAGGTACCTATATACAATTACCTACCTACCTACCATAATATAAAATGTATATAGGATCGGACCCATAATAAAATATTCATCAGAATCGAAATGACAACTAGTTATTATTATATTATAGGTACGCCTGCATTGTAGGTATAGTCACTAAATATGATAATAGTCTACCTAAAACGCGTACTAATTAACAAGTGTAACATCCTCATTGGATTCATTCGAACTATAAACTTCATAACAACACTAGGTATTTTAACTTACTTTTGAAAACACAATTATTAAAAAACACAACAAACACTATTAAACTCTTAAAATATTATCACAGTTTGTACAATAATTGAGTAAATAAGTAAATAAATAGAACCGGCAATCTGACACGTGCGCCTAGTGTGCCGGCGTAACCTTGACTGGTCATAGTGGTCATATTAAATAAATTAAATATTCCATAAGCTAGCTAGAGAAGTGGGTGCTGCGTGGAGTCGTGTTGAGCGAAGTTGAGTTTATTTCATCATTGACTGTTATTATCTAATGTAGGTATACTAGTACCCAACTTATAAGGCGCGTCGTGAATCTTCGTTCGCGCAGAAAAGAAAGTATGGTCCGAAGATTAACGAAAGAATGCTTAAAACTTACAATCAACCTAAGCTCACTATTATAAGGTTCATAATACACTGCAGCTGTTAGTTCCATCTCACTCTAAGCTCGCTAAGATGGCGGCGGCTGCCGACCAATAGCGGTCCCGTGCTTTTGAAAATTCATCTTCTGCTCAGGTACATCGGTAAGCCATATCAGTTGGGTACTACTTGTACTTAAGTACCTATTAATCCTGTGGCGTCATCCATAAAGTAGGTACCTACTTCAAACTAATTTCGTGATTTATTTGACCCTCCCCCGTCCTTGTAACAGTTGGTAATATTCGTGATGCTGGAGCCACACGTATCGTGATACCTATCCCATTGTCTATCCCCGTTGTTTGACGTCATTTGACGTTCGCCATGAATGTAGCCACATAATCGTACGGCGTTAGCATTGCCGTTGAATATCCCGACTTTTTATCTATTAAAGACTAATCTATAAAATAAGAGTTGCACAAAGAGCAATGGAGCGCGCCATGCTAGATATTCATCTGCTAGACCGCATTATACCTAACCTACCAAACGTGGAAATTCGACGTCGCACTAAAGTCGAAGATATAGAAGTAGAAGATTAGGTATACGGATAGCAAGGCTTAAATGGAGATGGGCAGGACACTTGGCAAGGCGTGAGGATCAAAGGTGGACGAAGGCAATAACAGAGTGGTGGCCGAGAGGAGCGCGGCGATCACGAGGCAGACCACAAGCCCGATGGTCGGACGACATCGCCATCAGGAACAGACTGGATGAGACTTGACCAGAGACCACAAGACCAGAACAAGTGGCGTGAGACAGAGGAGCCCTATACTCAGCAGTGGGTGATACGGGCTGAATAGATACATATATATTAGATCCCGACTTTTTATGTTCGCGTCTTGTTTTTTTGATTTACACTTCTACATAACTTCAATTAGTTTAGATGTTGTTTTAAAATATAAATAAGCGATAAACACAACAAAAGGGCTTGCACATAACATATCCTCGCACAGTGAATTTGCCATTGGTAAGTACCTATTCAAGAGGCGTGAGGAATAAACAATGATGTATTTATATCTGGCGACGACTATACAAATTTACGTTGCAAACCACGGTTTGCGGTCCCATTCGTCGGAAAAAACAATAAAATTATATCAATCCGGCGATTGGGACCGCGGCCCCCAAACCTAGCGGTCCCAATCGACGGAACTACGGAAGCCTCAGGAAATGCAGCGACGTGTTCTTGTTGCCATACCTACCCACATTATGGTTAAGTTTTTATACCTATATACGTAGGTATTTAGTTAGATTTAAGTTTAGCTTTGGCTACTTTTAGGTGTCTACTTTATTTATGTTTCCTTATGTTTCGTTCCATACCGAAAAATTCGTTTTTGAGGATTAAGTACGTTATAAAACAAACTGTTCGCACGGGTCAATCAAACCGCAAAGCACAACTAGTGATGTATATAGTCTCCCGTCTTATTTTTAGTTCATATACTTAGGTACTTTAGATAGGTAAGTAGGTACCTACCTACCTTCACTATTCTAATCAAAGAAACTAAGCATGAGGCTGATAAGATAACCAAATATAACTCATGAAACGAATTAGTAAATTATCTTCTATAAAAATAACTCGGTTACGATTAAAAATTGTATAACTGTTGGCAAAAACAACCCAAATCTAAGCTTACGAAGTAACTGTTATTAATCTGTGTCTAAGCTATCAATAAATGACTGATGCAATATCACAAAATTACAGCCAACCACAATCTAAACTGCCGGAACTAAAGGCGTCTAGACACCACCGAAATTTCGATAAAAAGGACGAAATTTATCTTTAATAGACGACGTCGGTGTGATAACATTATGTATTATCATCATTTGATTGTTATTCGGTCATTTAACCGAGAAATACGGAATAACAATCACTGGTCATATTTCACTGATGCCCGCTTTTTGAGCGCCTAGTTAACTCTGACCAACCGGTGTCTATTGTTGTCTCTATCAGGCACTAAACAAACGATAAAGACGGCAATACATTTATCGGTTTGTCAGTTGAGGGTTCAGAAACCAGGGATGAGACACCACGGTGGAGCAACCAGCCGCGCACCGTGGTGTCTTCTAATTTCCAAAAGGGAGAAGCAAACACCCAGCATTTCTGTTTCAAATTATATATGTTTATATAATAATAAATGGTGGAGCCACAGGTACTACATTATATGAGCAAGCGCGGATGCTGGTTGCACAAATATCGACAACGCTAAAATCAGTTAAGAAATCGATTCTAAAACCTTGCGCCCGTTTGCGTAAATAAAATATCGAGAATATTCTTACTTAAATCGATTCGAATCGCATCCCTAGCATCCTCTGCGGCAGTTTCCTGTTATTTGATATTAGATCAGTCAAGGTTAGCGTTAGATGCGACCGCAGGCGTGAGACGACCATGTTTGTAATAAAAAATATAATTATCCAGTCGTGTTGAACAGTGTTATTTAAAAATTGTTAATTGATTTCCTTATTTATCAAACGTAGGTATTCTATGTTTTCATTCAGTGAGAGGAATGTAAGTTTAGTGAATTATTTTACTTATACTAATTTTGGAGCTTATATTTTTAACAATAAATTTTATTTTAGCTTGTCTGTTAATTTTTTTGTAGTTTTTTTTATGCATTTAAGTTTATTTTTTTTCGTTTATTGTTATTAATAATTGTATGTAACATAAACATTTATAAATTGAATCTTAAAACCACGCATTACCTACTAGTGATTTAATTTAGAATGCATTGTCATCGATATGAGTTAGGTGGTAGGTACCCTGAAATTTCAGCATACTAGCTAATCGGGAAGTGGTCGTAACTTGAGTTGCAAGATTCCGCTTTGAAAGACAAACAGACAGACAAATATTAAAACTTGTTGAACATTTAGATGTCTTCAAATCTTAGCATAGATATTATTATTAAAAGTATAGATAGGTACGTACGCCTACCTACCTAACTCAGTTTTGTTTTCGAAGTTTCTCGTCTTGTCAAAACTCAAAAGTATAATATTGTATTGAATAATATTATGTTTCTCTGAGAAACAACTTATTTTTTGCTTTTTAATGGCACAACAAGGTGATCAAGTCATGTCCATTATTATTCGTTGTTATCTTTAGGAGTGTAACGTCACAATTCTACTTATTGGGACTTCTGATTTTCATTCGCGTTCGTGTTCTTTTTAAAAACGTAGCCCCACTAGGATTGCTCCTGTATCGTGGGTACCGCTTACAGACATATAATTTCACATACACATCACACCCAGACCAGAAACGAATATTTGTGGATCGCACAAATATTTATCCCAGGCGGGAATCGAACCCGCAAACCCTAGCGCAGCAGTCCGATCGCTCAGCCACTACGCGAAACGAGCTGTGATTGTTTATGGACTCATATTCAAATTTTTTATGTTATGTACCTACCTACTCGACTTCACCACAAGTTGAAAAATAGTTCTAAGGCTGAGGGCACACGAAAACATGATAGGGACTCGCAAATTATCCAATAATTGCTATTTTTTTTACAAACTATTTTCTTTGAGGTTCAGTAAATTATAGTAAGTATACACTACTTCACTGAATCATGATGTCGACTACGAATTTACTACACCACTGACTACGAGACAGTAGACTAAATACCGAAGTGAAGCGGTGATAGCCTAGTGGGCGAACGGCCGAATTCCAAACGACGGGTGGCGAGTTCAAGTCCCAGTGCGGGCACGTACCAATGTGTTTCTTGTTAGATAATTATTATTTATTTACAGACCTACGTAATTATCACTCGCTTTTCGATGAAGTAAAACACCATGCCCGAGAATTATTTCGGAGGCATGTTACCACCAATCCGGACCGGGCCCCTGTGGTGGATCATGACCTATAATCCTCCTCACG
The DNA here is from genome assembly GCA_905147375.1 of Hylaea fasciaria. NCBI lineage: Eukaryota > Metazoa > Arthropoda > Insecta > Lepidoptera > Geometridae > Hylaea > Hylaea fasciaria. The sequence continues at coordinate 2,689,134 of LR990221.1, read as the reverse complement.
AAAGTGAGGGGAGGCGTGACCACCAGTGGGACAGTATAGCCTTAATTATTATTACTTACTTCTATTCATATTATTATAATATACCGGACTACGCATATTTTAAATTATAAAATTATCGTAAAGTCCAAATCCAAATCGTCCTACAGAAATAGAGGCAATAAACGGTGGGTTCTTTTTTGTTTTTTAAATGCCAAATTACAGAATAAATTACAGATATTTTGGACATACAATCAGGTTTTGTCACTATGCGTGCTTACATTCTCTACCTACTTTATACTACCAAATAAAAGCCTGATTTTTGGCATCACAATTACATGGCACGACTGCTATCTTAATATATTATATATAAATTACGCGTCACGTTGTTTGTCCGCGATGGACTCCTAAACTACTTGACCGATTTTAATCAAATTTGCACAGCGCGTGCAGTTTGATCTAACTTAAAAGATAGGATAGCTCACATCTAAAATTTATAGTCGCAATAACAAAATCCTTAGCCACAGCAACGCGTGGCCGTGTCGGCTAGTGTAAGTATAAAAACATTATAATCAAAGTAAGTTGTAGGTTGTTCGTTCGACGATCGAACTACCGAGATTTATTTCTATAACTACTTCGACGAGCGTACTAATGGCTTATTCCACTATTCCCCTCTGGAAATCCTCCTTAGGGGGAAAACGGGAATCTAAAAAGAAAGTCAAACTGGGCAAAGATATTTATCAGCAAGTCTTCTTCCAGATTTATGATCCGTTCAGTTGGCAAATGGCAAATCTATAGGCACAGTATTTTTATATTTATAGTGTTGTGTACAACTACCTATAAGTTTGTGTATTTAGGTACTAAGGACTTAATGTTTAACGGCCGAAATTAATAATCAATCCAATCCAAATTTTGCTATCTGGGATTGATATCACAATCCATTTTTAGGGTCAACCGTGCCAATAACCGATCCGTTCCGTGGATTGGTTTATGAAAGCACGCAGATTGGAAATCAATCGGACGATAGGCAGTAAGTAATCTAAGATCGATTTCAATCTTGGATAGGAGATACAATATTCATTTCGGCTGTACCTAAGTACACAGGTAATGAATTTCTTGCCTCACATTCTATAGATTAGACGACATAATATTACCTAAACATATAAATAGCGTGGGTGTAACGTACGTACCTACCTAGGTACCTAGTTGAGTTACCAATCAGGTACTTATACGTAGGATATTATTTCTTTCGAAAATGTTTGTTGCTTTTCGGATCACGTTAAAAGTAGACTGAACCGAATGCGATGCGCTTTTCACATTGTAGGTACAATAAATAGATAGGTACTTATATCTTCCATATAAAAATCAAGTCACTTTTTATGAACGCAATGGCCGCTTATCGGGTTGTTGATTCGAGTGGGTGCTTTACCATTTACAACATGATATTATTGTAAATCACAACTTTCAATGTTATCTCTTTATAGTGGTTTAGGAAAACAGAAGTAGGTACAATACGAAGCGTACTTACCTATATATACCTATCTACTATTGAAGTACCTACCTACCTACCTACCATTCTAATGATTATTTCGTTTGCTCTCACTATAGTTCGACACGTTTGTTTGATCTGTGAATTAGACCACGAGGATTGCTTTAATGCCATGACTTTCCTATTGTGAAAAAAAGAAATAGGTAGGTACTTAAATATTATAATACCTGGCTAATGCACAAATGGTGCGATAACTAAGTAAAACAAAAATAAAATCGACAGTTTAAGTTATCAATACTGTCAAAACAACATTATCTATCTAAGTATACCTACTTAGGACCGTATTAATAAATCAAACTCAATAGCGCTACCAAGTGCGCTACCAGCTGATCCACACTCAAAATGTAATCTACATCTTGAAATCGTTGCTATTTAATAAATGGATATTGAGATGTACCACTGGCTACTAGATACTGTCTTGTATGTGTCGCTTCGGAGCGGATATTTAATCGGATAGTACTTAACCGCTGAGTGTCATTTATTAATTTGCCAGAGATCATGTAAGTTTCTGTTCCTAATCTACAACTTAAGATGTATATATTAATTAGAACTAAAGAGCAAGTGCACACTGAAGATAGCTCTCAGAGCTAAGTTTGATTTATTAATACGGCCATTAGTAGTTTTCGGCTCGTTTAGCGTAGTGGCTGAGCATTCGGACTGCTGCGGTAGGGGTTGCGGGTTCGATTCCCGCCTGGTACAAATATTTGCACGAACCACAAATATTTGTTTCTGGTCTGGGTGTGATGTGCAAGTGAAATTATATGTCTGTAAGCGGAAGAGAAACGAAGAAGAAGTTTTCATTTGTTTCAGAATCAACCATGAAGCGCCTTCTCTTCTTCTCTCTTGTGCTGGCCGCAGCAGAGAGCTACAAGATCCTGTGCATCTTCAACGTACCTTCCAGGAGCCACAACCTCCTCGGCAAGGGCATCGTCGACGCTCTGCTGAAGGCGGGCCATGAGGTTCAGACTTTCTTCTGTCTACTTCTCTATTCTTCTTCTTTGGTCTTCTAATGTCAACTTACGTCATCGCAAGGATAAAGTTAATTTCCGAACTAGTTACATACCTACCTACTAACGCCCGAAATTAATATTGTATCGTCTATCCATGATTAAAATCGACCTTGGATTGTTGCCTATCGTTCGATCGATCTCCAATCTCCGTGCCTTTATAAACCAATCCACGGATCGGTTATTGGCACGTTTTACCCTAAAACGGATTGTGATATCAATCCCAGATAGCAAAATTTGGATAAGGATTGATTATTAATTTCGGCCGGAAGACTATAGCTATAGATAAAGCTAGGTGTCTTTTATCTATAGAAAAATTATAAGAAGTTTCACTTTATCAAATTGCAGGTGAAACCGCGGGGCGCAGTTAGCTCTGATATAGAATTTGCTTAGATTACTCCTTGTAATATAAACTATCTGCCAGTGAAAGTCCCGTTGAAATCGGTTCAGCCGTTTTGCCGGTAAAAAGAGGCAAATTACAGATAACAAATTTAAAAATTAAGTTTTTGTCATAAGTAGGTATCGTAGGTAGGTATATACTTTCATATGCATTTAATAAAAGCTCATGGCGCTACAAACAGATAAGATTTAAACCACAAAAGATTTAAACTAGAGTTAAACAGATGTTTCTTAATTTTTCCCACAAATCGACGACTAACCCTCGCTTTTTCTAACTCAATAACAAATTCACAAGTTAAATAATTAAGAATGCCAGGATTGAGTAAGAAAACACGAGTGATAGACATCGATTTGTGGAACTACATTTTAGAAACATCTGTTTAACTCTGGTCTATTTTTTGTGGTAAGATTAATGCCACTCTGTCTGTTCTTATCAGCCTACGAATTAACCTACTCCAACAACCATGTCGTTAACGGATAGTGGGTTAATGATGATGTGGATAATTAATTTGTCGTTATTTGCAGGTGACATGGGTGACTCCGTACCCGCCTAAAGATCCTGTGTCACAGAGTCTTAAAATCATCGATGGGAGCGTCACCGTACCGATCTCTGATGGTAGATAAATTATATACAAAACGTTTATAAGATACTTACTAGCAGACACGGCCACGCGTTGCTGTGGCTAAGGTTTTTGTTATTGCGACTATAAATTGAGATGTAAGCTATCCTATCTTTCAAGTTAGATCAAACTGCAAACGGTGTGCAAATTTGATTAAAATCGGTTAAGTAGTTTAGGAGTCCATCGCGGACAAACAACGTGACGCGTAATTTATATAAGTATATATTATGAAGATTATATTATATAGAATGGTTTCATAGAACATAGATGGCTTAATCCATCTATGTTCTATGAAACCATTCAGGATTTGGACAGTGCGGGAAAACCCTAACAAAATAATTGTGACTTTACGTCTTTATAACAGTCGATACTGAAATTTGCATAACAAATTACGCTCGTGGCACATAGAATCGAGTATGGGTGAGTCGTTTGAGACCCGCGTAAAACACAAAATTTTTCACACAGAGATTGCGAGAAATATAATAAGTAGGTATACAATTAAAAAAAGCTAAGAATATTTCACAAATAGTCACGTTCACTTTCAAATAAATAAATAATCAAATTCAATCTTTTAAAACCAATTTGCATTGTTGTCAATATTCTACACCTACCTACAGATTATAGGCGGCAATTACAAACTTTTTAAAATTATCTAATGCTCGCAAACGCATACGTACACACAGCATACATCCTATGATCGCCAAAAATGTAGACGAGAATTACACTTTCATTCAAAAAAGTAAACTGTTTAGGCTTCGCACGGACAAGTAATTATGTCAAAATGGAAAATTTAAAAGTCGAATCTTCAGTCTGTTGATAATAGTGAGTACACATTTAAAAAAAAAACTACTTTCACTCCCTAGTGCGCAACAACCTCGTTTGCTACCGCTAAGCTGAGCTAATCTGACACCTTTTTTGAGCATGAGGTGTGAAAAAGTCTTTGTAACTACCTATCTTGTCTATACCTATGTTCTCACGAAGGAAATGAACGAATTGAACGAACTATAGAAAGAACCGCATGACCGAACTAAATGAACGAACATAGACAACAACTTTTTTTATCTTTTCCAGCGCTCGACATGTCCGACAAACGGAACGCCAATACAGGCCTGAGCGTCGTGCGAGAGTTCTCTAGGAACATATCAGTTGTTACTGGCAACATTCCGGCACTGAAGAAGACGCTCGTCGAGGAACACTTCGATGCTGTCGTCACTGAATACTTCTTTAATGACGTAGACGCTGGGTGAGACTTCTGGAACGATGGCTAGCTTCGACAGCGGATAGTCTATTGCTGTCCTCGTCATTTGTTTAGTGGCTGAAGGAGACAGCGGTAGAGTTATCGGCTGTTAAAGTTAGCAAATGTCTAAGTAACTAGCTGTTTTTTTTTAGATTCGCTAATACTTACCTAATTGGTATAGCATTATATTGGCACTATAGTAGGTTTTGACTGGCTAGCTACCCTCTGTCCTCTTTATAACTGTAATTGTTAAATCCCCAGTTATGCTGCTGTCCAGCAAGCGCCCTGGATCATCCTCAGCGGCGTGGTGATGCAGCCGATGGCGGAGGGCCTGGTGGATGACGTCAAGTCCATCACCACCATCCCGCTGCTTCTGAACGACTTCCCTATCCCCATGAGCTTCTGGCAGCGGCTGGTCAACGTGGCCATGTACGCCTCTCTATCTTTCGACTTCTGGTAAGTGTAAATACATGGCGCCACCGACTTGTCAGTTGTGACCATAGACGTAGTATCAAGAAATAGACTTGACCGCGTATATACCCGAAAGGGGCACACCTTCGCTGTAATGTATAAATCGGATAAATTTAATACACGCTATTTAGGTGGTGCTCCAATCATTCGTGCGACATTCTAAAATGTCAAGATTGGTTTGCTTCTGCACCCAAGCGAAAAATTTGTGCATACGCCGACAAAGACAAAACAGCATCGTACTATCCTACTTACTCTTTAGTCTATTTGTATACACTTGTCTCTTTTCTACCCCGGATCTTGAGTTAAATGCCATATCTGTTAGATGAATAATCTGAGGTTGTGACCGTCAATGTTCTTTCTGGTGATGTATTCTGAATCTGGTGATTAATTCAATAGTGATGGAAACCGATCGGTTACTTGTATGGTGTAGAATCCCACGATACCAGCTTCGATGCTCGTCCACGCACCAATGACCTTTCGTAAGTTGTATGCGTGCCCATCGCATAGTTCTGTGGTACACACGATTCTGACCAACGTTTCCAGGAGGGTCCAAGACGTCACAGATAGCCTCTACAGCCGCATGTTTGGCCCCCTCGCCGCAGCGCGGGGGCTGCCCCTCCCGCCCCTGGAACAGGCCCTGTACAACGTGTCGGTGATGTTCGTGAACTCTCACAGCTCCTTCGCGCCTGCGCAGAGCTGGCCCCCCAATGTGATAGAGATCGGGGGGTACCATATTGAAGAGACTCAGCAGCCGCTACCTAAGGTAAAGATTCTACTCTCTTTACAAAAATGAGTCCCACACTAGGATTGCTCCTGTACCGTGGGTACCGCTAACCGACATATAATTTTACGTACACATCAAACCCAGACCAGAAACAAATATCTGTGGCCGCACAAATATTTGTTCCGTGCGGGAATCAAATCCGCGACACCAATCGCAACAGTCCGACTCGTGGTAGACCTCACCCATTAATCTTAGTCTTCCATTTCATTATAGTATCACATAGAAAATCTGGCACTAAACCCTTATTAGAGTGTTGCGGCAGCAATTTTTGAGAGCCAATCCCATTCTGTGCTGAGCATGTTAATACACATCGTCACTTTAGACCAGTGCCCTGAGTGTGTCGAGTATATGCACACTATGTCGAGCTCGTAAAAACTCATACTAGGGGTACATACAGGAAAGATAGTAGTCAAAAGCTAGCCCATAAAAAATCTACTAGCTAGCTAAAAACGGGTCTAATTCGCGCAAAAACAAATATCAAAATGTGTAATTTTGACATAGGTATCTCGATGTTTCGGCCAAGTTACACCGACCGTGGTCACGAGATGACTGGAGAATGTGGGTCGAAAATATCACCGTCCGGAGCGGCAGGTGCTGTTGCCAACTACCCGCGTTTGATCTTGCACAACATACGTTACAATACTAAAAGTATCCGAAATCTCACTCTAACATAAGTTGCACCTAACACACTTGCTAATAACCTAAAAAACCTCACCCCTAGCCTAGCTAGGCTTCCCTGTAGGGACCTTGCAGACACAGACAGAGCAACATAATTTGTTACAAGATATTCCCTCCCAGGACATAGAACACCTCCTGGACTCCGCCACCAACGGCGTGGTCTACTTCAGCATGGGTTCCGTCATCCAGACCAGCAAGCTGCCGGAGAAGACCAGACAGGGTCTTCTGAAGACATTGGGGGAGCTGCCCTATACTGTACTGTGGAAGTTCGAGGAACAGCTAGACGGTCTACCGAAGAATGTGCATATACGGTCGTGGATGCCTCAAGCTGCTATTTTATGTAAGAAAAGATACATGTGCCGAGCTTTAATTCCGCTGGAAGTTTCTCTCCACAACGCGGGCTAGGAAAAATAATCTGTAAAACGTAATCTTTTATACCAAAAGAAAACCCTAAAGACTCCCTAGCTAGTAACCTAATAGTAATAACCCTTCCAAACAAAACACCCCTATTTATCAAAACCCCTTCCCCCTATGCTTTGTAATTTGATGAGAACCAAGGTCCAGGTCAAGTAGAAAAGGTAAGTAGAAGGTCCAACCCAAGGTCAAGTAGAAAATCTATTGCCAAATGGCTTCCAGAAATCCCCTGGCAGTATCCCTTGCGCAGAGGATTTCTGGACATTTGTCCATTTTCCCCCTGTGACCTATCGAGGTGTTCCGGTAGTAGTGGTCCTAGAGAACCAGTCCCACTACGCTGAGCATGTTCACCACCTCCGACAACATCGTCACTTAAGCCCGGTGACATAGTAGTCAAACGCTAGCTTACCCTATCTTACTAATAATTATTATACAAGCGAAAGTTTATGTGTTTGTATTTTTATTACTTCTGCCCGCTCAAACTGCTTGACCAATTTTTAAGAAATTTGTTGCGGAAGTAGCCAACACCATGGATTAACAGATAGGCTGCTTTGAACTCCGAAACCAGTGTGAAACCAGCAAATAAAGTGTTTAAAAACGTCAATTCCACCTTGTGTTCCACTCCCAGCTCACAAGAACACCAAAGTGTTCATCACGCACGGCGGTCTACTCAGCATCCTGGAGTCTCTCAAGTACGGCGTGCCCCTGGTGGCTGTTCCGGTCTTCGGAGACCAGCCGGCCAACGCAGCCAGCGCGGTGCGGTCAGGGTACGCCGTGCAGGTGCGGTTCCACATGGAGACGATGGCCGAGGAGTTGAGGGGAGCCCTGAAGGAGATCCTGGGTACTGACAAGTGAGTTATCCTGTTCCAAGTTGTGGCGTAAAGATGGATTGCTAATTACCTACTCAAACATACAAAGACTTACAACAAAAGATTAGACCAGAGTTAAACTGAGGTTTCTAAAATTTCGTTGGACAAAACCAACGTCTATCATTTGCGTTTTCTTACATCACACTGGCATGCCTGATTGTTCTACTTTTAAATTTGTTGTTTAGTTAGAAAAAGCGATGATTAAACGTCGATTTGTGGAGATATATTTAGACTCATCAGTTCAACTCTGGTTTAAATCTTTTGTGGTAAGAGGTAAGACCGACAAACTTTATATTATTTGGAGAGATTGTGGAAGAGCGGTAGGTACCTAACTTATGCGCTCAAGAATCCGACGATACCGGGTTCAATCCTCGGCCCTGGAATGGCTTTTCGTAAGTTATGCGCGGATTCCCATCGCTCCGCGCTTCAGGCCGGGGCCACAAGTATCGTCATCGTCAACGGCCGACATCGCTTTAAGCAACGCGGAAATTGTCCCAATGATTTATCGCCATAAATTTGACTGGCCACACTATCGTCATCGTCAACAGCCAAATTCTAAATAACCAAAACCAAAAAACAAGTGAACGTATAAAATTGGTATATTCAACGGCAATGCCAATGCCGTATCCCGATTATGTGGCTACACTTACGGAGAACGTCAAATGACGTCAAACAACGGGATAGTCAATGGGATATCACGATACGTGTGGCTCCAGCATCGGGAGCACGATTAGCCGTCGCGCGTAGTCCCAGTCGCTATCGCTTGATAACAGTCTTTAAGTCACGTCAGAGCCCTTTGGCGGCCTGATTACCTCTGACCCTAGAGTCCAGCACAACCTCATACGAGAAACAAACAAATCAGGAACAGGATGAGTTAGCAGAATAATTACACTCTCGTCAGGAGATTTCTGGACAAAAATTCCAGAAATCCCCTGCGCAGGGGAAACTGCCAGGGGATTTCTGGAATAAGCCCTCGTTTCGATGAAGGAAAACGTCGTGAGAAACCCCACATGCCTGTGAATTATTTCGGAGGCATGTGATCCACCAATCCAGATAGAACCCCGTGGCGGATTATTGGGAGACCCGTGATTAGCACTGGGCAGTGATGATTTCTGATGATGATGATGAAAATAATGACTTTCAACACCACTGTCTATACTATACCAATGTTACTGTTGTTACAGATATTACAAGCGAGCTAAGTATCTCTCGTGGTTGTTCAACAAGCGACCGGTGGCGCCATCTAAACTCATCTCGCACTACGTCGAAGTAGCCATCGAGAGCAAAGGTAAGCACACACACCTCACCATCACACATGCATTTATAAGAGGGCATAATTATTCTCCGTCACACTATTGTGGAACAGAAGCATTTTTGAAGTAAAACTTCTTTAGGCGCGACTAGGGAGTAACTCAGATTTTTTTTCTGACGGAAGTAACGCTTACTATAGTCTGTGTAGTTTCCGAGTTACCGCTGTTTAAAAAAGGTTACATTGACATGTCATTGTAACCTTTTTTAAATAGCGGAACAAAATAGCGGAAAAGAAGTTTTACTTCAATCGCGCGTAAAGGTTACACGCACACACTTTTTTTCTCCGTATCACACTATTACGTCTGTGTGACGGGCAATAACTAAATACACACCTCACCGTCACACATAGATTCGTAAGCAGGAGACTCACCGTCACACTATTAAATCACACCAGTGTGTAGAGAAGCATTTTCCCTCCATATCACACTCCAGCATGACTGGCAATAAAAGAGTGAACAAAATGAAAAGGCGATAATTTGGAGGATATAATGCTTACATCAACAATTTTGAGTTCCTATTGTTCAATTGAGTCGCCTGTCGAGTTTCAATGACAATACAATAATGATAGTGACAGCGAGCTAGGGGTTTACCATGACGTCTTATTGCGATCCCATTGAGGACCTAAACAGAATCTTTTTACTACTTATTCGTACCATGACGTCTTGTTGTGACATCTTGACGCTCAATTTAGATTGATTTTAAATGATGTCGAAAGCCATGTGTTACCATTATTTAAAGTGAAACGATTCTGTTTAGGTCCTCAATTGGATCGCAATAAGACGTCATGGTAAGACCCCTAATCTGCATAGAGACGGAAGGTAGACGGAGCTCAGCATCTAGCAGCAGAGTGATGGTGTTTGAGCTCGTTTTGATCAGCTCGCAGTACCGAATACGTATTTTATAAAAGGTTGCCTGAAAGAATATACATTTAAATACTAATTTACGACTTTTTCAGGTGCATACCATCTTCGCTCCAACTCGCTACTATATTCGTGGTACCAAATATGGATGCTGGACCAAATTGCATTGCTAGCTGGTATTCTGTTGATACTATACGTCATTGTCAAAAAAGTGTTCAGTTTTATTATCAACAAAGTCACTGGAGTGAAGAAAACACCTAATTTTAGTAAAAAAGTTAAGAAGCACTAATAATTTGTTTCATTAGTCAGTGGTCTGAATTCCAACTGTATTGTTGAAAGGGTAATGGGTATTTATAGTATAGGTATATGACACTACCGACCCAACCTTATTCCTGCTATCTTGTCCATCCAAAGGTTGTCTGGAAGAGATCACATTAAGCGATAAGACTCGCCCGTTGTACCTATTAATAAGTTTGTCCTTCCTGTGTTCTTTATATTTTGGTGTCAATAAATATTTTATCTATATACTATCTATCTCTATGTATAGTCTACTATCTGTCGCCCGTGACTTCGTCCGCGCGGACAATTTTTTATCATGATAATAATTATCCTGCCTCTTTCATCAAGATCCAATCTATCATTATTCCAAAATTCATCAAAGTCGGTTCATTCGTTTAGTCGTGAGAAGGTAACAAACAAACAGAAACTATTTTTCATTTATAATACTAGTGTTGGCTCGCGACTTTGTCAGCACGGACTATAGTATATCAAACAAACATACATAGTTACTGTCGCATGTTAATATTAGTGTTACTGGATGGATTAAGAAAAAAACACTGCACAGAGATCAAAATTTATAAGTATTCAATTTAAATACTCAATTACAATCATAGTATTCTTATAGTTAGCTCAACAACACAAAAACGAACAGTATTATGAAAAACTGTAAAACTATGTAAAAGATACGTAATTATCATTACGCGTATAACATTTACAATCTCTAAAGAAGTTGTAATTTTATTCTCATTTGAAATTAAAAAGAAACATTTATATTCTACCTGTTTCATTTAAATTTTAACACCTTTTACCTGTATTTTTTTAGATGCCTTTATGTTATACAATTTCGTCTAAGGCCTGATTACTTAGTGAACGAGCATGATTGACGATAATTAACAAAAATGACCGAACATTAACGAAAATGACCGAACATAATTAATAATACTCGTAATGATCGAACGTAATGAACGAAAAGACCGAACCAAACAGTATGACTTATCCTTTCTCATTGTAAAATTGCAAACTTAAAGCAATGCTTTTTTTATTTTGTAAAAGTTCGAAATGTTAATAATTTCACATTTTCTTTACAACAAGGCCACGTATTTCTCGAAAATGTCCATGTTCTGTGTAGTATGTGTACCCTGTGCCTCATTTATTAGTCTGTGAATATGAACTTCGCCCTCCGGGTTCAGCAATGCCTGGAAATTTTAAATATGTTAATTATTGAGGTATTATAACTACTTCTTTAAAAAAAACAGCATTGCATCACGCGTTTTTATTTTCGAATTAACGAGCACAAATAATTTTTAGTCAGGCTTTATTTGGGCTTGACTGATTTTTTTTTCTGTCTTCGCTAGATATTGGTATAATATAGTGTTATGGATTGTGATGGCAACGAGTTTTAAACATACCAAATTGTAATCATTGGCTGAGCACTGCACCGCTGCGTTTTCGCACACGTATTTAGCGTAAATATCGCTGTGTGTCAACTCGAACAGCACGAGCGTGTCGTCTCTCAGTAACACGTGCACACTGCACGGTTGGATGGGTGACCAGTGCACCGATCGGATACCCAGCTGGAAAACAAATTACATAAATTCAGGGTTGCATAAGACACAATGAGGCCGTATAATTCTTGTGCCATCCATAATAAATCCAGAAATCCCATGCGCATGGGATACAGCCAGGGGATTTCTGGAATAAGCCAAATTTTTGGCTTAATAGGCTGGATTTTGAGCGTGTCGGGTCCCCCAGGAACTTTTAAAGTAATCTGTGCTTGGCATAATATCAGAAATGGACATGACAAAAGCGTATACCCGAAAGGGACACACTTGGCTACAACCCCTAAAAATTGGACAAATTGAATACACGTTATTTAGGTGGTGCTCCAATCATTAGTGCGACATTCTAAAATGTCAAGATTGGTTTGCTTCTGCAGCACAGCAACAAATTAGTGCATACGCCGACGAAGACAAAACATCATCGTGCTATCCTACTTACTCCTTTGTCTATTTGTATACACTTGTCTCTTTTTCCCCCCGGATCTTGAGTTAAATGTCATATCTGGTAGATGAAACTGAGCTACCTATAGTTATACGGCCGAAATTAATATTCTATCTCCTGCGCAACGCAGGCAACCTGCGTGCCTTCATAAACCAATCCACGGATCGGTTATTGGCACGTTTGACCCTAAAAATGGATTGTGATATCAATCCCAGATAGCAAAATTTGGATTAGGATTGATTATTAATTTCGGCCGATAGCCTCTCCTTTGAAATTGTCATTGATTCTACCTACCTTTGTGAGCTTGTCAGATTCATTGCCAGGTCTCCGTGACGTCACACTGCTAATGAATCTGCCTTTGTGGTCGGACACGCACTTGTCCGCCACCTCGTTAGATGCCGGCAGGTTTCTAAAAAAATAAAAATTCGGAAATCAAATTACAGACACTAATGCTTCCAAAGATTTCGCCCGCGATTTTTCGGGATAAAAAGTACCTATAACATGTATTGTCGTCTCATAAGTAAAATACTTTCTATCACCACACCAAAATTCATCTAAATTCGTAAAGCAGTTGCGGCGTAAAGATCGCACAAAACACACACACGTCAAGAGGTATTGCGTTTAGAAACTTTCACCAAACCTCGCCATTTTGAATCCGCTCGCGGCCATTTTGGTTTTCGTTTCCAAACATCCTATAATTTTCTACTACTAACCGACAATCCAGCGTAAGCAGAACCCTGTTGTCGTACAACGAGCAAAGGTTGACGGTTCCAGAGTCGGTGGCTGCTAGGAAGTAAGGCAAGCCTTTGGTAGAAACTTCTAGGTTTGTTACTGAAGAGGTGTCATCTGTAATTAGATTTTGTTATTTTTAAAGATGGTACAGTAGTACCCAACTTATATGGCGCGTCGTGAATCTTCGTTCGCGCAGAAAAGAAAGTATGGTCCGAAGATTAACGAAAGAATGCTTAAAACTACCAATCAACCTAAGCTCACTATTATAAGGTTCATAATACACTGCAGCTGTTAGTTCCATCTCACTCTAAGCTCGCTAAGATGGCGGCGGCTGCCGACCAATAGCGGTCAATAGCATTACCCGCGCTTTGAAAATTCATCTTCTGCGCAGGTACATCGGTAAGCCATATAAGTTGGGTACTACTGTAAGTGACGGTGTGGTCAAAGGTGACAAGCACGCTAAGACTAGAAAAGGGCTGGTATAGTATTTTGGGAACGAGATATTTCAGGTAAGTAGGGACTATTTGATACAAACTCTAGAACTTCAAGAAAATTGTTACAGCCTAGATTTTAGGGAATCACAATTATATCTATTTTGTTTCAGACCAAGTAATACGATATTTACCTACAGCGAATTTACATTAATGTATTCTAGTTTTTTGTATTCACTTACTTGCAACACTGAACTTTTCTACCCTCACCGCTCCAAGGCATCTTTTACAACACAAAACTTCACCGCAATTCTTCGCCACCAAATAATTGTCTATGCTATCAATCCTCGTTACTTTCAAATCGTTACAGATCACGCCAGTCTCCCAATTTTTAGGTGCATTTATTTCTAATGGCAGCACACGTTTCCTCAGACTGGCAGCACTGGACGGCCTGTCAATGTCAAAATCGAATTTGGAAGCAACGGCCGACTGCGGTCGGGTCTTTTGGTAGTTCACTATAGATTTTTCCTTTTTTCTCAACGACAGACGTCTTTTCGCCGAATTTAAATTGAAAGACGTGAAATTATCAGTATTCAGTTTCGATGAAACATCAATGTGGTCTATCAAATTTATAGTTTGGCATCTTTCGAGCTTCATTTTTGATAGGAAAGCTCTTCCTAGGTCTTTAGACGACTTGAGCTTTTCCTGTATAATTGACCAAATTGTTAGGACACCGATGCGTTGTAGTGATATAATCTGGAATAAATACAAATTAAATATAATAATGTTTACTACGTTAAAACACCATAACAACGCTTAATTTATCTATTCTATTAATATTGTATTCATAAATCAATCTCAGCTTTGAGAGCTATCTTGAGTGTGCTCTTGCTATTTCGTTCTATAACACAATCATCGGTGTATTTAAGGAACTTACATGATAATTATGCGGCAAATTAATAAATGAAACTCAGCGCTTATAAGCAGTCTTGTGATATCACTTGAGATAGGTACATAAAAGTGAGTAGGTAATGGAAAACCATGACTGTATGGATTTAGAAAGGGTATTATTTCTGAAATTAATTTCAGTCTCATTCTCTTTTGTCTTGCGAGTGATGGCTGATAATAATATAACTAATATAATAATATAATTAACTTACCTGTCCTACGACCCGGCGTCCATCATCGAATCCTCCCGAATCCGTGTTCATCTCGAGCCCGACGATGCGGTCGGCGTCTTCCTTCGCCGTCATGTTGGCAGCACTGCTCGTGTAAGCGCAAGATTGGAGGGCGAATGAGATGCGCGACTGAAACATGAAATTGCGCCAAAGCACCGTACACGTGAAAAGGTGAAACTTAAAAAAAAACAACAGTACTACAGTTGTAGCGTCTAAGGCGTACATACATCTCTACGATTTTTGCTCGCATTGTTTCGTGAAGACTTCGCCCTATTTTGCTCCACTTCCGTGTCGTCAGAACATAAAACTCTTTCTCTTTCTCTCTACGTCATATCTTTATTCTCTCTCATGTAACAAATAGTGCCTTAACGTGACGCTTTTAATGATTTAGGTGTACCTATACCTACATACTCCAATTCCTCATTTATTTTCAGGCTATCGAATAAAAGTTAAGAGGTTTCATTTCCAAATTACTCTAGAGTCAGTTTACCTGGTCAAATCCAACTTGGCTATTCTTCAAGTTCCACTCTCTATCTCTCTCGGACTCAGTAAGTCTTTCAGTATCGATCGCCACAAGTTCAGCCGGTTTTTCTCCACTGGCAACATCGTCGCGCCATATTGGTTCTTCTGTGAGATCCCATAGGTGTATTGACCTGCAAAGTTTTTAAAGAAAAGTACCTAACTTAGTCGTTGACTTCCGTTGTCTATTTTCCGTCGCTTCCTTTAAATTTTCACAACTCATAATGCTTCAAAAATCTCCAGTAACTTACCCATCATTTAGTGCTGCTACAAACACACCTTCAAAATCACCCCTAAATCTCCCAATCGTGACATCATCAATAGATGTCAAGACTTTTATAGGCTCATCCCTGGCAACACTCAAGTCCCAAAGACATATGAAACACTTTTTCTCATTAACATTTTGACATCTCTTGTGGACGGTTAAAATTAAATTCGTTTTAGTTTCCGAGAAAATAACTCGAGAGATTGTCGAGAGCTTCAAAAATGATAGTTTTTCATCTGATAAAGTTTTCATAGATAGAGATACAAAACCTCTACTGAAAGGTATTTTATTGCTTTTAGCTAGATTCGTGTCTTCTTTGTGGCCAGTATTCGAGGTCAGCACATGATTTATTCTACTTTCAAACTTCTTTAGAAACTTGCCCAGTTTACTGGCGCTGTAATCGTTCGTTTTTAATTTCGATTTGTACGTTTCATATGGCAACATTCTGTCGGTACCGGCGCCATCTTTCTGTTCAAAGTAAATTCTCAAGGGATTGGTAGCATAATTTTCATCCGAATCAATCTTGCTATCAATTTGTTCATCGTTACTTTGTTTCATCATAAATGTAAACCTGGGCAAATAATCTTCAGTCTGGTTGTTATATTTTTGTGGAACAACATTATTATTTAAATAAATATCGTGTTTGGAAAATTCTACCGGATGTTGGGACCACTTCTGACTAACCGCCACTTCGTCTGTTTGAACCTCCTCAGTGATACCATCCTCGAAAGTTTGAACTCCACTTTGGGTATAATTTGATCTGCCAAATGTTGCCATGTATAGATCGTAGGAAATGGGCTGCATTTCGTACAGGGAGTAGGACATTTCGTGCAAAGTTATCATTCCAAGTAGATCTTCCGCGCGCTGCTTCAAACGTTCGTGGATTTTTCGCTTGAGCTTATTCTGTTTGGATTTCGAAAAATCTAAAAATACTGGCCTGTAACGAAAAATAAGATTAATAAAACAAATAAATACGACGCAACCACCCACAGCAGTACATTTAATATGTATCTCACTACAAACACCTTACACACTTTCAAAACGTTCTTTAGAAACACCAAAACAAAAAGAAAAGAAAAATAAACACACAAAAACTAAATAACCAATTTTAGCGATAAAATTACCAGTTTGCACTGAAGTTTACTTCTTTGAATACAAGAAGAACCATTGAAATCTGTACAGAAGTACCAGTAATAAGAAATGTATCTATATTCTCACACACCAAAAAACATCCAAAACGAAATCTACATTATTTTTGACGTCTGAACGACAAACCTATCCATCACATGCTTCATGCTGCTCCCGGCGCTGCCCATCTCCTGGAACCCTTCGTCAGTGAGCGAGGTCGGCTTCCTCTCCTCGCCGGCTTCCAGAATGAAGTCCAGCACCACCGGCTTCGACTTGGCAGACCGCTGGTCGCGGAGGTCGAAATTACCTAAAGCAAAAAAAAGTGTGTGCGTGTAACCTTTACGCGCGATTGAAGAAAAACTTCTTTGGCGTTGACGGAAGTAACGCTTACTATAGTCTGTGTAGCTTCCGCTATTTAAAAAATATAACATGTCAATGTAATCTCTTTTAAATAGCGGAAACTACAAGCATAAGCGTTACTTACGTCAGAAAAAAATCTGAGTTACTCCCTAGTCGCGCCTAAAGAAGTTTTACTTCAAAAAAGTTTTTTTTTTTAGTAATTTTGTATTCGTAGATTTATCCAAACAGCCAGGCGTCGCACCACTTATTAAAATCAGTATCTTCACATTTTTTTCTTGACATAACTCTTCTATCGCCTCTACAATTGCACCTACATTGTTGTATTATGTATAACTGTTGCTTGTTCGTATTGTTTCTAATTGGTGTACAGTGAAGAGTTTTCTATTCTATTCTGTTATTTTATAATCTTAGCTAGCTATAGTGTTTTATGTACAAAATTAAATAAATTTCTATACTTACCAGAGTCTAACATTTTCTCTTCATCCTTTCCATCTTTTAAGCTGCTATCCTCAACTGATGCCTGTTCATCGTTCCGCTCACTTCGCTCGCTCGTTTTGCTTTTTTCGCTCAGCTCGCTCGCCTGATCTTCTTCAGTCTGATCACTGTGATATGAGTCGAAATCTGACTCGTAACTTTCGAAATCGTCTTCGTAGCTTACTTCTTCGTCGCTTGATTTATCTTTTCTGGGCTGGAATTATTTAAAATAGTATTTGACAACGCCTAAAGATTACAGTTAGGTCTGGTCTACGTTACATAAACTGGTTACCTTCTGTTTGTCTCCATCCAAATCTACATAAAACGCCTTTGGCTTAGCGCTTAGTTTCTGCGATAAACTCGCCATGCCCGCATTATTATCGACTACATCAGGCGTTAAAATTTTAACTTCATTTTCATCCAAAGTCCTAGTTTTGGTCCGCTGCCGTTCACCCTTTTCAACCTTCACCTCTTTGGTAGCTCCGCCTTGGTCCTCTTTGGTTCTCTTTGGTTCCTCTTTGGTCTTAAAAACCTCTTTGGGTCTACCGTCTTCAAAAGTATCTCTAGCATTCTCCTTAGTTTTTGCGTTCTCCTTGCTTCTTTCACTCTTTCGCACTGCAACCTCTTTGCTCGATTTTGAAACGCGTTCGGTATTCAAATCCAACTTTCTTCTTGCTGGTGGCGAGTTAACAGTCACACTTGTTAAAGAAGGCGGTTTTCTTGGAGTTTCGTTTTTTCTGACCGAGTGAATTGAGGCCTTAGTCTCATTTCTTTTAGCAGAAGTTTTCTCTGTTCTGCTGACAGAAGATACTTGGCTTATGGATGAAGCTGACGACTTTAATAAACCTTTCATAGGTGATACATTGCTGGTTGTGTTAGAAGTACCAGGGACCTTCTTAGGTGCTTTCGCGCTTTGTGCAATGCTTTTTTTCTTTTGCGCGTATATGTCAGCTGTTGTCGATTTTTGAACGAAGTCCCTTGGTGTTGAAATGGTGTAAACACTCCTTTTGTTTTTTTCATCTGGCTTCTTTGCGAGTTCGTCTTTGGACTCTTTTCTGCTTTTGGCATCGGACTTCCTTGTTGTAGTTTGCATTTAACTTACCACTGGAAGTAAAATAAACCAAAATAGGCAAAATTTAGGGAAGTGAGAGTTAGTTGAGTGCTTCCAAATAGGCTTGCCTATCTATCTAAGTATACCGAATAATTATATTATGACAGTTTTTTATTATTTCCCTTCGGTTCCCCCTGTCCTTCCGAGGATTCCGAGTTCATGTATAATGCCTATCATAATAAGTATTTCCACATGTTGTATAGGTACCTACCTCTAATATCATATTCAAGCAACACTGGAAGTCCTATCTATCCATTGCAATTCATTGCGCAACGGGAATCGATCTCAGAAAGAACTTCATTACCATATTATGTTCTAAAAACACGGTTGACCTAATGAATAATAAATACGCTCATTATTTCTTACCTTGACACAATTCCACACAGTAACCGACAATTCCACTGTTCACTTAAAAATTCTAACCGAATTAACTTCTGAAACAACTAAGATTCCTTATGTTAGTTATTCTCACTACTTAAAGGCTAATTTGATTTAAAACTAACCAAATATTCGTAGTTTAAATGTGTCACTACTTTTTAGTGTGACAGGCTGTACACATGTTTTCTGTTGCCATGGTAATTTAACTTCAAACAAAAATCTTTGGCTGAATGGCTGAATCCTCTATGTTACTCTAATAAAAAGTTCTCTAATAAAAAGTTACTCTATGGGCTGAATGCAAAGTCAGTACAAAGAATTATAGCAAAACAAAAAAATAACATCATTTAACTTCCGCTTTCGATTTCAATTCGATAAAAATTTGAGAAATCGCTAAAAGTACAGAACTAAACGTGGAAGAGGGCGGGAATCCGATAGTGGGACGTTGTTGGTTTTGTATTATTTTCTCAAACTTGTGTTTCTTCGAGTGGTGTAATATTGGTGGAATATTAATCATTAAGTGTTCGTTAACGTGCACGAGTGTAGGCGAATGATATGAACTCAAAAAGCGTGTCATTTCGCATTTTTTCCAAAACTCCCAGGAAGTTTCAGTAAAGCATCCACTACTTTACTGAATCGTGACTTTGACGATGTAAATAATTGACTTGACTACTTGACCACGATTGCTATACTATTGCTGTGACTTTCTTAATGTGAAATTAAGAAATACTTAAAATAAAATACTTGACACTGGCTATATGCACAAACCGTGCGAAGCCATAAGTAAAACAGAAAACGTGGAAGAGAAAATACTATCTTTATTTTTAACACCGTTCTTTTTATGACTTTAGCAATAATAAAATGGTGAGAATTACAAGGAAATAGTGCGCGGCGCGGGAAATATATAAACTACCGGAAGTCACTGGCCACATCACTGGAAGGAAGGAAGGTTGTACCGCGAATCCGCGTTCGTTCTTTTCGTATCCGTAATCGTTCGTTCTTTTATTCTACCTACATATTTTTTTCCACACATAATTTTATACTTTAATTAGAGCTTCGAAATTGAGTAAAACCTTGCCTTAAAATTTTGTATTTTATTTTTATTTTTTTTATTTAAAACGTATAAGCCCCACACTAGGATTGCTCCTGTATCGTGGGTACCGCTTACAGACATAATATACACATCACATCCAGACCAGAAACACATATTTGTGGATCGCAATTAAATTGGTATCAATTAAACTTGTAATCGAATGAGTCCAATTAAGTACCTATTATGTTTTAAATCATTGCTTTCTCTTCGATAAGGAAAGTGATTAGGCGATTTTCACGATTTACCTAATTTGTTGCTATGATTTTTTTGGTTGCTCTCCTTTTTTGCCTTGTTTCTTCACAATGTAAGTTTCTATAAATTATTACTTATAATGCCAGATTTTTCCGTAGGGACTATTTTTTCGGGGTATAACATACCCTATAGCAATCATGCAGGGATATTATAGCGTCTTATTAGTGAAAGAGTTATCGGAATCAGTTTGAATCAGATAATTCTTACACTGGTCTGATTCAAACAGACCGGCAGTTCTGGCGAGATTAGATTAGCGGCATAGCGTAATTAGAATGTAAAAAAAAACAACGATAAAAACCTCAATTTTAAGTTTTTTTTTAGTTCGAACTTTAAATTTCTATTTCGCAGTATTACCTACTATTCATTTCTCACAGTAAATGAGCAAATTGAAGAAGCTGACGCGGCCTCGGTGGACTCCGCCCGGGCTTACATCAACCAGACTGCCTTCAGCGTCACGCTGCCATCCAGGATGGATGTCGTGAACCGTTCTTCGCGACGAAGGTGAATTGTCACCAGTGGGGACGTCACCGGTGGAGACAAACGGAACGCATTTTAAAAAATATTCCCATTTTGTCGGTAGTGGGACGTCACCGGTGGTGACAATAGCGACACTTGCCAAAATAATTCCCAGTTATCACCACTGGGGACATTAATATGGGGTGACAACTGGGAATGAACCAATATTTTTTCCAGCATGTTAGCGGGGCATGTTGCGAGACACTGCAACGTTGCAGTGGCACGTAGATTTTCAACACGGTTCACTTGGCCTTTCAATTGGATCAAGCAACCAGAATGATCCTTGTTAACTTAAGAGTGTATTATCAAATTGATCCTGATAAAGTTAAATTGAATCATTCAATGTAATTAATTCCTTTCATTTCTGCTCCATTCAACCAGTGATTCAATTTGGTTGAACCGCGTATTTTCACCTATACGCGCGTTGCTCAGTCTGGGTATCAGTGGGAGCACTTTCCTCAGTGGACTTACCACGTCTTATTGCGATCCAATTGAGGACCTAAACAGAATTTCACTAATAAATACATGGCTTTCGATATCATTTAGGTAGACATAAATCCACATTTAAAATCCACCTAAATCAAGCGTCAAGATGTCACAACAAGACGTCGCGGTACGAATAAGTAGTAAACTATTCTGTTTAGGTCCTCAATTGAATCGCAATAAGACGTCATGGTAAGCCCCATCCTGATTCCCTACAGGGAGGCCTATAGATAGGATGTATGTATGTGATAGTCACGCTTTATAAATTACTAGTCCATCTACCCCTCATTGTACTTACATAACTCTTTTACAGCTTACTAATTTCCAAGCAAAAGTTGGCGGAGCTCTACAAGCCTAGATTAAACAAGTCGAGAAGGATTGTCAATTTTGGAAGAATGCCGTCCTTGTTTCAGTAAAATTTTATGTGAAACTACATACATCAGCCGTTTTATTTGATGCCCGTATTATCAGTTACAAACCCTGATGGGGAAGAAAGGTTCTAGAGTTGCGACCATGAACTGGAAGACGCAGCGTAGGTAGGCCTCCCACTAGATGGGCCGACATCAAAAGAGTCGCAGCCTCGCAGGCAACCGGTGGATGCAAGTGGCAAATTGTCGTTTGGTGTGGCGGTCTAAGGGAGGCCTATGTTCAGCAGTGGACGTCTTCAGGCTGATGATGGTGATTATCGATTTTCATAACGATAGAAGACAACTTCCTACCAAAAAGCCCGCTGACGACGCATAACGACGCGCGCCGCCTACAAACTTCAAATGGTCTTTTCCCAAAGTTGTCCCCTCTTGGGAGGGTATAACTAGTTCCAACGACCACCACTGGGGGTGGTTGGGTCAAAAAATATTATTCTGTTCTAACGACCACCACTGGGGGCAGAATCGGGGGTGGTCGTTGGGAATAAACCGGATTTTGATATCAAAAATAGGTATTCTAAGCAAGGTATAGGTATTCTAGATTAACAAATGAAATAACTACATGGAGAATAAGCCATCAACCGATATTTTATTATAACATAAAAATACAACAAATATAATAATGGAGTTAAAAACATTGCGTAGGTACATATTTGCTAAATATACATACATGATAGTACCACCCTGAAAATGGGACATTTTGACAATATCATAACAGTTTTTGACAGTATTTTTACATAATATTTTGTTATTTTAGGGTTAGGATGCTTGCATTTTAACCCTAAATTAGTTTTTCATGTAAATTAAGACCATGTAGTAGAATTCGAACCTGCGACTACCTATCGCTTTCTATCATTTGAGCTATTACGCGTTCCTTCATACGTAGAATTTATTAGCTTTTTATAAAAGAAGTGTTTTTACCATCATTAATAAAATTCATAATTTAAAAAAATTTGTGACCCCTTCAGAGTGGTTTATTAAATAAAATTATGTGAAAATACAATATTAATTGGTCGGCTTATAGATATATCAATTGGAACCTTGTCGCTTACATTGGTTAATTTTACGGATACAACAATAAACGTTTGAATACAAATCTGTTATATAGACAAAGTCCGACAAAGTTTCATAGATTCTGGACACAAAATACTAAATAACGTTGTTACGACAAGGTACCAAGTGCTAAGAGAACGCGAGCCAGTTTAGTACCGTGTCCAATACAAAAACGTAAATTTCATTTGAGCAGTGGTATCGATATCATTTTCGATATAAATTAGATCCATTTATCAATTGATTGATGATTGATTGACAGTGGACTATGGAAGAGACTGTTTACAACGCGACGACATTGGGTTCGATCGTCACCTCAGACTTTTCCAAGTCATGTGCGGATTCTCGATTCGTGCTTCTTAAGGCGCGTAACGCCGCGCCGTCCTTGGCGGTTGTTATCGATCGATAGCGGTCGTTAAGTCACTTCCGAGGCACCTGGCCTACCAGTAGGGCGAGCAGGAACCTCTATCGAGAAAGTATTCGATACGTCAACTATCAAATTTGTTTTATATTTCATCAGCGCCTTGCAATATCGACAAGACGCGTGCGCGAACGGTTACCTTGATCGATACGTTAACGATACGAACTGTTACAATTTTCGTGCCGCCCTAATGTAGGAGTAATGATCAAATCTAAAGCAAATTTGACAGTTAACGTATCGAATACTTTCTCAGGTTCCTGCTCCCCCTACTGCAGACACTACCTCATACAACAAACAAACGAACAAACAGAGAAACAAGCGGCTGAATGATCAAAGTATCTAGATTTTAGGACACCGGGCGGCTCGACGTTAAGACGGACGGTTGGCTTAATAGTCATCGATATCGTAGAGGTTGTCGATTTCTTCGTCGTCCAACTGCATGGACTGGAAGTCTACTTTGTAGCGGAGGAGGCCTGAAAATGAAAAAGAATTAACACCTAAAGTAATTCCAATAAGGTTGCTTTTGGAGTGTTCTATGTTGAGTAAAAAATACCCTGTATTCAATGGTTACCAATTTCTCATAGTGATAAGGGTGCTTTTACTGTAAAGATAAGACACGACTGACATAATTTAAAACAAGAATTTTAATAACTAGTCAACTAATTGTATTTTAACTTCAAATTAAAGTGCAAGAATAGATCTCTATAAGTTTTTTGATTAACACCATCTAGCGGGCTCGTCAGAAACCATCATGATAATATTGTATAAACCACGCAAAAAAAAACACATTATAACACTAAAAAAAACAACATAGAAACACGATGACGTTGGTATTACCTCCATATTATCCTGACGAAGGAAAGCGTGAAAAAGAAAATAGCTCCTGCTCGCATTATGTCTGTCTCATTCCACCATCAGGTTTTATGGTTGTGCAAAAAAGAGATGTGTATATTCGCGATAATGCGAGCAAGGAGGTCCAATACTTCAAACTACGGAATTAATTAAAAATAGTAACAGATAAAATTGACAGTTTTTATTTGATTTAAATATAGGTACTATCGTTTTTTTTTCGATATCAAATACATCCAGACAAGTTGTTATAGGGCCTTAATAAATGAACCTCAATAATAGCGCTACCAAGTGCGCTATCAGCTGATCCACACTGAAAATGTAATCTACATCTTGAAATCATTGCTATTTAATAAATGGATATTGAGATGTAGCACTGGCTACTAGATACTGTCTTGTATGTGTCAATTGTGTCATAATTGGATAGCACTTAACCGTTGAGTGTCATTTATTAATTTGCCAGAGATCATGTAAGTTTCTGTTCCTAATCTACAACTTAAGATGTATATATTAATTAGAACGAAAGAGCAAGTGCACACTGAAGATAGATCTCAGAGCTAAGTTTGATTTATTAATACGGCCCTTAGTCCGTAATCAATACAGTACACGCAATGGACCTTGGCCACTTTGACAGTTATTATAGTCTCCGCGAACGGTTACGCATGTGAGTAACGTGAATACGGGCGACTCAATAGGCATCCTAATTACGTAGCTAAATTATAGTAATTTCGTCTGATGTTAACGTCAGAACTGCTAAGATCCATGGTGCATACTGTAGCAATTACACTGATTGTTGTTTATGTCCCTGATCTTACCTGACGTGATTTGTAATGTTTTTGACGTATATAATCTTTTGGATGTAAGTAGTAAAATGGATTTTAATCACTTTTGTTTTAATTTCAAGCAAAAACTGTCTCGATATTATGAGATTATGAAATGTTGATTTGTATTCTGCAGTCTTACCATGACGTCTCATTGCGATCCAATTGAGGACCTAAACAGAATCGTTTTACTACTTATTCGAACAATGACGTCTTGTTGTGACATCTTGACGCTCAATTTAGGTTGATTTTAAATCTAAACGGATTGACGCCTACCTAAATAATATCGAAAGCTATGTATTACTATTATTTAAATTGAAACGATTCTGTTTAGGTCCTCAATTGGATCGCAATAAAAGTCATGGTAAAGCCCCTGATTTCTAAACACGCCATCAAATCGACTTACTTGTTATTCCTCGCGTTGCAAGCCATTATTGTGAACGAATTCCGCCTCTTTACTATGTGGGTTTTTTTACCTATTTGTTTTTATAAAATAATTTAAATATTATACTAGGCATGAAAGTAATCATTACTCGCTTTTCGCTACATATTCGATAATAATTTCGATGGTATGTGATCTACCAATATGAAACTTCACACGAAAGTGAGAACCAAAATAAGTTGCTTATTTTTTTCTATACTAATATTATAAAGAGGAAAACTTTGTTTGTTTGGTTGTAATGAATAGGCTCCGAAACTACTGAACCGATTTGAAAAATTCTTTCACAGTTGGGAAGCTATGCTATCCCCGGGTGATATAGGCTACCTTTTATCCCGTAAAAATTAATGGTTCCCGCGGGATACTAGTTAACGCGGGTGAAACCGCGAGGTGCTTATAGTAAATTATATAAGTTTTGAGTCTTACGCAACTATCGCTCTATACCTTATACTAGGGATGATTTTTAGCGTAAGGGGGTGGAAAATAAGAAAACCTTAAATTGCAAACGTTTTTTAATGAGTGATAAACTACATAAATGATAAAAAGCAATTATACCAACTAATAACTAGTGGTCAGATCTATTAGGAAACCGCTTTGGGATTCACTGGGATAGATAATAATATTTAAAAATATTTAAATCAATCACTTCAAAATACTTATACTAGTTCAAAATAGGTATACTAGTTACCTACCTACCTCCCTCTTCCCCAGCTTCTCTCTCTCTCTTCCCCTCCTTCTCTCTCTCTCTCTCTTCCCCTCCTTCTCTCTCTCTCTCTCTTCCCCTCCTTTTCTCTCTCTCTTCCCCTCCTTCTCTCTCTCTCTCTCTTCCCCTCCTTCTCTCTCTATCTCTTCCCCTCCTTCTCTCTCTCTCTCTTCCCCTCCTTCTCTCTCTCTCTCTTCCCCTCCTTCTCTCTCTCTCTCTTCCCCTCCTTCTCTCTCTCTCTCTCTTCCCCTCCTTCTCTCTCTCTCTCTCTCTTCCCCTCCTTCTCTCTCTCTCTCTTCCCCTCCTTCTCTCTCTATCTCTTCCCCTCCTTCTCTCTCTCTCTCTTCCCCTCCTTCTCTCTCTCTCTCTTCCCCTCCTTCTCTCTCTCTCTCTTCCCCTCCTTCTCTCTCTCTCTCTCTTCCCCTCCTTCTCTCTCTCTCTCTTCCCCTCCTTATCTCTCTCTCTCTTCCCCTCCTCTCTCTCTCTCTCTTCCCCTCCTTCTCTCTCTCTCTCTCTTTCCCTCCTACTCTCTCTCTCTCTTTCTCATCTCTTTTTTAGAAAGGGCCAGTCTGAGACCCCACAGTCGAAATAAGACAGCGAATGGACGATTATCAAAAAGATCTGACCACGCCTATTTTTAATGCACACCCTAAAAAATACAACGCTCGTTAAAATTATTTAACCTGTAACTAAACCAAGTTTTAATATTATGCAATGGCAACATAATTATACTCTGATTACTAATCTCATAAAGTAAAAATATATATATCTCTCTCTTTTTCTCTTTCTCTCTTTTTCTCTCTCTCTCTCTCAGTTCATCTCATGCCATCTCATTTCTATCGTCATTTTACTCCATGACATTAGAAATCAGAGTATAGATGTAGCATAATTTGGGGCCCCGATAGTCAATTAACACAAATGGAACCAGCTCATTGCGGCCAATCAGCCTTCGTCTGTTGTGTTCAGTATACAATACATGTCTTCAGTTCGAGACATGCGCAGTGTACCCACGACCATGTGAGTTAGCACAATAAAATCGACACGCAAAAACATGTACATTATTGTACATGTAAGTTGTACATTGCACAATGCAAGTAAAGCACGAAAGAACGTGTTCATTTACTTGTTTTTTTGGTTTTAGTTATGGCTTCGCATGGTTTATGCATTTAGCCAGTGTCAAACATTTTATTATTTCTAAGCAAGTACCTACCTATTTCTTATTTTCACAATAGTAAATTCATAGCAGTCAAACAATCCTCGCGGTCAAGTAGTCAAGTCGATTATTTACGTCAAAGTCACGATTCAGTAAAGCGGTGGAAGCTTTATTAAAACTTCTTGGGAGTTTTGGGAAAAAGGCGAAACGACACGTTTTTTGAGTTTATATCATTTGCCCACACTCGTGCACGTAAACGAACAGTCAATGATTAATATTCCACCGATATTACACATTAACACTCGAAGAAACACAAGTTTAAGTAAAAAATACAAAACCAACAACGTCTCACTATCGGATTCCCGCCAAAACTCGATCATTTATAATTTTTTTATGTCATTACAACAGTAGTTATAGGTACTTTACATTTTTAGTTTTTTTTTGTTCATGTTGTGTTGCAAGTTTTTTCAAATTTGTATTCGCTCATAATATGCAACCCCCTACGTACAAGTAGTAAGTAGTTATTCGTAGGCAACCCCAAACATAATTTAGTATGTAGTTGACTTAAAATATTAGAGAAGTTTTCAAAACATTTTAACATTTTACGATCGTAAAAAAAAAAAAATACATAATATTGGATTTTGTTATGAAAATTTGGTGGAATGGTAATATTATGTAATTTGTTGACTTCGTCTAGTCGTACCTCTACACATTTACAAAAACTGTTTTATTTTTCAACTATATGTTAAGCTTAAAACCCCACATGTTATTAATTATAGAAAATAATATTTTTTTGTTAAATTTCTATCTCCTACATCTATTCATACAAAAACTCGATTGGTATATCAAATTGTTTGCTTTAACTATAGCTGACTAATTACAACTATTAAATATTATTATGTTTATTAATTACAGTTATTAATCAGTAAGCACACTTGGATGGAATGAAATATTTCCAGTATATAATAATTTTATTTTTTATATTATTATATAGGTACAGTGTAAACTCTTTATAACGTTATCCTTTATAACGATAAACTCCCTATAACGTTGGAGTGAGCCCAAGTTGGTTGGTTTGCGTTAAAACTCACATATTGAAACACTCTTTATAGCGATACGCCATTCTCTATTACGAAGAAATGTGTTCATATTTTTAGACAGTAAATATTTATTATCGGTATTATTGTTTATGTTATGTTATCAGGTAACAAAAGACTTTGAAGCTCCGAAACATCCGAGGTCGGTCTAGCTTTTGTTATCCTTAATTGCCTTGTACACGTGCAGTATGACGCATTGTTTTCTCGGAAGTGATGGTCTTCGACCAAGCATACTGGGTACCTATCGTATATATAATAATATGTGTAAACAATAATTTATATGTATAAGCATTTATTATCTAAGACATACATACAATTAAAAATTCTTGTTAATTTGGTTTTTTTTTTGTTCACTCCATATAACGATAACTCTCTATAACGACAAAAAATGCTCAGTCCCTTGAGTTTCGTTATAAAGAGTTTACACTGTATTTGAGTTTCGACTAGGCACTATATTTATATTCTATATCACTCTGTAAATGTTGCTAAAAGTGCTATTTATAGTTGAACTAGCTGGGCACCGCGATTTCCGGTATAAAAAGTAGCCTATAAGCACAGGGTGGACCTGTGGCTTGAGTGTTTTTGCGGTAAGTTTACGCGGTCGATATAATACATGTTCTTGGGAAACGTACGCGAGAAAAACGCTAAAAAAACGACACACAAATGTTTTTACATATACAGAAAAAGCAGACGCTTGTACGACTAGACGAAATTTAAGTCTTATCTACACGAGCGGTCGGAACGCTGCAGTTGTAATATTAATTACACGTTAGTAATATAACATTACGATATTGGTCCAATAATATGCTACGGTAAGCTTTTGAGGCTATTAAATCTAAATATAGCAAGATTTTAAGACAATATCAAGAGAAAATATATTATAATAATGTTTTAATTTATATATTATTGCTTAGAGTTGTCTTCAAACGTTTCGTTGTAATTTATTCAAGAATATCATTGTACAGTATTACCCAACAGATATGGCTTACCGATGTACCTGCGCAGAAGATGAATTTTCAAAGCGCGAGGAATGCTATTGACCGCTATTGGTCGGCAGCCGCCGCCATCTTAGCGAGCTTAGAGTGAGATGGAACTAACAGCTGCAGTGTATTATGAACCTTATAATAGTGAGCTTAGGTTGATTGTAAGTTTTAAGCATTCTTTCGTTAATCTTCGGACCATACTTTCTTTTCTGCTGCGCGAACGAAGATTCACGACGCGCCTTATAAGTTGGGTACTAGTATACATAATAACATTTTCACTTTTTTTTTACTGTAAGAGTAAACTTTTTTTTCTTTTTCTTTTACTACCAAGTTAAAACATTTATATAATCTATGTAAGGCTAAATAAATGGTTAAAGTGTAATAGAGAAAAATACCTACATTAATTTTATAGGTCATACAATAATGGGTATACTAAAGCGATAATACAATAATATATTTTAAATTCATTATTATTATATTGTTTGGCGTTATTCACAGACCGTGTAAATATTATGATGCGTCCTCACAGAGACGAAAAAGTTGCTTCGTGTAAAAACAATAGATTGTTGAAGCGTCCTTAAGGTTATCAATAAAAGGCGTAAGTAATAATTAATATTGGTGTGTATTGTTTTGTATTGTATTGTATTGTATAGCGGTGATAGCCTAGTGGGCGAACGTCCGCCCTCCAAATGAAGGGTGGCGTGTTCAAATCCCAGTGCGGAAACGTACCAATATGTTTCTTGTAAAACATATTGTGTACGTAGTCACACTCGATTTTCGGTGAAGGAAAACATCGTGAGGAAACCAACATGCTCGAAAATTATTTCGGAGGCTTGTCCACCAATCCGGACCGGGCCCCCGAGGTGGATTATGGCCTAATCCTTCTCACGACAATGAGGGGAGGCCTTTGCCCAGCAGTGGGACAGTTACAGGCTGGCTTATTATTATTATTGTATAACTTAATGTATCATAGGTAAGTATTTTTGTCTTTTCTCGTGTATATCACAGCTTAATACGAGTATTAAAGCGAAAATCGAAAACTAGTATTTTATTACGACACAACATGAAAAGATAGATCGTATGGAAGGCGGAAAAAACGCTACAATAATAAAACGCAGCATCCGACCAGTCCGTGTGCACGAACCTTTAATTCGTGACGATGGAACGCTACCTAAAAATGATTGAAAAGCGAGACTTGATTTTTTTGCAACTTATTTTGCAATTTTTTTGTATTTTTTTTTGTTTCTTTTAATAGTCGTCGAGATCGACATCGTCGAGCGGTTCGTCTAGTTGGAGAGATTGAAAATCGACTTTGTAACGTAAGATGCCTGTTTTTGGGCCGTGTTTTTTTTTTTATTATCCATCGTTGTAGTCCAAGCGGCAGGAAAGGAAAAGAAAAACAATACATTTATTAGAGTAACGTTAGTGCTGCAGATAAGGTTTAGTACCAATTCTGTTGTAACAAACACATTTTTAATTAGACACTTCTAAACTTATATCCGTCCCTTTCGTTTACACAAGATCGAAAACTGACAGCAAATCATTTGACATAACTAAACTAACATACGGCCGAAATTAATAATCAATCCAATCCAAATTTTGCTATCTGGGATTGATATCACAATCCATTTTTAGGGTCAAACGTGCCAATAACCGATCCGTGGATTGGTTTATAAAGGCACGCAGATTGGAAATCGATCGAACGATAGGTAGCAATCCAAGATCGATTTCAATCTTGGATAGGAGATGCAATATTAATTTCTGGCGATAGTCAACAGAACTGGCACTATTATAAAACAAAGCCGCTACCACACAAGCGCGCTATTATCGCTCGGTAATACAAGAATGCGCCCGCCCGCGTCCTTTCCACACAGCGCCTATTCAACGCCACAAGGTTAGAAAATATTAGACAATAAAAACGCAGCGTGCAAAAGACGCGCGACGCATTATCGGAATAACACCACAATACCGCGCAAGTGTGATCGTGACCTGGATCCACCAGTAAACAGGGCGACCTGTGACCTGTGCCCTGAGTGTGAGTTTTTGCGGCAAGTTAACGCGCTCGACATAGTACAGGTCACCGCTTTGTATGAAAATCCTGTACAGCGCCTCTACCGGCGCATTTGTGAACGAAAGATCTTCATACAAAGCGCTAGTTGACGCGTACTATGTCGAGCGCGTAAAAATTCACACTAGGCACACTGTTAATTCGCATAATATTCAATGACATATCATAGTTGTTCAGCATACATAATATTGATGTCTTCAAAGTTGTAATTTGTTTAATGTTCACAATTTAGTTTTTTTTTAAAAACATGCTCAGCCTAGAATAGCATTGAGCGCTTCCAGAACACTCTGTCATCGTCTAGTTTGCATGTACCTATATTGACTCGGAATGACTGCCACAACAATATGACAATACTATGCGAACAAACAGGGCACCAATTAAAATAGATCTCTGCAACATACTGACCTCCGATGCCACCGAAGCCCCGGACAAACTGGCTCCCCTCCTGGCTCTTATCCGTGATGATCTCGAGGGTGGCTCCGAATGACTTGTAGTTGTTAGCGAGCCACTCCAGCAGCGGCTGACACTCCACCAGCTCCAGCTCCACCCCGGTCTGTGGGGGGAATAGACGAGTTAGATATACAGGTATGTTAGTACAGAAGGATAGATATACGGGTAAATTAGTACATAAGGGGGTAAAACCAGTCAGGTATACATTTAAATTAGTACATGACGGGTAAAAATAGTGAGATGTACATTCAAATTAGTACAGAAGGCAATAAGCCAGTCGGATATACAGCTAAATTAGTACAGGAGGAAAAAGACTCGTGAGATATACAGCAGATAAAATTTACCTCTTTATCTGTGAAATGTGACTTATCCTTCTCTTGCTCCGGCGTCAAATGTAAGATGGTCTCTATGTTGGTTGCATGGGATTTGAGCACGTATCTGCAATCATTAGGGTTCAAAATTAATTTGTGGCGAAAGGTTCATCGACTCTTGTAATATATTTGTACCGTTTTTTACTATTGTTTAAGTTTTCGGGTTTGACCACATCTCCCATGGTAGCGATGTGGTCTAAGGTGGTCAACATGCTCAGCTTAGAATGGGACTGGCTCTCAGACTGTCGGAGCACCCCGATAGGGGTTCGGCGACGGATGTTCTGCTTGAGGGTGGTAGCTAGCCAGGCGGCACTATAGCGCCACCGCCGAGGTTTGCAACTATGTTTCCTTCATCGGAAGCTCTCAAGCTCAGTACCCCTAGTATGAGTTTTAACTAGCTCGATATAGTACGCGTCAACTAGCGCTTAGTATGAAGATTTTTCTGTACAAGGTCTATACAAGATCTTCATACGAAGCGGTAGTTGACGCGCACTATTTCGAGCTAGAAACTCATAGGGGTACAGTTTTTAATGTCAGCCGGCTTCAAACCTGCCGCGTGAGATCCGAATACGGAACCAACTGAACTATCACTGTCTCACTCCTTCCCAGTACAAATGTAGAAACAAACCGCTTCAACAATTTTTAATTTAATATTTTTACCTTTGAATGTCTAAGTTCTCCCAACAGATGAGTGTCTCCACGGAACCCAGTTCGAGGGCGCGTAAGGTGTCGTCCACACCGAAACAGTATTTTCCGGTGTCCTGTAAAACATCAAATTAAAATGTTAACCTAATGTTGCCACCTTTTCGCTAATACATGGCGTTAAATTAAATTTCACTCTACCACTTCAATATTGGAGGAAACATGATAGAAGGTAGCTTCCATATGACACGCCTCTAGTTTGAGGGCTTGACTTATCCGACCGCTAGATGGCACTCAACTAAAGTTGCTACCATTTCGCCGATAGGTGGCGTTGAATTAAACGTTTCTTTTCTACACTAATATTGGTTGGTACCTGTGATATCTCATCGAAGTACCGCCCGATGAGTTTCTTCTCCTGTATGAACTTCACGTTCTGCAGCGACTCCGCCGCCAGTTCGATGGCCTGGTTGAACCCATTCTCCCCTCCGTATGAGACGTCTACCAGTTTGATGATCTTGGCTTGGAGACGCTGTGGAGGAGATCGACTTGTAAGTAGGTAGCGGATGAAAACGCGGGGCCCAGATAGTAAAGTATAACACCTAATTTAATTTACTTTACTTTGTTCTGATTGTTTATCTTTTTGGTGATTAGTTTATCCATAGACATCTATATACATTTTGTTGGGTGGGTTAAGTTTAGGTAATTTCAACATAATGCCGACGGTGACGTCATTTTCGGAAATCAAGGCCATTCATATTTATTCAAAAATATCCGACATTAGCAAATTAATTTTCAATAACAACGATTGTTTAGTGATCAGCGAGTCTATCCCTCGAAATGGATTTGCAATCACTACCTTAAAAAAATAATAACAATGTCCATTATTGCTTGCAGCGGGACGAGCAGAGGCAGAGGCTGAAATCTAACCGGGGTATCGAAAACCTTTGCTCACCGGATCGAACATGTCCGACTGGGACAGTTCCGTCTTGAAGTCAGCGCTGCCGGCCAGGATCAGGCCCGCCACGTTGGGCCGGTCGGCGCTGATGAACAGCTGGGTGGCCACCTCCGCCACCTTGCGCACGTAGTTGTGCCGCTTCTCCATGCGCAGACGGGCGAAACGCAACGCAGACTGTCCACCGCGGCCGTGCTTCTTGGGCAGGTCCACTGTGAACTTGTGCAGCACCTGAGGCAAAGGGGTTGGTGGAATAATGAGCGGATAGAACTGTGGCAGGAATCCGGAAAAGAGAGGTTGTTGCTTTTGTATGTTTGCGTTTCATCGAGTGTTAATTGTTAATGTGTAATATTGGTGGAATGTTAATCAATGAGTGTTCGTTAACGCGCACGAGTGTGGGCAAATGATATAAACCGAAAAACGTGTCATTTCGTTGTTTTTCCTAAACACTCGGGAAGTTTTAGTAAAGCATCCACCACTTTACTGAATCTTGATTATGAATGCCAAATGACTTGACTACTTGACCAAGGGGATATTAGTGTCATGCATTTAGTCGGGTCTCTTAAGCTACTCTCCAGGGGATCAATTCTACTAATTTAAGAATGCTCTAATGGAATCTCAATGGAGTGTCAGCATTGATCAAATTTATCATTTCTTATGTTTCTATTTTCCTCTTTAATGATGAGATTTTAAAGATTTTTGTAACATTGCCTACTTACAAATCTTACAATAAACAATTTGAATCTTGGGCAAGCCCTTGACTAGACTGTAACACAATGGAAAATTAAATTCAGAGTAAATCACTAACCTCTCTAGTATTCCCTTGCAGGGTACCAAACAAGGCTCCGTTTCCATCCATGACAATGAATCCGAATTTGTTGTCATCGGCCAACAGAGCCGTGAGAGCTTCAGTGTGAAATTTGTTATCGCACAGGTACAGAGACGTGTTGATGGGCTTGAACGGCTCAAAGTCAATGTTCACTTTCTTCTCTTTCCCTTCTTCCGTCACTATGGTACCGCAGTAGATGACCAAGCCGTTAGGGGGCACTAGAATGAGAATAATGTTGTTCGTTGAACGGTACACTGTTGTGGATAGGCTATGGAAAACAGTATTCGCTACAGCAAGCCGATCAAAATGAGTCCAAACACCATATTATATGGTTGCTGGTAGCTGCCGAGCTCTGTTCTCTATTCCGTCTCTAGCAGATCAGCTTGCTCTGTAACATTGTATTGACATTGAAGTTTTGACAGGCATGCATTTTAACTCAACAACGGGGAAACGGTCAAAATTGACTCCTAAGAGTTGATCCAAGCATAATATGTTAATGTGCCAAGCAAGTAATGAAAAAGTTTACGTATGCCATTGTGACTGTGAATACAAGCAATGTTAAACCAAGGATAAAATTAAACGAATCGAACTTGTGAAGTTAAGTATTTGTTTCAGATTATCCAAGTTTCCCGAACCCTTGTTGAACAATGTGCAGTTAAGTTCGTGATAGGCTATTGGCAATTTGAGTGAATAAACACTAAGCTTCAGATTAGCTACATCATAGAATAAAGAGTCAATGAATGGAAAAGTAATTGTACGAGTCAACCAACATAGCCATAGAATTCAGGTTCAATTCTTGCCCCATATTAGTGCCTCACAATAAGTTATGTGCGAATTATCGCTCCATGAATTGGCCATTAAGCCATCGACCCCAGCTGTTATCAATTGATGTCGTTAAGCCCCGTCAGAGGCCTGACAAACTCTGACAGTAGACATACTACCTCATTCGACAAACAAGCGGCAACATTACGTGGCGGCACTGTCTATCAAGGACTACGTAAAATGTGCTGGAATCAAACTGAGTTATCCACATAACTTATCTCATGGATAACATAATAACATGACTTTTTATTAGAACATTCTGAAACAAACCCTTTCTAAAAAAATTCGATGAATGATTACAAAGCAAATGTAATATGTAATAGGTAATTTATCTACTCTATAATTTAATGGTAGCATGATTATAAGTAGCATTATGTAGTTGGATTTGACTCTAAATCAGGTAGCATTCATTAAAAATGTATGGACAGCATGCCTCAACAAATAATGGGCCGGAATTCCCATTTGTTCCATAGAACAGTGACGTCATGTAAGACTTGATACATGACGGAAACAAATTAATCTATAGAATTGTGACGTCATGTAACTTTCAAGTAATGTCACATGATGGAACAAATGAATCTATAGAATTGTAACGTCATGTAACTTTTAAGCTGTGTCACATGATGGAACAAATGAATCAACAACAAAATTGTCCTACTAGTTTTATAGAACTATTTTTTGAAATTCTATAGCATTGGAAAGTCTCATTGCTCACCTTTTAGGTACTGGCTGACTAGAAAAAGGAAGAAAAGAAAATGAGACAGCTAAAGGCTTTATTACACGGTCCGTCTTGCTGGACATCTGACCAAGGCTAAAGACAATTGGGAAACTTGGTAGGAGAAATTTGCGACTGCCATGGCTTGTTAGTTTTAATAGTTAGTGCACGTTCAATGTTGTGCAGCAAGCGTACGTTACTTGTTAAAACTCTAATTATGACTTGGGTTAGTGTTAGTAATATAATGAATGTGAGCTATTGGACTTGCCCCGATGTTCAGCCAAAATGGACCGTGCGTGAAGCGCTTAGCCGTCTAAAATTTTACGTAACAATTTACAGTCGTTTCGTCCTTAACAAGAAACTAGACTTGTTTATCTATGATTTAATATAGAAGAAAATATTTTATCCCCTAAAACTTCCCCATAGGCCAGCTCTATTTGAGTACTCTTCGCAAAATAACTTTTAAGCCATTATTGAACAAAATTGATCTTCCATACCTTTTTCTAATTTACAGCGGTTAATTGGCCTTGGATTTATTTACATGAAAGAAGAAAGCTGGCATATTAAAAATGTATAGTCTACGCAAAATTTCAAACAAATTATTCAAAATATTTCAATTTATTTTCTTCAGAAGTGAATGGTTGATAGGGTTAGTAAGTGGAAGTTTTATTTTATCACAATGATCCTGTTGAAACCCAGTGTGAATACAATGAATCTGTTAGCGAGAAACTGTGTCCCTGAAACACAAGAATCCGTTAAAACAGTGCCAATGAAACTGGCAACCCAAATTACATATTTATTCCTTTGTAAAAACTCAATGAATAGCTTAGACATTGAGCAATTCTATTCAATTCTATAGAACTAGTGGGACAATGGAGAAGTTTACCATGTTTTTGTAATAGTTTTCATTTAGGAATAAAAAAATCTAAAATTCAGTTTAAACTACAAATTAACATGAAAATGTCTAAATCGAAACAAAATTAAATTACTAATCATTAATTACACGACACGAAGTATTATCCCACAGGGTATGTTAAGTTAAATTAAAATGGGGCAAGGGCAAGGTGATCAACTCTATAGTTGTAATTTTTCATTCAATATATTATTCAAATATTTTACTGTCGAAATTGTGTAGTTCCAAAAGGTGGATTATTTGGAAAATTCTCCATTATCGATCCATCAGTTCCACGATAGAACAATTATGGATAAATTCCCAACCGTTCTATGGCATTCTAATTCTATAGAACAAATGGGAATTTAGTATATTTTGTTCTATAGAACAAGTGATGTAATCGCGAATTCATTCATCCGTTACTTTACTTACATCATAGAAAGTCTCAAAAGTTCTACGAGGTAGAGTAAATATTTCCCGAAGTAGACGAAAATAATTCAAATATTCAATATAATATCAACTATTATTACATTTTAAAAATGTAACTAGGCACTTTAAAATATTACCTTTCTGTTTGTACACTTGCCCCTGAGTTTGTGGTATTGTTAAATAATATTCAACGTTTGTTAATTAATGCTTTCTTCTACGCGTTTCGATTACTTATACTGGCTTGACTCCTAACAAGGATCTTAACGGACCGAGAGAAGACTACTTCATTTTGATCATAACTCCACCCTATCAAGCAAATTTTAAATTTATAAACCAATTTAAAAAGTTAACATGTTTTTTACATAGTATTTTTCTCTGGTGATTCCGCCCGTCTCAAAGGCACTAATTCCGGGAACTATTTCCTCTACCTCACATTATGACGTCACTATGTTCTATAGAACAAATGGGAACTGTAGAATCACCCTTTTATGGCACTGTTGGTGAAACTAGACGCTAAAAACTTACCTGACTAAGTAACTAAGTCGTTATTTAAAATAATTACTTTAATTCTGCAGAACATTTAGGTCACAAGTGAAAAAACTACGGTCACACTACGGTCTAGACAATATATTGTTAGGAATTCTATTTTAACTGAGTTTTAGTTTATCTTTGCAGAATTAAATGGAATAATTTTAATTAACATTTGAAAAAGCGTGAATCTCCGCAAAGTAATGTTTGAATCTAAGGAATATTGGGCCGACTAACATTATCTTAGAATCTAGTAGAGTGTATTAGTAGAGTGCGAGAACTCTACACAAGCGGCAGCGATAAAGTGCAAGAGTAGAACTACAGTAGAACCTGGATAATCATTAACATCGGTAGTCTAGACAGTCTGAGGAAGAGGTTATGCTTCTGCCGGCGCAAATAATGTAGTATTGGATTATTACGATTGGATTATTATAGTAAAACAAACTTAGTTCAAACTTCAACAACAACAATGTCTGAATAATCTGAGCTACAAGTCTATTAGCTTTGGAAATGTAATTAGTGCTGCAAATGCTTGTCAAAGTCGTAAATATTGTCAAATTCCTAAAACTGTCAAAATCTGTGATGAACATATAACTATGCAGTTCAGTATGTATCAGAATTGAGGGATTCCCTTATAATGTTTCAGAGTATAGGACTTTCTATCAATAAAAACTACTGTAATCACATAAACGGTTAATTCATACACGCAGTCTAATAACACACTCCCCTAAATATGAAGATAATGTAAATCGGATCTTACCTTTTGTGTACAGTTTGAGTCGATGCTGTACTGACGTGATGGCACCCAGGACTGACAGCCGGTTGACACGTGACTTGATGTTGGACGCTGTGCCAAATTCATCGGCCAACATCTTGGACACTCGTGATATCTGATCCTTGGGTGGAATGATCAGTGAGATCATGGATGTGCCGTTTCTGAAATGAGAAATGTATAGATTTAATTTTCGTTATTTTACTTAACAACCTCTATGAATAGTTCTATGTAGGAACGATTGGGAATTATCTTAGTTCTATATAGAACATGAGGGTACAATCCGTTTATTCATAGAACAACATTAACATAAGAAATGATTCTATGAATTGTCATTTTTATGGAACCAATGGGAATTTTGTAAAGTGTGTCATTATAACTGGCACACAGAAGTTGTAAGTTTTTAGAACTAATCGTGTCTACCTCTGCCAGAGGGGCTTCTTTGGGGTAAATCGGTGACAAGCCAACTGCAATGAGATTTTGTTGAGTCCAACAAAACAAGTATTTGTTGGACCACAGGTAATTGTTAGTCTGGCCATTTGTGGGACCACTGTCCTTATCGATTTCCTAAGTACAAGAAATCCTAGAGAGGAATTGGTAATGGCTGTGTCTGTAATCTTCCTCACGAAGGTGAGGGGAGACCAATTCTCAGCGGTTGGTGGATTGTTCGAATAGTGGTATGAGGTTACGCTAAGCCTCTAGTGTCATGTCAGTTAAAAGTCATTGGTAGGGGGCCGAGGAATCAGGTATTGATGGACTTTCACACAAGAAACTGTTCAGCCACTACCGGATAGAGCAGATAGGCGCAAAGAGGTTGATGATTATGATGACGATGATGAATGTGTCTGTGCTTGTGACATATTATGATTACTTCCTCATCATAAATAGAGATAATAAGCATCAGGTACTTAGTGTTTCAGTTTATTGATTCAGTGCCACCTTGAGATGTACAAAGTGACATAATAGGGCACTAATTAGGTATGATACTAGCTAGTGTGACTTATGTCATAGCAACTGGGGGCAATTCTGCTAATTTAAGAATGTTTCAATGGAATATCAATGGAGTAGCTTTAAAATACTTTGTGATATTTCATTGCAACATTGATTTCAAACATTCTTATTAGACTAGCAGTCAAATAAAAAAAATGCAGACTTCCATATTGCACAAACTATTCCGAAGCCAATCCATTGAGATTCAATTGAAGCATTCTTAAACTGGCAGAATTTACCCCGTTAGGTCTTCGTAAGGTAATGCTGACTGGTGTCAGTTCTGGCTTAATTAACTACTGCTATTAATCAATAACAATCAGAACTTGACTGTTTGAAATGTCCTAAGTTTTGGAACAATGAAAACCTAAACTGTTTCCATCACTCCAAGCTATGCAGGACATGTTAAGTCATTGGCCCTATTTGTTATCAATTGATAGCAGTTGTTAAGCCATGCCAGAAGCTCTTGGGCATGCCGCTATAACATATTCATCATCAGAATGACTACACAGATATTTGGCATTTCTACTCTTTTTACTAAAGTCTTTAACAACATACAAGTCATCATGTTCAATCCCTCTCAAAAATAGTTGCAGTTCATTAAAAAGCCATATTTCACAACAGCAATGCCTGACTCAACTAGAAGTCCCTCCAACAAGGCAACAGAGTCCTTTTTCGCATGATACCTTAAATGTCTACCCTCATGTTTGTGAAGGAAGTAAGTGATCATGGAAAAAGGAATTTTCCCACCAGTACGGCGCTGTGGAATTTCAATGACGTCATCACAACAAATTTTCCGACAAAGAAAATTGTAGCGCGCATTCCACTTTTATTTCAATTTCGTTGCCAAGCTCCCTCTAGCGAAATGGACAGAGCCACAGCCCTAACCTATAACTATTGTAGGTGGAGCATATTGAGCGTCGTATAAAGTACGGTAGTTTATACGCGAATAATATTATTCGCGCGTCGCAAGGTTAGAATTTGGAAATGCATCCGAAGCGCATGCTCAACCTTTGACGCAGCCAAGTTGGCATCACAATCAGCCCTTATTATAATTCGTGAATACCTACGCCCCGACTATGTGTTAAATAAGGAAAAACATCACAATACTCACCCCCTGGCCATCTCCAAACTCTTGATCAGCTTCTTGATCTTCCATATTTCGACATTGCGATCCGCTGACGACTCTTCAGACATTTTGAAACGGTATCGACGAACTCAACACACCACAAAAAGTAAATCTAACGTAAATAATGAACAAAAATAAAGTCCTTGTAAACACAACACCAAACTTTCAAATAAAGAATATAGGAGGAAAGGGTCCCAGGTGCAGTGAAATCTGCTCAATACCAGATCGAACCGGACGTACGAGACGACTCGCGACTTGATTCGCACACTTTCTAGTTCACATTGACTTGTGCCCGCGCTCTAACTTTTCTTCTTGTGCGAGGATTCTTTGATTTTTTCTTTATTCGGTTAATCCTAAGCATGTGGGACACAGAAATCGGACATTACAGGGATAAAAAAGATGACGTTGAACAACTATCGAACGAACGCCTCGTCCAGTGTGACCATCTCAAAAATGGCGAATCTGCCACACACGGACCCAAAAATCTGCCAAATTCTGCCACACTCGACGTTAAAAAATGCCAAAAATATGCCAACATGAAAATAAGAAAAAAACGTATTTTCATATATTTTTTTAATCAACTTTATAACTACGTTAATTATTTGTTACCGCTGCCGCTTTGGTTCTCTTGCAAGAAAATTGCTTGGCGATTTCAGAATCATGGAAGCTTTTTGAGATGACTTCGCTCAAATGATCTATTAAACGGAACGGCAAATTGTGTTCCACTATCATGGCACAAAAATTAAGTTCGGCTTTTTTTACTTCCTCTTCTAATGGAGATGTTTTGAAAAACTGTTGCACCTAAAACAAATTAAATGTGATTTGTCACAAATCCCTAACAAAATACGTGGATAAAATATCTATTTCTTACAGCATAATATTTATAACAACTAAATGTAAAATACTTACCGAAGATTGGCCACTAAACCCGATTATGTTTTTTTTGTGTTTCTGGGATGAAACATGTTCCTTTAAAGAAGATAACCTGGTAACTAATTTGCAGTTACAGGCTTTACAAAATGCAACGTCCTGCTCATCCTTAGCTCGACTGATCCAGGACGAGAGCAAAGGATCTTGCTCCCATTCCGGTCGATAGGACCGCTCGTATTTTCTTTTCATTATGTATTTGCTTTTCACCACAATCAAATGACAATACCTATGTATGAACAGATCAAGCGGGAAATCCCCGTGTAATCTGGGCTGGGTATCAAACAAAGGCGTAGGTTGCCAGATTGTGAATCAATTTTCTACTAAATATTTTTACATATTAACCTTCTTTAAATTTTTATTACTTATATATGATGTAATTTAATTTAAAATTAGCATGATTTTCATTTTAACCTTTGAAATCTGCCAAAATCTGCCACATTTGTAAATCGTCAGCATCATATGCCACAGCTAAAATTTTGGATCCAAATCTGCCAAAATGGCAGAAATCTGCCACAAATGGTCACACTGGCCTCGTCGTCCGTCGATGAAAAAGAAAATGTTGAAAAAAAAATCAATGATGTTGCCGCAAGCAAAAAACAATGGCGTCCCTGCCCCGCCCACGCCTACCGCGCCGCGCCACAGACTGATTTGTTTTCAGAGGTTTCAAAATAACGTGTTAGGCAGGTAAAAACATCTTAGGTGTTAGGTACATAATATTTTCTCAATATTCTGCTGTAAATAATTTCTTTGTTTACTTGATCGTTTTTGGAATTCGTAGATATTACGGATACTTTCAG
This sequence comes from Hylaea fasciaria, assembly GCA_905147375.1. Classification (NCBI taxonomy): domain Eukaryota; kingdom Metazoa; phylum Arthropoda; class Insecta; order Lepidoptera; family Geometridae; genus Hylaea; species Hylaea fasciaria. Next base: position 2,646,508 of record LR990221.1, on the reverse strand, counting down.
TATCGAAATACTGATATAAGTATTGATATAGTTTTCGTTTTAGGTGAATAACCAGTATTTTAACAGATACTGAAATACCGATTTATAAAATACCGATAAATCAACCATTTTATTGGAGGTCGAAATTGCTACAGAATAGATGGCGTTGGAATTTAAACTAGATGGCTTCTGGGAACGAAGGTCATCACTATACAGAAAATCATTGGTGTTTTATGTCAAAGTAGGTATCCGTAAAACCATAGTATGGATCGATAAGTACTGATAAAATTAGCAGTAATTAATAGCCTTAATAATAATACCGATATATTTAAATATGGATATTGAGTTCTCCATTACTAGCTAATATTTATAAATAATGGCCACCCCAAACCATACTGTCAAATTGTGCTGTCATTTTGTAGAGACAGACATCATAATTATCTTCTAGTGTTGTGCGTTGGCTGGCACCTCAAACAATACATCGACTAATATGTATTAGTCACCTTATTTTACTATTAGTTTTTTGTCAATTATATTACAATGTAATCCTTCTTCTAGATTTCACTTGGTCTAAACCATGTGAAATCTTTTAATATACTATCAAAATTCTTGGGAGGTCGAAAAGGTCCAACAAATGATTTTATATATCTGTGAGACAAGACAAGAGGGCGCATGGCGTTGCCATAGGTACTTCGGTTGCAACTAATTTCAATCAACTGATTTTAATAATTTTGTTATGTACTTGTAATACTCCATAGGTAACAAAATAATTGAATAAGTTTTCACTGAAGTAGATTTTCAATATGAACGACAGGTAGGTACCACAAATTTTAATAATCAACCCCTACTAGGAGAATTATGAAACAACGATACAACGTCGCTATACGTGTGGATAAAGCGGTAAAGAGCAGCTGCTATAATTTGAAAGTGAAGTATACACAAATTATAATAATACCAAAATGTCATCATTGTTATTTTTCGATTAAACATACTTGATCGATTTTGCCATTGTAGCATTAGATAAGATAGTCGATTTTTAAAGTCCGACATGTTCAAGCTCTGTCAAATGTCATTATCAGCCGTTCAAACGTCAAACTTGTCAACTCAAATGAATTTGAGGTTAATGTTTCGCAATCGCTCACGAGATGTTATTTAATAGATTTAAGCAAATTTTACGCACCAAAACCACTTTAAGCAACAATGCACAGTACCGCTGCTTTATAAATTACCGCTTTGTATCGACACGATGTGGCGTCGAAGGGTTTTGGGCGTCTTTGACTAAGCACCGACGAGATCTTCACAAAATGAATTCAATGTGGTTTATCATAAGAGATATCCGTGTAATTAGGGTTTGGAGCGCTTGGACTCGCAGCATTAACGTTGGGCATGTCGTGAGACGGTGTAGAAGGGACAGGAGCGTGCGGGAAATCATAAATTGCTTCAGACAGGCACTATTGCGTCCAAGACGAACGCTTACGCTAGCGGCGACTGCAGCATATTATAAAGCTAATGATGAAGGTTCTGGAAAACCGCCGAGCTGGAGTCAAGGCATCTCGGATGAGGAACTTGAGGTATTCATACTTAATATTATGAATGCTAAAGTGTCTGGTTAGTTTTCACGCCTCAGCTCACGAAACCAATTTTGACTTAGATAGATTGGACATTGAAGAGGACATAGGAAGTATCTTATGCCCATACATAGATGTATGGTTTGAACGGGTGAAGTCGCTGGCGGCAGCTTAGTAGTAATATTTGTGGGGAAGTGCATGTTTCATACATTTTGAAGTCTAAGCCGCCAACCTAAGATTTATTAATTTTGGTATAAAGTTAGATTGGGCCTTGGAGAAAGGCAGACAATTATTTCGCAATATACAGTAGCTGTGGTAGCTTAGTGGGTGAATGTCCGCCTGCCAAAGCAGTTAGTGGCGAGTCCAAATCCCAGTGAGCACGTACCAATGTGTTTCTTGATAAATATATTTACGTAAATTATCACTCGGTTTCGGGATAAGTAAAACGTTGTAACAAACCAACATTCCTGAGAATTATTTCGTAGGCATGTTATCTGGACTGGGCCGCTGAGGTTGATTATGGCATAATCCTGCTCACAACTGAGGGTAGACCTTTGCCCAGCTGTGGGACGGTACATGCTGAATTATTTATTTATATTATATGGTAATCCGGAGGCAACATAGCTAGAATCAAGCTAGTTATACAGGTTAAACTACTTCTAAAGAATATGCCAATTTGAGTACAAGAAGCTGATTTATTTACAAATCCAACTAACTACCCACATTTAGTAAACATATATGTATATTAAACAATTTATAGTATACACAACAACTTCTATGTACTATTTTTCTTCATTCATCTTTTTTACCCACGACAGAACGGAGACGGTTATTGCGTCTGGGGTGAGAGGTGGTGTGTACAAATCCATGTTGCCATTTTTCTCCAAAACTAGTAGTCCGATTTTGATGCAGTTTTAAGTGATGGGTTTTGGTATTGATTGGGCCATGATCTTAGATAGCTGTTACGGTGACAACTCACCAGGGGGCGCCGCAGTAAACATTTGACTGCAAATCAATGTTCCCAGTTTTCTCCATAACTACTACTATGGTTTTGATGCAGTTTGTTATACTTTTTCAATTACTTTTTAACTGTCTTGGGTGTTTAAAAAAATTGTTATTTTGTGACTTGTTACTTATATAATGTTGTTTTCATTCTACATCATAATTGGTTCCCATTTCAGGTCCTGCTGACGGATCTAGAAAGTGTCGAAGCGCTGGCCAAGAAGACCCTCTTCTGCATCAACTGCTGCAAACGGCTGATGATTGACAAAAAGATGGCGGGAGTCATTTACTGCATGTTAGTACGTCTTCTTTTTTAAAGTTTTCATTTTTCGAGTTGCCAACACAAAGTGTAAAACAGGACCCTAATACTGAGACTCCGCTGTCCGTCCGTCCGTCTGTCACCAAGCTGTATCGAATGAACCTTGATTGTAAGTCAGATGAAATTTTCACAGATGATGTATTACTGTTGCCCGCTATAACAACAAATACTAAAAACTGAATAAAATAAATATTTAAGCATGCTCCCATACAAAAAACGTGTCTTTTTGCCGTTTTTTATAGAATAAAGGTACGGAACCCTTCGTGCGTGAGTCCTACTCGCACTTGGCTGGTTTTATTTTTCGCTTACATTTAAGTTGGTTAGTTTACCGGTCTATTGAGCTCCGATGACAATACAATATGTTAATGTAGTATACTAGTACCCAACTTATAAGGCGCGTCGTGAATCTTCGTTCGCGCAGCAGAAAAGAAAGTATGGTCCGAAGATTAACGAAAGAATGCTTAAAACTTACAATCAACCTAAGATCACTACTATAAGGTTCATAATACACTGCAGCTGTTAGTTCCATCTCACTCTAAGCTCGCTAAAATGGCGGCGGCTGCCGACCAATAGCGGTCAAAATCATTTCCAGCGCTTTGAAAATTTAATTTCTGCGCAGGTACATCGGTAAGCCATATCAGTTGGGTACTACTGTAAGTGTTTTTCCATAAACCCGTATTGGTATCGACAGGTGCAAAGACGGTCACCCCTCGGAGACGTCTCCTGACGGATGGTCTCCGTACATGGAGGCGGAGGATGTGGTCATATGGCGCAAGGAATACAAGCCCGGACAAGGCCTCTATGCTTACAAAGGTAACAATTGTCAAGGTGGATAGATAGATAGATAAACTCCTTAGACTGCGAACTGAATAGGTACATGCTAATTAGTATAATTTAACCGGGTCTAATTCGCGCACAAACTAATAACAAAATATATGCTTTTGACATATTATACCTCGACGTTTCGGTCGAGTTACATCGACCGTGGTCACGAGAAAATTATGTATTGAAACACCACAGAATAAAGAACTTAAGAACGGAGCAGTAAAATAACAATTAGTGTCAGAATTGTCACTGTCTTATCGCTCAAAGCGATCTCTTCCAGACAACCATGCATGGAGAGGAATACCAAGTATATTAAGTACTAGAAGCACCTCGCGGTTTCACCCGCGGTAACTACTATCCCGCGGGAACCATTAATTTTTACGGGATAAAAGGTAGCCTATGTGTACCGGGGATAGCATAGCTTCCCAACAGTGAAAGAATTTTTCAAATCGGTTCAGTAGTTTCGGAGCCTATTCATTACAACCAAACAAACGAAGTTTTCCTCTTTATAATATTAGTGTAGAAGGGTAGTGCGTAATCTATGATTGAGTGTCAGACAGAAAGTCAACTCCAAAATCAATAATCAATCCCAATCCAGTTCCCAAATTAGAAAATGTAAGTTTCCAATCGCTTCCTATATAAAAAGACACATTTATTGGTAGGTATAATTTCAAGTGGTTTCATGATGGAATCTCTTAGTAGGTGACAAGTGAGGATGCGATTTAGTGTCGTCTTTGTGATAATTTTTTTAAATAGCCAATTATTCGTAATCGCGTTTCTGTCTGTCCCAATCGTCTTCATTGTGTGATAAATTTTAACAAAAAAATTAATCATTTTTTCCCTCATTATTTTATATTTTCATATGTTTCCTTAGCATACAAAACTTCGAAATTGAATTCACTTGGTCACTTCTAGTTTGGCTCGCGTGTACAAGCAATAGATTCCCCCTCTATAACTACTTGTATGGATGACAATGCTAGCCCAATCTACCTATTATAGTAAACGATAGACGGGGAGCTAGCGGTCATTAGCGTAAAGGTTGCTTCAATGTAATTTGATTGAAACCTTGAAGGCAGTCAAAATTACATCACAGTATAATCTGTGCTCGAGTTAGACCCATTTTTGGCTAGTCAATCCCCCTATTTATTACTTACCAAGATAGGAGTTTGTGAAAACATTATAACCTATTAATAGCATTTTTAATACAGTGGAAGTCTCTTAGCCAAACCGGCCGGCATCTATTTGACTAGAATTATTAAACACATCGCCCGCCAAGGTCGAGTGTTATTTTCCATGCATAAAGTAAACGAAGCTTACTAAAGAAACGAAGTGACAACGTTTTTAGGGGTCCGTTAGCCAGATGACGAAGCGGAACCCGTATAAATTCACCAACCATAACCGTAGGTGCAAAAACCATTATACTTGGAGATTTACGGCCGACAATCAATCCAATCCAAATTTTGCTATCTGGGATTGATATCATAATCCATTTTTAGGGTCAAACGTGCCAATAACCGATCCGTGGATTGGTTTATGAAGGCACGCAGACTGGAAATCGATCGAACGATAGGCAGCAATACAAGATCGATTTCAATCTTGGATAGGAGATACAATATTAATTTCGGCTGTAAATCATATCGAGACCATAGCCACACTCTCGACGAAGTCGCCTCTTTTTTAGGGTTCCGTAACGTGAGGGTAAAACGGGACCCTATTACTAAGACTCCGCTGTCCGTCCGTCCGTCTGTCCGTCCGTCCGTCTGTCCGTCTGTACATCTGTCACCAGGCTCTATCTCATGAGCCATGATAGTTAGACAGTTGAAATTTTCAAAGATGGTGTATTTCTGTTGCCGCTATAACAACAACTAGAAGCGCCTCGCGGTTTCACCCGCGTTAACTACTATCTCGCGGGAGCCTTTAATTTTTACGGGATAAAAGGTAGCCTATGTCACCCGGGGATATCAGATATCATAGCTTCCCAACAGTGAAAGAATTTTCAAATCGGTTCAGTAGTTTCGGAGCCTATTCATTACAACCAAACAAACAAAGTTTTCCTCTTCATTATAATATCTGGATGACCGAGCTTTGCTCGGTATTTTTTTTTTTATAAATTGTGTTTTTTGGAAATTATATTTAAGTACGAATTACTAATAATATGATGAAATATGAATAATATTTTTCGATCTTACCGATAGAATAATAAAAAAATATGAACTGGTTATTTAAATAAAAAAACTCTAAAAAACACGAATAAAATGGCATTTTCTAAAAATGATTCCTAACTAGATCGATTTATCGCCCCCGAAACCCCCTATATACTGAATTTCATGAAAATCGTTGGAGCCGATTCCGAGATTCAATTGCTCATTTAAAGATATAAGATTAGTGTAGCTGAATAGGTAAACCCCGATCTCCCCGTGCAGTGTACGGCCGCTACAAGGACGTGAAGGCGCAGGACTTCGCCGCCGTGAGCGTGGACGGCGCGTACCGGCGCGCGTGGGACGCCGCCGTGGCCGCGCTGGCGGTGGTGGAGCGCGGCGCCAACGGCGTGCTGGACCAGGCCGTGCTGCACTGGGAAGTCATGTGGCCGGTGAGACTGTTTCTCCCTTTTTTTTTACTTTTTTTTTATTTGGTTGTAATTTTTTTTTTTATTGTTTTTTTTTCTATTTTTTATTTTAATTTTTTTTTATTGTCGTTTCATTTTTTTTTATTTTTCCTTTTTATTGTTTTTTTTTAATAATATATGTTACTACACTGTCACTAGAATTGCTTTTTTTTTTTTTTTTATTGTTTTTTTTTATTGTTTTTGGTTGTATATATGTTGCTTTACTGTCACTAGGATTGCTCCTGTGTCGTGGGTACCGTTTACCGAATGCAATAGACTACGGTACAGGGGTCTCACCATGACGTCTTATTGCGATCCAATTGAGGACCTAAACGGAATCACTTTACTACTTAGGTATTTATTCGTACCGTGACGTCTGTTTGTGACATCTTGACGCTCAATTTGGGTTGATTTTAAATGAAACGACTACCTAAATGATATCGAAAGTCATGTATTACTATTATTTAGTGAAACGATTCTGTTTAGGTCCTCGATTGTATCGCAATAAGAGGTCATGGTAAGCTCTGATTCTGAAATCGCGAACAGAATAGTAGATTGTGCTACATGGATTCTAGAGTAGAATGTCAGAATTAAATCCTACTAATATTATAAACGCGAAAGTTTGTGAGTATGGATGGATGGATGTTTGTTACTATTTCACGCAAAAACGACTGAATGGATTTTGATGAAACTTCACAATAATATAGCTTACATATCGAAAAAGCACATAAGCTACAATTCATAAAGATATATTATTGTATATTATCCAAACGCGGGTGAAACCGCGCGGCGCAGCTAGTTGAAATATAAAATTTCAAATTGTCAGCTCGGGACAATTTGCTTAGCCAGTCCAGTCGAAAATCTCCCGGAACAAACAGACAATGTGTTTTTGTCATAAGTACCATATAATACTTTCACATGCATTTAGTAGTAAACTCAGATATTACAAACATAAAATTTTATTTATATGTATACAAATGTAGATTTACAATAGTAATTCCCTTTTCAGAGACTATTTGCGAACCGCGACTATGTCTACATCCGCCGGCACAAGGAGTTCACAGTGAAGAGATCGAAGTCCCCGCAGGTGTTCGACAACGGGCCGGATGTAGGGCGAAGCCCCGGCGCCGCCCCGGCCGCCCAGGAGCGCCCGAGCGTACACTCTAACGCTAAGAGGAAATCTATGGAAGCATCCAGGTGCGACCGCTTCTCCGAAGTTTGTCTGGTAGAGATAGCTATGAGCGATAAGACCGCCCATTGTACCTGTTATTTAGTTTGTCCTTACTGATATATTTTGGTATTAATTATTAGTTTAGCATTGATATGAATAAAACAGATATTTTATTTCGCGCGGACGAAGTTACTCCTTATACAATCAGCTGTCTGCCAATGAAAGTTCCATCAGAATCGGTTTAGCCGTTACGCAGCGAGACAAACAGACAAAAAAAAGCTTGGAATAATAACGCAGAAAAAAGTAGTTCCCGCGTAGTTTCACTCAAAAGTGATGCCACTTTTTATCAATGCGTTAGTATTTAATTTTTGTCCATCAACAGGGAAAATTAATAAATATTTACCATAAAAGCTTTGATTTCGAGCAATAGCGCGTCAAAGTCCGAACTAGGTCCAAAAAGTCTCAGTAAAAGTATCTACACGGCGCGTCGGTAGCGAGTATTTGCTTTCTGTGTTATTTTTCTAAGAAAAAAAAAAAACAATTACTAACAAAAATCCCCATATAATTCCAGAATACAAGCGAAACCGGGCGAGGAGACGGCGAAGGTGTACGTGATAGTGTCCCGGTCCTGCTCGCACCCCGCCGTGCCGGAGTCGCGGCACGCCATCCGCGTCGCGGAGTACTGGTCGCACATGGTGGTGCGCACGCTCGCCGGTCGGGACGAGGTAGCGAGCGTCTAGCGGCTACCCGCGGGGCCGCCGCGACTACCCGCGAGTGTACTGGGTAGCGGCTACCCGCGGGGCCACAGCGGCTACCCGCGGGACCACGGGGTAGTGGCTACCCGCGGGGCCACGGCGACTACCCGCGAGTGTACTGGGTAGCGGCTACCCGCGAGACCACATAGTAGCGGCTACCAGTGAGACCACTCTTACGGCCGAAATTAATAATCAATCTATCTGGGATTGATATCACAATCCATTTTTAGGGTCAAACGTGCCAACCGATCCGTGGATTGGTTTATAAAGGCACGCAGATTGGAAATCGATCGAACGATAGGCAGCAATCCAATATCTATTTCAATCTTGGATAGGAGATACAATATTAATTTCGGCTGTTAGTGGTTAGCGGCTACCCACGGGGGTCACTGGGTAGCCACTACCCGCGAGGTTTCACATATTGCCTTACTATACTGTTACGTGTTACTCCTCTTGTAGTCACATATGACGTGGCAATCCCACAGCTGGGAATGGAGTTCTGCCTCACGTACTACGACGAGCCGGCGGTGGGCGGCATGCCCGCGGGCGTGGCCGCGTGGGCGACGGGCCGCGCCGCGCCGCAGTACCTGCAGCGCATGCGGCTCGCGGCGCAGGACTACGCCGCCTACAAGCGGGACCACGATCAGGTTAGTTCCACGCGGCGGCCGATAGGTGGCGTTGGTTTTAATTTTTTTATTTTTTTTCAAAGGGAAACTAACTGATACAAGTATCGGGAGAGAATTATAAATACAGAAGGCCAATTAGAAGTTTTCACAGATATTATGAAAGATTGAAGCACAGTAGGAATAGTCTTCTATTTTGATAGGATGGTAGCGGGGTATGGTGTCGTGTGATGCGGATGGCTGGTTGTTCTTAAGGCTACGCTGGTTATAAGTTTGTACAAAGATGTCAGTTCCACTTTCGGGCGATAGATGGCGTTGCTTTTAATTGTGGTGAGGTGGTAGTAAAGCGTGTGCGGTTCATTACGTCGCTTGTCAGGCCTCTGGTGTCAGAAATCGTTAGGCTTCTGACGTGGTGTAGGGAAAATCATTGGTGCGGGGTCGAGAATGAAATCCGGTGTCGTTGTGTTGCAAAGCGCAGCTACCACTCTGCCGCCATCCCTTGTAATAACATCTTTGGATAACCAATAGCTGCGTTTGTATCGTTTAAGGTGTTTAGTTCCCATTTTTGGATAACAGAGGGCGTTGATGTCAATTTTATAAATTTCCAGGAAATGCCCGATTTTACACCGTTCCATCCCGAGACCAAAGAGACTTCGTACGATGATGAAGTGAAATCCGAGGTCGTCACCAGAGTTAATGAAGAAGATATGGAGGTATTTACTTTAACAGCCTGTCTTGACCTCGCAATTTTGAATTTCGAATCGATGATAGCTCAGTTGGAGTCTTCGGATCCCATGCCGCTGGGCGTGAGTTCAAAACCAGCTGACTGCAGCTGAGCTTGAGCTTCCGAAGGAAAACATCGCTACTAACCTATGTGGTAGGGTTCAAGTCCGCCTGGCTAGCTAGCATCCTCGAGGAGAACATCTCTAGCCGAACCCCTATCGGGGTGCTCCGACAGTCCTTGAGCCAGTCCCGTTTTACACTGAGCATGTTCATCACCTTTGACCACATCGTCACTGACGGGGTGAGATAGTGGTCGAACGCTCGCCTATCTATAATCTACACTAATATTATAAAGAGGAAAACTTTGTTTGTTTGGTTGTAATGAATAGGCTCCGAAACTACTGAACCGATTTGAAAATTCTTTCACTGTTGGGAAGCTATGCTATCCCCGGTACACATAGGCTACCTTTTATCCCGTAAAAATTAATAACTCCCGCGGGATAGTAGTTAAAGCGGGTGAAACCGCGAGGTGCTTCTAGTAATATTATAAAGAGGAAAGATTTGATTGTTTGCATTGAATAGGCTCCGAAACTACTGAACCGATTTGAATCATTCTTTCGCTGTTGGGAAGCTACACTATCCCCGGGTGACATAGGCTACTTTTTATCCCGTAAAAATTAACGGTTCTTGTAAAGTATAACAAAGCTGAAAAGGCTCCTAAATTTTCAGTCGTCAAAAACCGGTCCGGACTTAGACAACGGACACACGCGGGAGCAAGCCACGCAAACCGACGAGCCGCTGGCTGCCGAGGTCACGGGTCAGGATGAGGTCAAGGTCACCGAGGACAAGGTCACCGAGGACAAGGTCGCCGAAGACAAGGTCACTGAGGACAGAGTCGTCGATACGTCACTACACACCGTCTACGCTAAGGATATTGGTGAGGTGAGATCGAGAGAACTAATTTGTGGGGTGGTGAGGTCAAGGTCAAGTTTTTTAGTACAAGGACAAGGTCAATGACGTACACAAATGTTGTAAAAGGCTGTGTACAAAGTCAAGGGCACTAATAAACGAAAATATTTATTTGATAAGGTCAAGGTCACTGAAGGTCAATGTTGTAAATAGGCAAGTGCACTGATATAGAAACAACGATATTTTTACATGAGATCAATTGTACTGACATACCTACAATGACAATAATTTGTTAAATGAGGTCAAGGTCACAGTTCAAGGTCAAGAACAAAATTTTTTTTCCTTGAGGTCAAGGTCATAACAATATTTTGCATGATGATGATTTCAGAGCGTAAAATAAGTAGGTATTATTTTTTACAGAAACCTCCCACCAAGTCCGAAGGTGTCGAAAGTGACGAGAAACCCCCAGAGGAAGATAACAAAGCAGCGAGCTGGTGGCGTTACGTCTACCCCTTCTACTATTTCGTGTAAACTCCATCGAAATGCGTCTAGCAACCGTCTTGCGGAGTATACTTGTTTAATTATGTGTACTACAGGCTTTGCGCCAACCAGGTGACTGTATTAGTAAAGAATACATCTAAATCGGTCAAGCCGTTTAGGAGGAGAAGAATTACAGACATACGCACACCGGAAGTTTATATTATTATATGAAAATATGTCAAATAGTTGGTAATACTGACAATATTACATACTTATATACCTCGTTGCAATAAGTACATAATTATGTATATAAATCTATGATATAAATATATTAGTACTAGTGAGATAACCAGTAGTATAAGGTAGTATATATCTGAACTCCGTACATTTAAATATCAACTTAATGTGTTGGGAATAAGGTTTATTGCCGAATAATAATAATACGTAATACATACTTATTATGCTTCGCCACAAGATCCTGCGGGTTTTGCTGTATCAAACAAATGTCAACTTAACCTTGTTGAAAATAAGGTTCTTGTCTGAATAACAATAATAGGTACACTAAAACGTCGTAAGCCTAATTTACTGAAATTGAACTTTTTGTAAAGGGATTAAGGTTTCTAATCGCAAAATGTATTTTTTCGTCTGCTGGAACAGATTTGAACTATAAAGTCCACATTAAATAACAATCTAGTCAAAACCTAAATTTATTAATAAGTGATATTCTTTTGGATGTAATTCCTTCGATTATCCACCATTCGGATGAAGAAATTATCGTAACTGACACGTTGCCGTGCACGCTAATATAGACGTTATCATCACGAAGTTACGTTCGATAGTCGTACCCGCGTACCGACCCGCATCGAGCTGTTTGTTTTATAGATTCGCAGTGTTGGCAGCCCGCCAGTGTCCTTCTAAGGTGGCTTAACGATTGCTATCGATCGATAACAACCGACACCGACGGCTTAACACGCCCTCTCAAGGAGCGATGGAAATCAGCACATGACTTACGGAAGTCAATGGTGCGGGGCCGAGGATCGAACTCCGTATAGTTTAATGCTAAAGCGCACAAGTTACCACACGCGAACTGTCTCTACGATGCGATAAAAACGCTGTGCGGTTATTGAGCCTTAACGAAAGAGGCGATATTATCGCCGCGTTTTATTTCCTAGCTCAGAACGGGTTTTATTCGCGCACAAACTAATATCAAAATATATAATTTTGATATAACTACCTCGAGGCTTCGCATATTTATCGACCGATAATAAACGCCAGGGGTCTTACCATAAAACATTTAAACAAGAGTTAAACAGATGTGTCTAAAAAATATCGTTCCACAAATCGAAATCTAACACGGTTGTCAAACTCAATAACAAATTCACATGTAAAATGATCAGAAACGACAACAACGCGAGTGATAGACGTGGATTTGTGGAATGAGACATTTGTTCAACACTTTTTAAACTTTTGTGGTTATAGGGCAGAAGTTTATCTCAAAAAAAGTCATAAATGCAAAGTTAAATAATTTGTTTGCACAAATCCGGTTAGGTATATATTAATATGTCAATTTTAGAGATTTTATAAGTATTTTATTCGTATAGAGATAAGATACAGATGTTCTGTTTCACGAATGCTGCAAGGCTGTAGTAGAGCCGTTTGCGAATAGAGGCGTCTGCGTGCGTACATAAATACGTAATTATCACTCGCCTTTCGGTGAAGGAAAACATCGTGAGGAAACCAACTTGCCCGAGAATTTCGGAGGCATGTTATCCACCAATCCGGACTAGGCCCCCGTGGTGGATTAAGGCCTAATCCTCCTCACGAAAGCGAGGGGAGGCCTTTGCCCAGCAGTGGGACAGTTACAGGCTGAATTATTATTATGCCTTTCATCTACTACATTATTGATCGAAGTCGTATATTAAACGTCATCGCATCTTTAGCCGAGCGGTCTTATTGAAATAGATTAGGTTATAAATTTTTACCTTTATAGACTAGTCAAGCTTCAACTTAAAAACACAGTGTATGTTTATCGGTAGTCCTATATTTAGTTTCGCTGGCTTTTTGAAATTTTCATACAAATGTCTCTTTGAAATTGTAATAAAACTGAAATTTGCATAAAAGGGAGAAATTCACATAAAATAGAGTCTTGAAATTTGTATAAAAAGGACTCTTTTTTTTTAAATTCACATAATAAGGAGGGCTTGTTTTGAAATTCGCTTGAAAATGATAATCGTATTGGGAGATTGTTGTAATAACATTTCTGAGATTATAAGTCTTGTCGTTCTCTCATATAACGAAAGAGACAACATTTTAGTAAATCATAAGTCGATCAAACCGAGGACGTCTCAGCCGAAATTAATAATCAATCTAATACAAATTTTGCTATCTGGGATTGATATCACAATCCTTTCTCAGGGTCAAACGTGCCAATAACCGATCCGTGGGGTTATAATGGCACGCAGATTGGAGATCGATCGAACGATAGGCAGCAATCCAAGATCGATTTCAATCTTGGATAGGAGATACAATAGTAATTTCGGCTGTTAAAGATAGGCCAAGTCAAGAGTAGCCATAACTGGAGAGCATATGAAGCAAGTCATGAAAGTGGAAGAAGCGAGAGGTGTCAGGATCGTAAGTAGCATGTGGAAAGATGTATTCTTCGTCTACCCCGACGGGGAAAGGCGTGTCTATATGTATGTATGTATGTATGTATGTATGTATGTTTGTAATTTATATAGGTAATATTATTGTAATTTTAATGTATAAAAACGCCTAAGATATTTTTCAGGAGAATCCTTCCGTATTAGAATACAGCAGTGTGGTAATAACTGAAACCTTTATTTTATCAATAATTAATATGAACATGCTCAAATCTGAAAACTGTATAATAATGAAATAAGTAAGTACGATTTGCGAACATAATATTTTATGAAAAATTACTTATGAACAATAATAAAAAGTAATTTTAATGTTAAAAATGTAAGATGTTATAATGAAATTGTAATGTTAACTTAATATTTATAATAATTAGAGTGTAATTCTTTTTAAGAGATAAAAAAAATTTAAAACCTTTTCTAGAGGATTCCCGAGCCGAATTATTGTTATGAAATGTGACTAAAAATAGTCGTAAATAACTATTTAAACCTTAGTCTACTACTAATTTTGTGGCAAAATTTCGAAGTTTTTTTTTAACTCAGGAAACCAATTAAAATAGAAATTTATGAGTAATAACAATTATTATTGTTAAAATTGATCATACAATTAAGACGATTGATAAAACAGAAACACGATTACGAATAATAACATCAAATTTCATCTTAACTTGTCACCTACTAAGAGATTAAAATTCAAAGAGATTGAAATCACGTGAACGTTATACCAATAAATAGGGCTTTTTATATAGGAAGCAATTGGGAACTTGCATTTCGTTATCATTTTTTATCTAATTTCGTTATCACTCTTTTCCAATAAATAAAAACATACAATAACTATCAGTTCAAGGCGCTCGCGGCCATCTGCCAGTATAACCCTCCTTAGTACAACCTGGCCTAGTCTAACGCGGATAAAACCACGAGGCACAGCTAGTTATAGCCAATATACAAACACATATTTTGTATCTTTCATTATTATGTACAGTTTTAATAACTTTTTTTTACATTAAAATACGTGTTTTTTATATTTTTTTAACTTTTAAAACAGTGCTTCATACGATGACGATTATTATCATATATGTGCAATATTTTTTTGATATTTCATTAGTTATTTTCTAAGCTTAACTTGTCCATCAACTTCGACCACATCATCACCTTGGTCATGTGTCCGTACTGGGGTTCGAATACGCACCCTTCCGCTTGTAAGGCGGACGATCTCTTACAAGGCTATGACCACTTTTGGGTATCAACAATTAAAGTCTTGCTTTTAATATTTTCATTATTATTATAATGTAATATTTTTCCCTGCAATTTATTGCATTTTCGCTGAGCATTAAAATATGAATTACTAATTAATTTTAGTATTTAGGAGTACTAAACGTAATTGTCTACTAAAAATGCTCGATTTTAATCGATCGACATACGAGTACGTGATTTCTTTAGTTTGTTAAGTATTATTTAGTTTTCATAGAGTTGTACAAAAGATTTCGCATTCATCGTTAAGTTAACCCTGCGATTATGCCCTGCATTCTTTTACAACAATTTAATTTGATTTTGAAACCGAAGTTTATCGAAGTTGATTTTGACGTAATAACAATCGACAATAATATCAATCGACAAATTGGAAACGCGTCAACTAAGAATTATTTATAATCGTTTGTTTTGTTAATAAAATCGATTAACTTCGAAGGTAACTTTTTTATTATAATGATTGTTAATTGTGTAAGTTTGTAAGCAATGCTGCAATGCAATTTATGTAAATAATATTATGTGTATAGTCTGTTACGTAATTTTAATGTATATTGTTAGAAAATATAATAGTTTTTGTGAAACAACAATTTATTTTGTGTTTTTCTACTGCCTCTAATAAAATGTGTAAACCTGTGTGGTGTGGGACTAACTGTGCCCAGAGTGTGAGTTTTTGCGGCAAGTTAACGCGCTCGACATAGTACGCATCAACGCGCGCTTTGTATGAAGATCCTGCACAGCGCCCCTACCGGCGCGATTGTGAACGAAAGACCTTCATACAAAGCGCTAGTTGTCGCGTACTATGTCGAGCTAGTAAAAACTCATACTAGGAGTACTGGTCGCATTTCTTCTCGATTTTTACGACTTCGGTATACAGATTCTTTGATTTTTATGGCTTTTTATCGAGTGCAATTTTCGATAGGGGGGAAAAAGGGGAGAAGTATGCTGTAGCGTCATTTATTGGCCTAGACTTATCAAATCTGGTGGAAACCTTAAGCGCACGCTAACGCGTACTATGTCGACCGCGTTATCTTGCCGCAAAAACGAATACCTACTCCGGGCACTGTTCAGAGTGTTCACAGAATCACTAGTAGGTAATTAATTAATAAATTAAAATAGGATGCTATGCTACGGACGGCTAAGGGGAGGCGTTAGGTAGTTAGGTACTTATATTTAGGTCATGGAATAACACAATGATGATACTTTACATCCCATAAAACGTAACACGGGTCACACCGGGAGGCGTAGCTAGTAATCAACAAAATTTTTGCTTTGTATTAATTGCCTTTTTTTAATAGAAACATTGATAAAAATAACGAGCGACAAATCAAATTGAACTCCCAATTTGTGTTTGAACAGTCGCAAGGCTCGCGTCGTAGGATTTTATTAAATGGATTTTAGAAAAGCTTACTCGAAACTATGCCTGGTATGTAAGATGGAAGTTTAGTTCGTATACTATGCTAGAAGCGCCTCACGGTTTCACCCGCGTTTACTACTATCCCGCGGGAACCGTTAATTTTTACGGGATAATAAGTAGCCTATGTCTCCCGGGGATGATGTAGCTTCTCAACAGTGAAATAATTTTTCAAATCGGTTCTGTAGTTTCGGAGCCTATTCAATGCAAACAAACAATCGAATCTTTCCTTTTTATACGAGGGTGAATCAAAAAGTTCTTAGAAGTGCATATATATGAAACCTTTTTGGATCAAGTTCGATATTCAAATTAAAGAGTGTCTATCACACTATATTTATGCAGACTGTCACTTGTTTTTGTCAGTTCGTTCGCATGTAATAAATTTTTTTGTGCAACGAGTTGCTAAAAAGTCAAAATTATGGATAAAAGTGAGTTACGTGCGGTGATAAAATATCTCAGTTTGAAAAAAATGTCTACGAAGGAAATTTTTTTGGACATTCAGCAGACATTAGGGGGTGATGCTGTACCCTATTCTACGGTTGCGTACTGGGTGGCTGAATTTAAAAGAGGTAGATCAAGCTGTAAAGATGACCCGCGTTCTGGGCGGCCTTCAACCTCCGTTACAGAAGAAAATGTCAAAAAGGTTGAGAATCTGGTTTTGGAAGACAGAAGAATGACTATAAAACATATAGCTGAGATCCTAAAGATATCTTTTGGTAGCGTTCAATCCATTTTAATTGATTCACTGGGGTTCAAAAAAGTGTCTGCAAGATGGGTGCCACGAATGTTAACCGACGAAAACAAAAAGCGACGTTTGGAAATTTCCAAGCGTAATCTCGAAATGTTCCAGCGTGATTCGGATAATTTTTGCCGTCGTCTTGTCACCATGGATGAAACGTGGGTCCACCATTTTGATCCTGAAACTAAAAGACAAAGCATGTCTTGGAAACGACCATCCTCTCCATCCATTAAGAAATTTCGAGTTGCTCCTACCGCTGGCAAAGTTATGGCCTCTGTGTTCTGGGATAGTGAAGGAATCCTTTTTATTGATTACATGCCAAAAGGCCAGACGATTACTGGACCCTATTATGCAAATTTAATCCCGAAAGTGCGTGAAGCGATTAAAGAAAAACGTCGTGGAAAACTGTCGTTGGGCGTGTTGTTCCTTCAAGATAACGCTCCTGCTCATCGATCGGAAGTTGCGCTCAACGCAATCCGCTGTGCTGGCTTCAATCTCCTTGACCACCCACCATATTCTCCGGACTTAGCCCCAAGTGATTTTCACTTATTTCCAAAATTAAAAGAGGAAATTCGTGGAACAGAATTTCACGATAATGACGCGGTTATAGCTGCCGTAGAGGACTTTTTCGAGAGTCAAGAAAATAATTTTTTTTCACAAGGAATAAGGAAGTTAGAAACGCGTTATTCTAAATGCATTGCATTGGAGGGAGATTATGTAGAAAAATAAAATATTATTATTTAAATCTTTGCATTTTTTAATATTGATTCCAAGAATTTTTTGATTCACCCTCGTAATATTAGTACAGACTAGCAGACCCAACAGGCGGCCGGCTGTCTATCGTATGAGGTTGTGCTAGCCTTTAGTGTCGGAGTGTAGTGAATCAGTGAAAAAAAAAAATTTAAAAAAAAACAGGCCGTCTAACGACCTCTGAAGTGGCTTAACGATTGCTATTAGTCGATAACAACCGGGACCGAGGATATAACTGTGAACTTTACTAACTTGGAGGCCTAAAGGCAGCTAGCTGTTTTTTCATTCTGAATACGGATCAACAATAACTTCTGAATGTTGTAAATAAACAATTAATTTAAGATGTTTTCATTTTAATTTCTTATTTTATTAGCGGTTTCAAGCGGTGGTAGCCTAGTGAGCGAATGTCCGCCTGCCAAAGCGGAGGTGGCGAGTTCAAATCCCAGTGCGGGCACGTACCAATATGTTTCTTGTTAAACATTTATGTACCTACGTAATTATCACTCGCTTTTCGGTGAAGGAAAACATCGTGAGGAAACCAACATGCCCGAAAATTATTTAGGAGGCTTGTTATCCACCAATCCGGCCCGGCCCCCGTGGTGGATTACGGCCTAATCCTTCTCACGAAAGTTAGGGAGGCCTTTGCCCAGCTGTGGGACAGTTACGGGCTTCATTATTATTATTATGTTTTTAGATACTCTGCTATATCCAAGTGACGATTGTAAGCAGCGGCGATCCCGCTTTCCAATTGGCAAGTGGTTTTCTATGTTTTAAAAAGTTTGATATACCTACTTACATATTATTATAGTTAGTACTAGTTGGTGCCCGCGACTTCGTCTGCGCAGGATTAGTATTTCGAGTAGCTGTGTTGGCTTTAATGGCTTACACATAAAATATAGACACATTACTGTGGCGGGCTTTTTTGTAGGACTATTTAAGATAAACATTTCCATCATACATTACATAATGTGTAACTCTAACGGTTTTGGCAGCGCACGCCTAAATAGCTCGCAGATGGTAGATTTTTCCTTCTTAGTTGACACAAGTATCGTCATATTTTGGACAATACACACAATATCTTTATAAATTGTAGCCTATGTGTTATTCTGATATATAAGCTACATTATTGTTAAGTTTCATTAAAATCCATTCAGTAGTTTTTACGTGAAAGAGTAACAAACATCCATCCATCCATCCATCCATACTTACAAACTTTCGCGTTTATAATATTAAGTAGGATTATATTATGGCAAATGGTTTTCTATGCTTTAAAAAGTTTGATATACCTATAGTATAATATTATATAGATCTATTTGGTTTGAGTTTTAATATTCAATGTATTTTCCTTATTTTTTCAGCTTGCCCGCCTCTCGTTTCCTACAGTTGAAACGGTAAAATGTTTTCACTTACACTAACTAGACAAGAGTTTTCTTTTTCAGTTTCTTCAGTGTGTCAGTATAAGGATGTTTAATGTTTATCAGCGTTATTATCACAGTGTCATTCAATTCTCGCGTCTTTTCCACACAGCTGCGTTGTTATTTTCCGATATTTCTAGCCTTCTACTAAGTACCTAGGTAGAAATGTTAAATAATCACATAAGATCGATCGCGCGTAAAAAAGACGCAGGCACGTAGGAACACAGTGTCCGATTTCTATCTTCTTCTAGCTAGATATTATTAACTATCGCAGTGATATTGTATAAGAGCAAAAGATCACCAAATGTAGTCCCTTTAACAGATATCGCAGTAGGTATATAAATATTAATGACAAGCAGCTATAAAGACGTCAAATTGAAAATAATGAAAACGCTCACAATAAGATCGTGCGAAAAAAACAGGAACATAGAACGCAACGTCTGACTTCTATATTCTGTTTCTAGATATTATTAACTATCGCAGTTATGTATAAGAGGAAAAATTCACCAAATATAATAATAGATAAGCATATAATAATAGACAAGTTACGGTCTCACCACAAAAGTTTAAACCAGAGTTGAACAGATGTCTAAATATTTTCTCCACATAACGACGTTTAACCCTCGCTTTTTGTAACTCAATAACAAATTCACTAGTGAAATATAGGGTAAGACAACGCGAGTGATAGACGTCGATTTTGTCGAACGAAATGTCTTCTAATCTTTCGTAGTAGGTAAGTAAGACCTCTAAAAACCTGCTCTGACACAAGCTTACTTCTAGAAACCGTACAACATGCCGAGTGCTAAAGAAATAGATCCGAAACACAGCTACGCCAATGAGAAGTTCGAACAACTGCAGGAGTATTTTAGCTATATGAATGTACGGATGAAGGAGCCACACAACCCGGTAAGCTGTGTGCCTAGTGTGAGTTTTGCCAATTTCTTTACGTGCTCGGTCCGGTTAGCGTAAACTTGTAATTGTATGGAATAAGAGCAGCGCCATCTAGTGACTGACTGACTGACACTAGATGGCGCTGCTCTTATTCCAAACAATGTCAAGTTTACGCTAACCGGACCGAGCACGTAAAGAAATTGGCAAAACTCACGCTAGGCACACTGATGTTTATTGAATAATAATATGGTTCATATGGTTGTGCTGCCCTCTTGTGGCATAGTTCGTTAGGTCGCCCAAGGATTTCTTTCATCTGTCCCGCCCGGTGTCTGTGATATTTTTTAATTCACTTCCCGGTTCCCGATTGAGCTGAAATGCATGTAGCCGTATCTATGCTATATTAATATAAAATGTAAATCAGATGCAAATGCCATAAAAGTTGGTACTTGAAAATAAATCAAATATTTAATTAAAGCTAGAGATAGATAGATAAACTCTTTATTGAATACCACAGATAAAAAAGACTTAAAACTAGAACAAAAACAAACTATTAGTGCTGCAATGAGCGGTCTTGTCGCTCAGCGACCTCTTCCTGACAACCATACATCAAGAGGAAAAGGATGAAATGGTCTGGGGTTTTTAGACAATAAAAATATACATACTTACTCATAAATTATTAATATGACGGCACGTTTGGCGTAGTGGCTGAGCAATCGGACTGCTGCGCTTAGTGTCGCGGGTTCGATTACCGTCCGTAACAAATATTTGTGCGATCCACAAACATTTGCTTCTGGTCTGAGTGTGATGTGTACGTTAAATTATATGTCTGTAATGTAACCTACCCACGATACAGGAGCAATGCTAGAGTGGGGCTAAGTTTAAAAAAAAACCTAGTTATCGTTTAGAACGTCGACTACATTAAAAAAAACCTAATTCTCGTGTGAATTTATGTAATTTAACTGACAGACAGAACGTCGCGAGATCCTCGAGAATGGGGAGAAGAAGCTGACCGCGTTCATCGACACCCACATCAAGGACCTGAAGAGACTCCTGTTCCAGACGGACATGGCGCTCATGTCCATGGTGCTGCTCAAGCTGAACAAGAAGATGGACACGTCCGAGGCCAAGATCAGATCCACTCAGGCCAAGATACCTTTCGGCTTATACGTCAGCCCGGGTAAGAAAGGGGTATGGCTCGTTTAGGAACAAATCGAGGGTTAAAATGTTGTATTTTTACTTTAATATACTTATCGGGTTTGAACACTCAACCCTCGAAGTAACACTAGAAAACCCCCCAAAGAAACAGCCGAATAATAAAAAAAAAACTTAAATTGTGTTATTTTGGCAGTCTGCCTGTCTGACCAGTTAGTTTTAAGCCAGCTTGGTCATTGGCTTATGAAAATGGATTCCTGCAAAGTAGTTCTCCTGTAAATTTGTTTTTCATGAGGTTTGTCGTTGAATTTCAGAGTTCAAATGCCTGGACACCTCGTATTTCATCGCGTCAGCTTATAACCAAGAAGACGCTCAAATGATTCTCTCCAGCGAGAGGAAACCTCACTGTTACACCTTCAGAGGTACGTAGCACCCTCCGTGAAGCAGCACGCAGGGTGGGTAGGTCACCAAGACTCCAAACACTGCAGCTGCCAAAAATGCTTATGCAACTTGACTCCGTCTCCTTCCTCAGGTGCCTTTGCCTTCTCCGGGTTCTACCACCGGCACTCGGAGACCACGTACGTGGGGCCTCATGCAGAGCAGTTCCAGGCTAAGGATCCCAGCCAGGGGCTGTACTGCCACTCGGACGACAGCTGGAGCGACGCGCAATGCATTTACAAGTAGTCGATATTCTTTGTCGAACGAGAAAGTGTCAGCTTTGACCAGTTTATTAGACCATCCGATGGCCGGTTTGAAACCCTATTTATCGTTGTCTATAAGTATATCCTTATCTCTATCTAGCACTAAACAAATGACAAGGACAGTAACACGCTTATCAGCCGGTCAAAGTTAACTTAAGACTCAGAAACCGGTCATACGGTCTCAGACATAGCTTCCATTGGAATTGTAATTTTTGGCATCTGTTCTTAGGCAAATAGTCCTTTGTTAATGAGAATTATTTTTCAGAATCAACCCTCGCGAAGAGTTCCCTGAATCCGTAGAATACGAACCCAAAGTGTCATACTATTGTGGTCCGTATCGCTACTTCATCCCGGCGACGACTGACGTGCGATGTATCTTCTCCATCTTCTCCATGAACTTTATTCTTCGTTTCGGATACGATGGCGTGACTTACAAGAGCTCAGACTTATCTTTTGTAAGTATGACTCGTCTGTATACTACCTATACTTTTCTCACTAAGAGACTATTAGAAAGAGAATCGGCTCACAGACGCTCCCTTGGGGAACACCAGGATTTATAGTCATATTCTTTACTAGGCATTGTTGGTTTACATTCGAGTTGTAGTAAATTTGAGATTACAAAATCGTAGGTTTTATAGCTCTACTGCCAATACTTTTCATATTCCAATTAGTAAGGATGAAGACAGTGTCGAAAGCTTTTGCTAAGTCAAAAAAAAATCCGGTACATGGTTTTCACAATTACGTTTGAGCTCAAGGCTTCTGCAGAAGATTTCTATAGCCATCTGTCACACTTTTAGGTAGGTACGTGAAATTGAATATGTTTGTATAAATTCTATGTAAGAATCTAAAGTTACTCTTCGTTGCAGATGTACCAGAATGGTCAGGTCTTCTACACTGACGAGCCCTGGGCCGGCATGTCATGCTGGAGCTGGGCTTGCAAGTGGCGCCACAACCAGAACATGCGCTCCAATGAGTTCTTCGTCAACTGATGCATTAAACTATTCTTCCTTTAGCATATTATCTGTTTATTGTTCCTCAACTAGAACATGTCTTCTTATAGGTTCTTCACCTACAACATGCTCTGGTATAAGTTCTTCACCAACATTACCATTAAGTATTAGTAACGTCTCATTCTTATCCACGTTTTACGGGATAAAAAGTATCCTATTCTCTATTCAAGGAACTATACGGCCTTACCACAAAAAATTAGACCAGAGTTAAACAGAGGTTTCTAACAGCTAAATCAGTTTTAAAGTGGTCTGGGAGGCTCTTGACTGTTAACTATTATACTGAACCGATTCCAATTCGCTTTTCACTTTGCTTTCAAACTGACTCAAAAATGATTTACTTATGTTATTTACATTACGTTACATAGAAATCCAAAGAATACAACTGAAACATTGCGATGAAACTGTAAGCGACACTTTCGTAGTAGGCGACCCGATTTGGACGGAAACTCTTCTAAAAAATATAATTGCTTCCATTGCTATTCCATTGTTTTCTTTGTTCTGTGGTGTTTCAATAAAGAGTTTAGGTATCTATTTTTGTCATTGCGAAATAAATCGCGGGCATAAGACAATCTTATTCAAAATGTTATAAAGCGAGGTATCCATTGTAATCCTGTCCAAATTAAAGGTCTCAATCAAGATAGACTTCAGAGAATGATTTTGAAAATCATCAATTGACGTCAAACGGGCAAAAAGTCGATTCCGATAAGTCCCACTTTTTACACGCCCGTGACGATACAACTGCAGCTAACCACAAATAACTAGAAAAAACCGGTTACACCGACAAAACATAATTCGAAAATGGAATAAGAAGTATGTTCACGCTTCACTGGACAGCGGTTACAAATGCTTCATTAATAAGCCGAGCTAAAAATAGCTTCAAAAATTTACTTCCTTTCTATATTTGGCTCGCTTACGTCAGCCAACGGTAATAACTAAAAACATGTTATAAAAAAAGTTATTGAGGACCGGTCGGTGGGTTTGGGCGCTCAGCCTCTTTTTTAATATACTTATTTTGATTTTCAACCCTACTGCGATAGACATTAGGTCCAATGTGGCTTTGAAACGGCGACCATTGAAAGGAGGTCGTGTAATGAAATCTTTTTGAGTACTGATAGGTATTTTTTTAACTACTCTAGCATGGCCCGCGTCGTAACTCAGGTGGCAATGGTTTTTTTTATGTTTCCATTTTGTAGGCTAGCTTTTTAATCACTATCTCACGTAATACGTGCTAATGAAGTGGTCAAAGGCGGTAAATATGCTAAGCCTAGAATATCAAATAGTGATGTAACGATGTTATGTCGGAGGGACATGGCATAGAACGTAGAGGTAGGTTATATAGGTATGTTTGCGTAAAAATCCATAACCAGGATTATACTAAACATGGTGTACCGACTTACTTACTTATATAAAATAAAATTTGTACTTTGAAAAGGAATGACCCTAGGAATTACGTTTTTGGGTTTGTCTGTATTTTATTTTCATCATAGTTACCTATATAATAGGTATTATGATTTTCCTACACTCTTGCGCTTAACACCCGAAGAAACGCAAGTTCAAAGATTATACAAAATCAATAATAGGTCAGTAAGTATATTATTCACAGTTTACCCCGAAAATTACATTTTGAATTTCTATCTGCAATGTAAGTACTTATTTATCTAATAATTCGTTTCGGATATCCCACCCCTCCTCTCTCTAGTTTGAAATTTTGCCAAACATTCTGCCTCGAAATATTGACCAATCGTTTTTGACCAACGTAATAAATAAGTAACTGAACAAACAAAAAAGCCATGGCCCTGAATCTGTACAACGAAAAAATAACATAATAACAAACTTTCAAATCGAAACCGTGCACTTGCGTCATTGAGTAGATTTTTTTGTGCGTCGACCTTTTGAGATAGTGAATAGTGATGTAGACTTGGATATGTAATGGTACAATTGAGAGATAATCGATTACGGAAGAATCGAATGATATAAAATATGTTTTCCAGCCGGTGCGATTGTACTTTGAAATAAAGTGGTTTTTTTTGTTTGTCTGGTCGTTTAAATAGTTATGCAGTACTCGTAAAAACTTAGTGGAATATATATATATTAGATATGTATACTTATACATAGATATAGAATATAGATACATATACCTAGTAAGATGGAAATGGCTGTCATTAATAATTCTTAGACAAGTAATGAAATGAATGTAAACTAAGTTACACACTTTGCGTGTTATTCGTTTTTATGTGTCACAACACTTATTAGTAATCGTTCGAGGAGGTTCTTTTATTTGCATTGTTGGCAAAATAATATCGATATTAGGTACTCAATTGTCCATTCCACTGGATTGTCTTGCTCGTTTGCTTCAACGCCTACATTATGTATTTTGAAACTATTCGAGTACTAAGTTCAAATAAACATAACATAATCGTTATTCGACACGATTTCTACTCGCATTGCCCATTTCTATTTGGAGTTATTTTCTGTTCCCCATTATCGGGCCTCCAGCTCCGCGGCGGAAATTTTTTGACTATTCATCGTAAGTTCGTGGTTATTTGAATAGATTAGTAGGTACTAGGATTGTAGATGTAGGAACATAATCATATCTTTATTATTTAGTTTAATTTTGAATCTTTGATTCTGCTACATTTTACCATTACTTTTTGTACCTACTATCTATATTAGGGGTACAGCTATGTATTTAATTGATCTACCTAGTTAGGTACTTAAATATTTTGTCATGTCATGAAAGTACAAAATGTGTAAAATGTATTTATATTAAGTACTTACTTATATTAGGTATGTAGATCCTACCTGTATTTTGTTCTGTAGGTACTTATGTAAGTACTTTTTGAAATCGACAGTATAACCTACCTTAAAAATAATCGGGGAAAAGGCGAAATGACGATCGATATTTTGTCGTTAGGTAATTTGCCGCGATTGGGGGAAATTGCTACTAACCCGATAATTTCGCTTCAATTTTGGCGGGTAACCATGAAACCTTGTTTTATTATGGTCACCCTGAGCAAATGAATTGCTTTATTATATACTTAATGGTATATGCCTCATATTTTCATTCTAGTCTCTGATCTGGCGGGCTTATCGCTAAGAGAGATCTTATCCAGTCAACCTAGAAAGTTCTACTTAGGTACCTACCTACACACTATAATAAAATTATAGGCCTATTATAATAGGTAGGTAGGTACCTAGGTAGATATCTGCCTACCATGCAGTACCCAGGTACTTATGTAACATACTATACATAATAACTACTATACCTTTTTTTTGTGGGGGGAAAAGCCTTCGCACTATCCCTTCTGCCACCGGGGTGGCGGCGGAAGGAGGGCGTGTGGGACTTGATCCCACTAAAACCCCCCTGTGAGCCGTCGCTCCGCCTGGAGTGGGGCGAGATGGGGTCGTGTTGGCATTCACCATCTACCTATATTTACCTACGTCAGTGTGTGACGTATTTTGACCACGTCTCGTAAATTCATCGACTTCTTTACGATGGTAAATGTTTTTCAAGAAAATTATCACTTTTTGCGAATCAATTAATTGTTTTACCGACCTTTATTATGACGCATTTACGCAATTGACGATTAGTTCCTACATTTTAATCGTTTTAAACACGACTACCTACGTAAAAGAATGAACTTAAAAAAAACAGTCTAATTGAAAACCTAATTTTTTTACGTCGGCTAAAAAGACGTAAGCATGATGGCCTAGTTTTGTCTAAAACCGTTGTCTTGTCAAAAACGTATGAGAAACGTATCAAATTTTCTCTCTTTCGTGATTTGTTCATGAAAATCGGTCCAGCCGTTCTTAGGCTACAATACAAACGGTGTAACTAAGTAACATTACTTGTTTTTAAGAGAGCTGCAACGACTTTTCCCAAGCGAACTAGGTAGGTACTGCTTTCCAGATTCTAAATTAGGATATCCGCATTACGCAAAAAAAGCCCAAAAACCCTGATGGCCAGACGGAGTAGAGTATCGATTCATTTTTTCTACTTACACGCAGACGCGAGAGTATAAAAATTTTATTTGCCACCCCCGCTCCCTTCGTCTCAAAAATAGATTCTTTCGAGGCGCTGGGTGCCGTAAAATATTATGTCCCAAATAACCACATAAAATTGACGTGCTGGATAAAAAGATTTGGGCGAACATTTTTATTTTGTGCTTTTTTTTTTAGTGTAGATTCTTAAAAGTACACACTTAAAAAAATGATATTATAATACAAGAAACAAAATGAATATTTTTTGTTGTTTTTTTTTAAGTTTCATGTCGTTTTGGCGTTGAGCCGACTACGGAGCGTGCATAAGGTTGCCGGTTTGATCCTGCACATGGCAAAGATATCCTATGTTTGTGAGACCCTAGTAAGTAAGTAGCTATAGATAGTACAGCGTAAGTAGAATTATTTATTTGGTGACCTATACTTATAATAAATTCTACAATTATTTATAGTGTAATCGTAGGTAAGCTACTGAAGTAAAAAAACACGGCATAATATTATCAGATTTATCGGCAGAGTAAGTTGAAGCGTAAACCTTGCTAGCCCCACAGCCGTACCGTACCTACTACTAAAATAAAAAATAAAAAAAAAGCAACGTCTGGCTGTAAAACGAAGGAGCCTGCCCGAGATTCAAGGAATAAAAAGAAAATATAAAAATGCCGTAAAAAGGCATTGGCGCGGTAATAGAAGCGGGAGGCGGAGAGGCGGCCGTTTCGAAAATCGATCACTTGGCGCGTGTGTGGACGGTTTTGAATTTCGGATAGTGGTGGGAAGAATTTAGTCATAGTTTGAGAATAGAACGAAAAAAAACCATAAATCTTCTGGCATCGATTTTTGCATCCTGCCAGCGTGTCATTTACATAACATTTACATTAAACTGTATTTAGTAATTGTCTGTGGGATATTTAAAAAAATAAAAGACCTATGTAAGTAGGTAGGTAGATATCGGTACCTACTTATTTCATGTAGGTACTTTAAGTAAATCATGTGATGGTTTTAGCCTACTACAATTAGACTGGTTCTAAAGGATCGCTGCCAAATTGTTACTTGAAAACTTTTTAAAGTTATCCACTCTCGACTTGAATACTTTCAGGTTTACTTTTCAGGAAACTAAAAGACACTTGTGTTAAGTTAATTCTTCTATCTACCATAGGTATTTATTCATTGTACCTATGTTTGTATTCATATGTTATTTGTTACTTAGTTAAAACCTCTCCACTGAACTGTATCAGATTTTGAACGCTCTATTTGCTAAACCCCATTTCCAATTTCAAAAATTACCAGAACTAAAATTTCAAGGCAAATTACACCTTAAATATAAGCAATTAGGTTTTGAAAGGCTTGTGTAGGTCCATTACAGAGGTGTGCGTGTCGGGCACTCACACATTGAAGTTACCAAAATATTAATGGCGGCCGTTGTCACAGAATAGAAAATAGTAGATGCCATTGCGGCAGAATCTCACTAAAATAGATTTGATTTCAGATACCTACCTATCTTTTTTTTTTTTTAATGCCTAGTATGTACTGAGACTTGCTATTCTGACCCAGGAGGCCAGGGTAAGCCATGCAAGTACCTACTGAAGAAAGGACCATGCATGGCCCCATAGCTAAGTAGATGCCTAAGTAGGTAGGTAGGGCCTACCATGCTACCTAGATGCAAAATTAAATTAAGTAAATGTCTAACTGTAGTAGGTGGATTGATACCTAGGTAACCTATGTAACTTCTACATACTACTTACCTACACCATTATGTTAAGTAAGATGTACCTAAATTATTTTATGGTTAAGTATATTTATTGCAAAACATAATCGGTGAAAGAAAACATCGTGGAATAACCAATATGCTCGCGAATTATTTCGGAGGGAACTATGTGATCCACCAATCCGGACCGGACCCCGTGGTGGAATACGGCCTAATCCTCCTCACCAAAGTAAGGCGAGACCCGTGCAAAGCAGATGATGAAGCATTTCAGGAACTTTCAGCCATGTCTTGCAGTCTTGCTATATCCAAGGTGTGAGTGATGCGATTTTGGCTGTACCTAATTGTCCCTACCTAAATTAGTTTCCGTATTTCCCGAGCTGCCTACTCAACCACTACGCCATGGGCGGCGGCCGGTACGCTACGTTTGCATAATATGAATGAAAATTCACGAGGTAGGTATTTTATACTTACCTACATTAATTGCATGTCATTACGAAATATCATTGCTTAGAATGGTTCAGCAAATATTATAATAGAAGTAAAACTATAGGTATAACGTATCTACCTATATAACAACGTGTTGGTCTGTACGCTCTATCAAGGCCAATTCTATTCTATGCAAAGGGCGTACAAAATTATCTAGGTAGGTATACCTAGCTATGTAATGTACTAGGCATGTTTAGTGCACCAAGCTACCTACCTAGGTTGGTAGGAACCTAGGTTGACCTAGATGTCTAGATACAACTTTCTCAGTAAAGATACTTATTAGGAAATTTTTATATTATTGATTTTGTAGCAAGACTGTGCCTCTATAACAATTTTATGTGTTACAAAATCGCACACAGGCGCAATTTTCATCCATACGATACGAACTACACATACGGGAAGTTACGCACACAAGCGCAGTTTTACATAGAAAAACAGCCGTTCTGTTACTATACGTATTATAGAAAAAAAAACTTCAAAATAGTACGGTTTCGCTCACTTTTCATATTGTCGCACACGATTTTGACGTAATGAGATATGAATTATGAAATATCGTAAGGTCTATTATGGTTTGCGGAAAATAAACTACTATCCCGTTCTCGCAACCGAACGCTTTCGAGTTTTCCCGTTCTCGATCCAACTCAAAATACGCCAAAAATGACGTCGAGCCAACGTTGTTTCGAAAACAGTGTCTCGCGTTTCATTCCACGGTGATCGCGCGCCGTTCCATATTTTTTTTATTTGGAATTTTCCGGCCGACTGATTACTACCAGTCGTAAGTTTTACAAACAATTTGTGTCCGTTTCAAATTTTTCGCAATTAGCGCCAAATAGGAAAGTCGCAAGTGCTGGCAGTGCTGCTGTCAATACGGTCGACAATCGTTCGGCACGCCGCTGCGAACCGGTCGAATTAGGTTGCCCGCTCCCGATCCGAGAAGCGTACGAAACTCTACGTCAGTTGAAATCGGTCGGATTATATTCAGAAAATTCTGACAGATCGGGGACCGTCACAAGAAAATAATGTCGTTTTTATTACATTTTTTGATAAATTATTATTCTAGTTTCGTTTCAGCGGCGTTACGACGGCCTTATCGATTTTCCTATTTAGCGCGCTATCGCATTTTGAATTTGGAAAGGCTGAGTGCGCGTGTATGCGCTTTCGAAAAATATTTTTATATTTGGCTTGCGGGGTTCGGACGTCGCGCGGTGCCGTACCGTAGAACCTTGCAACATTGCCCGCTTTTTTACTATTTTTTAAGATAGCACAAAAAGGATTAGCTTCATTCAAAATGTAAATATGCAGTTATACAAAGCGCAATTAAAGGAATGTATATATCCAAGCAAATAGTCATTATGTTAAATATATACGGATAAAATTACGGTCAAAGAGGCGGGCAACTTTATCAGCCATTTCTTACAACATTGCTCACCTTGAATATTCGAGAAACCGTAAGCTCTATTGCTCTGATAATAAAATATATCTTGAGGAATGGTGTAAAGATGAAAACCCAGTTGACAACAAGCTAAAATACCTTATAGTTTTTTTTTAAATGAGGTGGGCAACTTTGTACTACCCTCCAGATCTACTTTCATACAAAGTGATGTGAGGTGCTAGGGCTGCTACAAAAGAAAAATCTTAATATTATATTTTTGTAGATTTATTTAAATTTATTATTACAAACAATGAAAAAAATATATTAAATAAGTAGGTAGGTAACTAGGTAGTACCTACCTATCAAGATATTACGTAGGTATCAATTTATACAATTATGAAAATAAAGAACAAAACTAAACTTGCACCTTGGTATGCCAAACTTATTATACCTAGTTATCTCTTTGTTCCTACTTAGTTAGGAATTGTAAATACAATTCAAAGCAATAGCTTAGGAAGTTATTGAGGTACCATAGGTACTTACCTACCTACTTAATATATTTTAGACTGCCACCATATTCTTCTCAAATTAAGTTAATACCTGGGTAGGTACCTATTATGTAATAATTACCTATTATTTATTATTATAATTAGTATGTACTTATGCAGAATTTTCAATTTCTAAAAGTGTCAACCCTAACACCATTTTTGCGGTGGGCAATGTTTCAAACTCTTTGCTGCGGAATGTCTCACTACTTTGCCCAGTTAAATTTCTTCGTAATAAAGCAACCTACAGCACAGAATAAGGAATTAAACTCATCGCCAATAAAGCGTTTTTAAGCACATGCAACTTGACTCATCTGAAACAAGTATTTTGGGAATAGCACGGTAAAATCTGCGACACGGAATTGACACCACCTTCGACTACCCCTACTTTGATGGCCGCTGTCAGGAAATTCAGCGAAGTTAGGAACAGAACTAATAGCTTGTATTGCCTTAAATATGTCTGAGATTTACCCAAACACTCAAAACTGTTGCTATCTTATAAACTAAATTTACCACGACAACTTTTGTTTATTTTTCGGGTTTTGGCAAAGTTGTACTGCAAAGGCAATGTTGTAAGGTTCTACGGTACATAAATTGGTAATAATTTTTGATTGCACAGTTTTAATAAAGTGTGAATATGGGTTAGTGACGAGGAATAGTGTACAGCGAGACTTGTGATGAATTTCTGACCGATTGTGTTGTGTTTTGTTTGTGTTTAGTGCATTCCTATCGTGAAAGTGTAATAAATTGTTGGTGTGTGTACATACACGGATACCAGCACTCCAGTAGTGCATGTATTTCTCATGCACTCCTACGATTCCTACGAATCTGTCAACTTGTAAGTAAATATCTGCTCCATTTTTATAAACCACTTCCTTCAGAGCATAAAATGTTAACTTTTAGAACCATATTTTTAGTGCAGTCTCTAGTTCATTTTTGTATTTATAAAACAAGTTTTGTTGTAAGTTATTATTCATAGGGTCACGGCATTTGATGCTCATTAGTGAGTTTAGTACCTATATAATAGCTTAGTAGAAAAACTTAGTAAATACTTAACCTACTTTTAATGATTTAGTAGGCAAGGAGTTGACCTTAGCACACACATAAAAACATATTAGACAGGTAAGTACTTATCTTCCTATATATTTCTTCAAGAAAATAAGGTAGGTAAATACATTCACATAATTTATGTAGGAGGTGGGTCTTAAAAATGTAGGGGGAGTGGTTCTACTTCCATTTTTTAAATTAGAATGTGTATTTTTATTTTGAAACATAATATCTGGCCAGCATCTAGGTATCTTATCTTTTCATCGTCTAACGACCAACCAGTTACCTATATCCTGTTCGAAATGTCATCTATTGACCCATTTGTTTTTTTAAATAAATTATACCATCACTCGATTGTTATCTCTAGCTTTTCCATTAGTTTAGAATACAATTAAAGTTTTAGGTATTATTTAGCTTCTGATTTTAATTAATTAAGCAGAAAATAGATGTTTAAAGAAAACGTTAGAGAATAAACATTTTTTTTAGAGTAGAATTTTATTTCTAGAAACTAAACAGTAGTTAAATCGCCTTTAAAAATGAGTAATATGGATGAAATCACAAGAAACCTTCCTTTTTCCTTTATCAGTAAGCAGGCTGGATAGAAACCTTCAATTTTGAAGCCATAATACATTTTTAAAAACACCTAGCTACTTATTTTACTAACAGCTCTACAGGAAAAAAACACAAAATACCTTACTATGGTATTAGGTACTAGCTCGAAATTCTCTGTACCTACTTTATTACCAATTTCATTATGGAAACTAAACTTTATGTAAAACTAGCTGATACCCGCAACTTCGTTCGCATTTTTATATCCATACTAATATTATAAATCTGAAAGTAACTCTGTTTATCTGTTTATCTGTTTATCTGTATATCTGTATATCTGTTTGTTTGTTTGTTACCTTTTCACGGCTAAACGGCTGAACCGATTTCGATGAAATTTGGTATAGGGGTAGATTGGACCTATGAGACGGACATAGGCTATCTTTTGTCTCAAAAAATAATCTTTAAGGGGATGAAATAGGGGTTGAAAGTTTGTATGGGGAATCCATAATTCCTCAAGTTAGGGATCTGAAAATTCTTATTTAGGCTTTTGGTAAGAAATAAATAAATACGGGTTTCAGCTTTTTTGCAAAATCATCCCTAAAGGGGGAAAAGCAAGGGGGTTGAAATTATGAGGTATTCTTTAGATGCACCCCCTACGGACCACAATAAACGGCTAAACGGATCGTAATTTAAATTGGAAAGTAATTAAGGGGGGAGAGTGCGATGGGAGGAGGGGGAGAAACGGGTAAAGTGGGGGAAAGGGGGAGTAGATGGTAGAGTGAGGGGAGAAGAGGGTAGAGTAGGGAGAAAGAGAGGGGAGAGCGGGAAGAAAGAGGGGAGAGTGGGGGGAGAAAACGGACAGAGTGGGGTGAAAAAGAGGGGAGAGTGGGGGGAGAAATAGGGGAGAGTGGAGTGAGAAAGAGGGGAGAGTGGGGTGAGAAAGAGAGTAGAGTGGGGAGAAAGAGAGGGGAGAGTGGGGGATAAAGAGGGGTGAGTGGGGTGAGAAAGAGGGGAGAGTGGGGGATAAAGAGGGGTGAGTGGGGTGAGAAAGAGGGGAGAGTGGGGATAAAGAGGGGTGAGTGGGGTGAGAAAGAGGGGAGAGTGGGGGATAAAGAGGGGTGAGTGAGGTGAGAAAGAGGGGAGAGTGGGGGGAGAAAGAGGGGAGAGTAGGGTGAGAAAAAGGGTAGAGTGGGGAGATAGAGAGGGGAGAGTAGGGTATGAGGGTAGAGGGGACAATGAGGATAGAACGGGGGAGAAATAGGGGAGAGTGGGGGGAGAAAGCGGGAAGAGTGGGGGGAAGAGGGGAGAGTGGGGGGAGAAAGAGGGGAGAGAGGGGGAGGAAGAGGGGAGAGTGGGGGGAGAAAAGAGGAGAGTGGGGGGAAAAAGAGGGGAGAGTGGGGGATAAAGAGGGGTGAGTGGGGTGAGAAAGAGGGGAGAGTGGGGGGAGAAAGAGGGGTGAGTGGGGTGAGAAAGAGGGGAGAGTGGGGGATAAAGTGGGGTGAGAAAGAGGGGAGAGTGGGGGGAGAGAGAGGGGAGAGTAGGGTGAGAAAAAGGGTAGAGTGGGGAGGTAGATAGGGGAGAGTGGGGTATGAGGGTAGAGGGGAGAATGAGGATAGAACGGGGGAGAAATAGGGGAGAGTGGGGAGATAGAGAAGGGAGAGTGGGGTATGAGGGTAGAGGGGAGAATGAGGATAGAACGGGGGAGAAAGAGGGAAGAGTGGGGGGGAGAAAAGGGGAGAGAGGGGGAGGAAGAGGGGATAGTGGGGGGAGAAAGAGGAAAGAGTGGGGGGGAGAAAAGGGGAGAGAGGGGGAGGAAGAGGGGATAGTGGGGGGAGAAAAGGGGAGAGTGGGGGGAGAAAGAGGGGAGAGTGGGGGAAAAAGAGGGGAGAGTGAGGGGAGACAGTGGAGAGTGGGAGTGAAAGAGGGGAGAGTGGGGCTAGAAGGAGGGGAGAGTGGGTGGAAATAGGTGAGAGATTGAGTGCGAAATATATAGAAATAGAGGGAGAGGGAGTGAGCGAAGGAGGGAAAGGAAGAGATATAGACGGAGAGGGTGAGGGAAATAAATATAATGGATGAGATGGACAGGGAGAGGGAACGCAAGAGATTGAGAGTGGAGAGGGATATTAATGATAGAAAGATAGGGAAAGATATAGAGATTTAGGGAGAGGGAAAGAGATGGAGGTAGAGGAAGAGAGATAGAAAGAGCGAAAGAGGGAGAAAGATAGAAAAAGAGCTAGAGAGGGAGAAAGATAGAGGAAAAGGGAGTGAGAAAGAGACAGATATATTCTTATCTATAACTGTTCCCCGCGACATCAATTGATTTTCTAAACAGTTTACATTTTATATAAAAATGCGAACGAAGTTGCGGGTATCAGCTAGTGTATGTATAAAATGTAAACTGTTTAAAAAATCAATTGATGTTGCGGGTAACTATAGGTAGGTAGATAAGAATATATAGCTAGGTAAGAATATATCTGTCTCTTTCTCTCTCCTTTATCCTCTATCTTTCTCTCTCTCTGGCTCTCTTTCTATCTTTCTTCTTCTTTCGCTTTTTCTATTCTCTTCCTCTACATCTATCTCTTTCCCTCTCCTTATATCTCTATATCTTTCCCTATCTTTCTATCATTAATATCCCTCTCCACTCTCAATCTCTCGCCTTCTCTCTCCCTGTCCATCTCATCCATTATATTTATTTCCCTCACCCTCTCAGTCAATCTCTCCCTTTCCCTCCTTCGCTCACTCCCTCTCCCTCTATATCTATATATTTCGCACTCTCCCCGCTCTTTCTCCCTACTCTACCCTTTTTCTCCCCCTACTCTCCCCTCTTTCTCACCCCACTCTCTTCTCTTTTTCCCCCACTCTCCCCTCTTTCTCCCCCACTCTCCCTTTTTCTCCCCCTACTCTCCCCTCTTTCTCACCCCACTCTCTTCTCTTTTTCCCCCACTCCCCTCTCTTTCTCCCCACTCTACTCTCTTTCTCTCCCCACTCTCCCCCCTTTCTCTCCCACTCTCCCCTTTTTCTCCCCGCACTCCCCTCTCTTTCTCCCCACTCTACTCTCTTTCTCTCCCCACTCTCCCCTCTTTCTCACCCCACTGTACTCTCTTTCTTCCCCCACTCTCCCCTCTTTCTCACCCCACTGTCCTCTCTTTCTCCCCCCACTCTCCCCTGTTTCTCCCCCCTCTCTTCCCCACTCTCCCCTCTTTCTCCCCGTGCTCCCCTCTCTTTCCCCCCACTCTACCCTCTTTCCCCCCCACTCTACCATCACTCCCCTTTTCCCCCCACTCTCCCCCTTTCCCCCCACTCTCCCCCTGCCTCCCCCTCCCCTCCCCCGCACTCTCCCCCTCTCCTCCCATCGCACTCTCCCCCTTTAAATTACGATCCGTTCAGCCGTTTATTGTGGTCCGTTGGGGGTGCATCTAAAGAATACCTCATAATTTCAACCCCCTTGCTTTTCCCCCTTTAGGGATGATTTAGCAAAAAAGCGGAAACCCGTATTTATTTATTTATTACCAAAAGCCTAAATAAGAATTTTCAGATCCCTAACTTGAAGAATTATGGATTCCCCATACAAACTTTCAACCCCTATTTCATCCCCTTCGAGATTGTTTTTTGAGACAAAAGATAGCCTATGTCCGTCTCATAGGTCCAATCTACCCCTATACCAAATTTCATCGAAATCGGTTCAGCCGTTTAGCCGTGAAAAGGTAACAAACAAACAGACAAACAGATATACAGATAAACAGATAAACAGATAAACCGATAAACAGAGTTACTTTCAGATTTATAATATTAGTATGGATGGATAATAGAATAGAATAAAAACTCTTTAGTGTACACCAAAGAGGAACACAATAACAAAAGAAAACAAGGTAATAGGTACAGACCTACTACAATGTTCAAGACAGTTAAAAAAAAAAAAAAACTCCCTCCATAAACAGCCTATAGGTTGTTAACCTTTGCTAGGGTGAACAGCCCATACCATGACCTATTTATAGAATTAATTTAGTGATGTCTTTAGAGTCATACAATACCACCTGCAGTGGGTTCATGTTAAGTAATAGAGTAAATTTTTGAATTTTTTTTTTGTGCAAATTCACTAATGTAAGTTAAACTAGAGATAAAATAAATAAAATAATTTGTTTGATTAATTAGGGTCAACTTTGATAGGTAAGTCATTTACTTTTGACTAAGTTATGTTAGTTAATTCAGATTAATTTGTTTCTAAAATTTCTAACATTAACTTAGGATGAATAAATGTTACAACTAGCATTGAAGTTTTTATTGAATTTGAATATCGTACTACAAGCTAGAATCAGAATAAGCTAAAACACCATCACTCTGCTGCTTGTCTCAGAGCTCAGTCGTCTACCTTCCATCTCTAGCAGATCAGCTCGCTGTCATCGTCATATTGTAATGTCACCTGAATTTGACAGATCAAAGACCTCAAATTTGACAGTGGGAGCTGTGTCAAAATAGACTCTGGGTTTTGAGTTTGGATCAATGACAGGTTCAGATGAAATCAAAGTCATTTATTTGCTAAAATGTATTTAAATAGAAAAGATAAAGTTGGTCAATTAAACGTCAGATGCAGACAGTGTTTTCAGTTTCCGAGCAGACATTATGCAAATAATTTGTTTTATTATCTATTCCAAAAATAAATCAATTATATTGTTTGTTGGTAAGTGGTTTGCTTGATAACGGCTGGACCAATTTGTGTATAATTTTAAAATGTTATTTATAATAGTCCTAATTAGGTGTGCTTGGAAAGAAATAACAGAATAGTTGGCCGAAAACTAAGCGAAATCGGGGAAAACCTTAAGTTTTCTCTCTCACTCACTGGACATGAGTAAGTATTTTTTCGTAATTTTTGATTACATGGCAATTGAAGCTAGTTCATAAAACTAAATAAAAAAAAAACCGCTCATCATATTTGTGTGTAGGTGTGAGTGTGAGGGGGAGGGAGAGGGGAGTTATCTTCCACGAACTCGCCCGATTCCAAAGGTCACTCAAAATGCTCCAAGTAACCTGACCTTTACAACTTACGAAGCATAATAACCAACTGCATTCTGGTGTTTAATTTTAGAGGGAGACAGATGGACGCCTTTTAGCTATGTTGGAAAGAGACGGCCGTTGATTAGGAATACTATTATCATAGGTACTTATGAGACAAGGAGACTGCTCGAAAACTATGTACTTTCAATTTATGGTTTTAGAAGTCGCGCCAGCATTTTTCAGCCTATTAACTATGCCCCGCGGCGACACCCGCGAGTTCGTCTTTTCCTACAGAAACGTTGAAATTTCTCGGCATAGAACAGCCTATAGCATTCAAGGATACTTGACCTTCTTATTACTGAAATAATTCCCAGAATCGATCTTGTAGTTTCGAAGATTACCTCCTACAAACTCACAAACAAACTGCGTCTTTATCGCGGTGCTTAATGTCGATATGTTCGAATGTGGTAAACATGCTAAGCCGGTATTACGTACTACTTATTCTGTCTGTGCAAATAACATATTGACAGGATGTGAAATATAATTTTTGGAACAGTTTCGGATTCTACTTATCAGCCGACGATAATGCAACCGTCATTATTATGTACAATGAGCACTCATTATAATGTGTTTTCCTCGAAGTTTTATTTACCAAGTTAGAAATGCACGAGTTTAGTATAGGACGTTTTGGTAGGCTACGCTCGTTCTGCAAGAGTACGTAACACGTATGGAAGCTACATTTACTTGATGGGTATTCATCAGCCAAGCAGTAGTGTTGGTTTCTTTTTGGTATGAGGTAGTGAGAGTAGCCTTTAGTGTCAAAGTTTATTAGATTCAGGCCGCCCGGCAACCTCTGACATGACTTAACGATTTACTCTCCGAAGCACGGAGTAGAAGTAGTAGTTAGCGATCAGACAAATGAGCTTCATCATCGTTGGTCTGTAGCCTGCTGCAGAATGGAAACTAAATGTCAAACTAAGAACGAAGTCACTGCCAGGTGCTATCAGGGTCTTACCCGCAAATGTAGCAGACTCCTGGTTGGTCTCATCTGCCTGGAGAAGTGCCTCGCATTTGACTGATAGATGTTCAATTCATCGGCCAAAAAGTGGTGCGTAAACATCACTGTTCCGGTTTGAATGGCACGGTTTTCAGTGAAATCACTCAATACCTGATACCTCGTTTAGACTCAGCCCAAGCTCCCGCTCCTGCCGGCAATGATTCCCTCAAGTGTGTCCACATTCTGCCCTACTTCACTTTCACTTCCGTGGCAGAAGCGTGAGAAGTATCGTGTTTACATTCTCGTCCTACTCACTTCCCTGCCCAATTCCCAGCTGCTGAGTGTAAATAAGTAGACTGAAGAACCACATACATCTATTCTGTAACACCCATAGCCGCTTACTGCTAGCACGGGTCTCACTTCACTTTCGTGAGGCGGATAAGGCTGTAATCCATGCAGTCCGCATCGGCGGATCATATACTTCGGACATGTGGTTCCTCATAATCCGAAAACCGAAAAGCGAGTGATAATTACGTGTTTGCACGACAAATGCATTGGTCGCGCGCACTCGCACCGACGCAACCCTTCGCTTACAAGGCGGATGTCCCACGTTTTACTAGGCTATCACCGGTTCGTACCAGAACCTACCGGGGTCTATGACATTTCACCGGCACAGCTAGCCGTTCTGTTATTTGTAAAAAACGCAGCGTCACACATTTTGAGTACCTACCTAAAACAAGTACCTATGACTCGGCATTTAGAGTTTCGGCGTTCCAAGTACTTCGGACGCCCGCCGTGATTCGCGTTTCTCAGATTCATAAAAAAACGTTGTTATAACGGTAAGGCGGGTAACTTTGGGAACAGACCGGCTAGGCTATTCAGAACCTTTCGATAACTCAGTTGTCGATCGGTACGGTTAGATGTTGACTAACAAAAACTTCCCAAACTCAACTACTCAACTATAGATGGTTTCCTGGTATATTGTAGTCGGATTCCAAAGTATGCCGGGACAAGATAGGGTGTCGAGTTGTCGACAGATGTTCTCTTGAGGGCGGTCGCTAGTCAGACTGTACTACCATCAAGATTTTTCAAGGTTTTCCTTCATTGGAAGCTCGTACTATTTTTGCGGTCAGCTTATTTCCTACGGCGTGCGAGGGTAGGGTTCCCAGATGCAGTGATTCAGTTGTGAACGAATATCATCCGTCGACATCGATGATCGTATTTTACGAAAACACAAAGCCTTTGTCCAAGAAAGGTCGGGCCGCTCCCTCGTGGGTTACAATCGAGCCGTCGCACTTCACCGGTTTTCAGTTACGTACCAAGGTTTTGAGAGGCCATGGACAGCAAGGGCACCATCATATTGCTATTGCAACGTCCAGTTATGTCATATACATTTTGACTAGCTGACCCGACCGAAGTTGTCCTGTCTTTAAAGTCAAGACATTGTAATTTGTCCTGTGAAGAAGGTAAAATTAGAAAATCAATATGGCCGTTCAGTTTTTTTATTTTCTAATAATTTACAATAAAATAATATTGCAACTATATATTGAGATGTAAGCTATCCTATCTTTTAAGTTAGACCAAACTGTATACGGTGTGCAAATTTGATTAAAATCGGTTAAGTAGTTTAGCCGTACATCGCGGACAAACAACGTGACGATAATTAGTTTGTGCGCGAATTAGACCCGTTTAAATCTAGTTCATATATATTTTGGTGCTTCCAGAACAATATGTAAAAAAAAAAATTCCAGACAAGTGGTTAAAAAGGTTTAATACCTATTTAGTACTGGCTGGTCATAACGAGATGGGTACGGATGATGGACAACTGAACTCGGTAGCTACCAGTAATTGGGCGCATTTTAATCTGGCAGTATCTCAAGAACGTCCCCGCCTTACGACTCCATGACACCGGGTTGGACACCAGCACCAATGATTACATCCACTGCGGATTCTCATCACTTCGCGCCCCCCACATCCAACCAGTGGTATACTCTATTGTACCTCTACTGATCAAATTTAAAACAAATTTGTCAAGTTACGTATCGAATACTTTCTCGATAGAGGTTCCTGCTCGCCGTACTTTTGGACATCGGATGGCTGAACTGGTAACCATCATCCGTCATCACCCAATAAAGTCGACACCCGGCCTAGGGGCGGAAAGGAGGCCGCACTAGCTACACACTAGTGAATAGGACTCTAGAGGTGAATAGCAAATATAATTAGCTATGGGGCACACCCAACGGTCCCACGCGCCCCTCTTTGGTGGTAATCGCCAATTTCAACGCAAAGACTATTTGGGGGTCAATAAAATTCTTCGAATGAGGGCTTTCCTCCGAAGGGGGAATTGGCAGCAGTAAATAAGGACCCTTCACCTAGGTGAGATTCCGAGGTGAAATGAGGATACACTACTTTTTACCACCCAGGTGAACAAAGTAGAACCGTTGGTAGCACCAATAGTGTTGTACCTATTTACCTCTGGAGTTATAATCGCTTTACGGTACTAACCCCCGGTTTCTAGAATATTTGACAGTAGATTAAAACTATCGTTGTCTCTGTCTGACACTAAACAAATGACAAGGATGGCGATAGAATTAATCTGTAGTCAAAATTGACTGACGTTTCAGAAACTGGTACCCTCAACTCGACAGCTCAAATTCTGGCCGAAAACAATTCACAATCTACACGATTATTACGTACACCTACCGTGGTTATGTCACTAAACGAATGAAAATAAGACGCGTGAATCATATTTTAAGTGTGCTCGCCATATGCCCTTGTTGGTAACTAGTACCTAAGCTGGGGGGGCTAAGGCGTGTTGTGTTGTGCAGTCGATCGTCGAGCAGCGAGCAGTCGGTGTCAACTGTGCAGGTAGACTGCCTGCCCGAACGCTTGAGACGACACGTCAGACTGCAGTCGACAACAGGTCCCAGTTCTCGTTGATGGCAGTCGTTAAGCCATGTCAGAGGCCCTTGGGCCTGACACACTCTGACACAAGAGGCCGGAAGTCAGCACAATCTCATCTGTCAAACAAGTTTCTTGCAGTCGGTTTTGGTAGCGGTAGGTAGTTAATTTTCAAAACTACCTTGTTGGCTTATTCCAATCAAAATGCTACCTTACTGCATATAAATAAGACCTAAGGATGAATACGGTTCACTCACACAATCAAATGTTTGTTGGGCTAGGTACGCGCACATATACACAGTTCCTTCTAGGGATGTCTCGTCCGAGTTTTTGTGCTAAAAATAGCTCTACAGAAAACGGTAATACGTAGATCTAAAAATTAAAAATGCTCTTCACTTACCTAATACTTCTAGTTAGGAGTAAGTATAGTTATTTATAAATTCGAGCGGAAAAGCATTTGAACAAATATATTAATTATGCTAGATGAGGGTTTGACCTGCTGTGCTGCCTACCCATAACAATTACTAGCCTTAACTAAGTTAGGTCTCACTAGGTACTAACTTAGTTTTTGGATGTCAAGGTACCATTGATCGCGTGCCTATTACGCGGTAACGTAGGAAAGTATTAGTTCCACAACATGCGGTGGCAGCCCTAGCTGCAAGTTTTTACTATCTCCATTGAATTGTAAATGCCCTATAGTGTGCGACTGCCACAAAAACCGCTAGCACTTGATGTAAAGGGAATTACATATTAATGCACTATTAATAAGTAACAGTCCTAAAAGCACAGACATAAGAATGTATAAGAGGAAGCAGATTAGACATTACGTGAAGCCAGAAAAAAATGTCACTCAGGCAGGGCTGAACTAAGGTTTAAAAGACAACTGTGCATCATAAATCATTCGCAGAGACGATTAAAGTTCCGTGCTGAATCCAATGTAATATTTTTACAAGTAGCATGAGCTGTTGAAATGTCGCCAGCGTCACTCATCAATACGGCGACCGGCTTCACAACTGGATTCACAAAATATATCTGTCAGTCTTTTTCCTCTTATGTCTGTGGTCACTAGAAACATTGTTAATACTACGCCGTGAACGCTTCCCAAGTTGATATCGAATCATGACTGCGTAGCGGTTTCTAAACCAGTACACAGATCTCTAATGTAGATATGCCCGAGGTGTCTGTGTGAGCAAATGCATCTGTGTGTACTCAATGAAAGACCTAGCCGTTACCCGCGATTCCAGCCGCGTGGAATTATAATAAAAAAAAAAAAAAAATTATACTCTCTAAGTTACTTTTCTTACAACATCTGCCAGTAAAAGCCTTGTCAAAATCTCTCCAGCCGTTTCTGAGATTAGTCGAGAAGACAGACAAGAAATAATGATTTTTGATGTCATACTCTAGCGGCCCGCTCCGGCTTCGCACGGGTATCGCTACGTTATTATAAATACATAATATAAACCTTCCTCTTCAATCACTCTATCTATTAAAAAAAACCGCATCAAAATCCGTTGCGTAGTTTTAAAGATTTAAGCATACATAGGGATAGGAGGGACAGAGAAAGCGACTTGGTTTTATACTATCTAGTGATAGTGATAGTGAAGAGTAGGTAGGTAGGTACATAGTCTGTATCGTACGTACTTTCGTATGAATTTAGTAAAAAGCTGCATTATTCTTAGTACAAACAAAAAATTTAAGTTTATTTATAAATGTATATATATATATATATATATATATATATATTAAAGTAGCTAGAATGGTATCAATTAAATTGCTAATGTAGAAATCTAAAATGGTATCAGGTGTGTTAGAGGTAAAGTTGTTGTGAATTTTTAGCGTAGGTAATTTATTTCATGCAAATTTGTGGATATCGGAGGTAAGATAAATAGATTCGATAGATCTTTAGATAACTCTTTACAAAATACTTTAATTAATAATAGGGGGGGTACCTCGTGTATGTCGAGCATGAGGTATAATAATAATTATAATAATCCAGCCTGTAACTGTCCCACTGCTGGGCAAAGGCCTCCCCTCACTATCGTGAGGAGGGAGGCCATAATCCACCACGGGGGCCTACTCCGGGTTGGTGGATAACATGCCTCCGAAATAATTCTCGGGCGTGTTGGTTTCCTTCACCGAAAAACGAGTGATAATTACGTACATATGTTTAACAAGAAACATATTGGTACGTGCCCACACTGGGACTTGAACTCACCACCTCCGTTTTCGAAGGCGGACGTTCGCCCACTAGACTACCACCGCTTCTATATAAACAAGTTAACTTATCAAGAACGTCAATAAGCGTAATCTTTGAAACTGATCAGGATCTGATGTGATGATAGGTACTACATAGTTCTCGAGCAACAAACTATTTAGTATCCCGATGAAATGTAAAATTGTCTCGGCCAAGAGAGATTGTCCAAAGCTGGGAACAATCTTTTCCATTTACCATTCCTTTTCAGCATTCCCCAGGGATGTGGGA
Organism: Hylaea fasciaria; assembly: GCA_905147375.1. Classification (NCBI taxonomy): domain Eukaryota; kingdom Metazoa; phylum Arthropoda; class Insecta; order Lepidoptera; family Geometridae; genus Hylaea; species Hylaea fasciaria. Next base: position 2,602,506 of record LR990221.1, on the reverse strand, counting down.
GACGTGGCGGATACGGGTTATGACGATGATGACTTCGATTCAGAGCTAAAGCTCGCGTTTCCTCCAAAAGCCTCCTTATAGCGTCAAATTTAGAAGAATAACATATAGAGCCAAGTACGTGCTAGCGCTGTGTAACAATTTTTACTGAGACTTTTTGGGCCTAGTTCGGCTTTTGACTCGCTATTGCTCGAAATCAAAGTTTTTATGGTAAATATTTATTCATTTTCCCTGCTTTTGGACTAAATACCAACACGCATGCGACATTTTCATTGAGCTTGTGTGTGTTGTGAAGAAGATTGCATGGCACTCACCCACATTTGATAAAAAAAGTGGCTTCACTTTTGAGTGAAACTACGCATGGAACTATCCTTCTATGCGTTATTATTCTAAGGCGTCTAATTACAGCGAAACGATACCTGGTTTGATCCTCTGCCACACCAATTACTTTTCGTTAATTAGTTGCGGTTTTCCATCGCTCCGCGCTTCGGCGGGAACGTTAAGCCGTCGGTCTTGGTCGATATCGAATGAAAGCAGTCGTTAAGTCACGTCAGAGGACCTTCTCTTGCCTGATACACTCTGACACTAGAGCACGACCTCATACGACAAAACAAGTGAAACGATTATTAGTCTCCGACGACCGTTTCGCGTCATAGGAAACCATGCCACCTTCTTTCAACCACTATTGAAAGAAAAATCGCAGCGACGCGCGCTGTCAGTATGTAAGGCGACAAGTGAGTAATTAACAGTTGAAATTATAATAGAAACGCGGCCGGCTTTGCATGAATACACAAGTATTTTGAATCGATTGGTGGACTGGACGCGTTTTGAAATTTTAACGTTTACTTCTGCGCGCTGAATACGTTCCATGCGGGAAATGGTTACGTGCGAATGTGTAATTTTAAATAATTATCCGGAAAAAAGAATAATTTACTTCTCAAACATTGTTTTTACTAAACGGCGCTTGCCATCGGGTAGAAGCGCTTTCTCGTTATCACTTAATGTTAATATTTTTTTTGTCTATTCATAATCATATCCAGTGTAATGTCATGTGTAATGAAGATATGGCTTTCAGCAGTAAGTTTGACCATAATTAAATTTGATTATTTTCCAATTCAAATATAAGTAGTGTAAATTACTAGAATTTATAAGATACGATACGAAGAATAATGGAAATTATTATACCTACAAAAAAAATAAGCTTTTGACGAACTGACAACATTTCCTTTTATGTAGTGGGCTAAATAGGCAAAAAATTAAGAGGGTAAAATTGACACTTTTGAGAAAACTGAATTACAGACACTGCTCTACTGGTGATGGTCGAAACTTCTTCCCATTTATCGCCAATAATTATATTTTTTTCAACAAAATTTATAATTTTGTCAACAGTGGCGACTGATGGGAATTGACTCGACTGAAATAAATAAAAATAAAACTTAGAAATACGTTTTGGAAAACGCCGCAATGTAGCGGCTCGATACCGATTGCTCAACGCTGCAAATGCAATTCCGTTTTTTGTCCACAAGCAAAATGAAAGTTACCGCCGACTCTCATAGGAAATATCTAGACGTTGCGACATTGTTGCATTCCAATAGAAAATGTGTGAAAAATGTTATCTTGGAAGTTTTAATTTTTCAGGGTTCCTTAGGCTATAGGCAAAAATGGAACCCCTATTATGTTCGTTTGTCATTTTCGTCTGTTCGTATTCCGTATATACCTATATATATATATAACATTTAATTCGTAATACATAGTTTTTTGTTTGTCGAATAAGGGTTGACCTATGGTGTCAAAGTAATATTTAGTTCCTGTCCATCCAAAGGTTGCCTGACAGAAATTGCTGTAAGCGATAAGGCTGCCTATTGTACAACATACTTTCAGTGATTATTTCCTATATTGTAGCTTTTATGGTGTCAATAAACAATTATTGTAATTATTATTATTATAATCTTTATTCATTATAGAGGGTTTTGTCATCAACATTGACATGTCACCCTCATAGGGGATTTCTACACCTTATCTACGCTTAACTCCTAATTTAACAATTTTATATAATTCTTTCTTCCATAAAATATGTAATACAATACATTATTGTAATGTATTGTATATTTTATGGAAGACTAGCTGCACCCCGCGGTGTTACCCGGTGTTTTCTGAATAAATAGTAGCCTATGTGGTCCAGTTACCTCCATACCAAATTTCATCAAAATTGGTCCAGCCGTTTGAGCGTGAAAAGGTAACAAACATACAAACACACAAACTTTCGCCTTTATAATATTATTAAGATAGGATAAATACAAATGTATTCATCACAATCAAAACCCCTACACGTCGAATAGAAATGGCTCCAAAACTATTTGTTTAGTGTGTTTATCAAATTTTTTTTATCGCGGTCATTACGGAGAGTCGAATAGCTATGGAATATTTTTAAAATATTACGCTTATTTTCGACTTCGAAAACCGATAAGGCCGTATCGGTGTTGCGTAACGTTTTCGAAATGATAAGGCGCGGTCAGAGGGTCGTGTGGCCGCGCCCTATCTCTCTCCTTGTTTACCGGCTGGTCAGCGCGACTTCACCTTCCCCTGTCCTGTACGGTGAGCAGGAACCTCTATCGGGAAAGTATTCGATACGTTAACTGTCAAATTGGTTTTAAATTTGATCAGTACTCCTACGATACGGCAGCACGAAAATTTTAACGGTTCGTATCGATCAAGGTAACCGTTCGCGTACGCGTCTTGTCGATATTGCAAGGCGCTGATCAAATCTAAAACAAATTTGACAGTTAACGTATCGAATACTTTTTCGATAGAGGTTCCTGCTCACCGTACTGGTACTTCATCGAGAACCCATATCCGTCCATTGCTAAGGAAAGTTCTCCCCTCACTTCCGTGAGGAGGCATCCAGTACGGATCGGTAGATGCCTCCGAATAATCCTCGGGTATGCGACCTCGTCACTAAGACCTGGTGAAATAGGGAATGGTCAAACGCAAGCCTATAAATTATTAAAAAATATACGGCGAATAAACCGTACGGGTTGGCTTAGGGAGGCAAAAATACCAGCCAGATGGGTCGACGACATCGTCAGAGTTAAGGGCTGAACGTGGATACGATCGGCGCAGGACAGGATAGAGTGGTGTGGTAAAAAAGAGGCCTATATCCAGCAGTGGATCGACACGGGCCGATTGATATGATGACTATGACTATACAAAATGACACCCATACAATGAAATGAGTTTCTTGGTGCTGTCTTCTCTAGCGGGCGTATTCCGCAGCACTGGTAGAGTCAACGGAGTTTCCTTTTCCTTTCCTTGGGACAGTGCTTGAAAGGGAAACATCCTTTTTCAAGTTCAAACCATAATCAATTACTGTTTAATTTAATTTAACATATTTTATTTTGTATGGTTCTCTTTGTTAATGAGAACTAGCTGTTTGACTTGTAAAAGTGCGATTTTATTGCGTATTTACAATAAATGCTTTGATTTTGACACTGTACCTACTCCACCCAAAGACTACTACTCCACATAATATCACAGTTATCTTTTTTAATCACATGGAAATCTGCAATTTGTCAAGTGGAGAGTGAATAAGTATCTTCTAGGCAAGCATGCTCCAGCTTCGACCGCGACATCGCTTATCACCTTTCGTTCAAATGCTTGCCAACTAGCAAAACAAAAGGTAGTTTTCAATGCGAATCTACCCTTGAGGGGTGAGATTGTAGTTTTTTTTTAACCGGCCCCAATGCCGTTAAAAAGTAGCGTCGCAAACGAAATTTTAAGCAACGGCTAGTTGAATTTAAAAAACGAAATCGTTTGGAGCTATTAATAGTTTCCAAGGTTTAGATTACACCTTTAGATTAATTAAAATAGAGACTTGCCAAAACTGGTTTAGCGCCCGAATCACACAATACCCACCTACCATTCTACTGTTAGTCACCGAGTTCTGTTGTCTACCTTCCGTCTCTCAGCTCGCTGTCATCATAATATTCGTTGGCACCACTGACTAGTTCCATTGTCTGCCTTCCTTCCCCATCACATCAGCTGGATGTCGCCATAATATAGTCATGAGAACCACACACTGGTTCCATGTCTACCTTCCGTCCCTATCAGATCAGCACGCAATCACCATAGTATAGTCAATGGAACCACTGACTAGTTCCATAGTCTACCTTCCGTCCCCATCACAACAGCTGGATGTCGCCATAATATAGTCATGAGAACCACACACTGGTTCCATGTCTACCTTCCGTCCCTATCAGATCAGCACGCAATCACCATGGTATAGTCATTGGAACCACTGACTAGTTCCATAGTCTACCTTCCGTCCCCATCACAACAGCTGGATGTCGCCATAATATAGTCATGAGAACCACACACTGGTTCCATGTCTACCTTCCGTCCCTATCAGATCAGCACGCAATCACCATGGTATAGTCATTGGAACCACTGACTAGTTCCATAGTCTACCTTCCGTCCCCATCACAACAGCTGGATGTCGCCATAATATAGTCAAGAGAACCACACACTGGTTCCATGTCTACCTTCCGTCCCTATCAGATCAGCTCGGAGTCACCATAGTAAAGTCATTGGAACCACTGACTAGTTCCATTATCTACTATCCGTAGTATCCGTCCCTATCAGATCAGCTCGGAGTCACCATAGTAAAGTCATTGGAACCACTGACTAGTTCCATGGTCTCCATTATCATCAGTATGTGATCGTTCAAGTATACGACTTTGGAGTCGCGTTTTTTAAATTTAAGTAGCTTGTTTTGTATCAGTTTTATTCTCATTTGACGACACACTGAATCTTTTCAACTAACCTTAACTAAACAGCATTCTTTGCAGTATTAAGAGGCGAGTTAGGATTTTAAAAGTTTTTTCTTTGTAGGAATGTCAAGGATTTGAATTAGCGTTTATGAAAAATTGAATATAATTTTTATTGGTGCAATAATATTAGCATCATTTAGAAATAACATGTTAAGTTTCGTTTATTGTAGTTCTATAATAAGTTTATATACATACGTAATATGATATTAGGGTGGTAACCACACTAACACTGTCGACGATCGATGCTATCGATCGATGTTAGGTGACATTAGTCGGCGTCCTTCATACACAGGTAATTCGGTAAAGTTCAGTACGGTACTGCATCAAATCGATCTGCTCGAGTACTCAATTTATGTTGATTCGTCTTGGATCAAAGCTCAGAGCCTAGTATGAGCATAGATTGACGATCGAGCCACCATCGATCAATTAACAGCCGAAATTAATATTGTATCTCCTATCCAAGATTGAAATCGATCTTGGATTGCTGCCTATCGTTCGATCGATTTCCAATCGGCGTGCCTTTATAAACAAATCCATGGATCGGTTATTGGCACGTTTGACCCTAAAAATGGATAAAATCCCAGATAGCAAAATTTGGATTGGATTGATTATTAATTTCGACCGTATATCGGTATTTGTCGATTAGCTGAGACGTCGATCGATCTACGAGTACATCGATCGTCGATCGATGTGCTCGATCGATGTGGGTGTGTGGTAAGGTGGTAGGTATCGCGTTTAGTTAGGGCTGTATATACTTTAATTACTTATATAGAAAATGTTAAATACTAGACATTACAAAAAAAAGTAGTTGAAGAACAAGTTATAGCTCAGTTTTTTTTTCTGGTTTTAATTTCGCGCGATTTTTAATTAACTGCATATTTAGAGATATTATTTAGAAGTTTTTATTTCATATTTAGCTGACGCAAAAGGTGTTGTTATTAAAATTACCATTTCGATTGGTTTCGAGCTTTAAGCTACTTTTTTAACCCCCGACTGAAAAGAGGGGTGTTATAAGTTTGAGGTGACATCTGTGTCTGGGGCATTGTAGCTCCCAAACTACTGGACCAAATTCGATGCGTTTTATTTTTCTATTTGAAAGCTCATGTAATCGAGATGGTTCTTAGTTACAATTATTTATGATGATCTGGTCAGGTACCTATTTGAAGATTATCAGCTCATTTCCTACTCGACAAAAGCTTCTTATCAAATTTCCGAGGTCCGATTAATTTGAATTCAGTGTACTGTTACTTACATAGAGCTTTTTGATTTACTTACTTATTTATTTGTAATAAAAAATTTAAACAGTTATTTTTTTATTTTTGGGGAATATTGATGGAGACTGTATTTCTCTAAGTCTATGTAGTAGGTACTGATATATATCTCTTACTTGTTACAGGTACAAAAAGTCGCACTACACCGCTCTACATTCCAACCGGCGACAATTTTATACAAGCCTCGACAAAAACTAGTGAAAAAGGAAATTCGACCAAAATTTTCTATCAAACTTTTGAATCAAACCGTTTCCTATCCTGCCTTCTATACCAAAGCCTTTTAGTGTTAGTGACTATTGACTTAATGATTAGTTAGTGATAAATGACTACTTAGTGGTGAAAATGGTGCCGCAACAGTACTGCTTAAGGTGGAAGCATCATCACTCCAATGTCCAGAATATGTTCGCTCAGCTGCTGGAAAAAGGTTAGTACTTTCACCCCACTCATCATCATCATCATCATCATCATAATCATCATAATCATCATCATCATCATCATCATCATCATCATCATCATCATCATCATTATCAATGTCCACTGCTGAGGTCGCTCCCACCTCACTCAGTCCGCACTCAGGATGGAGCCTTAATCTATCGTGTCGAGGGTCATGTCGCCCAAACGTCAAATTGTCCTTTTCAATTTTACCTATTTTTGTAGGGGGCGACTCGGACGCACGTAGAAAGTACAGATACGAGTATAACAGAAATAAAATTAATTAATCCTTACCCTCTCAGAAAGTTCACGATTCGCTAGTTGTAGAAGGGTTAATATTCATAATATACTCGTATAATTATATAATATTATTATGTGGAATAATGTATTTAGGGCGAGAGCGATTTTTTAATCCAGAGCGAAGCGAAAGCTTCTGGAGTAAAATCCTAAACGTAGCGAGGATTCAAAGTACTTCGCTCGAGGGCCAATAATTTTGTTCCCGTGTGGGTTATTGAGTACACTCTGCTTTTCATTATAGACTATGAGAAAAGTCTTTTCGTCGCTATTATTAAGTGCGCTGGAATGACCCACTTTGTTCGCAATAATCGAGGAACCCTTTGCCTCTTTTCGAATAGATGGGAATAACACATTTTGTAGTTTCGATTTTAAAATTAAAAAAATAATTCTGACTCAAGTTTTTCGTCTTAGGAACTGGCATAATAAGAATATTATACTGTGTATAATATTATAAAGGCATTAGTGGTAACCCTAGAATCTAGATTATATTTCACTGTATTTTGTAATAATTAACATATTATGCACCCGAGCAGTCACCACTTGATCACTATTCCGGTGCAACAGAGTTCCAAGTCGCTTAAAAATAACTTAAAGAATGATCTACGAACGTCGCTCATTCCGTTATCATTTACATTTATTGGCAGTTCTAGAACGCCAACAAAAAAAAATATTCGCGAGAGCAAAATATAATTAATTAAATGGAAACTGTATTATTTATTAGCTTTTTTGGGACAACATTTTATCGTGAAAAATTAAATCATATCATTTATTTTTAAGATACCAATCTATCTCTATAGGTATACTTATACCAAAATTCATCAAAATTGGTACCTACAGTGGTTTAGAGTCTTCTCGTGACCACGGTCGATGTAGGTAACTCGGCCGAAACGCCGAGGTATGTCAAAATTATATAGGCCTCTTCGACTAAACGTGGTCCTTCAGAGCCAGGCCCTTTTTTATTTTTGAATGAATAATTAATGCTTTTAGTCTCTACTGGCGTTGATAGCGTCACCGGACTTTTGGGTTTGCCGCTTTGTGCTATGTGCTAGCGCAGAAAGCTTACCAAAACGCAAAGCGCAGAAGGTGCATTTTACGCTGAGTTTGTGTACCGACTGAGACACCAAATATTCTGAGGTTACAGGTGGAGAGAAAAATCTTACTCTTGGAATTATGGTCCTTGAGAGCCGGCCTATTTTGATATTAGTTTGTGCGCGAATTAGACCCGTTTAAATCTAGTTAAATATGGTTTTGACGTGATTAACGTAACCAACAAACAGACAGTTTCGCATTTCTAATATAATTAGTATTATGAATTGTAAATGAACGATTTGTGTTTCCCATAACAAAACGATTTAATCGAATAGTATCGGATGAAAATCGATTTGCTCGATTTCCTGCACTACTGCAGTTTCGCTAGCCATTATCATTTAAAATGTAAGTACTTATATTTGTTTTGTTATACCATTTTTGTATTTGACTGTACATAAATACCGTGTAGTTTAAGTGTCGGCCGAGTTGCCCCCCATAAAAGTATGTAGAATTGAATGGGGTGGCTCGGCCGTTGTGCCTACAATGTTTCGGCCGACATGACCCCCAACCCCCGTGTCATCCTAATGCCGGGGGAGCAGAGCAACACAACCTTTTCAACGGAGGGACGATTCTCTCAAGTCGATTCATATTAACTGTTAATTTCAAGGCCAGAAAAAATTAGCGATCATGAATTAAATTAGTCGCCACGCCGTTGCGCCAGCGGGGCTACTTTCGCTCTTCGACTGCGGCTATTTTTAGAACCACCCGTTTTTGTCGCATTTGATGTGTTACTTTTGATAAAACTTTGTTACATAAATAATTGCCGTTATACTTCGTCGTCATCGTGACAACGCATATCCCCCCACTGCTGGGGGCTCACCATGACGTTTTATTACAATCCAATTGAGGACCTAAACAGAATCGTTTCAATTTAAATAATAGTAATACGTGGCTTCCGATATCATTTAGGTAGACGTCGATACCTTTAGATTTAAAATCATCCTAAATTGAGCGGCAAGATGTCACAACAAGACGTCATGTGGTACGAATAAGTAGTAAAACAATTCTGTTTATGTCCTCAATTGGAACGCAATGTTGACCGATTCAAATATTAATTAGGTCAACTGATCCCGCGGACACAACTTGGAGCGGGCTCAGTTGACGTAAGAGCCATAAGACGTCATGGTAAGCCACCTGGTCTCGCGTCACGTGTTAGGCCATAGTCCACCACGGGGCTCGGTCCGGAATGGTGGATCCGAAACTCCGAACAGAGACGTAAGAACTCCAGCTAATGCAAAATGCTAAACGTTCCACCGAATGCAGTCGCGGGTAGCTGCTTAGACTGGCCGCACACGTCCGTTTTCTAGATTCGATTTTCAAATTAGTTTTTAACTTAACAGATAGGAAAGCTTCCTATCCGTTAAGTTAGACCAAACTGCACACGGTGTGTAAATTTGATTAAAATCGGTTCAGTAGCATCGCGGACAAACAACGTGACGCGTAATTTACGCGTAATTATACATATTAAGATTAAATAGTAGTTTGTTTTACAAGGGTAGAAAACGACTCATTCTTTACACAGTGTGGCACATAGAATCGAGTATGAGTGAGTCGTTTGAGATCCGCGTAAAACACACAATTTTTCACATCGAGATTGTGAGAAATATAATAAGTAGGTATACAATTAAAAAAAATAAGAATATTTCACAAATAGTCACGTTCACTTTCAAATAAATAAATAATCAAATTCAATCTTTTAAAACCAATTTGCATTGTTGTCAAAATTCTACACACATCTACAGATTATAGGCGGCAATTACAAATATTAAAATTTATTCTAATGTTTTCAAACTCACACGTACTCATAGCATACATCCTATGATCGCCAAAAATGTAGACGAGAATTACACTTTCATTTAAAAAAGTAAACTGTTTAGGCTTCGCACGATTTGTACATTAAGATATTCTTCTTTTTTGTTTAAGTAATTATGTCAAAATGGAAAATTGAAAAGTCGAATCTTCAGCCTGTTGTAAATAGCGAGTACAAATTAAAAAAAAACTACTTTCACTCCCTAGTGCCCAACAACCTCGTTTGCTCCCGCTAAGCTGAGCTAATCTGACACCCTTTTTGAGCATGAGATGTGAAAAACATATTTTGGCGTATTTTCACGAAGGTATTCCACTTTAAATAAATTCATGATTCGACTTAGGTACCTAATATAAACGTATTAAATTACAAATTAAATGTTTAGATTTAGTTCACTGACAATAAGTGAACCGAGTGAGAGGACATTGATAAAGTGTGGTGTAAATTAAATGGTCCCACAAATGTAACTAATTATGTTAAGTAAATAATGTATTATCGTTAATCAATGCTATTTTACTATATATGTTTTGTAAATAAAAGTGATTTAAATGCAAATAGGTAAATATAATACAAATCTTTTGAGATGATCCGTTTTACGAATTAATAGTATAATTTTTGAATAATAAAATGCAGTTAAACATTTAGAAATAAAAAGAAAGATGCCACTTGACAGGTGGCCTTTTTATTAGAAAATATACAGCTTTCTGCCCCTCAGAAGGTTGCCAGTAAGAAATTGCTTATAGTGGGGTATGGCCGTAACTATTTTTTTTTTCTTATTTTTGTTTTTTTAATAACTTAGTCCCACACTAGGATTGCTCCTGTGTCGTGGGTACCGTTTACAGACATATCATTTTACATACACATCACACCCAGACCAGAATCAAACATTTGTGGATCGCACATATGTGTTCCGGGCGGGAATCCACCCCGCCACCCCTAGAGCAGTCCGATTGCACAGCCACTACGCCAAACGTGCTGTCGAATTCTAAAAACAATTTTTTAACATACAAAACAATAACTTTTTATTGAAAACCATTACAAGAAACATAATAATTCAGAACAGAAAAAATTAAATAAATTGTATACAATGGACGGCTTTATCGCTAAAGCAACTTCTTACAGGCATCATAATATTATTTCAACTCATTATGTTGTTTATTTTTTACAATTCTACAGAAATGTCGGTCTATCTGTCCGTATGTAAAAAAATACACGTCTAATTTACATCTTCAATCAAATCGATAAAAATTAATTGATTTTACATTTAAATAAGATATAGTTTGACACTTCTGTCCGTCTGGGAGAGGTGGATCAAAATCTCTACTCAATTATAACTGGACTACCGAGTGTTAGATATACACATAATATTGTATAATATATACATTAATATAATATATGGTACTATTTTCTTAGACTGGAGTCTAGAGCGTATCATAATTACATGTATGTACCTACTTGTATCCCGTCTGTACGTCTGTCCGTCTGTCTATCACCAGGCTGTATCTCATGAACCGTGATAGACAGTTGAAATTATCACAGATTAACCCGACTCGCACTTGGCTGGTTTTAATACTTTATAGGCTAGACTAGATCATCAAAAGGCCGACGACATCAAAAGAGTCGCAGGCAACCGGTGGATGCAATTGGCAAATAGTCGTTCGGTGTGGCGGTCTAAGGGGGAGGCCTATGTTTAGCAGTGGACGTCTTCAGGCTGATGATGATGATGAGGATAGATCAATTAAAGTATGACGCGTTTCACCCCACGCCTGGGTGGATCGACCAATGCAATTTAATTACTGAGTCGATTAGAGCCGTGGGGTAAGCGCTCCATACACCGGCACTTGACCACCATCTCACCTGGGGGCTTACCATGACGTCTTATTGCGATCCAATTGAGGACCTAAACATAGGTATAATCGTTTTACTACTTATTCGTACGACGTCTTGTTGTGACATCTTGACGCTCGATTTGGGTTAATTTTAAATCTAAAGAGATCGGCGTCTACCTAAATAGTAATGCATGATTCGATATCATGTATTACTATGATTAGTGAAACGATTCTGTTAGGTCCTCAATTGAATCGCAACTTTAGTGGGATCTTACGTCAACTGAGCCCGCTTGAATCTGTGTCCGCGGGATGAGTTGACCTATTCGTTAATTTTATTATTAAGTATATATTTTGTCGACTGAGCCCGCTCATAAATTGAGTAAAATATCAGTTGTATAATGAAAAAATTGGATAAAACTTTCACGGTCTTACCGCAAAATATTTAAACCAGAGATGAACTGATGAGTCTAAATATTTCCTTCACAAATCGACGTCTAACCCTCGCTTTTTCTAGCTCGATAACAAATTTACAAGTAAAATAACTAGCTATGCCAGGATTGAGTAAGAAAACGCGAGTGAAACCCGTGTAGATATTGTCGAACGTAATTTTAGAAACCACTGTTTAATTCTGGTCTAATATTTTGTGGCAAGACGGTCAGGGGCTTATTCCTAACCTAACTACCATACTGATTCCGTTGAAAATAATTATTTCCAACGAACCATACTAAACTCCCACTCGGGAGTGCCACTATCAAGCTTTATAATGACGTTTTCTTTTACTGGCTCAAAATCAGTTTTTGCCGTCAGCTGGTTTCGAAACTACGGCAAGCTGCGTGTGATCCGAAGACCAAGAACTGTCATCGCTTAAATCAGGTTCATCGTGCCCTACTGTGGGCGAGATAAGCAGATATAAAGAAGGGTCCCGTTTACGAAATTCCAATGAAAAACTAGCGCTAGAGAAATCGCAAGAAACTGCCGTACTAAAGATTAAGAAAATATAGATCTTTATCTAATCAAATCGAAAACCGGTTACGGCAACACTATTGAGAAACCGATAGTTCCTTTCACGATTAGATATATTTCGAAAAATATCTTGGGGCCGTACTTGGGTGGGGGCTATAGCCCCTGGGGTTGGGCCACAATATATCGCGAGTTCGCGACATCGCTGCAAATTGTTGGCAAAGTGGCCGTTTTTAACAGTTTCGTGAAATACAGACTTGAAGTACAATACAACGACCATGCCACATGGATACCCTCTTTTATTAGATTTGTAAGGTTTAGTTTAAGCTAGTTTTAGTTTATTTTATTTTATTTATATTTAATACAACGAAAGTTCAGAATATGGATGGGCCTTCTTACTAAAATCTACGAGTAAAAAAGTAAAGCCTAAGTAAAAAAAAAAAAAAACAAAAACAAAAGAAAGTTCGAAACAACTTACAAACCATTACAGACTTTTATAATCTATCCATACTAACTATACAACTGTGGAAGTAACTAACTCTACACATGTTTGTTTGCTTACCTTACACGGCTTAATGTCTGAACTGATCTCGATGAAACTTCTTATCCCAATATAATCACTCATTTCAGCCCGCGCTAAAACGCAGGCAAGGGCATTTATAATTGTTTCAAGTTACAAAAATGTTATCTCCATCAAGTTCGTGCCCCAGATTGGAGTCCTTACTACGCCCACCTTGACTCTCGACAACTATCAAATTTAAATATCTAGGTCTTCGACTAATGTTATGTACTCTGGTTATAAATAGAATGTTGCCAAAACTAGACATAATATAATTAGAGAGATCAAGTTTCTGTGGCTGGGACCGGTTGGATTTTTTGAACTCTATAGTGCCACGTGCGTTTCGAAAATAGCAATTCATAGATTAGACGACATGCAATTGCTTTGGGTATCTGAGACCGGTCTTGATTAGTGGTGGTGTTTGGAGTAGACGAGCGCCGTGCAGAGCCGCAAGTTTTTGCAATCCAATCTTCTGGGTGGCACTTACCATCAGTTCAATGACTCGTTAATAGCTATAAAAAATAAACGTATTTTTCCACCAAATTTCTTCAATACATTAACATAATATTGTGGCACTTATGACTAAAAAAACCAACAGAAATATCAAATGTCTAATAAAATCATCAAAGTAATAAAAGAATCGCATAATAAACAAATAACTGACAAAAAATATTCACAAAAAAGAAAATCCATCGAGTGCTAAAGAATTGCAAGATTAATGGAAACAAGGATAGTATAAAAACAAATTTAATATACCCGTCGATAGGTGCACCACATCACGGAGCACGTTTCACCGGTTTCAAAGTGAAACTCAATCCCGAAATCATGACAACTAGCTTTTTCGATTTTGCTAAAGCTTTCGACTTAGTCTGACAACGGGAGTATACTATACAAGCTAGATCGGCCTTGGTTTGCCGGAGCATCTATAATACATCCCGGGTACCCCATAGGTCCCAGGGACCTAATCTTTTGCTATCGAGTCGAGGCAAATGGTAGGTAGTTTACTTCTTTCCACTGTATCAGAATCGGAGTCACTCAAGGCTCAGTGCTATCCCCTTCTCTGCTTCTAATCTAGCAACTTTTTAGACTATACCTACAGAATACTGCCTTTTTGCGGATGATAATGCACTGTTTGTTTATACCACAAAGTTGGAGTCGATGCTGTGGCATAGATCCGGTTTTTTTTTTGCGTTTTTTATGAATATATTTTTGGAAAACGCTGCCTGCCCTAGACCGGTGACGCTATCAGGGCCAATTACTAGAGACCGACAGTATATCTATTTTATATTTTATATTAGGTATTACAATTTTCGGAAAAAATATACACATCAAAAAAGTCTAAGCAACATGCATGCATAACATGGACCCAGGAACAATGGGATAAAATTATGTTTTCCGATGAGTCGCGATTCGGGTTTAGGCCTGATACAAGAAGGGTGCGAGTGTACCGTCGTCGGCCCGGAAATACTGAAAGGCTCAGGTGCGTTCAGGAAGTTCATCCATACAGCGGCTCAACAGTTATGGTATGGGCGGGTATTATGAAGAACAGGCGAACTGATGTAAATGGAAACATGAACGCTGAAAATTACGTTGAGGATATTCTCAGACCTTATGTCCATCCATTTGCACAAACCTTTGGCTCCGATTTTACGTTAATGCATGACAATGCGCGTCCACATACAGCTCGGTGAACCAGAAAAGAACCCGAAATTAGTACATGTTGATGTGTGTATTTTTAAAGTAGTTTTATTTCGCCGGGTTCTTAAATCAAACGATACTCTCTAAAGCAGCGGTACTCTAAGTGTGTTCCGCGGATCCCTAGGGTTCCACGCTACCCCTGTAGGGGTTCCGCAAGAATTTAGAAAAAAAATCAAACCTGATATCAACCAATTAAGTTAGTAACCATTAGTTAAGATTTTTTCATTTTTAATATCTTCTATTATTGTACTAAGTACTTGCCATGTGGTAAAGTAAGTAATAATTAGTAACTGTTACATTGTACTTTTATAATGCTTATACGTATAATAAAGAATACACTTTTCAAAACTATTGTTTTATTGTAGGGTTCTGTCAAGTATTTTGCTTGTCGAAAGGGTTCCGTGACCAAAAAAGTTTGAGAACCGCTGCTCTAAAGTATTATAGGATGTCACGGATTCGTTTTTGATCCATATATCACGTAAATTTGGAAATAAAACCTTACACAAATGTTTCACCAAACACTTAACTGCTTAAACAAGTCTCTACCAGAGACATTAAAATGTAGAAAACATCTCTTTTTCGAAACCGTTTAGAGACATTTAGAAATATAATATTTTTATTATAACATTCTAATCGACACCAAAATCATTAATGTTTATGACTTATGACTGACTTTCCATATTATGTAGCTGGCCGCATTATATCGTTGTCAGTGACAGTGCATAATATAAAATATATTTTTATATTTTTTTATGTATTAGTCTGGCAAGGTTTGTTTTTTTTTTAACGATGTGCATTTGGCCAGTGTCTAATTTTATTTTTCCCCATCTTTTCAAAGTTAAAATGTTGAGCCTCAGTCAGCCGGCCGTCTTAACTTGTAGTGGTTGTCGTCGATTTGCGTATTTCCCGAATTCCGTCCAATTTTTTTTATAGATGTGCTAAGTCGCTGCCGCACAGTGGGTGAGGCTTAATAATTGTGTTACGCGTTACAGGAATATGAAAAAAAACGAATTCAAATGCCTCAGGCCCCGACCAAGACGCATAGATAGTCTTTATAAAAGTGTTATAAAAAACATATTTTATGAAATATTCAAAAATATATTGGTAATAAAATCTTGTTGAATAATCATCTCATTTGTAATATTTATTATACATTTGCATGGTATAATAATACAATTTAAGTAAAATTTTGGTTATTAGTAAAATAAGCGATAACGGAAAAAATAAAGTAAAAAAGTAATAATTATATTTCTGTCACGCCTACAAATTAATTGGTTGGTACCTCTTGATAATTAAAATGCTGTCGCAAATCGCGCGTGGACAAAATTCCTGCCATTTATTTATAGTCAAGGCAAACCAAAAAAAATCTAAACATATAATCTTACTAATATTATAAACGCGAAAGTTTGTAAGTATGGATGGATGGATGGATGGATGGATGGATGTTTGTTACTCTTTCACGTAAAAACTACTGAATGGATTTCAATGAAACTTTACAATAATATAGCTTATACATCGGAATAACACATAGGCTACAATTTATACAGCTATTGTGTGAATTGTCCAAAATATGACGATAAGTGTCAAGTAAGTAGGAAAAAATCTACCATCTGCGCGGTATTCAGGCGTGCGCTGCCAAAACCGCTAGAGCTATACATATATGTAATGTATGATGGAAATGTTTACCTTCTACAGAAAAGCCTGAAAGCTCTGAAATAGTTCTACAAAAAAGCCCGCCACAGTATGTATCTATATCTTATGGGTAAGACATTATAGCCAAAATAGTCAACCATAAAAATGTGTGATTTTAATGTCATAACGTTAGTTATTTTCTACGTCACGCTAATAATTATAAGCTGCTCTAAATACTAATCCTGCGCAGACGAAGTCGCGGGCACCAACTAGTTTATTATAATATAGCTAATTAAATTCAAAGCCAAACTTCTGCATACGATTATAAAAATTAGAAACTGAGATGTATTCAAAATTGCTTTTTCGAAAGCACACCGCCCACTGTGTCTATTTTTGGAGCCTAGCATTTTTTCAAAACTCGTTTTTTTTTCTATTTGCATTTACAGCGTAATAAAGATACGAATCTCTAGATTGCATTAATTATTTATTCGAAGAATATTTAAATGGGATTTTGCAATGCTTATACGAATATGGTCTATTTTTGGCTTTGTTTTGCTGGCTAGTGTAATGAACCCTGTGGCTCGAACTCCACAATTTTTTATTACTACTTCGCCAGACATGCTGGCTTCGTCTCGCTGTCGGGAGGACTACTCGATAATACTGTTGTGGTATTGTTATTTAATTAAAAGATCGCCGTTAGTCTCCAAATAAAAAAATAAAAAAAATATAATAAACAATTTATGAAGCGGAGGCGAAGCGAAGCGGTGGTAGACTAGTGGTCGAACGTCCGCCTGCCAAAGCGGGGGTGGCGCGTTCAAATCCCAGTGCAGGCACGTACCAATGTATGCAATCATCACTTCTTCTTGGTGAAGGAAAACATCGTGAGGAAACCAACATGCCTGATAATAATTACGGAGGCATGTTATGCACCAATCCTGTCTAGGCCGCCGTGGTGGATTATGGCCACCCTCCTCACGAGGGGAGTGAGGAGTGTTAGGCCGAGGGAGGTGAGGGGAGGCCTTTGCCCAGTTGTGGGACCGAATGGGCTGAAGTGGGGCTGAATATTTTTTTTATTACTATACACATAGTAAACAATGATTTATTTTTAATGATTTATTTCGCTCGATCTATCGGGAAAGAGGTTGATTGCGTCGTCTGCTTTGACAGCCCACCCAAGGGATTAATTACTGTTCATTCGCATACAATTACAATGACATGCCATAAGTTATTCTAACTGCAACCATATTATTATTGTCTCTAAAGTTGTGTTTCGTTTGTAGTTCATGATTTAAAAAAAAAATACTTTAATATTTATTTAGGAGCAGTACGGTAGTTCATGGGGCATCGTGGTGGCCCCTGGGCCACCCTTAAGCCGCTTGTTCGTATTTCAGTCGTAGTTTTCTTGTTCTATTCCAAACGAATACCATATTCTAATATCAATTAGTCACATTCTAATCAAGTATTTATTTTTAATCTTAGGCATGTTTTTAGGGTTCCGTACCCAAAGGGCGCAACGGGACCCTATTACTAAGGCTTCGCTATACGTCCGTTTGTCTATCTGTCTGTCCGTCTGTCACCAGGCTGTTGTATCTCATTAATCAAGATAGTTAGACAGTTGAAATTTTCACAGATGATGTATTTCTGTTGCCCCTATAACAACAAATACTAAAAAACAATAAAATAAATATTTAAGGGGGCTCCCATACAACAAACGTGTTTTTTACCGTTGTTCTAGATAATGGTACGGAACCCTTCGTGGGCGATTCAGACTCGCACTTGGCCGGTTTTTATTATTGGTAAAAGTTTTGTCCTACTATTATAATATTACTAGAAGCACCTCGCGGTTTCACCCGCGTTAACAACTATCCCGCGGGAACCATTAATTTTTACAGGATAAAAGGTAGCCTATGTGTACCGGGGATAGCATAGCTTCCCAACAGTGAAAGAATTTTTCAAATCGGTTCAGTAGTTTCGGAGCCTATTCATTACAACCAAACAAAGTTTTCCTCTTTATAATATTAGTGTAGATAACACTTTTAACTAATTTCCAAAATTGAAATCTTACAACACCCAAACTAAAACGGTGAAAAATACTAAAATTCTCTATTACAAGAAGAATTTTAAAAATGTAGAATAGAAATCGAGAGACCTTTAAAAATAAGACCAATGATGAAACAAAAACGCGGTCAGAAATCGGCCTAGACCCCACCCACCTACCAGAATAGCGTTCAACGAAACAGTCCACGAATAGACAGCTAAAAATAGCCATTAGAAGTCCTTGCTAATATTCACTTTCTAAATATACAGATAAGGTCTTGCAACGTAGGTTGTATTATCACTCGCGAATATCTATTAATCTATTTACGGTCGAAATTAATAATCAATCCTAATCCAAATTTTGCTCTAGGATTGATATCACTATCCATTTTAATGTCAAACGTGCCAATAACCGATCCGTGGATTGGTTTATGAAGGCACGCAGGATCGATCGAACGATAGGCAGCAATCCAAGATCGATTTTAATCTTGGATAGAAGATACATTATTAATTTCGGGCGTTAAACAACATTCTAAAGACACACACACAGACACCGTATCTTATCTTATTGTGATATTTGTGATAGATCCATTTCGAATGAGGCGTCTGTCTGTTTTAGGGGTTTCGTACCCAAAAGTTAAAACGGGAGTCCATTACATAGGGCCGTATTAATAAATCAATCTCAGCTCTGAGAGCTAACTTGAGTGAACTTGCTATTTCGTTCTATTTAATAAATAGGTACATCTTAAGTTGTAGATTAAGAACCGAAACATACATGATATCTGGCAAATTAATAAATGACACTCAGCGGTTAAGTGCTATCCGATTATGATACAATTGACACATACAAGACAGTATCTAGTAGCCAGTGCTACATCTCAATATCCATTTATTAAATAGCAACGATTTCAAGATGCAGATTACATTTTGAGTGTGGATCAGCTGATAGCGCACTTGGTAGCGCTATTGAGGTTCATTTATTAATACGGCCCTAAGACTTCGCTGTCCTGTTACCAGGCTGTATATCTCGTGAATGGTGATGGTTAGACATTTGAAATTTTCACATATGCGATGTATTTCTGTTGCCGCTATAACAACAAATAGTGAAAAATGAAATAACATCCTACTTCCTACTACTATCCTACTGATATTATAAACGCGAAAGTTTGTAAGTATGAATGGATGGATGGATGTTTGTTACTCTTTCACGTAAAAACTACTGAATGGATTTTGATGAAACTTTCCAATAATATAGCTTATGCACCAGAATAACACATAGGCTCCAATTTATAAAGATATTGTTTGAATTGTTCAAAATATGACGATAAGTGTCTAGTAAGTAGGAAACAATCTACCATCTGCGAGCTATTCTGGCGCGCGCTGCCAAAACCGCTAGAGTTACACATATTATGTAATCTATATTATGGAAATGTTTATCTATAGTCTTACAAAAAAGCCCGCCACAACATATATCTATATATATCTTATGTGTAACCATAATATTATACCTAAATCGTAAAGTATTTTTGCAGTATCGCGGAGGTCAACTATGATCATTGATGACACAATAATATGCACGAACCTTTCAAATATCTATTAGGTGTTGTATGTGTAACGCGGGTGAAGCCGCGGCGCGCAGCTAGTAAATATATATATAAGCGGACTCCCATACAACAAACGTGATTTTTTTGCCGTTTTTATAGACAATGGTACGGAACCCTTCATGCGCGAGGCCGACTCGCTCTTGGTCGGGTTTTCAAAAGCTAGAGTCCTACTTGCAGTACCTACTTAAGAAAATATATTAAGAGTCGTTAATTATGGCGACATCAAAACACTGATGACTTTCAAAAATCACCCCCTGGTGTTGGTACTTTTATACACCCCAGTGGGTAACCCCAGTCACCCTTTATTTTATTTTGAGGGGGGAAATGCCTTCGTACTATTCCTTCCGCCACGGGGGTGGCGGAAGGGGGGCGTGTGGGACTTGAACCCACTAAAACCCCCCTGTGAGCCGTCGATCCGCCTGGAGTGGGGCGAGATGGGGTCGTGTTGGCATTCACCATCTCGCCAACCCCAGTAACCCTAGTATAACTCTAGTAAGTAGTGTACTAACCCACTGGGGTGTATTTTTGAAAGTCACCGCTAATATGAATGTAGGTAATATAGATAATATAAGTTTTAGATTTTTCAGGTTTAACTTTACTTGATAATTAAAAAAAATATATTTTGTTTAGTTAAAAGTCTGATAATAATAATATAACCGTATATAAGATGGTATTTTTGAGTCATGTACCCTGTCAACAGCAATACTTATTTCACAGCTTTTACCATACAAGCGCATGATTGTATGCCCACTCTACCCAGTATAATTAATTAATACAAAAACAAATTAAAAATTCTCCCATTTTGGTGACGGCAAATCAGTGACGATGACTTTTAAAAATCGCCCCGGATGAAGGTGTCCCTCACCCCGGCCCGG
The DNA here is from genome assembly GCA_905147375.1 of Hylaea fasciaria. Lineage (NCBI taxonomy): Eukaryota > Metazoa > Arthropoda > Insecta > Lepidoptera > Geometridae > Hylaea > Hylaea fasciaria. Next base: position 2,581,593 of record LR990221.1, on the reverse strand, counting down.
TTCTGTTGTGTTGACGGTTGTTATCGCAATTAGAACCTTATTCCGTGTGCATCTGAACTGAGAGTTCTCATCGTTAAAAACCGGCCAGGTGCGAGTCGGACGAGTCACGAAGGGTTCCGTACTATTATTTATAAAAACGGCAATTTAATCACGTTTGTGTGGGAGCCCCCTTAAATATTTATTTTATTCTGCTTTTTAGTATTTGTTGTTATAGCGGCAACAGAAATACATGTTCTGTGAAAATATCAATTGTCTAACTATCGCGGCTCATGAGATAGGTACAGCCTGGTGACAGACAGACGGACAGACGGTCAGCGGAGTCTTAGTAATAGGGTCCATTTTTACCCTTTGGGTATGGAACCTTAAAAACGCCAGGTGTGGTCAAATCCTAGACTATAAAGTAAAAAAATATAATGCCGAAGCGAACACCTTATAAACTTAAAAAATAAAATTTAAATATACATTTGTATTAAAAAAAAATCGAGATTTTTTGTCTTGAAACGGTTCTTACAGATACTTAAAATTTCGAGAAAAAAAAATATTGAAGCCGTCGTCTGACTTTCTATTCTATTAATAGTAAGTATGAATATTTAATTCAATCACAGAAAAAAAATGGCGGTAGCTTGAATTTTTTTGCTCGGTTTGGTCAGGGCACTCTCAATTAAGCGATATAGAATGATCGAAAATTTTAATGACATTTGAGTGTGTTGTCTAGAGAGAGCCACAGCGGAGAGCCGCTGTGGCTTTGAATATCTTTTGGGTACGGTGTGGTTCTGTTTAAAATTCAGGCGAGTTATCCATCCTACATACTAAAGTAAATACTATGCGCAAGTAACTCTGTTTTTTTGCTTGACCTTTTCACGACTAAACCGATCGGCTGAACCGATCTCGCTGAAATGTTGTATACAGATAGATTGGAGCATATAGAAGAACATACTTTTTATCCGACTGCCGAAGGAGGTTTACTATAGCGATTAATTAATTTTGTTCGCGCGTGCGAAGAATTCACTAAAACTGGTTTAAAGGTTTCATTCTTTTTACTTTTTTTTTAAAGTAGTCCCACTGGGATTTCTCCTGTGTCGTGGGTACTGTTTACATACCTACATATAATTTAATATACATATAACATTGACCCGGTTAGACGTGAGACTTAACAATTTAACAGACACTCGTATTTATAATAGTAGTTACTAGCTGGTGCCCGCGACTTCGTCTGCGCAGGATTAGTATTTTGAGTAGCCTATACATATTAGCGTGGCGTATAAAATAACTAACATTATGACATTAAAATTATCACATAAATACTGGCTTACTTGACACTTATCGCCATATTTTGGATAATTCACACAATATCTTCATAAATTGTAGCCTATGTGTTATTCTGATGTAAAAGCTATAATATTGTAAAGTTTCATTAAAATCCATTCAGTAGTTTTTACGTGAAAGAGTAACAAACATGCATCCATACTTACAAACTTTCGCGTTTATAATATTAGTAGGATTTTGTATGGACTAGCTGTGCCTTGCAGTTTCACCTGCGTTGATTGTATTACCCAGCAGGAACCGGAAATTGCGGGTGTAACCCGCGGGGCGCAGCTACCTCTCAAATAAAAGTAGCCCAGATGTTACTCCATGTAACATCCTAACTGCCAGTGAAAGTCCCGTCAAAATCGGTCCAGCCGTTCCGGAGATCAGCCGTAACAAACATACATAAAGACAGACGGACGAAAAAATAAAAAAAATGTGCATTTGTCAAAGTACTTACCGTATAAAATTTAATTATGCATGTAAAAACTGTTATTGGCACATTACGAACAAATACTTCAATTTTATTTATTTGTTTGATAGTGCAAAGATAGAGATAATAAATTATTCTGGTTTGGAGAGTCGCTTTGCTCTTGTCCAGTTACTTGACTGCTTACTCGCGCTTGACTCGCATCTACTTTCATTTCGTTTTTTTTTTACATTAAATTCTTAACGTATATTTTAAAGATATTGCTTCCTTAGTAAACTTTAAATTGTATTTCTAGAGTACTTCCTAAAGTTGGTTTTTCGTAACACCATAAGATACGAGTTCATACGTTTTAGAAAGGAGCTGTGCTAGTCTTTTAAATATCACTTATCAGGTATATTATCTCTGATCCTAATACATTTGAATTGAATTAATGAGATTGCTTAATATAAATGTGTTTAATACATGATATTATATTGCTATTAAACACATTTAAGTATATTAATATATTATCTCATTTTGCCTGATACCAAGATGACATCAAAATCATTTACATAATGTAAATATTTCATGTCTTGCTAACCGGGTGAATCGGCGTTGTAATATTTGTTTGTATATTATACGTATGTTTGTCTGACGATAACTTTCGAACGGTCGATTCTGTCTTCGTGAAATTGGACTGAAAGGTTCTTTAATATTAAATAATTGTGTATAATATTACATAGTTTTTATATTCTTATCAGCCAAATCAGTCGGGTCTTAAAAGAGTTACAAATGGCAAAGTGAGATAATGAGATCAATTAGGATTTGATGCAGGACTTCCCAACCGGTGGGGCGTGGCCCGGGGGGGGGGGGGGGGGGGGGTGAGGTCGTAGAGAGATCTTAAGGGGGGCATGAAGTGTTCGGGTATTTTAATCTAATTAGTTCCAGTCGGCCGAACTAACTACTACGCTTTACTACCTATATTGTTCTACCACGAACTTGAAATAAAATAAAACAATTCCTCAAAACACCTACCTCTCAATTCCAATGGACTATGATGAACAAAACTGCGCTGAAGAAAAATATAGGTATAATATGGGGGACATGAATTCTTTTTTATGACCCAGGGTACAACATGCAAAAAAGGTTGGGAACCCTGATTTCATGTGAAAGGGATTTATTTGTATTTGTTTGATTTTTAACTTTATTATGTGATGTATGTAATTTATGTAAAAAGTAAAACGCGAGGTCTAGATCACCTTTGTGTAAGATTAATTGAGAGGTAAGTAGTGCTGACTAGTCGAGAAATTACAAAAAAAAAAGAGTCAGATCCAGCACTGGCTCATTGCAAACGAAGCACAAACTACTCAACTCAATCCGACTGCAAAATCATCCTTTCCCTGAGTGCGAGCGAGACAGCTACACTTCTACCGCTCAGCCTTCAACATTTGTAAATAGGTATTTTTCTCTATTTTAGTTGTAAATCTTTATTGGCCAAGTAATTTTAAAGTGCACATTTACAACTATTGTATCTTATTGCGAAGATGTTAGATGCTAGATTGCAACGCCAAGACCCCGAAAGACGCTAGTCGGAAAATAGTTGTATAATTTTTATTGATTTTATTGGTTGAATCTTTTATGCAATTGTATTATAATTATACAAGCCAATCAAATGAGGTGGCGCTTTAATAGATATCACGAACAAAAATATTCATAAAATTCACGTTAATATAAAAACTGATATAATATATACACATATAATATGAGTATAGCGAAAATAAATAAAATACATAATATAAGTAGGTATACATATAAATATGTAAAGTAACCAGATTCCAAACTGCGCCACTACATGCACATTATATATCGGTAGGTACCTACAGACCAGTATACCTATACTACGATTAATAATCCTATCTGATGGTAAGCGCCTGTCCATGACAGCTGCAGTGGCACCGGGAGGGGGGGATTTTTGAAAGTCATCGCTAATATCGGTACCATCACTGATGTATTCAATATCAACGTAATAAAGGCGATATTTTTGAAGTGATTAATATTATTAGGACCCCCGGGATCGCTACTAACAAGTGATCCAGGGATATTGCAACCCGCCTTACGGCCGAAATTAATAATCAATCCAATCCAAATATTGCTATCTGGGATTGATATAACAATCCATTTTTAGGGTCAAACGAGCCAATAACCGATCCGTGGATTGGTTTATGAAGGCACGCAGATTGGAAATCGATCGAACGATAGGCAGCAATCCAAGATCGATTTCAATCTTGGATAGGAGATACAATATTAATTTCGGCTGTTAGAGTTTCTTCGCCCGTAAAGTTTCTTGGTGCTCTTCTCTATGTTATTGAGATATCAAAACATAACTATTACTTAACGCCATTTGTGTTGTTGTGTGTGACTTAGCTATTGTACAACTTAAAGTAAAATATAATGATATGAGGGTAATAAACAATTAAACAGTCTTCACAGAATTACCAACTCGTTTACTTTACTCTAACGGGCGTATTCCGAAGCACTGGTAGAGTCGACGGAGTTTCCTTTTCCTGTCCAGAATCTTGGTACAGTGCTTGAAAGGGAAACATCCTTTTTTAAACTCAAACCATAATCAATTAATTATATTTAGTTTGATTTTTGTTCTATTTGTTAATGAGATTTAAGTGTGCGTCTCGTAAAAGTGCGATTCCCGCCAAAACTACAATAAACCTTTGATTACTATGATTTAATGATTTATTATTAGTTCATAGGAAGCTAATGATTAGATAATTTGAAACTAGTTTCGAAGGCCGAACAAAGGCGGCTAACAGTTATCATCACTTCAAAAAAAGTCTGTGTTATGCGCAAACTCGGTAAAAAATGTCTATTTTTAGAATGTTAAAATAATATTACTAGCTACAGCCATTTACGGCTTAGCAATTGTTATTCTATCTTTTGCGTCTTTACAAAAAACCGGCCAAATGTGAGTAGGACTCGCGCAAGAAGGGTTCCGTACCATCTACGAGTATAACTAGAAGCACCTCGCGGTTTCACCCGCGTTAACGACTATCCCGCGGGAACCATTAATTTTTACGGGATAAAAGGTATAGCCTATGTGTACCGGGGATAGCATAGCTTCCCAACAGTGAAAGAATTTTTCAAATCGGTTCAGTAGTTTCGGAGCCTATTCATTGCAACCAAACAAACAAAGTTTTCCTCTTTATAATATTAGTGTAGAAGACGGCAAAAATAATTACGTTTGTTGTATATTACTATAGTAGACCCGTTAAATATTTATTTTATTCTGTTTTTTTTTTAGTATATTTGTTGTTAGACAACATAGAGACACAGAGATACATCATCTGTGAAAATTTCAACTGTCTAACTATCACGGTCCATGAGATACAGCCTGGCGACAGACGGACGGACGGACAGCGGAGTCTTAGTAATAGGGTCCCGTTTTACACTTTGAGCATGGAACCCCAAAGTGATGACGTCTGAATTCGAGTTTGAACTATCCAAGAAATATCTTAACTTCGTTGTCGAGCTTTATCTTTGACCATGTAGGCTTGTTATGCGTCAAATAGTCGCATAAGCATTCAGGGCATATATTATATAGATCCTATAATACCCTCTTATTCAGCCGTATGATAGGGGAACGATGTGGAATGGTAGAAGAGGTAGTGACAATACAGAGAAAGGGGTGATGAAAATGCTTACGGCCAAAATTAATAATCAATCCAATCCAAATTTTGCTATCTGGGATTGATATCACAATCCATTTTTAGGGTCAAACGTGCCAATAACCGATCCGTGGATTGGTTTATAAAGGCACGCAGATTGGAAATCGATGGAACGATAGGCAGCAATCCAAGATCGATTTCAATCTTGGATAGGAGATACAATATTAATGTCGGTTGTTAATGGTTGGACATCTAGGGGGTCGTCCATAAGGTATGACACACTACAAGGGGGAGAGGGGGAGGGAGGGGGTCGTCGAAGTGTGACATTGTGTGACAAGGGGTGGTAGGGGTCCTAAGTTTAGTGACGTCACTTTTCAAAATCTTCTGCACCTATGAGAAGTATTAAAATGCCGAACTATTAACGAACAATTTATAAAATTTCCAACTCTATCAGCTGTATCTGTAAGGTTTAAATTGGGAGGTTTCATATACGCCCATTGGCATTTTGGAAGTGCCATTCGAAAATATTTCTAGAAGTAAAATTGCAAGATAATGTGACGTCACACTAGGAAGGAGAGGGAGGGGTGTCTCATAAATGTAACCAACTGTGACAAGAGCAGGGGGGGGGAACATATAATAACGAAACTAGTGTGACGTACTATATGGATGATCCCTAAAGACGATGGCTGAAGGAAGATTGACGGAGCAGATTTACGGATCTATTATGAATGGACCAGCTCGTAGGGGTCGACGTAGGCAGAAGTACCACGATCGAAGACGTCCTAAAGAAAGGCCAAGTCAAAAGTACCTATAACCGGCGAGTATATTGTATGAAGACTCTTGACAGTGGAAGAAGCGAAAGAGGTGTCAGGGTCGAAGCTAGTGGAAGATGGAGTGGTGAATAAGGTGTGATAGTAGATAGATAGTGATAGTGAGTGGAGAAGAAGGTGTAGCCTCTGCCGACCCCGACAGGGAAAAGGCGTGACTGTATGTATGAATGTATGTATGTATATCTGTATGTATGTATGTAGAAGGTGTGGTGGCAGGCATCGGACATAAAATAAGTAACCATAATAGATTTAACGTAAAATTCGATGAAAATTCGAGGTAATTTTGTGATTTTTTCCATCGGGAAAATTTGATTCCTTCGTGCTTTCGAGCGTGAAACTGGTGCTTGTCCTTAATCCTAATATATATAAATTACGCGTCACGTTGTTTGTCTGCGATGGACTCCTAAACTACTTAACCGATTTTAAACAAATTTGCACACCGTGTGCAGTTCGATCTAACTTGAAAGATAGGATAGCTTACATCTCAACTTATAGTCGCAATAACAAAAACTTTTAGCCACAACGCGTGGCCGTGTCTGCTAGTAAATTATGTATAATCTATATTATTAATTTTCGTTTATAATTTGGAAAGTCTACGTTAGTCAATGTTGCTTTGCCCGCTTAAAGGTTGTGATAAAGTTTGAATTGGCCATTTCAACTAAACTGGTTTCACGTAAGCCGGACTCAAAATAACTTTTTTCAAGTCCGTTTACGACGCGATTCAGCTGTTACGGATCTATAATTATAGACTATGGCATTTTTACTCGTATCACAAGATATCTCGCTGTTATCTTTGAAAATATAACTAACCGGTCTCATTCTTGAACTCTAGGGATGTCACCGAAAATCCGGATTTCCGAGGAAAGTTACGAATGGGTTCGAAATAGCGAATTAGAACAAAAGAAAATGCTTTTTAAAACGATAACAAACTACGTCTTAAGTACAATGGGCGGGATTATCACTAAAAGCGATCTCTTACAGTCAAACTATGATATTTCAGTTAATCTTATTAGAACTGAATTTAAACGCTAGTAATAAAATACATCATTATTACATACGTATACACTATTATAATAAGTACCTACTTCTATTCATAAGTGAGCCCAAATCAGTTTGTATTTATTTAACAAAAACTATTTGATTATTATTTAAATATCCGGATATTCGCACAAAAATATCCATATACTATTCGAAACTCAACACTCTAACATACCTATCACCATCTTTGAAAAAATTGTATGTTTTGAACACAGATGTTTTTGTTAAATGATTGTTTTTGAGTTGTAAAAAACTTGTTTTTTTTTCTTTTCAATATCATAGTTGTTTGTTTTTAATGAAATACTTGGAATACTGCGCAAAAGATTGCCATTAGCAAGTTACTATTTGCCGAATTATTTTCAACTACGCAATAACAGGTCAAGGGAGAGGCCTATGTTCAACAGTGGACGTCTTCAGGCTGATGATGATTATGACGAATGACAGTTTCAAAGGAGGAAGACTAATGACGCTCTTACTGGCAGTTAATTTTACTTAGTTACTTAGTCCGCTGTAAATATTGATCAACCTGTAGCTGTAAATACGCACATCCCAACTAGCCAAGATTTGAACAATTGAACATTCCTCAAGCCTTCGACTGTGTAGCCACCCCAAAAAATATCAAAGTCTAACACAATATTTCTTATTCTTTCAGAGAGGTTCTGCGATGTCACCCTGTACTGTTCGCCGAACTTCGCGACGCAGGTCCCGCACAAAGACACCGTAGCGCCGCAAAATATACGCGGGGTGTCGCTCAGGGCACACAGGTGGGGTCACATCTCTTTCATATCTACGAAAATTTTCACATTTAACTTTTGTTCCATTTCCAGTTGTTCCAGTCGCTACACGATTCGGAATTTGTCGATAAGCAACCGAATCGATTCGATTCGATATCGTCTGGTGACTTACCAGCTATTCAAGACGACAAAATTCGATTCGATTTCGACTACTGTCGATTACGGTACAAAATGGTAATCGAATCGATTGCAGTAGACGTTGAGTTCATCGAACGATATCAAACCGAATTGACAACTAGCCGGGTCCACACCGGACGATACATTTTGGTCGAGTGGATCGCTGGAGGCTAGGAGCGCGCGCTCCGACTTGAGCTTGGATCGCGCGAGGCTCGTCCACCCACACCGACCGCGCGCCGTCGGGTCTCAGTGGATCGTCCAGTGTGGACCCGGCTATGTGTCCAAAGTCCAAAGGCTTTTGAATAGTCAGCAGGCCGAGAAGTCTCAGGGAATCGAAATAGCTTCTCGGGTCACACATGATTATGTACATTTTTAATGTTCAAGTACTTTTATCTTCCAATTCGAATCATTTCAGGCTAGTTCACCCGACCGTGTGTATTCTCCTTATCGCTTATTAGACTTTGTTTTCAAAATATTACGCTTCGTTATTAGTTAATTACTGGTTAGATTACACAAGTATTGTAAAAATATTATCACAGCAGTATGTAAACAACATGTTTTAATGAAAGTAACCTCTGTGCGTGGTGTAGCTTTTATGAAAGACTAGTTTTATCTATAGTTTGATTTAATTTACGGTACAATAAGTAGAGTAATTTGAAAATTTGAATACAGACTCGACGGCACGTTTGGCGTAGTGGCTGAGCAATTGGACTGCTGGGCTTGGTATCACGTGTTCGATTCCCGCCCGGAACGAATATTTGTGCGATCCACAAATATTTGTTTCTGGTCTGGGTGTGATGTGTATGTGAAATGATGTGTCTGTAAGCGATACCCACAATACAGGATCAATCCTAGTGTGCAACTCTGTAAAAAAAAATACAAAAAAATAGACTAGGTAGGTACCTATTTCGCGTAGAAGTCACCTTCATAATGATAATCCGTTGTTCTAGAGTGGTCCTGGCTGCATGCTCAGAACTGCTCGGCGCGTTGCTCGGCGCTCACGAGGCTCAGGGCGAGCCGGTCCTAGTGATAGATGGAGCGGAACCCGACCACCTGAAAGCGTTGCTGGACTATATGTACACGGGAGAGATGAATGTGCATCATGTGAGTAGAAAATAGTTTTGTAATTTTTTACGCTCGCTCCGCTCAGGCCGCGTTCAGAAGTGCTATGACATCTCTAGGTAAAGCTGTTCTAGTGATGAACTCAGAACTGGACCACTTGTATACGTGAAAGTAGTAATGTTTTTAGGTTACTGTACATTTTTACGCTCGCTACGCTCAGACGGTGTTAGTTCCGTCTTAAACTTTTGATTACTTTTATTTTCAGTCTCAACTGGCAAGCCTACTCAAAACGGCAGAGGAGCTGCGAATAAAAGGACTCACTGATATCCGGTGGAACAACAAGGACGAGCCCCCTGATTGTACCACAGGTAACCTTTAGACCAGGGCTTCCCAACCGGTGGGGCGTGCACCCCTAGGGGCGTAGAGTGATCTTAGGGGGAGCATGAAGTGTTCGCATATTTTAATCTAATTACTTATCATTGTTTATTATTTAAAACACTTACACACATATTTAGTCGCTCCACCTAACTCAAATCGGCCGAACTAACTACTACGCTTTACCACTATCTTGTTCTCACGCACTTGAAATAAAACAATTCCTCAAGATATCTACTTGTCAATGCCAATGGACCATGATTAACAAAACTGCGTTGAAGAAAAATATAGGGTCAGGAGGAGATATGATTTTTTTTTACAATCCGGGGTGGCACCATTCAAATAAGGTTGTGAAACTCTGCTTTAGACATAGAATGAAGTGTTATTTTACTTTCGAACACATTGTCACTTAAAACCAGGCTAAACTGTGATCAAACGCAAACCTGTAAACAACAAAACAATAACTAGAACTCAATATATTTCAAGGTGCAGTAGCAACAACAACCGTGCCCAAACAAGTTGACACCGTAACCAGCGAGCCGAAGCAAGCGAAGCCAGCGACCAACGCGAAGCACCCGCACCCGGCGAAGCTCCCGCTTCCGGCGAAGCACCCGCAACCGGCGAAGCAAGCGCTCGATCCCGTCGTAGACCTGCAGATATCCGAACCGAGGACTTTGAAGAAGGAACCGGAAGAGGAAGAGAGTGCGGGTACGCGACTGAATGTTAATGGTAAGTGTTGTCGTGTGCGGTTGTGCCAGGCTCTAGTGTCACTCCAGGGGGATCGACGGCTCACGGGGGAAGGGGGGGGGGGGGGGGGAAGGGATAGTGCGAAGACATTTCGCCCCCCTCAAAAAAAAAGCTCTAGTGTCAAGGTTTGTCAGGCTCGCTTGATGTGCCCCCCGAAGCGCGGAGACATGGAAATCCGTAGGTAACTATGAAAATTTCAAGAAAAATACATTTATTCAACAAAAAATCTTATTTGAATTATGCTATGACACATTTTTCTTTGATTCCAGGTGGACCACCGCCCCTTATAAAACTGCCAATGAAAGAGAAGCCGCCCCACCTCACACCCAAACGGGAAAACTCAGATTCGTAAGTTTACTCTCTACTACATGATTCCCTCGTGAACTGTGTATGTTCGTGTAGTTTTTCCTCGTGGGCTGTGTTTGTGTGTGGTTATTCCCTTGTGCGCTGTGTGTAAGCTTCCCTACTTATCTGTGTGTGTGTGGTCTTCCCTCGTGAGTTTTGTATATATGTATAATACTAGCAGACACGGCCACGCGTTGCTGTGGCTAAGGTTTTTGTTATAGCGACTGTAAATTGAGATGTAAGCTGTCCTATCTTTCAAGTTAGATCAAACTGCACACGGTGTGCAAATTTGATTAAAATCGGTTTAATAGTTTAGGAGTCCATCGCGGACAAAGTGACGCGTAATTTATATAATATATTAAGATTCGGCGTAATATATCTAGTGAGCTGTGTATGTATGACATATCTCTCGGGAGCTGTGTCTGTGTGTAATATATTTCTAGTGAGCTGTGTATGCAAGTGTGTACTACCCTTGTGAGCTGTGTAGAAGCGTAGCCGCTTTCGGATATGTGGGGGTCTTCAATGGGTTTTTTTTCTGTTTTCAGTGAGCACAGTCCAAGTCCAAAAAGGCAGAGGCTAGCGAGCGGCACGGAGAACACCGACGAGGATTCAATAGGAGCGCTTAAATTGTTAGTACACACCACAGACATATAAGAGGAAGCAGACCGAGCATTACAGATATTGTCGAGTGGATCCAGTCGGGACGTCGGCCGCCATATTGATGAGTGACGCTTGAGACAGCTGATTCTACTTGTAAAATAATTATTAGGTCCGATACAGCATGAGTTTCAATCTTAGTTAAATTAATGAATTTACATGTACAATAAATGCACAAACCGTGCGAAGCCATATCTAAAACAAAAAAAAAGAAAATGTTCGGTATGCTTCCGCTCATTCGTGTGAGATAGAAATTTTCTACTGTTTATATTATGTTGTTCCAGAGTTGAGTCTTCGATATTTTTTTCAATAAACATCTTCTTTATTACAGAGAAAGGGATGACTGGAGGCACGGCAATTTGGTGAGTACTGCTTCGTGATCAACAAACCAATGCGGTGGTGGTGGCGAGCCGTGCCAAATATCTACGTTAAATTTTTCCACCCGTTCTTGTTTGGTTGTAAAACCCACTGGCGCTCCGTTACGCCTCTCCGTCCAAAGGCTGACTGGAAGAGAACGCTTTTAGCGATAAATCCGCACTTTGTATACTAAGATACAGTTTTTATATCTAATTTTCGGTAAAGTTATGTACAATAGATAATTTTCTATCCTATTATGTGTGTACCTTGTGGCCACCGTTCTTAGATTTATTCATAAAAAAAAATCAGGCAATAACTACTAATAAAATTATTAACGCCACAGGAAAATGCACCTTAAAGTCAGTATACAATAAGCCCACCTTGTATTTCAGGATATAACGGCGGAGCGCGTGGTCGGCTGGGGCATAGAGGGCGCGGAATCGTCCCGGGAGATATCGGACGACGAGTGGGCCGACGCGCCCGCCGACATCGGCTCCTTCCTGCACACGCGGCTGCAGGTCGACGGCGACAACACAGGAGGTAGGTCGGCGGCGGCGGAGTGTTTCCTAAACGCTCGCTCCGCTCAGGTCAATGTTGCTTTTTCTAAGGTATTAAGGGGCAATATTGTGTGTCAATAGTGCGCTTTGAAAATGCTCGCTCCGCTTAAGTCCATGTTGGTTGGTTGGTCGATGTTGGATAGGTTTTTGGATGGGAGTAAGTCTTTTTATTTTATTAATATTCGGTATAGGATAGTTAGGTAGAAGTAAAATAAGTAGATACGGCCTGTCGGCCGTTTCTATTTATTTTACGTTCGGTCATTTTAGTACTGGGTTGCAGATTAGAGGAGAGGCAGGGCTTTGTGGATTATTAGGGGACGGTGTTTTTCTTAAATTGGTTAGGCATAATTAGGGGGCATAGTACAGTTTAGGATATTAGCTAGGTTTTTCAGGGGGTTGTTAGTATACAAGATTACGTCATCAGTCATCTAGCCAACATTGATCAGACGAATTTTTGGCAGGATTAAAACTACATATATTTCTACTTCATTGTTTTGAATATGGATTTCCGCAAAGTAACGCCTGATTCTATCAACTATTTTTCTAAAGTATTAAGGGGCAATATTGTGTGTTAATAGTGCGTTTGGAAACGCTCGCTCCGCTCAGGTCAATGTTGCTTTTTAACGGTCTCAAGTTCAGGTCGACGGGAACAGTATCGTTTCTAAAGAGTTCGTTTCAAAAACGATCGCTTCGCTCAGACTAAGATTTTTTTGTATTTGTCACATTTGCGAACACTGTAGTTAATCATCAATGCACGCAGGAAGTAAATGAAGTATTCACCGCGGCAACTACATTGACATATAAAGCCTCATTCCACCTCTCCGCCCGTCCTCTCCGCAGATGAGGAGTCGAACGACAGCAGCGCGCTGCGCCCGCCCGCCGCCCCCGCGCCGAGCACCACCAGCGTCTCGATACCCATCGCGCCCGCGGAGCCGCCGCTCAAGCATGACATGCTGACGCAGCTGACCACCAAACGTGAGTGCACGTCTTGTCACCGTCATCATCATCATCATCATCATCATCATCGCTGTCGTCAACATCATCATCATTATCCTTGTCGTCATCATCATCATCACCATCATCATCATCATCACCATCACCATCATCATCATCATCATCATCGTCATCACCATCATCATCATCTTCATCATCATCATAGATAGATAGATAACTTTTTATCGACACCAAAATTGATAGAACACAGAAAGGCAATAACTTTTGGGTATGGATTTACGGAACCCTGAAAACCAATACATGACGGATTTCATTAATTAAACTCATGTTTCAGCAACGATAGGCCCTAAGTCTGGCCCCACGGACCCCCGGTTCACGGACGTGGTGAAGCTGAGCGAGTACCTGCACCACGGACGGAGGCCGCAGTTCTGGGAGGAGAACTATGTGAAACGGGTGAGGAACTAACCCCCGTATTGTTAGTCGTTACCTCCAGATTTCTTTCGCTCCACTCAACGTCACTTGCCTGTTTTGGCCTCTACTAAGATATTCCTCGATAATAATCCTTTACGAAGGAAACAAACCATCTGTCAGCTCAAGGTATCTCGCGACGTACCTTGAGGTTATCTCGAAGCCGCTTCTCTACGATCATTTGTGTTAAAATGGAGTACCGAGGAACCTCGAAAGTTCAACTAGCGATACCAAGTATGAGGAACTTTTGGGGGGAGTTTCGAGGACCCTCAGCAAAGGTCGAGTGGAAGACGTTTTGAGGTAACGACTGACGAAACGGGTGTAAGGGTTAAAATGTAGTAGTAGGTCGCGCAGACCTAGGGCCGGACCTGCTAACGGGTGGTTCAGACACGGTGGCTGGAGTTCTGGGAGAGCTTTGTGAAACGGGTTAGGAACCAGGGGGCGTTGATGTCGCAGCAAGACGTCTATCGAGGGACCCTCTACTGTCAGATTCTAGTATGTCAGGCCGCCCCAGGACCTCTGACGTGACTTAATAGTTCAATCAATGTTACCTCGACAGGTGATGGAGGCGGTGAGACTGAAAGAGTTGGAGATGAAGCAAGCGGCGGAGATCCTCGGCGTCAGCTACGGAACCCTGTACGGGCGGTATCGAGACGTGTACGGGTGTATCAACAGGCCTTATAGGTGAGTGGCTCGAAGGACCAATGATTGATCTTTGGCTCGAAGGACCAATGATTGGTGTTCGGCTCGAAGGCTCAATTTTTTATATGTGGCTCGAAGAATCAGTGTCGGGCGGCTTCTGATTCGAAAGACTAATTGTGAGAGACAGAGGGAGAGGAAGTGAGATAGAGTGCGAGGGAAAGAGATAGAAATAGAGGGAGAGCGCTAATGGACGAGGGAGAGAGAGCGACAGGTAGAGGGAGAGAGATAGTAGGAGAGGAAACTTTTCCCATGATACAATGGCAGGACAACGTCAGTCGTGTCAGGTAGTAAGAACATAAAAGTTAAATTTCAAATTAATATAGTACAGTATTAGATTAATCTAAGAAAGTATGTAGATACTGACAGAGCCAGGTGTCCCGTAGGGCCGAGCGCGACGATCTAACTAACTATGTAGATTTGACGGCACGTTTGGCGTAGTGGCTAAGCAATCGGACTGCTGCGCTCGTTCGATTCCCGCCCGGAACGAATATTCGTTCTATCCACAAATGTTTGGTTCTGGTCTGGGTGTGATGTGTGTGTGATTTTTTTTTTCATTTTTTCATTTTTTTAACGCAACCCCACACTAGTATTGCTCCTGTACCGTGGGTTCCGCTTACAGACATATAATTTCACATACACATCACACCCAGCCCAGAAACAAATATTTGTGGATCGCACAAATACTTGTCCCACGCGGGTATCGAACCTGCAACCCCTAGCGTAGCAGTTCGATTGCTCAGCACTACGCCAGACGAGCAGTCAATTGTGTCCTGAAGAAAAAAACCAAAGTGGTGAGTATACCGGGGCTCGGGCAGGGCCGTGCGCGACTTCTGGCAGGTGAAGGGCCCCTCGGAGGTGCTGGAGCGGCTGCAGCGCGGCGAGGTGTCGCTGGACGCGGCGGCGGGCGCGCTCGGCGTCAGCGTCGCCAACCTCGCCGCGCACGTCGCCGACTTCGGCCCCGGGGACCAAGACTTCCAGACCAGGATCGGTGAGCGGACGACCCGGTTCACTAATGGTTGGCCAAAATACTTATTACAAAATATTCCATTACAACTGACGTTTCGTATACAATTCATTTCTTAAACATGTTATTTCACAAATGATTCATTTTACAAACAACGTTTCGAATACAGCTCGTTTCAAAAACCTCTTATTTTAGTAATGTTTTGTTTCGCAAACAATCACGTTACAATTATCTATTTCAAAAACGCTTCTCATAATATCAAGCGCATAAAAATAAATAAAATCATTAATAATTAGTTCTGAGCGCTTCGCCGGCCGCTGCCGCGGCACGCTCGCTTCGCTCGTTCGGCTCGCCCGTTGTTTTGTCGCAGTTCAAACCTAACCTAACCTAAAATTGGAACCACAATATTTATTAAATAATATAAATATAAAATGAACCGTTTGTCAGATGTCACGTTGTGAAATGTTAATTTGTCGAATCATCATTTCAATAAATGAAACATTTGCTAAATTTTTGTTTGTAGTATAATAATTACTTGGCAATTCATATTTTTGGTAAATGTTGGTTATGAAGCGAACATTTATAAATGAAAAGGTGGTAAAATGGCAGGATACTGGACGACCTTTCCGGCACCACACGGAACATCCTAGAGTGGGAAGCAGACCGGGCTTTATAGATGGCGGGAAGCGACAATAATGACATGCAGGCAGGGCCGAGCTATGGCTGACAGGACTATTATAAAAGAGCATTATAATATGTATAGATTAGAAAAAGTCACAGAAACGTTAACGGGTTTTTCATCAATAAACCAATAGAATTAAATACAACGCCATCTATCGGTGAATACTTTGAAACTTTTAATTCTTGCAATGACATTTTCGAAAAATTTTAAGGTGGTAGAAATTAAGGAATTTGGACTGTGCTTAGCTAGAAATAGAGTCGAAACGATAACATGTTCTGTATCCGTGTAGCGAGCGAGTTCGACCCGATCCCGATCGAGGTGGACCCGTCGCTCCGGAGCCGCACCTACAGCGCCGGCTCCGCGGGCAAGGCGCAGGCGCCGCACTACAGGAAGATCGCGCCCGCCCTGCAGGACGCTAAGGTAACACGCACGCACGCACACACACCCTCACACCCTCCCTCACACACACACCCTCACACACCCACACACACACGCACGCACGCACGCACGCACGCACGCACACCGGCACGCCCACACACGCACACCGGCACGCCCACACACGCACACCGGCACGCCCACACACGCACACCGGCACGCCCACACACGCACACCGGCACGCCCACACACGCACACCGGCACGCCCACACACGCACACGCTCGCACGCACGGACGTACGTACACAGCCAACACGCACGCACACGTATGTGTTTATGAACGGGCACACCCACACACACTCACGCACGTATGGACACGTACGCACGCACAAGATTGATATCAGTAAATTTCACAGACATAAGCTACATAGTTTATATAGTCTGAGATAAACTAGTTTATTTTACGATATCAAAATTACTATTTTTCAGATAGATATAATAGATTCTGTTTCTATCCACAGCCCAAAAAGGTGTTGGTGGGAAGCACGAACGACGAGGAATCTATTCCGGTCTCCATCATATCGACTCAAGACGCGAAGAGCGCGCCCACTACTCCCACTACTGGGCCCGCGACACGGTCGTCAGGTCCGTTCATAGATAGACAGATATATAGATAAATAGATAGAAAGATAAATAAACCTATTGTACCGCCACACAACAAAGAAAACTTAAAGCGATAAATGTGAAAGAATATGTTTGTAAACGGTACCCATGACACAGCAAAAATCCTAATGTGACGATACCTTTTTAAAGAAACAAAAATAAATATAGTACCAAGTTACGGTTTTTCTTACGTTCTCGTGTGTCACTTTTCTCTCTTTTTCTTATAGCTCAGTTTTGTATTACAGTTGTATTCTTTGCCCCTCTCTCTCTCTCTCTCTCCCTCTCCCTCTCCCTATCTCTCTCTTTGTCTTTCTGTATAACACAGTTTTCTGATAGTCATATTTCTCTGCATCACTCACTTTCCTATTGCCATAAATACCTATTATTATACTTTTGTATTCATATTCCTCTTTGACTCTCTCTCTCTCACTCTGTGTCTCTCTCACTTTCTCTTGTAATTATTTACTGAATCGACCAGCCGGTAGGGGTCGACGTAGACGAACGTACCGCAATCAATGTATGTTATGTAGCATGTGGAAATATATTATTTGTGCCTACCCCAACGGGAAAACGCGTGACTGTATGTATGTATTTATGTAGGTATGTAGTTATAATAATTGCAACCATGTTCTCCCCCCATAGCTGAGTTTTCATTTGCAATACTTCTCTCTCTCTATCTAAGTCTCCGTAATCACAGGTAAGTGGCCGTCGATCCGCGTGGCGAACATAGAGTCGCTCCGGCCGGAGGCGCCGGCGGCGGCGGCGGCGGCGACGCCCTCGCAGCTGATGCGCACGCGCCCCGACCTCACCATCGTCGCAGCCAAGAAGCAGGAACCGGACCACGAGGAGGGCACGTGATATACTTCTAATTGTACACCTGTTGTTGGTAACTTGTACTGGCTTACAATCTCGAATTGTGACCACTTATAATCTGGTGTGACCACTTATAATCCGTAATTGTGACCACTTATAATCTGGAACTGAAACCGATTATGGTTTGGAACGGTGACCACTTATAATCTAAAACTTTGGCCATTTGTAATCTGAAACTGTGGCCACTTATAATCTGGCTCTCTTATCACTTATAACGGGGAACTTAGCTCATTTAAAATCTAAACCCCTGGCCATTTGTGATCTGGAACTGTGACCACTTATAATATGAAAATGAAAACAGACAATTGATCCCTTAAAATCTCAAACTCTGACCACTTATAAGCTGGAACTGTGACCACTTATAACTTGGAACTGGTAAATGGCCACTTATAGCCTAAAATATTCGTAACTTTAAATCTGGAAATGAAAAATAGGTTATCAAAAATTACCGATGGTCACCAAAATATTATGGTCACTTAAACTGTCACTTAATTATTTAGTGTATCCGGTGAAATTCAAACTTAGAAGACATTAAATTCACATTTCCATAGATAGTAGAAAAAGTATTATTCTTATAAAAAAAATAATAAGAAATTATAACTTTTGTACAGTAGACTTTAGTGTTTATAATAAACAATATACAGTTAGGAAAATATATTATAATGATAACAGTATATAATAATATACATATTTGTATGATAAAATGTCGAATCTATGAAAACCTTAGAGTAAATATTCAAAAGATATATTCTAATTGGTAAGGTTTATGAGCCAATACTTTTTTTAGTTTCTTTAAGTAATAGGTACGCGTTTGACCCTAATCATGCCTGATGTAAAATGATGATGCGGTCGACGATGCTGCACGCTTGCCTAGCAGTAACCTGAACCCCTAGTGTGAGTTTTTACTAGCTCGACATAGTACGCGTCAACTAGCGCTTTTGTATGAAGATCCTGTACAGCGCCTACCGGCGCGTTTATGAACGAAAAATGTTCGCACAAAGCGCTGGTTGACGCGTACTATGTCGAGCTAGTAAATAGTCGTACTATTCACTTGAAGACTCCCAGGTTATAACAGAAACCGACTCCTTCAAGGACTTCCACTCCTGCCGCTTATCAGACTCTAGAACCTTCGTCTCAGATGACGACCGCAGTGCATTGCCGCGCAGATTTGGCAGTGCAAAGCTCTGGGTGGCACTGCAAAAGTCAATTTAGATGGGAAAAGTTTATTGCCACATTTTGAGGCGAGAATCCACAGACATATAAAAGGGAGCAGACCGAGCATTACAGATATCTAGTGACATGTTAATTAGTATTTAAACGGGTCTAATTCGCGCACAAACTAATATCAAAATATATAATTTTGACATACCTCGATGTTTCGAAATTATTTATTAGACCCGTTAAAATACTAATTAACATGTATTCAGTTCGCGAAAGTTTAAGAACTTCTATCTAGTGACAGTCGCGAAGCCAGCCGCCGTATTGACGAGTGAGGCTGCCGAAATTTTGACAGTTCATTCTAATTGTATAAATATTAGGTCGGATTCAGAACGAATTTTAATCGTAGTTACATTTTATGAACGCGTGCTTATATGTCTTGTCAACCTAGTACGGCCCATTTTTTTCTGACTTCACAGGATTCTATTCCTCTTATATATGTCTGTGATCTATATCAGATCCGTTATTAAAATCACAGACTATAATTGTAACATTTTGGATCATAAAACTTATCCTCTTCGCCCGAAATTAATATTGTATCTCCTATCCAAGATTGAAATCGATATTGGATTGCTGCCTATCGTTCGATCGATTTCCAATCTCCGTGCCTTTATAAACCGATCCACAGATCGGTTATTGGCACGTTTGACCCTAAAATGGATTGTGATATCAATCCCAAATAGCAAAATTTGGATTAGGATTGATTATTAATTTCGGCCGATACTGAGCTTTCCATGGATCGACCATTGATTGATAACAAATCGATAAAAAAATCGAGCGGATCGGTTTGATGTAACAGTAACTGTCAATCGACGTCGATTGATTTCAATCTAATATCGATCGAGGGCATCGATGGAGGTCGACCGTGCTGCACCTTAACTCAGAGTTAGGTGCATAATTTCCGCGTGCTACAGAGGGAGCAGTCGAAGCAGTCGTTTAAGCCACGTCAGAGGGCCTTCTAACAGACTCTGACACCCGATGCCAGCTACAAACTGACCGACAATTATTGAATGTGGCAATGTGAATTCTATATACATATTTATTTCTGTGAGTGACTGATAGCGTACCTCTCTACTCTAGAATGTATAAGAGGTATAGTTCCGTTGCGATCCCACTAGATGGCGCTTATCGAATAACATTGTCGAATAATATTCAACGTCTTTTTCAACTCCAGCAGTTTTTGACGTTAAACTGAAAATTGTAACGTTAATTTTGTATTTTATGTGCAATATCAGTGGAATATTAATCATTGAGTGTGCGTTAACGTGCACGAGTGTGGGCGAATGGAGCGAACCTGAAGGTGTAATTTTGCGTTAGAACTCCCAGGGAGGTTCAGCGAAGCGTCCACCAGTTTAATCGTGACGTAGATTGCGACTGGACCACAGACATATAAGAGGAAGTAGACCGGGCATTACTGATATCTAGTGGATCCAGTTGTGATGCCGGCCGTCATGTTATGATTGACGTTCGCGACATTTTGACAGCTCAGTCTACTTGTAAAAATATTAGGTCGGATTCAGCATCAATTTTAATCTTAGTTACATTCTATTAAATTATGCTAGTTGTCTTGTCAGCCTTAGTTCAGCCGTGCCAGAATGTTATTTTTTTTCTGGCTTCACTAGATATCTGCAATGCCCGGTCTGATTCCTCTTATATGTCTGTGTGAAAAATTAAACTTGTTATTCAGTTTTTAGGATATAACAATTTAGCTATTTTGAGATACAATCATGGAATATAATTAAATGGTTACTTTATATGTGTACCTAACTTTAAGATATACATAGAATTATATTATATTTAGACTTATTCAAGGTGTGAACGTGTAATAAGTGTTCAATGTCTGAACTGATCGACTTTTGTTAATATTGTTGGTTAAAACTGAAAAACATATGACAGTGGCACCAATTCTGTGGTCACTGACTACACTGAACCACATTTTGACAGTTCTTAAGTTATTACCATCCCTCTCGTTTTCATAGCGTTGAAGTGAGACAAATCATGTGACAGGACCGAACTAAAATGTCGAGTTTGTTACAACAGAAATGGCAACACTGTTTGACTATTGTAGTTGTTCAGCTTTCGATACAATGCGTTATTGCACTATGGTAACACCTAAAAATATATTTACCCACCACTATCAGAATGTGTATTAAATTATATACCTTTTTATGTTAAAAATCACTGTCCAACACTTTATTGGATGTTTCGTACCAAAATCATGTAAATAATTGTACTTTTTATAAGTTATCCTTTGACTCATAGTTAATTAATTATTATATTTTTAATAATCTTATTTATTAGGCGTATTTTAGTTTTTTTTTATACATTTTAGATAATATTGTTGTTGTTTCTAAGGCGTATGAAAAATATGAAAACTCACTACAGTTAAGTTTATATTTAGTAGGTTATTTTCTTTTTGATTTTAGTGTCAAAGACGAGGCAGGTATGTTATAAATTTTCAAGTAAAATATATCAGAAAAATATATTCAACTGTTTTATTTTATTTTTACTATGTAAGAAAGAACCGCACATTACAAAATGTAGTGAAAATCTATATATTAAAAGAAAGTCGTGTTAGTTACACTTTTTATAACTCAAGAACGGCTGAACCGATTTGGCTGAAAATTGGTAGGAAGGTAGCTGAGAACCAGGAGAAGGATAGAGGATACTATTTATCCCGTTACCACGGGAAAAAATATCTGACAAAATCGGGTTGTACAGTTGACTACTGTCACTCATTTTGACTCAGAGACAATGACAGGACAACGTCTGTCGGGTCAGCTAGTGTATAATCTATATTTCTATACTAATATTATAAAGAGGAAAACTTTGTTTGTTTGGTTGTAATGAATAGGCTCCGAAACTACTGAAGCGATTTGAAAAATTCTTTCACTGTTGAGAAGCTATGCTATCCCCGGTACACATAGGCTACCTTTTATCCCGTAAAAAATAATGGTTCCCGCGCGATAGTAGTTAACGCGGGTGAAACCGCTAGGTGCGTCTAGTATATTTTATTAAAATTGTATTGTAAGTTGGTAACCGCAACACTTGTACCTACATAATACATTTTCCGAAAACTTTTTAAATGTTGGTTGGTTGGCATTTTTTTTTTTTGGAAAATGTCAATCCCTCCTCGTGGGGCAATTTAGTGGGGATTATGTGCCTAAACCCGAGGTTCCAAGTTTGTAAGGTGCGGTTTTAAGGGTCCTATGACGTAATACGAGTGTGTAAGGCTAGCGAGAAATTAAACACAAACTTCTAAATAAAAATTATAATTGAAAAAATAAGTTGACAAAATTTCATATATTTACAGATACCAACCATTTTTCACAAATATACCAATAAATTAGAGATTTAACACAATAATAACGTACAAAATCAATCGGAAATGATACGTATTGAGGCGACAGAAAAATTAAACTATTTCTCGGCTTTTAATACATAAACTTCAATAACTAATATATTATACCATTTATTCTAAAACTCTTATTTGTTACTTCGTACCCACCGACATTTGTGACTATTACTATATTTAATAACAGTGCATAATTTTGACATCAAAAATAGTGTTTTTTTTAAACAGCAAGTTACGCCTACGCCCATTTCCACATCGCATCACATCGAAAATGGTTCAGTGCAGCCTACATTATACCGTGCGTCATATTTATCATTATTTTTTTGTATATTTTATTAAAAATTCAACACTTACACAACATACAACAGTTCTAAAGTACGCGTAATTATATAACGCAAATAGCGCTCAAAAATAGTGTTTATATATATATATTGTGTATATATATAGGACAAGCTGGCCAGATTATCTAGTTTTTATTCTGCTATTCGGCAAAGATCATTAAAATCAGTCCAGCAATTCATGAGTTTATACATGGTGTAATTAACACAACTTTGGTTTATACATATATTATAGGTATATTAGAAGATGACAGCTAAAATGCAACCACATGTACGTTATTACCAATAAAGTGGCGCTAATATATAAATAATAAATATCGATATTAATTAATAACACCATTTGGTTATTGCTTATACGGTGAACTGTTTCATGACAGTGCAAGGTCTCGTTAACGACACGAGCAGGCCCGATGCGCGATGGTAAACGCCACTGTGCCGACAAATTGTAAATGCATCTTCCATTGCACTGCGCTCGGACACACTTCACATTATACAATACATATTATATATCTGTGTTTACGAAGCAAATACATAATTCGTCAATGCTAGTGTAAATATATTTTTACAGTCATTCACACAATAAAAAAAGAAATAAGAAATATATTTAACAATATAATTGAGCTGGTATTACAATACAATTCGTACTCAATTCTGTCTAGGCATCAGTTATATTTGCAGAGTTGATGATTGTAATTTAATTATTGGTCGTTCCAACAGCGTTATTAATCAAAAACGTCGACATTTAACAGTGATACATTTTCAAGCGTTATTACCGTCCAATAAAATCGCTAGCGTTTTTGCGATATCCGTTCCGTGTTTATGCGATTGCGCGCAATATTACACACACCTGCGTTTTATTTCACACTAGCAGGCTAGATATATCGCAAGATAAAAACGCAGCGATATTATCGACCGTTAATTATGAAAAACAACGCTGCGGTAACCGCTTGTTGAAGTTGATGCCTTATTTCGATTATTGGTTAATGTGCCATCCATACATAGTAGTGTCAATTATTATTTTTTTAATTTACAGTCATAATAAATAATGAAGGCCTCCTCTCACTATCGTGAGGAGGTTTTAGGCCATAATCCACCACGGGGGCCTAGTCCGGATTGGTGGATAACATGCCTCCGAATTAATTCTCGGGCATGTTGGTTTCCTCACGATGTTTTCCTTCACCGAAAAGCGAGTGATAATTATCCACCAATCCGGACTAGGCCCCCGTGGTGGATTATGGCCTAACCCTCCTCACGATAGTGAGAGGGGCCTTTGCCCAGCAGTGGGACAATTACAGGCTGAATTATTATTATTAATTATTATAATAAATAATAATATGCTCTATATTTATAGTCGGAATGATGGGGGATACAATTTTACTATTTTTATTTAATATTTTTTATCAAAGCGCTGTACTTTTTTGTTATTTTTATATGTGCAGTTTTAAGGTCGTCACACACATAGATACAAAATGTAAATTATTATGAGAAATATAGCATAATATCATATTTTTAAGAATCTTCCACCACATTTATAATGTATAATATTATTATGCGCTATATGGATATATTTTATAAGAAGCATTTTTGTCCAGTGTTAATATGTATTATATTCATATTTATTTAAAGCCACATGTGTGACGGCCTTGAAGCAGGCTCATTTAAAACTATTTCATTAGTAAAAGTAAAACGGTAGACTTTTTCGCGCATCAAATTATAGAAAGCATTACAGTTCTATTAAATTTATCAGTTAATAACTATTATTATTCTTATTAAATCATTTATACTTAACAACCCCCTAAACTAAAAACTAAATAATAATTATCATTTTATTCAATTATTTACCATCATTGTGGAGATTTGTAAGATGAGATGTTAAAACAGGATTTTGATTAGTCTATCCTACTTGTGCTATGCGGTGTCGCCCGGAATTAACGGTTCCCGCGGGATTATAGTCGACCCGGGTGAATCCGGGAGGCACAACTAGCTTTATATGTATAGTTCTGATTCTTTAGACTGGGACGGATCTCAATAACTTCTATAATAAGCTGCAATAAGCTTTAATTAATGGAGCAGGATACATGGATAGATTCTAGCGGTTATGCTAGGCTCTAGACAGACGGCGAGCGCGGGAGGGACATGAATAGAGGGTCAAGTCTGCTAATCTAAGAACGCTTCAATAGAATCTCAATGGAGTGGCTTCGGAATAGTTAGCGACATTTGGAAGTCTTCTAGTTAAATAAGAACATTTGGAGTCAGTCAGAATGAAATGGCACAAAACTATTTGATAGCCACTCCATTGAGATTCGATTGAAGCGGTTTTAAATTAGCAGACTTATCGTCAAAACCGATCTCTCTCCAGTCCAGATAGCTAATGGAAAGTCAGATAGCTAGTGTAATGTACTTACGCGTCGCTGTCCCGAAAAAAACAATTCTATCCCTTCGTTGTAAACAATTTTCGATGTACGGAGCAAAAGCTTGGTTAGACAGTTTCATATTACTTTGTTATACTTTTCTAATATTTCGTTACAAAGCGTTTCATTCTTCTGTAGAAAGATAGTTTCACAGCATTGTTACAATTATAAAGTTTCATATTACATAGTTCTAGAAAGTTTCACAGTATTTTTTTATAGCCAGTTTCATAGTATCTTGTTATAGACAGTTTCACAGTATTTTTTTATATTAAATTTCACAGTATTTTGCAATAGACAGATCCACACCATTATGCCAAAGACGGCTTCACTATTACACTATCACTGCGTTAAAGACATCTCATCTCAGTTGCTCCCTTAGTTGAGGGGCGACATGTAGGTGATGTCGTCCCAGGGGTGGCGGTACAAGGGCTGCTTCATCCGCTTCTGGTCTAGATAGTGACCCACCAGCCCTATAGTGCGGCCCAGGACGAAGAGGGCGTTGATGGAGCCCATGTTGATGTAATTGTTGCCTTCTTCCCTGTAAAGAGATAGGTAATGGTTAGATGCGTTGACGTCTCTGTTGTGGGCAGGCGCGCTTACTATCACGTGTATACCCCGTGTGGTTATAAAAAAAAAGTTGCGTGCGCAAAATGACTTGCTCTGCAGCTACGGCCGCCGCTAGATTAGTGTTAGAACAATGAATGTCAGTGTCAACTGTCAATGTCAATCTATAGTTTGACATTGACAGTTGACACTCGCTGTATATATACAGCGCCACCGGCTTATTGTCTGTGGTACCATCTGAGATTGCATGATGGCGTTCGTTATAAGGCAGATAGATATTGTATTTTAAAGAAAGGTGACAAATAAAATTACAGATAGACAGAAGACAGTGTTATTTCACTCCATGCACCATAAATTAACCTATATCAATTAGAATATAGGGTGTGATGTGTATGTGAAACTGTATGTCTGTAAGCGGTACCCACGATACAGGAGCAATCACAGTGTGGGGCTCCACTAAAAAAAAAAGAACCGATGAAAAAAATAAAAAATAAAAAAGTGCACTGACTGCGTGAACAGCTGACAGTGCCGGAACAGGTCCACCATGGCGGCGGCCACGATGCCGTCCACGTTCAGTATGAGGTTGGGCTTCTTGCGCGTGGTGACGGCCTCCACGTCCAGCGCGTACCGCGTGACGGGCCAGGCCGGCCAGCGCGCCGTCACGTACGCCTTCAGCTCGCGCACGCGGCTGTCCGGGTTGTTTATGGACTTCACTCTGGAACAAGAGTGTAACTCATCTATTGATCTGTTGTTTCTGTGATCTGTTGAACTCTAGAACAATCTTTTGTTTATATACTTCACTAGAGAACAATCTTTTGTTCATTGACTTCACTCTAGAAAATTTTTTTGTTTAATGACTTCACTTTAGTACAATCTGTTATTTAGTGACTTCACTTTAGAACAAACTTGGTTTACTGACTTCACTCTAGAACAATCTTTTGCTTATTAACTTCGCTTTAGAACAATCTGTTATTTATTGAGTTCACTCCGCAATTAGCGTGTGTGTAATACATTGATCTGTTGTTTATAGACTACTATTCACTAATTTAAATATTCATGCTGACAATTTATAAGGCAGACCTTTTTCGAATAAAAACTAACACAACCGAGAACCTCCTTCCTGCAAATATATGAGCGTGGAGGTTAGCTCACCTGTGTCCTATGCCCATGATGAGCTCCCCCTTGGCCCGCTTCTCGTTGACGAACTCTTGCGGGTGCTGTCCGCGGTCGTAGGCGGCGCAGAAGTCCGCGGCCGCGCGGTCCAGGGCTCCGCCGAACCTGTCACCCTGTGCGAGGACGGCGATAGAGATACATCTTTTTAGGGCTCCGTACCGAACGGGTGAAACGGGACCCTGTTATTAAGACTCCGCTGTGCGTCCGTCCGTCTGTCTGTCATTTGATGTCATGAACCGTGATAGTAAGACAGTTGAGATTTTCATAGATGATGTATTTCTTTTGACGCTATAACAACAAATACTAAAAAACAGAATAAAATAAATATTGAAGGGGTCTCCCGTACAACAAACGTGATTTTTTGCAGTTATTCGTAAAAACAACAGAAACAAATTTGATTATAATTTTAGTACTTTTATATAACGTCGCCACATTTTAGTCATGACATTTCTCTTGGCTATGTTTGGATGCATCGCTCAATCTACTACACTATCGGTCGAAGCTTCCGTCCGATTCAGCCGTTTGAACGGAGTGTCCGCCGTGCGATGGAGAGGCATCGACTCACGATGGTGAGCAGTCCGCTGACGACGGAGGAGATGAGGTCCTTCCCGGCGCGCGCGGTCACCATGGTGTTGTGGGCGCCGGACACCGCGGGCCCGTGGTCCGCCGTCACTATCAGCACCAGCTCGAAGAACCGCGCCGCCCACTCCGGCAGCTCGCGCTGGAACCTGCGCGCGAGGTTCGCGTGAGTGGAGCGGGGGTTTGTGTGAGTGGGGCGGGGGGTTGCGTGAGTGGGGTGGGAATTTGTGTGAGTATAGTGGGGTTTATGTGAATGGGGCGGGCGTTTGTGTGAGTGGGGCGGGGGTATGTGAGAGTGGGGTGGGGGTTTGTGTGAGTAAGGTAGCGATATTGTAGGATCGGTGCCCTGAGTAAGAGTTTTTACTAGCTGGACATAGAATGCGTCAACTAGCGCTTTGTATGAAGATTTTTCGTTCATAAACGCGCCAGTAGGGGCGCTGTACGTACAGGTTCTTATAAAAAAAGTGCTAGTTGACGCGCACTATGTCGAGCTAGTAAAAGCTCATACTCAGGACACTGTTTTGTGTGGGTATCCTAGTTTTTTGTGTGGGGCAGGTAGTTTACAGTGAGTAACGTGTAGTATAATATGTGTGAGTAGGGTAGCGTTACTCTAAGTAAGATCGATTTTGTATGGGTATGCTAGTTTTTCAGTGTGAGGCGGGGAGGTTTTCAATGGGTAGGGTAGGGTTTTGTGTGGGCAAGGTAAGTTTTTGCTTGAGTAGGGTAGTTTTTTTTGTGGGTGGGTGATATTTTATAGCGTCAGCCACTTCTCGTGCATACGAGGCACTGTTGCAACTCACCACAGCAGGCTGATGGTGCCCCCGACCCCCAGCCCCCGCTCCAGCACCTGGCTGATGGGCACGCCGCAGTAGCTGAGCTCCTGGCCGCGCTCGTCGCATATCGTGCTGATGAACGCGGCCGGCTTGCGGATCATGCCGAGTTTCTGCACCAAGCGTTATTCATCATCATCACCGTCATCATCATCATCGAAAAAAGCGAGTTTTGCCCATTCACTCTTGCTGAGTTCTAATCTATAGGCAATTTCGAAAAATAAATGGATCTAATTAGACTTCTGACTGACCACTCATATCTACCCTCTCTGTCTTAATCCATAGGCAATTTCAGTCAATTAAAAAATAAAAAATAAAAACGTCAAGGACAGATTTTTGAACGCACACCCTCGCTCATTCTCAATCCATAGACAATAAAAAGAAATACAAGTATAATTAAATTAGATATAATTATCCCGATAAAAAAAATATCATTTCATAATTTTTAAAGGTAAAGTGACCATCTTTGTTTCGGAATCTTTCATAGTGATTCTACTATTCCAGCGGTACTCTAAGTGTGTAGAGTAGGGGTTCCGCAAGACTAGAAAAAAATCATAACACCTCTCTCTGGTCACTGGTCGAACGTTTTGACTCCGCCCGCCGCGCGTAAGTATACTTGTGAGCGCGCAGTCCCTTTGATAAAAGCCTCTGAATTAGACTCTATAGTTGTGAACAAGTGACTTCCGGCTCTATCTTCGAAAACATAAAGTCGAGATTGTTAAAGAATACACTTTTAAAAACTATTGTTTTATGGTAGGGTTGTCAAGTATTTTGCTTGTCAAAAGGGTTCCGTGACCAAAAAAGTTTGAGAACCGCTGTACTATTCAATCCCTTTCATTTCATACCCCCCTATATTGAGGGAATTCCTTTCGTTGACCGTAACCCCCCGTCGTGTCTGCGTCGGGGGTTAAAAAGTTCCACTTACCCTAGCCCAGTCATAGTCCATGGGCACCTTGGGCGGCTCCACCTCCTCCTTCACGATGATCTTGCCCTCCTTGACCAGCGCCTGGTAGACGCCGCGCACGGCCTCGCCGAGGCCGTCGAAGGAGGCCGGCACGGTGACCCCGTAGGCCGCCAGGCCGGCGTTCTTCACCACGGCCTTCTCCATCTGCGAGCCGGCGAGCGAGCCCGCGTGCCCGAACTGCACCTCCGAGGTGAACATGTCTGAGAAATTAAGTAAAATTCGTTTGAAAGCGTCATTATTAGTAAAAAAATATCGATATATCGAAATAACGATATTTTTCCATACAACTATCGATATAATATCGTCTATTTTATTTTAAAACGATATATCGATATTCGATATTTATTTTAGAGTATCGTATTCGTATGGAATCGCGGTGATAGCGGTGATGAAGGATGGTGACGGTGGATGGTGATTGGTGGTGTAGGTAGACGGCGATGGTGGTGGATGGTGTTCGGTGGTGGCGATTGCGGATGAAGGATGGTAGTGGATGGTGGTGGTGGTGATGGTGGATGGTGGTGATGGTGGATGGTGGTGATGATGGATGTTGGCTCCCCGTCCTCACCTGAGCACGTGCCGATGCACCACGCCACCATGCGTTTCTTGATGCGTCCGTCGCGGATAGCGCGGCACACGTGGTACTCCTCCACCCCCCCCACCTCCCCCAGCAGCACCAGCATCTTCACGTTGGGGTCCGCCTCGAACCTACATAGCATTTGTTTATGTGAATCGTGACGTCACAACAATACGGCGCACGCATTTAAAAAATGTAAAAAATGAATCGCCTGTAACTTGCATCGAAACACACCTATTTTAAAATAGCCCTAGAGGAACGGTCCCGAGCATTGTATTGTTTTACGAATCGTGACGTCATTAATGTCACGTGACTAAAACATATTTTTTAAATACTTCATAAGCTAGAATTTGACCACTATCTCACCTGGTGTTAAGTGACGATATGGTCGGAGGTGGTGAACAATCTCAGCCACCCCTACTCGTATAAGGGGTTGGCGACAATTTCTACTTGAGGGCGGGAGCTAGCTAGCGCCACTATAAATTACCACCACGAAGGTTTTTAGCTATTTTTCTCTTCCTTTTTTTCTCGTTATTGATATCAGCTGTGTGTGTGTGCCTAGTGTGAGTTTTTACGCGCTCGACATAGTACGCGTCAACGCGCGCTTTGTACGAAGATCTTTCGTTCACAAACGCGCCGATAGGTGCGCTGTACAGGTACTATGTCGAGCGCGTAAACTTGCCGCAACACCTCACACTCAGGGCACAGGTCTCTATGGTCCGTATTAATAAATCAAACTTAGCTCTGAGAGCTATCTTCACTGTGCACTTGCTATTTCGTTATATTTAATAAATACATCTTAAGTTGTAGATTAGGATCAGAAACTTACATGATATATCTGGCAAATTAATAAATGACACTCAGCAGTTAAGTGCTATCCGATTATGACACAATTGACACATACAAGACGGTATCTAGTAGCCAGTGCTACATCTCAATATCCATTTATTAAATAGCAACTATTTCAAGATGCAGATTACATTTTGAGTGTGGATCAGCTGATAGCGCACTTGGTAGCGCTATTGAGGTTCATTTTAAGGCCCTAACAGAGCCGTCATCGCTTGACAACAGCTGTTTGGTGAACAGTGACGTCACAGTGTGCCGCATTAAGGCCCTAACAGAGCCGCCATCGCTTGACAACAGCTGTTTGGTGAACAGTGACGTCACAGTGTGCCGCATTAAGGCCCTAACAGAGCCGACATCGCTTGACAACAGCTATTTGGTGAACAGTGACGTCACAGTGTGCCGCATTAAGGCCCTAACAGAGCCGCCATCGCTTGACAACAGCTGTTTGGTGAACAGTGACGTCACAGTGTGCCGCATTAAGGCCCTAACAGAGCCGCCATCGCTTGACAACAGCTGTTTGGTGAACAGTGACGTCACAGTGTGCCGCATTAAGGCCCTAACGGAGCCGTCATCGCTTGACCACAGCTGTTTGGTGAACAGTGACGTCACAGTGTGCCGCATTAAGGCCCTAACGGAGCCGTCATCGCTTGACCACAGCTGTTTGGTGAACAGTGACGTCACAGTGTGCCGCATTAAGGCCCTAACAGAGCCGTCATCGCTTGACCACAGCTGTTTGGTGAACAGTGACGTCACAGTGTGCCGCATTAAGGCCCTAACGGAGCCGTCATCGCTTGACCACAGCTGTTTGGTGAACAGTGACGTCACAGTGTGCCGCATTAAGGCCCTAACAGAGCCGTCATCGCTTGACCACAGCTGTTTGGTGAACAGTGACGTCACAGTGTGCCGCATTAAGGCCCTAACAGAGCCGTCATCGCTTGACCACAGCTGTTTGGTGAACAGTGACGTCACCGTGTGCCGCGCGGTACCTGAGCAGGTGGTCGATGAACGTGGTCCCGGGGTAGCGGTCGCCGCCGATGGCGACGCCCTCGCACACGCCGTCCGCGTTCTTGCACAGTATGTTGTTCAGCTCGTTGCTCATGCCGCCCGAGCGGGATACGTACGCCACGCTGACATAAAAAAAAAACATGATTAAAACTATTAAAAAAAAAATTTTATATGAAAAAACAAAAGTGATCACTGATCATACGCACAGAGGTAATGCGGCCAGTGTTCTTGGTACCATGCCACATGGACACCCACTTTTGTTACGATTTGTAAGGTTTATATTTAGCTAGTTGTAGATTTTCTTTATTGCACTTGTTTTTAACTAGTTTCCTCAAAGTGATAATATTTTCATACCTACATGTTGTATGGAACCAGCTTGCCAGGACAATGTCGCTAGGTATTAGTTATTAGTATAAATTATTGTTATTATTTTTTATTTATTTTTTGTTTTATTGTAATACGTAGCCCCGCACTAGGATTACTCCTGTATCGTGAGTACCGCTTACAGACATATAATTACACATACACATCGCACCCAGACCAGAAACAAATATTCGTGGATCGCACAAACATGTATTCCGGGCGGGAATCGAACCCGCGACACCAAGCGCAGCAGTCCGCCAACTCAGCCATTACAATCAAATCTTTCCTCTGTATAATGTTAGTATAGATTATGTATGTTCATTTACCTTCCAGGCCGATACAGCTTGCTCTCGATGATATTGTCGATCATGCCGGCCGTGTTGCCGATCTTGAAGCCCCCAGGCCGTATACCGCCCACGGTGGCAGGACCGATAATGTTTACCTGAAACATAACACCTATTAAATACCCTAGAAGATAGGACATTCCCTATTTTTAAATCAAAGTCAAAGTCAAAGCATTTATTGTAAATAGGCAATTAAATCGCACTTACAAGTCAAACAGCTAATTCTCGTTAACAAAGAGAATCATAAAAACAAAGTATGATACATTAAATTAAACAGTAATTGATTATGATTTGAGTTTGAAAAAAGGATGTTTCCCTTTCAAGCACTGTATTCTAGTACCCAACTTATAAGGCGCGTCGTGAATCTTCGTTCGCGCAGAAAAGAAAGTATGGTCCAAAGATTAACGAAAGAATGCTTAAAACTTACAATCAACCTAAGCTCACTATGATAAGGTTCATAATACACTGCAGCTGTTAGTTCCATCTCACTCTAAGCTCGCTAAGATGGCGGCGGCTGCCGACCAATAGCGGTCAATAGCATTTCCCGCGCTTTGAAAATTCATCTTCTGCGCAGGTACATCGGTAAGCCATATCAGTTGGGTAATACTGTACTATCCTACTTACTCCTTTGTCTATTTGTATACACTCGTCTCTTTTCGTCCCCGGATCTTGAGTTAAATGTCATAATATCTGGTACTTACACCTCTCGCGTCAGCCAGTTTGATAAGCTTCCGCGTCATGTTCTCCGGGATACCTTCAGCTATAATCACGATTGTGTTGATTTGCGGATGTTGCATAGCCTGAAAAATTAAACCTCAAATTAGTGTATGCAAAAACCGACCGTTACCTTTACATCCTAACGTTCAAATTCGCGTGTGCTGCGACGTGGCTGTAATGACAGAACGCGCCGCGCCTAAAATTTCACACTATGATAGTGTATAGATGCAAAAATCAACAGTAAATTCTTTGTAATAGCGTTTACATTTGCGTGTGCCGTATCGTAGGCGCTTTGCGATCAAAGAGGAATTTTTCGTGTGTTTGAGAACTTTTTTTTTTTTTTTACATATTCCCAAATGCCTAGGTACCTTTATAAAAAGGCTAAAGTTTACAAACAGTCACAAATTTTTGAAAAAATTTTCTCTGTAAATAATAATCAAATTATATCCTGTTTTTTTTTCTATAAAATGTATTATGTTACCAGAAGTCAGTGCATTACCTGCATAGAGCTGTCGTAAGCGGAGCGGAGCGAAGCGAAGTTGACGAGCACGGTCGCTTCTTGGTGTTTGCGCATCGCCACATCCATGTCAGAGAAAACTGGGATCCAAGACATTTTTTTTTTTTAAATTTATATTTTTGGGAAAAAAAATATTTTTTATCAATTTCAACGCATTGTCACCCGACTTTACATAATATATGCATTCTAAACTTACATTCAATTGGCGAATCCAGTCATAAATTTACAAAAAAATACCCGACTCGGAAACTTCGTTTACTTATATGACCGAATTTGATGTAATTTCTATTGGACCAATCTAAAAGTAATGATAAGTAGTGTTCAGGGGGTTAATTCTGCTAATAACGCTTCAATCGAATCTCAATGGAGTGGCCTCGGAATAGTTAGAGACATTACAATGTGACATTGATTTAAAATGTAACTTATTTGACTAGCATTATTAATGAAAAAAAAAAGTAGCAGACGATTACGTCACAAACTAATCCGAAGCCACTCCGTTGAGATTCGATTGAAGCGTTCATTAGCTGAATTGACCCCGTGTGATAATCCTTTCAATATCTATACTAATATTATAAAGAGGAAAACTTTGTTTGTTTGGTTATAATGAATAGGCTCCGAAACTTCTGAACCGGTTTGAAAAAAAAATTCACTGTTGGGAAGCTATGATATCCCCCCCGGTACACAGGCTACCTTTTATCCCGTAAAAATTAATGGTTCCCGGGGGATAGTAGTTAACGCGGGTGAAACCGCGAGGTGCTTCTAGTAATTAATATTTTTCCTATTCATCTTATAAAAGGCGGAGTGAAGGTGACATAAAAAAAATGCTTTTGATATAAAAACCTCCTTTTTCAGTCATTAAAAAAATACATTCCTGTAGTGTAAATAATATGTAGAGATTCTATTCATTAATTTATATTTGTTTTCTAACTTTCTCTGCCATCTTCTCTAACGGGCGTAGTTTTCGATGCGCCGGCACAGCTGTGAACTATGCGAGCCGAGGATCGCACCCGGCCCCTACGGACTATAAAGCGCACAAGTACGAAGCCTCACCTGGTATGAAGACCTCCTTGTTGCCGAAGTAGTATTTCTGCTTGTGGTCAGCCGTGAACGGGTACACGATGGCCACCACGGACGGCTCGGGCCGCCGGCTGATGTAGTCGAAGTCTAACATGCCCTGAAACGACCACGTAGGAGTTTTGGCGGGAATCCGATAACACTGGCTGTATGCACAAACCGTGCAAAGCCATAATAAAAAAAAACAAATAAAACTACCACGTAACATGTATTACATGATTTCTATGTCCGGTTACTGAACCCCTAGCATAAAAAAGAAATGCAATAATCGAATTTGATTCTTATTTTTATTATCTGTATGGCCCTATTTTGCCTGCATGCTCCAGATGACAGGTTCGGTCTTCCCACTTAACATAATTTCTTTCATAACTTTGGTCTTCACATGATTTTGATTCTTATTCCCAGTACCTGTATGGCTCTATTCTGCATACCCCAGATGATACCTTTAGTGTTTTCTTTGAACAGTCAATTGTTTCCTAAATGATAGCTTTGGTATTCAGATGATTTTGATTCTTATTCCCTGTACCTGTATGGCTCTATTCTGCATGCCCCAGATGATAGCTTTAGTCTTTTCACTGAAGAGGGCCAGGCCTCCGGCGGCGCTCTGCCCCAGGTCCAGCTTGGTGGGCGCCTGCGAGCATACCAGCTCCAGGAGTTTGGGAGTCAGCTCGGGGATGTCCAGCGTGGGCTTCGGCTGGAACAGATACGATGGTGTTTTTTATTTTTGTAGTTATGATGAAAAGTGTGAACGGAGCGAGCGTAAACGAAAAACTTGCGCAGACTGCGGTTGACAGTTATTCAGTGCTAGGTATGGGAATTTGGCTTTGTCGAGGTCACGGTGGCCTCTTTGACAGTTAAAAGTATGAGCGGAGCGAGCGAAAACGAAAAATGATTACACAAGACTGCGGTTTTGGCAGCTAGTGCGGTGCACAGTATAGTGGATTAGTATGGGGTAATAGTGACCTCTTTGAGTATGAGCGGAGCGAGCGTAAACGAAAATACTCACACAAGGCTGCGGTTTGGGCAGCTGGTGCGGCGCGTAGTCGAGGCGGTGCTCGGGCGGGATGGGGCTTTGGCCTAGGGCGAGGCCGACGATCGAGGTCATGTTGGCCTCGGGGCCGAACACGTACAGGGGGATGCGCAAGCGGTGCCCGACTTCGCGCATTTGTCTGTAAATTAAGAATAATGGTATCAATTGTAATACAAACTAAATTATAACTGAATTTGACAGCTCTAAAGTGTTATCTATCTATAGTGAGCGCTATTCCTTTCTGTCAGTTTGACAAGTGGCCACAGATTATGGGACAGGGCTTAGCTAAAATAAGATATGACATAATGCATAAGAATCATAATTGAAAATTGAGTTTCTGGTACAGGACATTTGGGAAAATGTTATTATTTGATTGTATATCTTGGGAAACATACATTCTCGTACAGGACATTTTGGAAAAGTAACATTCTGACACTGGCCATATTGAGAACGTAACGTTACGGGACAGAACATACCGAAATACTGACATTCCGGTACTAGACATAACGGGCAAGTAACTTTCAGACACCAGACATATTGAGAAAGTAACGTTACGGGACTGGACATACCGGAATAGCGACATTCCGGGACTAGACATAACGGGCAAGTAACATTCTGACACCGAACATACCGAGAAAGTGGCATAACAGAACATGAATGAAATAAATGAAATACCGGGACTTTCGGGAAATTATTTTTTGAACACCCCAGCCCCTAGAGCGGCATACCTGAGCCCCTCCTGGTAGTTGGGGCCGCCGCGGCGCACGAAGATGGTCACGTTGTACTGCACGAGCGCGTCCTTGTAGGTGTCGATGGCGGTGATGATGCCGCGGAACGTGTCCGCCACGTTGGTGAAGTTGGCGATGCCGCCGCCGATGATGAGCACCTGGCGACGGAAATCGATATCGATATTCGCTAAATATCGGTATTGTTCATGGTAATACCGATACTGGTATCGATACTTAGCTACAAATACCGATACTTTTATAGGTTGGTATTTGTTTTTTTTAAGGGATTATCGTATCGATACTATAGATATTATATCTATAGCATCGTGACGACGGCTTTCTTCATAGGTGACCAGTGACCACAGCCCAAGTTCCATGAGAAACTTCAATGAATGATACGTTTGATAGCGGCGCTCAGTTGGTCCCGTATTCAGATCATACGCCGTCGGGCGTAAGTTCGAAACCAGCTGAGCTTCTAAACGGCTAAACCCTATCGGTCTTATGTAAAGAATACACGTCGAATTCCACAATGCTCAAACCAATCTCCCTTACACGTCCACAATATCCACAACAAATTGAGAACAGCGCCATCTATCGGCGGCGCGCGGCAACTTTCGCCCCAAACGCCTCACCTTTCCGTTGGGATGCTTCTCCCGGCACATAAGGCTGAATATCGTCTTGGCGTAGTCCGCGGTCTGGCTCTCGGTGGGCGCGCCCGAGTACTCGCCGTAGTTGGCGAGCTCGGCCGCGCCTCCCAGCTCGCATATGGTGTCGGTGTACACGACAGAGGCGCCACCGCCGGCCACCATGGTCCATATGCGGCCGGACTTGTTGAGGATCGTCAACTGAGGGGAGGAAAAGTGGGGTTTAATGTAAAATGGCATTGTGGATTAGACAATGGCGCGGCTAAATATCAGATGGCGACTCTAAGTTAACGTGACACTTGTAAGGTCGAAAGCAGCTCCGAATTCAATATGAATGTTCTAAAACTAATATGGCGCCTCTAAATTGAATATGGCACATCCAAATACAACACGGCACTACAACTCTACTTTGACTTTCAAACCTCATAATGCCGCCCTCAAATTCAAAATGGCGCCACTACATTACAAAATGGCGCCACCAAACCCAAAATGGCGCCACCAAATCCCGCTCACCTTCAGACTGGCCCCACTTTTGGCGTCCAAATCGGCGATGTGCGCCTCCTCGGGGTACGCGTCCCTGCCGAAGGGCGGGGGGAAGGCGATGTCCCCCCAGCTCTTGGCGCATATGAACTCCGCCGTCTGGTCCAGCTTGGCCGCCAGGTCCAGCAGGTAGATCCGCTCGTTGGTCACCACGATGGGG
This sequence comes from Hylaea fasciaria, assembly GCA_905147375.1. Lineage (NCBI taxonomy): Eukaryota > Metazoa > Arthropoda > Insecta > Lepidoptera > Geometridae > Hylaea > Hylaea fasciaria. The sequence goes on along the minus strand of LR990221.1, from coordinate 2,543,669 downwards.
TTGATCTCCATGTACGTGAAGTACAGGTCCACGTACACGCGGTAGAGGGAGAGGACGAAGGTCGTCAATATTCTGGGGGAGGGAGCGAGAGGATGTGATCTCTTATATCACTAGCAGACACGGCCACGCGTTGCTGTGGCTAAGGTTTTTGTTATTGCGACTGTAAATTGAGATGTAAGCTATCCTATCTTTCAAGTTAGATCAAACTGCACACAGTGTGCAAATTTGATTAAAATCGGTTAAGTAGTTTAGGAGTCCATCGCGGACAAACAACGCGACGCGCAATTTATACAATACTAGCTGTACTCCACGGTTTTACCCGCTGTTTCGCTGTTTTCGGAATAAAAAGTAGCCTATGTGTTAATCCAGTGTGTTGGCTAACCCCATATCAAATTTCATCAAAATCGGTCGAGCCGTTTGAGCGTGAAGAACTAACAAACACATAAACACACAAACTGTCGCATTTATAATAATAGTAAGATTAAGATTTACTTTGAATTTGTTTCTCCAATAGAAATGTATTGTGTTGTCGCGATGATGTTTTTTAATTTCTTTCCTTCATTACATGAACTGAATGTTGGTGGCCGAGAGGTAACATGTGCGCTTTAGTATCAAACAATACCTGGTTCGACCACCAGCCTTAATAACTTTACATAAGTTATATCCAATTTTTCATCTCTCCGTACTTCACGCACGTTACGCCGTCGGTCCCGGTTGTTGTCGATTACTAGCAGTCGGAAAGCCACGTCAGAGGTTGCCGGGCGGCCTGACAAACTGACAGTAGAGCCTGGCACAACCTCGCACGACAAACAAACAGACTAACCTCCTGATGGACGCAGACTTGATGTTCTTCATCAGAGTACGATCCACGTCTTCGCCAGTCGGGAATGTGTCAACGGGAATCTGGAAACGATACATTGTTACGTTACTTAACTGGCTGTCCCCAACTGGAACAGATACATTGTTACGTTACTAGCTGTTCCCCGCGATTTCTGATATGATTCCTGGGACTAAAAGTGCCCCATCTATTAATCTAGGGTGCGATCTATCTTCACAGCAAATTTCATCCCAATCCGTTCAGCCGTTGCGGCGTGTAGAGGTAACAAACACACATACATACAAATATTCCATTAATATTAGTGTGATGTGATATATGAAATGTAAAATGTATGAAAATGTAACGTGACGGAATGAACAGGTAACGTGATGGTATGAACATGTAACGTGACGGAATGAACAGGTAACGTGACGGTATGAACAGGTAACGTGGCGGTATATACAGGTATCGTGACGGTATGAACAGGTAACGTGGCGGTATTTACAGGTATCGTGACGGTATGAACAGGTAACGTGACGGCATGAACAGGTAACGTGACGGTATGAACAGGTAACGTGACGGCATGAACAGGTAACGTGACAGTATGAACAAGTAACGTGACGGAATGAACAGGTAACGTAGCCATACCTCCAGCCTGAGGGCGAGCGCGTCGACGTCACCAACGTCGACTCCACCCTGGTGGTGGAACAGGATCGTGTCGGAGCGACGCCCCGACTGAATGCAAAGGTACATCTCTTCGTTCTGGAAGGGAGTTCATACTTAGTTCGTAAGTAGGTGCGGTGCTTAGGGTTGCCAGATGGTAGGTATTCGTCCGGATTCTCCCAACATGTCATGTGATATTCAATCTTCCGGCAAATACAAAGTCAGCCGACAACCAAAATAATTATCTTCTTGGTGGATTCAGTAATAAGCAATACCAAATACATTATAGGAGATTAATGATAATTTGTTTTATTTCTTTTGTTGTTTGTTGACCACGAAGACTGTTATAATACTAAGACTATTTGCTTGAATTTATTTATGTATTTATTCGTTTATAGACGAGCAGCATGAGTATACGACTTATACGAGCGCTGATACGTATGTCTACATCACACAATGTTTAAAGGCACCTTCACAGTAGTAGTAGTTTTTTAACGAGTTTGTTTTTATAAGCGTTGACTGAAGTAGGAGCGGATGTTATTTTTTTTTTTTATAATCGACACTGGTTAAATGCACAAACTGTGAGAAGCAAAAACTAAAAAAAAAGAACCCTCACCGCGTCGTGGCGCACGAACGGCTCCACCACGAAGTGTCGCAGGCGGCCCGCGGCGGCGCCCACCTGCTGCTCCTTGGCCATGTGCTCGGACAGCCAGCGCCGCACCTCCGCCGCGGTCTTGTTCACCCCCACCAGTCCCAGCTTGCCCCGCCGCTTGATCAGCTGGTCCGGCTTCACCACCAGTTGCTGGGGAGTTGCGAGGAATTTGGGGTCATGTTTGTTTCGCGGATTTCAACCGAGGTAATTCGGAGCAATTTCAACCATGGAGCTAAAGGAACTAACTAGCATTCTGAGTTGTTAATTGGCACTATGGGGCTAAAGGAACTAACTAACATTGTGTGTATTAGTGCCATCTGTACTCATAGTGTGAGTTTTTACGAGCTCGATATAGGACGCGTCAACGATTTTTTGTTCATAAACGCGCCGGTAGGGGCGCTGTACAGGATCTTCATACAAAAGCGCTAGTTACCGCGTACTATGTCGAGCTCGTACAAAACTCACACTAGGGGTAGTGTTTGTTTGTATAGTTAGTTGCTTTAGCCCCATAGTTGCAACTGCCCGGCCTTACCTTAATACTAATCGTCTATTCTATAAAACATAGTCGTACACTATTTACGAGTATAAGACTGAAGCAGCCGGACCGACTTTTATGATCTTTGCTTTGGATTTTTCTGAGTTCCTAATGGATTAACTAATGGAAAAAATAATACGTAAAATAAGAAGACAATTCATTTTCTCATAGATTTTGTATAGATCGGCTTCGTGTGTCGGGCCAGCTAGTATACTAGTACCCAACTTATAAGGCGCGTCGTGAATCTTCGTTCGCGCAGAAAAGAAAGTATGGTCCAAAGATTAACGAAAGAATGCTTAAAACTTACAATCAACCTAAGCTCACTATTATAAGGTTCATAATACACTGCAGCTGTTAGTTCCATCTCACTCTAAGCTCGCTAAGATGGCGGCGGCTGCCGACCAATAGCGGTCAATAGCATTTCCCGCGCTTTGAAAATTCATCTTCTGCGCAGGTATATCGGTAAGCCATATCAGTTGGGTAATACTGTACTATCATTTTACTAACCACATAGCTTTGCCGCGCGGTTTCACACAAACATAATAATATTCGCACGACGTAGCGTCATCGTGTTGTTGTGTCGCAAAATAATTATTTATTCTTTCTTTCTTTCCTTTCTTTCACAAAACAATAAACACCCGTAGACGTCAGAACCTCACCTCCTTGCAGAGCCATGGGTTCTTGCCGATCTCGTCCTCCCACACGGTGCTTTGTTCAAAGGTGGCGAAGCGGCACGGCACCAGCGCAGTGCCCGACGCTATGTGCCTGGGGACAGTGGAGGTACGTCACATGGGTGGGCGCACGGCCTTACGCCTATGTATGGGGGCATGCAAACTTCAAACTATTCTGTTGAAAGACCGACAGTCTGTACATGACATCGCTACATAACGATCGCTATATCTGTAGTAACCGCGCTTGCAGTAAATGCAAGTCTAGGTACAGTAGAGAAGACTCAATGAAAATAATTATTTTTCTTTAAAAATGTACCGATTCTTTGACAACCTAAGCTCAGAAGCGGTTACGTTTAACATTGTCCCACGATTTCGGATTCATCCTAACTTGTATGTAGCTTTCATACTGTTTCATCTTCGGTACGTTAGGACTTAGCGGCCGATATCGGTAGCTAACTAATCTACACTGTCGCCCGGGGATCGATTCTGGATATCGCAGGTACTACTCGTAATGTTAAAACTTCTACTGACGTCATACTTGTCGAAAGATATCGCATTTCACGTATTCTCAACAAGTCACCCGAGTCAAGGTTTTACTGTTCAATAGATATTTTTTGCAATGGCTCAAAAAGCGAATGCGATATTTTATTTAACGATGTCAAAAGCGCCTTCTAGTTCGTTTCGCTTCTCAGTGCCGTTAAACGGGGTGAATAGCAGCTGAAATAAAATACTTTTCAGGACACTCCCCACGTCGTTTTGGGGTCAGTTACCATTTTTCAATGCAAAGGCCACCAATGCAGGAAGGCAGTTAATGATTGGCAGTACTCCAAAAGTATATGTACTTTTTCACCTCTAGATTCCTATCCACCCCCTAAATCCCTATTCACCCCATTTTAAGGTAACTTACAAACATTTTCGTTCTTACCTATTAATGAGGTCTTTGCCGGCGGCTTCGTATATGGCCTTCGAAGACATATTAGTGTTTTTTCGGTTTCCACGCGCGCTTTTACGTCATAGGGCTGAATAATTTATCTGTGGAAAAAGAAATGTTCTTACATTAAAAAATCTAACACAGAAAACATTAATACATCAGTTTTTTTTAATGAAAAAAAAAATTGTATCTACCACTGAAAAATATAACATTTTCCAGGCAAGCATTTCGCATTACATAATGTAAATTAGATTAATATTGAGTTTTTTTTTCATTAGTGTTTATTCTTTACTTAATAGCACACCTACGCGGAGAAAGCCTGAACAAATCATTACCTCACAAAAAAAAAAAAAATTTTCGACTAAAGAACGCGCGCGCGCCGACAGATAGACCTATGTAATTGGTCAGATGAATTTGCCGCCCGCTGATTGGCCGCGAGCGCATGGCACGGCATGGCGTGATCGGATCCTTCGCTACTGCTCCCAAGGTACGGCTTTTTATTTACTTTTATAAGATTGAGCCTTATGTTACTAACAGGTGTATAATAAAATACATCGAATAGAATAATAAAGTATGTAGTAAGTTCTTGGTACCGTGCCACATTGACACCCACTTTTGTTAGATTTGTAATGTTTAGTTTAAGCTAGTTTTAGTTTGTTTTATTTTAGTTATATTTAATAAAAAGTGAATAGATATCAAATATTAATATGTTTTCTTATCGGATCTTCAATAATCTCCATGCGTATGTAGTGCGAGATATTTTTGTTATGAATGACTAACACTATCATACTATAGTTTATAATATTGAAGTTATATTAATAAGTGTAGATAATATACTTATAAGTATAGATAATTATGGATAACAATGTCGCTTGTACGGTCGGCATCAAAAGTAGCTTAACATGTTTTAGTTTCCAATTCCATAGTAGATACGCAAAATGTACATTTTAGGGTGTATATTAAATTTAAGATACGGAGATGTCCAACTACTTTAGAGGCCGTTCAATTGTAGATACGCAAAATGTATATTTTTAGGGTGTAATATTAAATTTAAGATACAGAGATGTTAAACTACTTTTGATGCCGACCGTACCTAGAAATTAATTAGCCAGTTTAAGTTCTGATGTAATTATCAGCATGTTTTTAATAAATCACTGCTTTTATCCCGCACTCAATCGACTATCGTTACTAAGACTTGGATCTTACTATTGTAGAAAAATACGAGGGTGAATCAAAAAGTTCTTAGAAGTGCATATATATGAAACCTTTTTGGATCAAGTTCGATATTCAAATTAAAGAGTGTCTATCACACTATATTTATGCAGACTGTCACTTGTTTTTGTCAGTTCGTTCGCATGTAATAAATTTTTTTGTGCAACGAGTTGCTAAAAAGTCAAAATTATGGATAAAAGTGAGTTACGTGCGGTGATAAAATATCTCAGTTTGAAAAAAATGTCTACGAAGGAAATTTTTTTGGACATTCAGCAGACATTAGGGGGTGATGCTGTACCCTATTCTACGGTTGCGTACTGGGTGGCTGAATTTAAAAGAGGTAGATCAAGCTGTAAAGATGACCCGCGTTCTGGGCGGCCTTCAACCTCCGTTACAGAAGAAAATGTCAAAAAGGTTGAGAATCTGGTTTTGGAAGACAGAAGAATGACTATAAAACATATAGCTGAGATCCTAAAGATATCTTTTGGTAGCGTTCAATCCATTTTAATTGATTCACTGGGGTTCAAAAAAGTGTCTGCAAGATGGGTGCCACGAATGTTAACCGACGAAAACAAAAAGCGACGTTTGGAAATTTCCAAGCGTAATCTCGAAATGTTCCAGCGTGATTCGGATAATTTTTGCCGTCGTCTTGTCACCATGGATGAAACGTGGGTCCACCATTTTGATCCTGAAACTAAAAGACAAAGCATGTCTTGGAAACGACCATCCTCTCCATCCATTAAGAAATTTCGAGTTGCTCCTACCGCTGGCAAAGTTATGGCCTCTGTGTTCTGGGATAGTGAAGGAATCCTTTTTATTGATTACATGCCAAAAGGCCAGACGATTACTGGACCCTATTATGCAAATTTAATCCCGAAAGTGCGTGAAGCGATTAAAGAAAAACGTCGTGGAAAACTGTCGTTGGGCGTGTTGTTCCTTCAAGATAACGCTCCTGCTCATCGATCGGAAGTTGCGCTCAACGCAATCCGCTGTGCTGGCTTCAATCTCCTTGACCACCCACCATATTCTCCGGACTTAGCCCCAAGTGATTTTCACTTATTTCCAAAATTAAAAGAGGAAATTCGTGGAACAAAATTTCACGATAATGACGCGGTTATAGCTGCCGTAGAGGACTTTTTCGAGAGTCAAGAAAATAATTTTTTTTCACAAGGAATAAGGAAGTTAGAAACGCGTTATTCTAAATGCATTGCATTGGAGGGAGATTATGTAGAAAAATAAAATATTATTATTTAAATCTTTGCATTTTTTAATATTGATTCCAAGAATTTTTTGAATCACCCTCGTATATAATACATATTATATACTAACAGAAACGGCCACGCGTTGCTGTGGCTAAGGTTTTTGCTATTGCGACTATACATTGAGATGTAAGCTATCCTATCTTTCAAGTTAGATCAAACTGCACACGGTGTGCAAATTGGATTAAATACGGTTAAGTAGTTTAGGAGTCCATCACGGACAAACAACGTGACGCGTAATTTATATATTAAAATATATATGTACTAGCTGATACCCGCAACTTCGTTCGCATTTTTATATAAAATGTAAACTGTTTAGAAAATCAATTGATGTCGCGGGGAACAATTAGGTAAGAATATATCTGTCTCTTTCTCTCTCCCTTTTCCTCTATCTTTCTCCCTCTCTAGCTCTCTTTCTATCTTTCTCCCTCTTTCGCTCTTTCTATCTCTCTTCCTCTACCTCTATCTCTTTCCCTCTCCCTATATCTCTATATCTTTCCCTATCTTTCTATCATTAATATCCCTCTCCACTCTCAATCTGTTGCGTTCCCTCTCCCTGTCCATCTCATCCATTATATTTATTTCCCTCACCCTCTCCGTCTATATCTCTCCCTTTCCCTCCTTCGCTCACTCCCTCTCCCTCTATTTCTATATATTTCGCACAAAATCTCTCTCACCTATTTCCCCCCACTCTCCCCTACTTCAAACCCCACTCTCCCCTTTTTCACTCCCACTCTCTACTCTTTCTCCCCGCACTCTACCCTCTTTCTCCCCCACTCTCCCCTCTTTCTCCCCCCACTCTCCCCTTTTCTCTCCTCTTTCTCCCCCTACTCTCCCATCTCTTTCTCTCTACTCTACTCTCTTTCTCACCCCACTCTCCCCACTTTCTCCCCCACTCACCCCTCTTTATCCCCCACTCTCCCCTCTCTTTCTCCCCACTCTACTCTCTTTCTCTCCCTTCTCTCCCCTCATCTCCCCACTCTTCCCTCTTTCGCCCCCCACTCTCCCCTCTTTCTCCCCCCACTATACCCCTATTCTCCCCGCTCTCCCCTCTATCTCCCCACTCTACCCTTTTTCTCACCCCACTCTCCCCTCTTTCTCCCCCCACTCTACCCTCATTCTCCCCTCTACCCTCATACCCCGCTCTCCCCTCTCTATCTTCCCCCTCTACCCTTTTTCTCACCCCACTCTCCCCTCTTTCTCATCCCTCTCCCCTCTTTTCCCCCCCACTCCCCCTCTTTCTCCCCCACTCTCCCCTCTTTCTCCCCCCACTCTCCCCTTTTCTCCCCCCACTCTCATCTTTTCTCCCCCCACTCTCCCCCCCCCCTCTCCCCTTTTCTCCCCCCACTATCCCCTCTTTCTCCCCTCACTCTCCCAGCTCTTTCTCTTCACTCTACTCTCTTTCTCGCCCCACTCTCCTCTCTTTCTCACCCCACTCTCCCCTCTCTCTCCCCCCACTCTCTCCTCTTTCTCCCCCCACTCTCCCCTCTTCCCTCTTTCGCCCCCCACTATACCCTTATACTCCCCGCTCTCCCCTCTCTATCTCCCCACTCTACCCTTTTTCTCACCCCACTCTCCCCTCTTTCTCCTCCCACTCTACCCTCATTCTACCCTCATACCCCGCTCTCCCATCTCTATCTCCCCACTCTACCCTTTTTCTCACCCCACTCTCCCCTCTTTCTCACCCCTCTCCCCTCTTTCTCCCCCCACTCACCCCTCTTTCTCCCCCACTCTCCCCTCTTTCTCACCCCACTCTCCTCTCTTTCTCCCCCCACTCTCCCCTCTTTCTACCCTCACTCTCTCCTCTTTCTCCCCCCTTTCTCCCCGCGCTCCCCTCTCTTTCCCCCCACCCTACCATCTACTCCCCTTTTCCCATCACTCTCCCCTTTTTCACCACTCTCCCCCTTTCCCCCTCCCCTCCCCCGCACTCTCCCCCTCTCTTCCCATCGCACTCTCCCCTTTTAAATTACGATCCGTTCAGCCGTTTATTGTGGTCCGTTGGAGGTGCATCTAAAGAATACCTCATAATTTCAACCCCCTTGCTTTTCCCCCTTTAGGGATGATTTAGCAAAAAGGCGGAAACCCATATTTATTTATTTCTTACCAAAAGCCTAAATAAGAATTTTCAGATCCCTAACTTGAAGAATTATGGATTCCCCATACAAACTTTCAACCCCTATTTCATCCCCTTCGAGATTGTTTTTTGAGACAAAAGATAGCCTATGTCCGTCTCATGGGTCCAATCTACCCCTATACCAAATTTCATCGAAATCGGTTCAGCCGTTTAGCCGTGAAAAGGTAACAAACAAACAGACAAACAGATATACAGATAAACAGATAAACAGATAAACAGAGTTACTTTCAGATTTATAATATTAGTATGGATATACTTAGTCAGGTCATAAGTATTGTCACACAGTAAAAACTTTTCTTTTAGAATGCTGGCCACAAAAAAGTTTATTGAATTCGAATTTCGAATTGTTCATGAAAATAAAAGTGCATACTTTTTAGAATTTTACTCATTTTTAAATATGGAGTGGACGCTTAAAGAATACCGTGTTGCAGTTATTGCGTTGCATCGTTGCGGTTACGCGCCAATTCAAATTTTTGACATACTGAAAAATTTGAATATAACCAAGAGATTCGTTTATCGTACCATCAAACGATACAATGAAGACTCTAGTGTAGATGACAGGTCAAGAAGTGGTCGCCCTCGGTCTGTTAGGACTCCAGCAGTGATAAAAGCTGTGAAGGCGCGAATTCAAAGAAATCCCAAACGTAAGCAGAAACTGTTGGCCCTTCAGATGGGATTAAGCAGAACCACGGTGAAAAGGGTGTTAAATGAAGACTTAGGGCTTCGGGCATATCGAAGAAAAACAGGACATCATTTGAATGCTCGTCTAATGGACCTGAGACTGAAGAGATGCCGCGCTTTGTTGAAGCGGTACGCGGGAAAAAAATATCGGGAAATTCTTTTTTCGGATGAAAAAATTTTTACCGTAGAAGAGAGCTACAACAAACAAAATGATAAGGTGTACGCACACAGTAGTGAAGAAGCGAGCAACCGTATTCCGCGTGTCCAACGAGGTCATTTTCCATCCTCGCTCATGGTATGGTTGGGAGTGTCTTATTGGGGCTTAACAGAGGTACATTTTTGTGAGAAAGGTGTAAAAACGAATGCAGTTGTGTATCAAAATACAGTCCTGACGAACCTTGTGGAACCTGTTTCTCATACCATGTTTAATAACAGGCACTGGGTATTCCAACAAGATTCGGCGCCAGCTCATAGAGCGAAGAGCACACAAGACTGGCTGGCGGCGCGTGAAATCGACTTCATCCGGCACGAAGACTGGCCCTCCTCCAGTCCAGATTTGAATCCGCTAGATTACAAGATATGGCAACACTTGGAGGAAAAGTCGTGCTCAAAGCCTCATCCCAATTTGGAGTCACTCAAGACATCCTTTATTAAGGCAGCCGCCGATATTGACATGGACCTCGTTCGTGCTGCGATAGACGACTGGCCGCGCAGATTGAAGGCCTGTATTCAAAATCACGGAGGTCATTTTGAATAAACTTTAGTGTCATAAGAATCTATGTTTTGTTAAGTTCATTTTGGTATATAAATGGTTACATAATGAATAAACTTGTTTCAATTATTTTATATAAAACATGTGACAGAATTTATGACCTGACTAGGTATAATCGTAAACTCCGAGTTATGTGCCGTTATGCTGCATACAGACAGACCCGGCGGCTAACGAACGCCATCGAATGGGATTCGCCGATTTTCGCTGGTCCAGTCTGGACGATGTGCCTGCGAATGTTTTAACATCGAAGGAATTAAACCATTCAACCATAGAGGAAATAAATACTACGTAACATTCAACCGTTGATTCAGGCATACAGGCATACAGAGGTAGAAACGGATATTTATTCCTATAGATTCAAGTCCCAACGATCTATTCTTCACCACCACGTATTTGGACGTCTGTAGAATTGGGCATTTTGAGAATTGGTCCATTGAAGAATTAGGCATTTTGAGAATCGGTCCATTGAAGAATTAGGCATTTTGAGAATCGGTCCATTGAAGAATTAGGCATTTTGAGAATCGGTCTATTGAAGAATTAGGCATTTTGAGAATCGGTCCATTGAAGAATTAGGCATTTTGAGAATGGGTCCATTGAAGAATCGGTCCATTTTAGCTTCATACGCCAACTTATTATTCATATGCCGTTTTGTGAACTGGGCAGTGGATATTCTGTTTAAACCGTATCATCAAATGGCAACGCCGAATGTTGTTCGGTGGTTTTCGTTAGGGCGGTCTGTACGCAGCATTAGAAGAATTCACACAATGCCAAGTATACTGCGGGTTTTTGGCGGGAATCCGATAGTGAGACGTTGCTCGTTTTATATTTTTTCTCAAACTAGTGTTTTTTCGAGTGTTAATGTGTAATATTATTGGTGGAATATTAGTCATTGATTGTGCGGTAACGTGCAATGAGTGTGGTCAAATGATATAAACCCAAAAAGCGTATCGCTTTGCATTTTTCCCAAAACTCCCAGGAAGTTTCAGTAAAGCATCCACCACTTTACTAAATCGTGACTGACTGTGTAAACAGTTGACTTGACTACTTGACCAGGAGGATCGCTTTAATGTTATGACTTTCCTATTGTGAAAAACTTAAATATTGTAAAACTTGACACTGGCTGATTGCACAAACCGTGCGAAGCCATAACTAGAACAAAAAAAAAGTATACTGCACAGTGATTGGACATCTCACTCACTAAGCACCTGCCGACAACATAAGACCTCAAAACGCACATTCCAGTTTCACTTTCACTCAGCTTTCATTGAAATCCAACGCAACCATCTCTTTCTCTCACTACGTAAGACAAGACATGGTCAATTGGTCATATGGAGTCATGGAACCTGTCATCCATCGCGATACAGTGCCCTCTTTCTGTCCCACATGAAACGGAAAGAGACGGCATCGTTACGTGTCGACGGGTCAAGCGGTCTGCTCTTGATCTTGATACCGTTTTCCTGTAGCAACGGCCTAGCCAAGGCTGGAAAAGATTTTCCGATATGCTAAACGGGAGCGTATACTACGAGTATGTAAACTAGCCTTTGCAAGCGACATCTGATGAGAAGCGACGATGCAGACGAAGGTGTAGCACGCTTGCTTAGAATATACCTATCCACACTTGCTAGAAGTCTTGCTTGACTTAAGCACAGTCGTATATTTAGCCGAAAATACAGGCAATAGAGGCATTTTATCTCGATAAAGAGTATCCTATGTCTTTCCTCACAGTCAGCTATTTCCTTACCTAATTTAATCAAGATCTATCAAATTGCTTTATTGAGCATAATATAAGTACCTATAGATAATGTATTTTTGTTGTTACAAAAGGATTGATTCATCAATAGATAACTGATTCGTGAACTAGATCACTAATTAAAATTTAATCAGGACATTAAAGTTGTATATTATAATTTACAATCATATATAGAAACACACCGACTTTCCGCGTCATCTTTGATATTATAGTGATCACTTTTGATATATCGCGCGTCAATTATTGCGATTTTTAACCTACAAAACATTTGGGACGGTTTCTGAAAACAAGGCATATATGCATTTAATAAGGAACCTTAACACACTGTAATAACATCTCAAAAGTCAAGCATGATTTCTCTCCGTCCAAAAGTTGATTCACAGAGATCGCTTTTAGCGATATCTTTTAGGGACAAGCAAAGGAATATAAAATGTGTGTAATTTAAACTAACAATTAGTTTATACTAGCCTGTTATACCTTTACTAACTTTCATAGATACTAGAGAAATATTACAGTTCGTTTTTGATTTTTGCAGTTGGGTTTTTGTTTAATTTAATAATTCGAGGTACCTACACACCTATCATAATTTTTTCGTTTTTTGTGGCGTTTTTTGTGTGCGAATATTTAACAAAGGAAGTTACAATGATGTATTTTTTTCCTTGTAGGTTTGCAACAGTCAAACATATACGCTATACGCTGCTGCCTAAATTCCTTACGTAATTGTATAAATACAAAAACTAACATACTTATGAAACAAAACACACGATGATTAACATACGCATAATAATATATTACAAGAAATCATCGAAACGCAAAAAAAGGGATCAGCGAACGCAGGTTACGTATTGCGCTGCGACCTCGCAACTTATTACACCCGACTGCTGAAAGAGCCACCAGAGATGAAACGAAATCTTTTATATATATTACGAGTAAAACGAAGTTGCTCACTCAAGGCGCAATCAGAAATATTATGTCATAGCATATTTAACTTTAATAACACGGCAATAAAAGCAATCACGAACCATATCTAATCTTTATGCGAATTATAAACAACGAAGTGATTTATTATATAACTGCACTGCAGTTTGTGCCAGTGCTTGTTAAATAGACGGGTTCACGATGGACGATCCATCTTGGATCGGCGCTTCGAGTCGAGTAGATCGCTCGAGGCTAGGGGCCGTATTTAATAAATGAACCTCAATAGCGCTACCAAGTGCGCTATCAGCTGATACACACTCAAAATGTATTCTACATCTTGAAATCGTTGCTATTTAATAAATGGATATTGAGATGTAGCACTGGCTACTAGATACCGTCTTGTATGTGTCAATTGTGTCATAATCGGATAGCACTTAACCGCTGAGTGTCATTTATTAATTTGCCAGATATCATGTAAGTTTCGGTTCCTAATCTACAACTTAAGATTTATATATTAAATAGAACGAAATAGCAAGTGCACACTCAAGATAGCTCTCAGAGCTGAGACTGATTTGTTAATATGGGCCTTAGATAGTGTGCTCCGACTCAAGCGCTTGGCTCCGAGGCACTTCCACACCGACGGCGCCTGTGGGAACGCGCGTCTGCCGCGCGCGATCGGATCGCACTAGATCGTCCAGTGTGGACCGGGTTAATGTGTTTCGCTTGTCGATTGAGGCAGCTCAGTTCTTTAGGCCGACTCAGGGCCTCTGACCTTGCTTAACGACAGTCGACTGGCCGACTGCTGTCAATCGATAACAATCGGGACCGACGGCTTAACGTGCGCTCCGAAGCATGGAGGGTAGACACGGAAGGTAGACAACGGAACTCCTCAATGACTAACGGTAGATGGAGTTTGGGCTCAATTTGATCGGCTTGCGGTAACTACTACTGTTTATGTACCTACTTAACCTACTCATACGGTTTATGTGCAGAATGCCCAGTTCTCAACATGGCATCAGTCTTGAAGGACCACTTCTTTAATCCACAAGTGTGCGATGGACCAATTCTCGAAATGGCTAATTTTACGAAGACCCTATTCTCAAAATGCCTTATCTTACGATGGGGCAAAACTCAGAATGCGCAATTATGCAATGGGTCATTTCTAAAAAGGACCAATTTGTAAAATGTCTAGTGTCATGTTGACCGTCAACGTTGGTCAAACATCACTTGAGGGTCCGGTCGTGCATGGCTGTCCAGCGTCAGTACTTCCGTGTACGTATCGCACGTGCGACAACCAAGCTGTGGCACCGCAAAACGGTTTGAAAAACGTGAATTTCAATCCCGTCCTTCAAATTTCCTACCAAATTATGCAAGGAATTTATGTTCCCACCTTGACGAAGTTCATTGTTACACTTTTATTACTATGTATGAGGGTATTATTTAATTTGGTACACGTTGACGCACGTAGTCGAAACAGTTCAATATTCGATCACGTTTCCCTGATCGAAGGCGATCGAACACTTATCCCGGTTGGTCGTCGAACGACATGTAGTCCAGTGATCAGTGTATGCCCTGTTACAGCTCGAACAGTTGAATTCGGGCTGTTCCAACAGCGGTTCTTGAGAGCCAGTTCCGTTCTAGCCTTAGCATGGTTACCACCACCACATCGTCACTCGAGACCAGGTAAGATAGTGGTCAAATTCTATCCTAATACAGCACAGAAATCTGCACGGTCCGTGCGTCTATGCAGGAAGACTAGTTCGCTGCAGTCTCCACTTGAAGCGGTTGATCTTGACTGTTTCAAGTTTTATTTTTAACACAATAGAGGTCCACGTTTGACCACTCTCCCATCTGATGTTGAGCAGCGATGCGGTCAACGACGATGCACGCTTGTCTAGCAGTAAAATTGTTCACTCGTGCCTTGAAGACTCCGGTTGCAACTATCGGAAAAGAGACTTCGGCGAATTCCGTTCCGTTCCTCCATATCGCTTCGTGGGATGAGGTGGAATGTCCAGTGTCCATGTACCAGTAGCGCGTCACCGTACATATACCATATTGCAACGTATTTAGAAAAATAACGTGCAGAAACTACATAAGTCTTCGTCTAGCCATGAAACCATTTTTTACTCATTTATCGTGCCCGGCCGTTCGGCTAGGCATTGCTCGAAATCAAAGCGTTTAGGTTAGGTAGGTTATTAGTTCAATTTCCTACTTTTCGACTATACAAAAGCGACTCAACACAGCCATCGCGCTTGGTGCGCGCGTTGGCGAAGATAACCATGACTTTCTCACACATCGATAGAAGTGGCTTCACCATGAGCGATACTGCGTATGAAATTATCCTTCTCTGCTTAATTTCTCCATGGAAACGAGGATATATGTAAAATCAGTCCGTCCCGTCCAGCGCGACATTTAAATTCGAAACCTATGTAACTGGGTGGTGCATAATAAATTATATTCAAACACGAGGTCCCTACGTCAGTGTCAAAGGTCGATCGGCGCGTTCCGTGGCTGTCGGTTCAGACGGCCGCTAAATGGCTAAACAACTAAACACTTGGTAAACATATGTTGAGGCCGGTTTAGAGACCCGCCGTTTGAAGGCGCGAAGGTAACCGGTGTTCCGGTTTGTAGGGCGCTAGCTGTTGTATTTTGGACCTCACGCCATTGAGCGTAGGTTGGAAATTGGAAACCTACCGACCGCAAAATATGAGCCCGAGATTCTGAAGAAGGAAAACATCTACAGAAGCGTTGGTGGTGGTAGCTCGGTCGGTAGGACACTGGTGTCTTTGCTAACACCCTCAAGGATAAAATCTGTCGCCGAACCCCTTTCAGGGTGATTCGGCAGTCGTCCTTGATAGTCCTCTAGAATTAGCATGTTTAACCCCATCGACCATATTATTAAGGGGTTAGTGTAATGTGGTGACATTCTAAACACAGTGTAAATTCGTCACACCTGTGTAATTTTTTTATGTACATGGATAATTAGTGCAATTTGGTCACACGCCCATTTGTCGTCAACTTGAGTGCGATTTGGTCACACCTAAGAAATTACAGCGACGCCACAAATTATTATAATTCAAATAAGTTATTTAAAAAACAAGTACCTACTTTTATTCAGCCAAAACTGCTTTAATGAATTTGCTTGTAGAATAATTACATATTGTTTTATTTTAATTAAGAGGAAAAACTCCGAGCATGGTCCGACAGGCACATGGCTGTGTTTTGTCATTTAGGGTGTTCAGAAAATTGTTCAGCTCCATAGAAATAACATGTAATTCTACGTCTAGCAGGGAAACATGTAGGTAGGCTAGTGATACCAGGCGCTATGCGGTAGTCTCCTTGGACCCTCCCCCCCTTCTTGACCTATATATTTGTACTGGATCGATCTTTGTTGGATAACCTAGCTAGGCTGTTTGATCAGGGGCTTGCATTTCTTTCCATTTTAACAAGCTTGTATGTTACATTCACATCTTCATATTTAGTGGGATAGTAAAGAGACGCAGGTCATTCACTAAACGGTGAGCGCCTGCCCATAACACTTGCACTGCCACCCGGCCGGTTCTTAGCATTGCCAAATATTATGACTGTACTGAATTTGATTCTCGCGTGTTTTCTAGTGCTTAATACTATAGTCCGAATTAAAAGCAGAAATTTAAAGTATTCCATAGGTTAGCTTAAAAATTGTATTACTCCGCGACTAACTGCCGTTGCAGAAACTGTACAATGTTCATTAATTAATTAATTAATGGCAATAACTTTTTATATTAATTTGTATCGCTGAAAAACAATGGTGGAAAACAGCGTGGGAAAATTTACTAGTCAAACACGGGTGACGTTGACGAATCTGCACTGGGCAAGCGTAGTGGGATGATCTCTCTCTCTCTCTCTCTCTCTCTCAGAGAGAGCAGGAGTTGGAACGTCATAATCCGATGAAGATGATGAATTCCCAATTGGTAACGGTAATGTCATGGCGATTAAGTTAATCAATTTTGGGGTCCAAACTGTGATGGAAACAGGTTCTAAAACTGTCCCAAATTCCATCGACAGCCTTTTGGCAAAATCAATAGTTTTCGTTTGCAACCTCATTATTCATCACTTTCGCTAAGCGACACACTAATTAACAATTCAAATAGAAAACGGCACTAATACAATGTGGCAATAATCACTCACTTTAAATTACGACTTGGGGCCGGCGATTTCAAATCCAAATCACAACAACACGCAGCAACACACTCGCGAATTTTTATTGGTGCAGGCGAAACGTCCGCTCCGTGTGCTGTGCGGGGACCGACTGATTAGAACTTGAGTCGCGAATTGAAACTACGCACTCTGCACAGTCGACTTCCGGCAATCGACTGATACGTGTGATAAAATCGCGGAGCTGACACGGGTTTCACTCGCGAATTTGGTACGCACGCGACACGTCCGACTGTCACGAGGTGCGGTGAGCGACTGGAGCGACTGATAAACGCGGCGGCCAATAGGTGAGCGGGCACCGTGCGCGGGCGCATATTTTTGTTGTTTTATGCCGCTACGACCCTGTTCCCTCGTGCGGTGACAGTGGTGTGTGCATGGACCGTTATCGGTAGAGAATTTGACCAAATAAAAAGGTGATACATTGAGAATCACGCCAGATCCACGTCTGCTACAATCTGCCCACTTTCATGTTACTGGGTTATAAAATTTCAGCGACTTTTAAACAAGCCAAGGCAGTGATCACTGAGCGCGCGGTGGACGAGCGGTGATCTGTGCGCTTTGCAACTCAACGACGCCGGATTCGAAACCTCACTAATGTGATAATATGCGGATTACTATGAATCCGTGCTTCTGAAACCAAGCCATCGGTACAGGTTTTTATCGACTGATGGCACACGGAAAGCCACAAGAGGTCGCTCTACTTCATTCGAAGAACAAAAAACATATGAGCATATACAAAATTAAGTAGATAATGACGTTTTATTATACCGACATGCACATTCTATTTATTTATATATACTGGAAAGGCAAACATTTCGAGCGGTTCACGCACGGTTGGTATTAATCATTGCCTATCAAGAAATCGGAAATGATAGTAAGCAATATCCTGCAATTTAATAAATCAACAATCGATTTACTAACAGCTAGTTAAACAGGAGGCTTGCTTCACTACACTAGCGAGTAAAAAATAGCACACCAATAATTATATATCTTTTGAGCTTTTGATGTATACGGGCGTTGGGGTCAATATTAAAAATAACACCGTAGAAAAGTCGCGGGTAACAGCTAATGCATCAAATAAATAGACAAAATATAAAAACAGCACTTGTGCTATTTTTATGCCACCAAGTGTAAAGGGTCGGTTACACACGAAGAGTTTATCGGCTGCGAGCGGCCAGTTTCTCTCCCAATAATTTATCGCCTTGGGTCTTTCAACGGCACCCTAAACTAGCCTCGATTGCCGCGTGAACAAATCGTACGAGCTTCTATCGCAATGTAAATGACACGGGAGAGAACCGCTATGGGTTCTCGCATAGGATAATCGTTTACGATTTCTCACCGCTCCCGTACGATAAACCCTTCCCGTGTAACATAGCCTTAATGCACACGCGTTACAATGTATTGTTTCAACATGGTATACGAATTGCAAATAAAAAACCTCACGGTAATCACTATTGCATTAACTTCAATCAGTATTTATATATTAGTTTACCTTTATAGTTTTTTAACGTACTTCAAAAACAGACCAAGTTCTCAAGATGATTATATCTTTACCATTTAAAATAACACGTAGGTATGTATATATACTTAAGATACAATTCTCTAGAACCCCCCTTTCGTCCTTATATATTATAGTTCCCGCGGGTGAAACCGCGAGGCACAGCTAGCGGGTAACTAAAAAGAACCAGCCAAGTGCGAGTCAGACTCGCGCACGAAGGGTTCCGTACCATTATCAATAAAAACGACAAAAAAAATCACGTTTATTGTAAGGGAGTCCCCTTAAATATTTTTTTTATCTGTTTTTTTAGTATATTATGTTGTTATGCAACAGAAATAGATCATGTGTGAAAATTTCAACTGTCTACCTGTCACGGTTCATGAGATACAGCCTGGTGACAGACAGACGGACGGACAGCGGAGTCTTAGAGAGCCCCGTATTGGTAAGGAACCCTAAAAATAACCCACAAATATAACGCAAATTCTGATGTCAACTAATAGCCAGCCTTCTGACGTCTCTCGATATTCAGATTCAGACAATACTCAGGACTCAGATAGTAGAATATCTCTCCATCTCAAACTTAGTGACGTCACTAAGTGACCGACTCAAGGTTACGTCATGAATCAAATATATTTTCCAGTCGATGTGGACAAAGTTTTACGAATTTACATAGTTTTCACGCAAGTGCCGAAGGAGGGTGATGTTTTTAGGGCTCTTTACCCAAGTACGTAAACATGAAATCCGACAATTTTACTTTAATTGACCCTTATCTTCTATCTTCTCTTCTATATAAGTATATACATATAAAAATCAAATGCTGTTCGTGTGTCTCGCTAAAACTCGAGAACGGCCGGACCGATCTGGCTGATTTTGGTCTTGAATGATTTGTGGAAGCCCAGGGAAGGTTTAAAAGGTGAATTGTATCACTATTCCACGCGGACGAAGTCGCGGGCACAGCTAGTATTTTATGAAAGCTTCACCTACTGTGTGGATGTGTGTATGAATTGAATGGAATCAAATCAATCTTTACCTACTTCCAGACGTCTGAATTATAAACGGCTGAACCGAACTCTATAAAATTAGACCTACAGATAGATTGGACCTAGAAGAAGGATATAGGATAGTTTTATTGCGATAAACTGATAATTCCCCGCGGACGAAGCTGCGGGCAAATTGCTAACTAAAATATTTGTACATACAAATAATAATCATTGTTTATTAGGTCTGCGAACCATTGAAATGTCACTTACATAAGATCGATAGAGTTGTATATTATAACATAAGTATCAGCCGGAGGCCGTTTGAAAGCTTAGAAGGGGTTTTAACCAAGATATTTTTGCCGTTGTAGCGGTGCAGCTTGATTTATTACTAGCTAGCCCCGCGGTTTCACCCGAGTCACATATACAACACCTATAGATATTTGAGAGGTTGGCGTAACTATTTTATTTATGAACCGATTGACATGAAACCAACAATATATTAATCAAAACTACAGGCTGAATTATTATAGGTACTATTTAAGTAATTATCTAATAGATATTATATGACATTTAATTTGAACTCAAGATCCGGGGAAGAAAAGAGACAAGTGTATACAAATAGACAAAGGAGTAAGTAGGATAGTACGATGATGTTTTGTCTTTGTCTGTGTATACACTAATTTTATGTTGTGCTGCAGAAGCAAACCAATCTTGACATTTTAGAATGTCGCACGAATGATTAGAGCACCACCTAAATAACGTGTATTAAATTTATCCGATTTATAGGGGTTGTAGCCAAGGGTGTCCCTTTCGGATATACGCTTTTGTCAGGTCCATCTCTGATACTAGTTCCATGGGTATATTTATCAATACTAATATTATTATAAAGAGGAAAACTTTGGTTGTAATGAATAGGCTCCGAAACTACTGAACCGATTTGAAAAATTCTTTCACTGTTGGGAAGCTATGCTATCCCCGGTACACATAGGCTACCTTTTATCCCGTAAAAATTAATGGTTCCCGCGGGATAGTAGTTAACGCGGGTGAACCCCGAGGTACTTCTAGTATATTATAATTATGAAAAGTAGGCTGTTTGCGCTAACTGTCAATAATTGAACCTACAGTTACTATAAGCAATTATCGAAGGCAATATTAAATTTCTAGAATGGCTAGACCTGAATACCTCTCGGAATAACTTCGTGTCCCACATCTAAGGCCGAATAGTGACCGTATATAAATAGATTTTAATAAAACAATAACTCTTATATATCAAGGTTGACGAATATAATATTAAAGAGTATTTTGCTATAATATGTTATTTTGATAGTACAAACAGACACTAAACTTTCAATTCTATTTATATGTATACTAGTTATGGAACATAATATTATATTGATAGATAACTTATTATCGACACTGAAATTAAGAATATTTTTTTTACTATAGTTTTTGATACTTTTAAGATATTATCTACCTATACTACTAGCTGCGCCGCGCGGTTTCACCCGCGTTTGGATAATATACAATAATATATCTTAATTAATTGTAGCCTATGTGTTATTCTGATATGTAAGCTCGTGAAGTTTTTAAACTTTCGCGAACTGAATACATGTTAGTTAGTATTTAAACGGGTCTAATTCGCGCACAAACTAATATCAAAATATATAATTTTGACATACCTCGACGTTTCGACCGAGTTACATCGGCCGTGGTCACGAGAAGACTGAAGAATGCGGGTGTCACCGTCCGGAGCGGCAGGTGTTGTTTCCAACTACCCGCGTTTGGTCTTGCAAAATATTATAACCGTCACTACATACAACACTAACAGTATCTGAAGTCCCACTCGAACACAAATCGCGCCGTACACATTTGCTAATAACTGGATTCCAGGAACCAGACAACCTGAACCCATCGAGGACGTCGTGACGTCGAGGTATGTCAAAATTATATATTTTGATATTAGTTTGTGCGCGAATTAGACCCGTTTAAATACTAATTAACTCGTGAAGTTTCATCAAAATCCATTCAGGTGTTTTTGCGTGAAAGAGTAACAAACATCCATCTATCCATACTCACAAACTTTCGCGTTTATAATATTAGTAGGATGAGTGCAACTAAGCTAATATTATAAATTCACCAACTCAAAGACAAGTATTAGGTAGGTAATAACACTAGAAAAACATCACAGTACAAATAGTACTATGTCGCAATCAGCTCACGCAACTATCATTCGTTTGTGAATGTACTCGTAAATAGCTTATGGTGACAGAGTACTAAGCAGTTAAGTTTACTATAACCTTGGGTTCTCCAGCTGCCACAGTTTATATGGTAGTTAGTACAGGGATATTGTTCAAGTAACTATTGAATATACTGTCCGGTATTGCTAAGTCGCAGAGTTAAAAAAAAAGTATTTTTTTGCTTTAGACTTATATTCTGCATGTAGCTTTTCCCGCGGCGTCGTACGCGTGGACTATGACAATGACAACATGTGACGTCATTATGTCAACTTCAGCCAAGTCGCCAACTCTCTCTCTCTATGTCCATAGCCCGCGGACCGTATGTTGGACTTGTTGGACATGTTGGACATGTTGGACATGTTAGACGCAGTACCCACTTGGCATATTTGCAAAGGTGGTCACTTAGTTATGAAATACTAGCTGCGCCCCGCGGTTTCACCCGCGTTTGGATAATATACTATAATAATATTTATGAATTGTAGCCTACGTGTTATTCTGATATAATTATTGTGAAGTTTCATCAAAATCCATTCAGTAGTGTTTGCGTGAAAGAGCAACAAACATACATACATACTGACAAACTTTCGCGTTTATAATTTATAAGATGGAAGTAGGATACACCTTACTCGAAACGAAATCTACCAAAAGCCGAGACATCCATCAAAATTAAAGTAACAAACGAACTAAGCACGGAGCGATTACACAAAGGCATTGGTGCGCTGAGGATCGAGCCCGGTGCTGTTGGGTTGAAAAGCGCATAAAGTCACCTCTCGGTCACCATCGCTCACTCATAAGCTATGTACAATCATATCTTCTTAATTACGCGTCACGTTGTTTGTCCGCAATAAACGATTTACCCGATTTTAATCATCCAGACTGGACCAGCAAAAATCGGCGAATCCCATTCGATGGCGTTCGTTAGCCGCCGGGTCTGTCTGTACGCAGCATAACGGCGCATAATTCGGAGTTTACAATTATATATATACTAGCGGCGCCCCGCGGTTTCACCCGCGTTACACGTATAACACCTATATGTAGCTATTTGAAAGGTTTTATTGTGTCATAATAGTTAGCATCCGAGTACTGGGGCTACAGTCTATACATTAGCTAGCTAAGTTCTAACGTACCAAAATTAAACAGTATGAAAGCCACATATAGGTTAGGATGAAACCGAGATCGTGGGACGAAGTTAAACATACCTAATCTTACTACAACAATGTGATTTAGTGTGTGCGTATGTATGTTTGTGAGTCACATAATTATGGTATTATCTTATCTATGGTATATGCCACCTCTATGTCTTTCCCTCTCCTTCTATCTCTATATCTTTCTCTCTCCACTCTCAATCTCTATCTTTCTCCTTCTCCCTCTTTCGATTTATCTCCCTGTATTTCTATATACTTCCCTCACAATCTATCTCTTTCCCTCTCTCTCTCTATATATCTTTCTCACTTATTCTATCTCTCCCCGTGACTCTCTCACTCTCCTTTTACCTCCTTCCCTCTCCCTTTATCTCTCTATCTATATACTTCTCCCTATATCTCTCTCTTTATCTTGTATCAATTATTATCTATCCCTTTGCCAAATTGCACTACGATTTTCCGTCCGTAGGGGATGCAACTATAGAATACCTCATAATTTCAACACCTTACTTTGCCCCCTTTAGGGATGATTTTGCAAAAAAGCTGAGACCCGTATTTCTTTATTTCTTACCAAACCCCTAAATTTCAATTTTCACATTCCTAACTTGAAGAATTATTAATTACCCATACAAACTTTCAACCACTATTTCATCCCCTTCGA
Source organism: Hylaea fasciaria (assembly GCA_905147375.1). Lineage (NCBI taxonomy): Eukaryota > Metazoa > Arthropoda > Insecta > Lepidoptera > Geometridae > Hylaea > Hylaea fasciaria. The sequence continues at coordinate 2,519,959 of LR990221.1, read as the reverse complement.
GATTATTTTTAATACAAAAGATAGCCTATGTCCGTCTCATATGTCCAACCTATCTCTGTACCAAATTTCATCGAAATCGGTCCAGCAGTTTGAGCTTGAAGAACTAACAAACATACACACATACACACACACACACTCACAAACTTTCGTTCATTTCATTAGTAAGATATTTTAATATATAAATTACGCGTCACGTTGTTTTTCCGTGATAGACTCCTAAACTACTAAACCGTATTTAATCCAATTTGCACACCGTGTGCAGTTTGATCTAACTTGAAAGATAGGATAGCTTACATCTCAATAATTTAGAGTCGCAATAACAAAAACCTTAGCCACAGCAACGCGTGGCCGTGTCTGCTAGTAATGAAAATAAAACCGGCCAAGTGCGTGTCGGCTCGCACATGAAGGGTTCCGTACAATGATCCATAAAAAAAAGTAAAAAAAATCACGTTTGTTGTATGGGAGCCCCCCAAAAATATATTGTATTTTATTGTTTTTTTGTAGTGGCAACAGAAATACATCATCTGTGAAAATTTCAACTCCCTATCATGGTTCATGAGATACAGCCTGGTGACAGACAGACAGACGGACGGACGGACAGGGGAGCCTTAGTATAATAGGGTCCCGTTTTACCCTTTCCGCACGGAACCCTAAAAATCTCAATTTTGAGGTAAAGATAACAGAGATCAACTATCACCGGTTATCGGTGACACTGTGCTTCCTTATGGTCGTGTGTGGAGCGTGACCGCTGACCCGGAGGCTATCGGGCTCGCAATGTCGCATGAATGTCGCCGCGTCCGCACTGACTTTACGTATCGGGTGATGTGACTTTATGCAAGCGTAGGTTGAGCAGCTTTCTAAGAATGTTCAAAGTCAAAAGAGAACATCTGTCCCCGTACCATACCCCTATTGGCGGGTTTCCGCAGTGCTTGAGAGCCGGCCCAGTTCTAAGCTGTGCATGTATACCACCTTCCATCAATTGTCGCTTAATACCAGGTGATATAGTGGCAGTGTCAGCATATAAATTATGAGTATGAGGCTGCAGGCCCTGAGAGGCCCAAGGGTACCTATAGGTTGGAAACTAGCTGACCCACAAAAAACATTCTGATGAAAACATTGTTAGAACAGCTGTAGTGGCACTTTAGTCTCCGCTTAGCTACCTATACCACCCTCGAGCAAAATATCTTTGTTTAATTTTTATTTTTTTCTGAGATCTTTAGCCACTTGGTTGTGGCCATGCCAGCCCCATAGGATATCTTCTTTTATTAAGTGCTTATGGTTGTGGGCTTATAGCCCCTAAACTTAGAATATACATTGTTTTTGCTACCGTGGACATTGGCTCGCTGAGGAGTAAAAATATGTCACCAAACTTTAAACAAGGTTCTCCAGCAGCGATCCTTGAACACCAGTCCTAGTCCACGCTGAACATGTTTAACACAACCACACCGTCACTTAAGATTTGGTGGTCAAGTCTACAAGCTACAATAGCAGATTTCCAAATGTCAAACTATTTCAAAGCTACTCCGTTGAAATTTGATTGAAGAATTTTTTATTTAACAGACTTCACCCCCGGGTGAGATAGTGGTCAAAAATCACAAAATATTTTTAAGGAATGCTAGGATTATGATACTTTAGAACCAATGTATAAGGGTGATGAGCGGAGCTGTTAAGGGCAGACATGGCACTTACCACAAGGTGTATGTATGGCCTGCATGTCTCCGTAGTAAAAAACATATGATTTTCTATCTTTTCTGAGACGGTGAAATGTTTCCCACAGTATAGAAAATGTGGTGATAATATTCAGCATGAGTGTTACATGTATAGTAAACAACCTATTTTTAGATTAAAAATTAATTCATCACTGTTTGCTTCAACCATGATAAAATTAATTTATACCATTGATCATCATTTGGGCAAGAACCTACTTTTAAAACTTATGCAACTCACCCTATAGCCTATCCTGGCGATTACATAAAAAAATAACATGAAAGGTATCCTATGATTCCTTTGCCGCTTTCCAAGATTAGTAGAGCCATTTAGCCACGAGAGCAATCGGAGGGTTACAATCACTTTTTTTTTATTAATAGGATGGTTTACAAACCTCCGGAAGCATATTTATATAACAATAAAGTATGTTCTTGTAAATTCTGAATATCAGAGGCGATTTATTAAAGGTAAGAATATAGGTAGGTGTAATATATTATTATTATATTCAGAAAATATTCTAGTATATCAAAACAATATTCAAATGTAAGTGGGGTTAGATAAATTGGTAAACCTATGCTCAAACTTGTAAAACTGTGTTTAATTATTTCAATACCTAATTATTATTGAAACATTTCAATTCGGTAGGTACCTAATACATACCTAAGCATAGAAAGTGGAATTTTTATACCTATTTATGTAGGTAGACTAGCGAAACTACCGCAATGTACGCGACACACACTTTCTTTATTATTCAATGAAATAGACGTCATAGCGTAATATACATTAAATATAACACAATCACGGACCCGTACGACGCATGTTACGGCCCGCTAATCCGATCAATTGGAATAAATCTGCATTATAATACGTAGATAACAAGTTATCACACCAGTCATTCGTAAACAATGCATTAAAGGTACTTTACTGAATCACTCACTGATATAAGCGGGCGCGGTGTCCGGAGAAATCTGAGCGACACGAATTATCACTGATAATGCACAAAAAGATAATTTTCAGTCAATAAAATAATACGACCAGTCGCGACAAGCCGATGTCACCAGAATGACGTCTACAAGGAAGCCATTTTTAATAGCGTTCGAAATCCAAATGATGTCTTGGTAACTGAATTTCATCAACTTACACAAATAAAGATTATTAAATGTAACAAATATTAAATCGGTATTACCTATGTAATAATTTATGTATTTTTTAAAGAGTTGCACCACTAATACATATTTACACACCTATAATAAATATTTATTATTTTCGAAATAATTCCAGCACATTGTGAATTACAAATACAATTTTATGAAATCGTTTGTTTTTTGCTTATATAAAATACTTTTTATAGGTATTATGAACGAAACTTTACGCTATGCGTTCTAAATTATGGAAACGGAGTTTAGGCGGTTTCCTCAAACTTGTGTTAGTGTAGGTAGAATATTGGTTGGTGGAATATTAGACATGGGATGTTCGTTAACGTGCACGAGTGTGTGCAAATGATATAAACCCAAAAAACATGTCACTTCGCCTATTTTCCAAAACTCCAAGGAAGATTCAGCTATGCATTCACCACTTTACTGAATCGTGACTTTTTACTATGTAAATAATCGACTTGACTACTGGACCACGAGGATTGCTTTAATGCTATGGCTTTCCTATTGTGAAAGTAAGAAATACTTAAATAATATTTCTATGATTTTAAATACTTGACCCTGGCTAAGTGCACAAAGCGTGCGAAGCCATAACTCAAACAAAACAAAACAAATTAAACAGCTGTCGTGCCTGTCAGTCAGCTGTCGTCTGTCCAAATTCCAAAACAGAAAACTCCAACTCCAAACAAAAAAGTGTCAAAGAGTATTTTTCTGCTGTTGTTTTTCTATTCCATTTATAGGTAATTTAAATAATTAGGTGAATTTAGGTGGTACCTTATAAAGGAATTTCTACTCCTCATCATTCATTTCATTTTATCACTTTTTGCAATAGCACTAGAAAAACTCGATGTAAAATTATAATTCTCTAATATGGCGACTTCTGAAAATGAGATTTGCGAACCGATATTAGAAGCTGGAGCTGGAGAAGGTTTTACAAACCTGTGTCGAGTGTGCATGCGGAGTAAGGTGGCCTTGCAAAACGCATTTAGCTTCGAGCTGAAAAAAACTGTTGAAGAACTTATGTTTTGTACCGGGATACTTGTAAGTAAACAAAACATGAAACTATGGCTTTCATGTTTTTTAATCATAATATTTGCCTTGACGGTAGCCGTGGCGTAAGTGAGCCTACCGCAGAAGTTGCGGATTGGCTTCGCAACCTTCATACTGTCTCCACACCAAATTTTAACAATATTCATTCAGCCATTTGGCTGTTTAGTGGTCGTATCCCGTAATGGTCGTTAGTCACCACTTTGGTGCTTTTCGAGGGCACTAAATTCTACTTGTGCTTAGTATAATATGAGGTAGCTGTGGTGCAGACAGGAGCGGTTGAATGAGACAATGGAGAACGCTAACTAATTGCTGATTGTAATAATAATAATAAATAATAATTCAGCCTGTAACTGTCCCACTGCTGGGCAAAGGCCTCCCCTTACTTTCGTGAGGAGGATAAGGCCATAATCCACCATGGGGGCCTAGTCCAGTGGTGGATAACATGCATCCGAAATAATTCTTGGGCATGTTGGTTTCCTCACAATGTTTTCCTTCACCGAAAAGTGAGTGATAATTACATACATAATATGTTTAACAACATACACATTGGTACGTGCCCGCACTGGGATTTGAATTCACCGTCTCCGTTTTTTAGGGCGGACATTCGCCCACTTGGCGGTGGTACGCTGATTGTGTCTTGATATTACCTGAGCCTAAGTGGAAGTGTGTCGCTAGACAGTGGGCTCTGCTTATATTTATGTAGGTAGTGAGTAATCTAATACTTTGTGAATGCAGATACATGTGTTATAAATGTACAGAGATACTTTGACTCTATACCATAGTTAGATTAGAAGTGCATCAGATTATTAATAGTATACTTATACTTTCTAGATGACGAAGGAAGATGGGCTGCCTACAATGCTGTGTGACACATGCCTAGTAAATCTCTCTGTGGCATATAAATTCAAAACAACGTGCATAAGTTCTGATAAGATATTCAGACAGTTTCTTAGAGAGAAGGTTATCCTCAAACAAACAATAAAAACAGAGGTAAGTTAGAGAGCGAACAGACAAAAATTCGATAAAACACATTTTCTCATTCTGTAATATTTATCCCATCAAAAACATTACATGTACAAAAATGCACAAGTCTCGCAACGCAGTTTATCTGCCGTAAAAAGTTGTGAGATCGAATGTAAACCAAGTCGGTTAATTTCAATACCTACCTATACCTATCTATGGGAGCAGTTATATCTTTATTTCTTTAGTAAATAGAGGAACTTGGCAATTGCACACGGCAACATAAATCTATGCTAAGCGCTTTGTGCTTCTATTTGTTTGAAAGTACATCTATACGGAAGACTATATTTAGATTGCCTAGTAGATTATGCTGCCGTGTACAATCGCCAAGACACTCTATTTACTAAAGAAATAAAGATATAACTGCTCCCATAGATAGGTATAGGTAGGTATTGAAATTAACCGACTTGGTTTACATTCGATCTCACAACTTTTTACGGCAGATAAACTGCGTTGCGAGACTTGTGCATTTTTGTACATGTAATGTTTTTGATGGGATCTCATTTCTTTTTGTAGGTTTTCTTTCTTTATTTCGTTTTTTTGCAAAACACGCATCAACGCGCGCCCCGCGCCTGCGCGGCCGGGGCCCCTTGCGACATAGGTCATGCTCATAGATTATCATGAACGAGTGTCTTTGCGTCTTCACAGATGCGTATTAGGTATAAGGTACCTAGGTGCCTATTTTAATGTACCTAGGTAACGAATTTGTTCGACCTATAAAAGTGTAGGTAGGTATAGTATAGGGATTTGTATCTCTCTATCTATCGTGGAAGTTTTTAAAAAGCGCTCAACTGTCGAATTTCTCAAAGCCATTTCTCATTTTTAACCCCTGTTACCCATTTTATTCAATTTCAATGAAGTCTAATTATGAACTGTAAAAGTAACTTTGTAATCACATACAATTTAATAGGATTTATATGGGAATACAAAGTTATTTATGCAGATCATATATCTAGAAAACGGGATGAAAATTATGGAATGTCAGAATTTTTCCATGGTTTATAGGCTAAACAATAGCTATATTCAAAATTTGAAACTTGTGGGACGGCTAGAAGTACCTTAGAATTTTGATGATCGGTCAGTCAGTCAGTCAGTCAGTCAGTGGGCAGCAAAATTAAGGAACTTTGACTTGCAATAATTCTTAAACTACTGGTTCAAATTTGATGTAACTTGGATTATTATCTGTAGACGTGATGCCCTCTTGGTCACTAAAAATTTAGGCTTCTAGTTTTATCCATAACGAAGTTACAGAGGGTCGAAAATGGCCCGAATCGCTTCGAGAAAAGGATAGTACGGCCGTGCCTTTTGTTTTGCTCGACTTGGCGGGGGCACTGCCGTGCCCCCAGATTTGCGGCCGAAATTAATGATCAATCCAATCCAAATTTTGCTATCTGGGATTGATATCACAATCCATTTTTAGGGTCAAACGTGCCAATAACCGATCAGTGGTTTATAAAGGCACGCTGATTGGAAATCGATCAAACGATAGGCAGCAATCCAAGATTGATTTCAATCTTGGATAGGAGATACAATATTAATTTCGGCTGATATTCAATCACAGTTACTTTTTCAAAAATACCTTCAATAGACAGACATAGTTTTATAAATAGTATAGATAACTTCGTAAATGGTGTATTGACAATCAACATTCAATAGGTTAAAGGCACATTTCCTCCGACAGGTGGTCGAACAGTTCAACGAAGACTACCAACAAATTATGAAACTGGAAGTAATATGTGACGTTGATGACTGTGTGCCCAAACAGGAGATGATAAAAGATGAAGACGATGTAGTCGATGATTATGACGGTGATGTCGGTCTGATTGCAGATGAACAGCTGTGAGTGTCATAGTTTAGTATATCAAACGGAATAAGTGGAAATATTTGTTCTATTCTAATACAAAGTTATGGTTATTACGTCTTGCCATAGTATGTAACATACTATTCTTGCAGCGAAATATGCAATAATCATTCTCCATCCAAATGGGCCTAACTCGTCCCATGTGGGCTGACGAAATAGACCGGTTTTGTCTTAAATTCTGGCCCACCGTGGTCTGCCTTACACACTAGGGTTTAAACAAGTGAAGTTAATATAAACCTTGTAATGAATAATTTAAGACATGGTTTTCAGAGACACAAAACGAACAAACAAGAAAACGAAGCCTGCTCGAGCCAGACAAAAGAGTAATGGCCAAAGGAAGATACATTCTGTAATTGAAATAGAGAAGGACAAGTTTCAAAGTCTGTGCTGTGACGTGTGCAACCTCAGTTTTGCTAGCAAAGAGTTATGCATGAGACACAACCGTAAAGAGCACACTCCGAAATGGATCTGTGAGGTGAGCATCTATCAGTCTGTAACTGTCCCACTGCTGGGCAAAGACCTCCACTCACGTTCGTGAGGAGGGTTAGGCCATAACGCACCACGGGGTCCTATTCTGTATTGGTGGATAACATGCCTCGGAAATAATTATCGTGCATGTTCGATTCCTCGCGATGTTATCGTTCGTGTAATTCAACGACTTGGCAATCACATTTGTAAAAAATAGTACCTTTATATTATAATAGTCGTGTTAGTCATACCGTTTGTAAGTCAAGGATGGCAGGTATGGCTGTATGTTTGTATATGTATTACTAGCTACACCCGTGTTACCTATATCTACACTAATATTATAAAGAGGAAAACTTTGTTTGTTTGGTTGTAATGAATAGGCTCCGAAACTACTGAACCGATTTGAAAAATTCTTTCACTGTTGGGAAGCTATGCTATCCCCGGTACACATAGGCTACCTTTTATCCCGTAAAAATTAATGGTAGTAGTTAACGCGGGTGAAACCGCGAGGTGCTTCTAGTTAGCTACCTCCATATATTGGCAAATATCGTATCAAGTCGTAGGGCCATGAATGTAACTACATCACACAGGAAACTAAAAATAGAATTTCTGTTCAACACGATTCCTATTTGTTACAATGTCGTAGCATCTCTACGAGCGTAGCGCTACGAGGTGCTACGCGAGTGCAATCCTCTTCGGCGTAGTGTTACCGAATTTGAGTTGTCATTTCGACCGCAATAAACTCGCCCATGCGGTCGAGTTGCCACCTTTCATTTTAGTAGTAGCCAACTCGACCGCACGTGCAAAGTACGGTCAGTTGAAAAAGTGATATCAATCAAATGATCATCAAAATCGGTCCAGCTGTTTGAGCGTGAAAGAGCAACAAACATACATAATTACGTAGTAGGATGTGTGTCGTAGTGTACGTTAAACATCGATAGTTTTGATTACCGATTGTTATCGATAGTTTGCCAAAAACTAACGATTTTTATCGACACTATCGATAGTTTTGCTCCAACTTTGCCTATAATGAAAAATAGTAGATCGATAGTAGAAAATTATCGATAGTATCTATAGTAAAAAACTATCCATAGTTAAAATCAAAGACAAAGTTTATGAAAAATAGTAGTACGATAGTAGAAAATAATTATCGATAGTATCGATAGCAAAAAACTATCGATAGACTATCGATGTTTAACGTACACTAGTGTGTCGATTCCAGGTGTGCGGGAAACAATTCGCGTACCGGTCCTCGCATTACTCGCACGTGAAGTCGCACCTGCCGCCGCGGTTCAAGTGCTCGCTCTGCGACTACAAGACCTGGCACAAGGCGGACATGAACAAACACATCAGGACGCACACCGGTGAGTCGCTTGAACGTCGATGGTTATATTGTTATATATACTCGTATTAAAAAAAATAAAAAAAAAATCACGAGGTTGAACGTCGATGGTTATATTTTATTGTTAATTATACTTACTCGTATTAAAAATAAAAAGTGAAAAAAAAAATATAAAAAAAAGTCACGAGGTTGAACGTCGATGGTTATATTTTTATATTATTGTACTAGTTGGTGCCCGCGACTTCGTCTGCGCAGGATTAGTATTTCGAGTAGCTATTTTGGCTATAATGGCTTACACATAAGATATAGACACATACTGTGGCGGGCTTTTTTCTAGGACTATTTAAGATAAACATTTCCATCATACATTACATAATGTCTAACTCTAGCGGTTTTGACAGCGCACGCCTGAATAACTCGCGGATAGTAGATTTTTTCCTTGTTACTTGACACTTGTCGTTATATTTTGGACAATACACACAATATCTGTATAAATAGTAGCCTGTGTGTTATTCTGATATATAAGCTATATTATTGTTAAGTTTCATTAAAATCCATTCAGTAGTTTTTACGTGAAAGAGTAACAAACATCCATCCATCCATCCATCCATCCATCCATCCATCCATCCATCCATACTTATAAACTTTCGCGTTTATAATATTAGATCCAGGGAAGAAAAGAGACAAGTATATACAAATAGACAAAGGAGTAAGTAGGATAGTACGATGATGTTTTCTCTTTGTCGATGTATGCACTAATTTTATGCTGTGCTGCAGAAGCAAACCAATCTTGACATTTTAGAATGTCGCACGAATGATTAGAGCACCACCTAAATAACGTGTATTAAATTTATCCGATTTATAGGGGTTGTAGCCAAGTGCCCCTTTCGGGTATACACTATAATCATGTCTATTGTTTTTGTTAAAATTTTATGTTTTTTTTTTTTGTTTTAGGTGTTAAACACTATGTCTGTGAGTTCTGCACGTCCACATTCAACAACACGTCCAACCTGCACGGTCACATCCGGCGCGTGCACGGCGGCGGCCTCAAGACTAAGTCGTGCCCGCGGTGCGACCTCACCTTCTTCACTGAGGACAAGCTGCGCAGACATCTGGACACGCACGATAATATTAAACGGTAATATATTTCATCTTTCATCTTTTTATAATAAAACATGGCCCCACGCTAGGATTGCTCCAGTACCGTGGGTACCGCTTACTGACACATAATTTCACATACACATCGCACCCAGACCAGAAAAAAATATATGTGGATCGTACAAATATTTGTTCCGGGCGGGAATCGACAACGCGACATCAAGCGCAGCAGTCCGATTGCTCAACCACTACGGCAAACGTGCCGTCAAATATGGTTTGTTACCACCATCATCATATCGGCCCGTGTCGATCCACTGCTGGATATAGGCCTCTTCCTTACCACACCACTCTATCCCGTCCTGCGCCGATCGTATCCACGTTCAGCCCTGAACTATGACGATGTCGTCGACCCATCTGGCTGGTGGGCTGCCTACTGGTCTTCTTGCCTATCTGGGCCACAATTCTGTGGCCTCTTTCGTCCTCTTTCGTCCATCTACCATCATTTCCCCTAGCCAAGTGAGCCGCCCACGTGTTTGAGCACTTAGCACCGACTCTAAAGCCGAAATTAATATTGTATCTCCTACCCACGATTGAAATCGATCTTGGATTGTTGCCTATCGTTCAATCGATCTCCAATCTGCGTGCCTTTATAAACCAATCCACGGATTGGTTATTGGCACGTTTGACCCTAAAAATGGATTGTGATATCAATCCCAGATAGCAAAATTTGGATTGGATTGATTATTAATTTCGGCCGTTACGATCAGTGGGTAGGAACCGCTGTGGCGAACCTCATCCGCCACACTATACAGAAGGAGGCGTTTCTGAAGTGGATCATCATCACCACGATCCACTACATACCTTTGACCGCCACACCGCATAATAATATCAGTTAATTAATTTAAATTTCATGTAAGCCGTTATTTTTAGCTTTTCAGTTCCTTTCTGTTTGGTTTGAAGGTGGTTTATATATTTTTTTCTATTTACAGACACGAATGCGAAGTATGCCACGCCCTATTCACGCGCCGCTGCTATTGGAAGAAACATCTTCAGAAACAGCACAGCATTGTTATTCCGCAAATGAGGCCGGGTCGGCGGAAAGTTAACGACGTCTCAGGAGACATTCCGGATGAGAACCTCCTTGTTATTGAAGCTGTTAAGAAATAAATATTATTATAATGCAATTATTATATTACAGATATTATTTTTAAGAAAGATAAATATATGTGCCTAAATTATGTATTTTTTGTGCTTTAAATTTTTTTTTTACATTTGTACGAGATTGTAGTAGGGCCGAGAACCGTGTTCCTGCATACATGCGGCTATTATTTTTATTTATATAGATGGTTTGATTTGTGAGATTATCTCCACACAAAAAAATACTACGTGCGCGAATTAGACCCGTTTAAATACTAAAAACATGTATTCAGTTCGCGAAGGTTTAAGAACTTCTAAAATACATACGGCCTCCGTAGCGCAATGGGGATTTAAATGAGACAAGGATCTGTGCGTGCTATCAGTCGTTCCTGAGGCAGCAGATTCCTATTGTGAAAATAAGAAATAGGTATTGTAGGTACCTAGTTAAATATAATACTTGACAATGCACAAACCATGCGAAACCATAACTAAAACTAAAAAAAAAAAATACACTTGCGCCACTTGGTCTGTCTGTGGACAGTGACAGACAGATAGCGTTTGTATTCTCTTTGACAGACAGACAGAGAGCCCAGCAGCCCAGACCATTCTTAGGTAGGTACCTACCTACTTTAGTTAGTAAATCTATGCCCAAGCCAGACCAGCAGGCATATTCACAAATCTCTGGAAGTTATCGATTCCGAAAAAGCAGAATTCATATCCGATCTGACGCATTCGAAAAATACGATTCACAGTTCCGAGGAGATCCGATAGACAAGCATTTCCGAAAGATTGCCGTGTCGGAAACATAGACAATATTGTCTATGTAGCTTGACGTTAGTTGTGCGTTTACGAAGACTAAACGGTATGGTAGGAAGTAATATCATGGTAAATTTTTATACGTGATAAATAAAAATGATTTAACATTTAATTCACTAATTGAATATAAGCAGATGTTTAAATATAATTGTTATAAAATCCTAGTATTTTTTTTTTTTCTTTTTTTCAAAACGTTGCCCCACACTAGGATTGCTCCTGTATCGTGGGTACCGCTTACAGACATTTATAATTTCACATACACATCACACCCAGACCAGAAACAAATATTTATTTAATTATTCTTTAAATACATACATTTTATAGAAACTTGGCTTTGTAAACGTTCGTTAACGAACGTTAATGTCAATTTGTCAAACTCCAAAAGTAGGTAGGTAAGGTAGGTAGGTACCTAACCTTGGTAGGTGGTAGGTACCTGCTTCTCGTGTCACTGTGTGTTGTGTTAGTTAGCGTTTGTATTCTCTTTGGTGTTAGTTACAGTGTTACTACTCCCATATTATTATACTCTTTGGTTACTACTACCTCTAGCTAGACTACTTACCTCCGTTACGACTCGTCCGTTTGCCATTTCTGTGATCATCATGAGCAGAGTGAGTATACTTTTCACGTTATATTCTGTAGCAAGTGTTTTATCAATGCCGTCGCGTGTTTTTACATGTAGTTCTTGCAACTAAAATTCCTCCCCGTTTTCAGGCTACAAGAACCTCTACGGACCAAAGGTCTCACCTACTTCAGTTTATGAAAACTCATGAAGATCTTGCTCGGGGCAGAGTTTCTGGCCCCGATGCATCACGAAAGAATAAAACATTACTGATTGAATTAGCCGAGAAACTAAATTCAATGGGGTTTGGGGCTCATAAAACACCTGAGAAGTGGTACAAAGTCAGTATATCTAGCAGACATCTTAATGTATATAAATACTAGCTGTGTTGTGCGGCGTTACCCGCTGATTTCGGAATAAAAAGTAGCCTATAATTAATATGTGTTAATCCAGGGTGTTGGCTATCTCCATATCAAATCCATTCATTAACATCGGTCCAGCCGTTTGAGCGTGAAGCTAACAAATACATAAACACACAAACTTTCGCATTTATAATATTTGTAAGAATAGGATATTATATTGTACATAAACTAGAAGCACCTCGCGGTTTCACCTGCGTTAACTACAATTCCACGGGAACCATTAATTTTTACAGAATAAAAGGTAGCCTATGTGTACCGGGGATATCATAGCTTCCCAACAGTGACAGAATTTTTCAAATCGGTTCAGTAGTTTCGGAGCCTATTCATTACAACCAAACAAACAAAGTTTTCCTCTTTATAATATTAGTATAGATTATGGGTAACGTTGTTTGTCCACGATGGACTCCTAAACTTCCCGATTTTAATAAAATTTGCACACCATGTACAGTTTGGTGTAACTTGAAAGATAGGATAGCTTACATATCAATTTATAGTCGCAATAACAAACACCTTAGCCACAGCAATGCGTGGCCGTGTCTGCTAGTTATATTTTAAAATACTTAAACGTAGTCACTTAAGTCAAGATATACCTACAACCTATGAGACTAGTGATGTTATTATTACTATAAGTAATTGATTTTACTTTGTAGTGTATTAATTGATTTTATTTTCATAGTGCTGGCAGGACTGGAAGTCTGACACTAAGGGTAAGGCCTTAAGAATAAAAAAAAGTAAGGCTGCCACGGGTGGCGGCCCCAGCGTGGCGCCATTGTCGCGCCTCGAAGAGGGGCTGATGCAATTTTTTGGGCCCGAAATGATTGAAGGGCTAACTGATCCAGATCCTTTGGAGGTAACTTAAAGGTTTAGTTTGAAATACAAAAAAAGGGAAGTAGTTTATTAGATTAGATATGTTTTTAAACTAGCATAGGTACACTAGAAACCTAAAAAAACAACTGTTTGTGTAACCAAGCTAAGCATATGGTATCTAACTAAATCAGTGTACGTTAAACATCGACAGTTTTGATTACCGATTGTTATCGATAGTTTGCCAAAAACTATATTGAAACACTATCGATAGTTTTGCTCCAACTTTGCCTAATTTCAAGGCCTTTCGACTATTAGTTAGGCAAAGTTTATGAAAAGTAGTAGATCGATAGTAGAAAATAATTATCCATAGTATCGATAGTAAAAAACTATTGATAGACTATCGATGTTTAACTACACTAAACTAAATGGCTCCTAGCAGTCTCACATTGTTATGTACGAGGGTGAATCAAAAAATTCTTGGAATCAATATTAAAAAATGCAAAGATTTAAATAATAATATTTTATTTTTCTACATAATCTCCCTCCAATGCAATGCATTTAGAATAACGCGTTTCTAACTTCCTTATTCCTTGTGAAAAAAAAATATTTTCTTGACTCTCGAAAAAGTCCTCTACGGCAGCTATAACCGCGTCATTATCGTGAAATTTTGTTCCACGAATTTCCTCTTTTAATTTTGGAAATAAGTGAAAATCACTTGGGGCTAAGTCCGGAGAATATGGTGGGTGGTCAAGGAGATTGAAGCCAGCACAGCGGATTGCGTTGAGCGCAACTTCCGATCGATGAGCAGGAGCGTTATCTTGAAGGAACAACACGCCCAACGACAGTTTTCCACGACGTTTTTCTTTAATCGCTTCACGCACTTTCGGGATTAAATTTGCATAATAGGGTCCAGTAATCGTCTGGCCTTTTGGCATGTAATCAATAAAAAGGATTCCTTCACTATCCCAGAACACAGAGGCCATAACTTTGCCAGCGGTAGGAGCAACTCGAAATTTCTTAATGGATGGAGAGGATGGTCGTTTCCAAGACATGCTTTGTCTTTTAGTTTCAGGATCAAAATGGTGGACCCACGTTTCATCCATGGTGACAAGACGACGGCAAAAATTATCCGAATCACGCTGGAACATTTCGAGATTACGCTTGGAAATTTCCAAACGTCGCTTTTTGTTTTCGTCGGTTAACATTCGTGGCACCCATCTTGCAGACACTTTTTTGAACCCCAGTGAATCAATTAAAATGGATTGAACGCTACCAAAAGATATCTTTAGGATCTCAGCTATATGTTTTATAGTCATTCTTCTGTCTTCCAAAACCAGATTCTCAACCTTTTTGACATTTTCTTCTGTAACGGAGGTTGAAGGCCGCCCAGAACGCGGGTCATCTTTACAGCTTGATCTACCTCTTTTAAATTCAGCCACCCAGTACGCAACCGTAGAATAGGGTACAGCATCACCCCCTAATGTCAGCTGAATGTCCAAAAAAATTTCCTTCGTAGACATTTTTTTCAAACTGAGATATTTTATCACCGCACGTAACTCACTTTTATCCATAATTTTGACTTTTTAGCAACTCGTTGCACAAAAAAATTTATTACATGCGAACGAACTGACAAAAACAAGTGACAGTCTGCATAAATATAGTGTGATAGACACTCTTTAATTTGAATATCGAACTTGATCCAAAAAGGTTTCATATATATGCACTTCTAAGAACTTTTTGATTCACCCTCGTATGTACTGAAAATTTAATGAAATTAACTACCTAAGTTAAGTGTTAATATATTATGTTTAATTATTCAATATGATTTAATTATATCTGCCTATTACCTGACTGCCTAAAGGAGGCTGATGTTTTTCACTGGTATATATATTGTATGTTCCTATAGCACTCTCTACAGACCAAACAGCTACACATATTTTAATAAATGAGGTACCTATCATTGGATTTTGTTTCACAAGGGTGATATAGGCTAGAACAAAAGTTTTTCAATATCATCATTGTTGTGCTATTCCTAAATTCGTAGATACTATCATTTCAGTTTGTTTGTCCATCCCATCTATGTTTGTGTTGTCATACTATTGTTTTTTTAGGATTCGGAAGTAATCAATTTAGATGAACCTGCCATACATAACGATACGCATATAAATGGACCCGCCGAGCTGGAACCAGAGCCGGTTCCAGAACCAGCTCCTTCAGTTCAAGAGCCAGATCCGAAAACCAAAAGTACTAATAATGATAACTTTCTATGAATTATAAGATATCGTCATCAAGCCAAATCAGCCCACTGATGACTAACAGCCGAAATTAATAATCTATCCAATCCAAATTTCGCTATCTGGGATTGATATCACAATCCATTTGTAGGGTCAAACGTGCCAATAACCGATCCGTGGGTTGGTTTATAAAGGCACGCAGATTGAAAATCGATCGAACGATAGGCAGCAATCCAAGCTCGATTTCAATCTTGGATAGCTGCCTATCGTTCAATCGATTAGTCTCGTTTATAATATTCTATTCTAACAGTGATTGGAAATGCCCACTAGCTACTTACTATGAAGTTTTTTAATGTAATAAATTGTTACAGAAGACCCACATGCGACTTTGGTAGAGGCTTTTGAGCATATGGCAGAGGGCCTGCACTCAATAGCCTCTGCACTGCACCACATCACTGAAGTCTTGCAACAAAATGTGATTATCAACGAAGAGTAGGGTAAGCTTTAAGCGGTATGTTGACGTTTGACATTGAAAAGGTTAACGGCACACTTCCTCTGACAGGTGGTTGAAGAATGCACTAAAGATAACCAACAAGAGGTGGACCTGGACCTGGACCTGGACCTGGATCTGGACCTGGAAGCGACATGTGATGTACATGATAGCATGACCGAACGGGAGGACACAAGTGAACATGCCATTCTGGTAATAATAGATGAAGACTATGCTGTTGATGACTATGACAGTGATTGCTGTCTAATGACAGATGAACAGCTGTGAGTATCATTAGCTCAGTCGAGTTCGCTCAAAAAAGGGGCAAATTTAGGAAAAATAATAAATAGCAATTTCCTTAGTAATTCGTGGGAGGGGCAAGTAAAAAAAATAGAATTAATAAAAATAAATGCGAAAGCATGTGATTTGATGAAATTTGGTAGGTATATTATAATTCTAGGAATAGAAAATGCCATATTTATCCTGTAAAAATGTATGGTACCTGTGAATTATCTCCGCGAATGCAGTTGAAACCGCAGAGCGAAGCTGATGTAATATATATGTTTTTCAGACAATCAAAACTAACTAACGCGGAAACCAGCTCCAGCCCACAAACCAAGGCACAAAAGGATTACGAATATAGGTGCAGAAAGAGGTTGGAGAAACTGAACTGTCACATATGCAATCTCAAATTTGCCAGCAGAGGGTTATGCTTGGCACACCAAATGGAGCAACATACCCCTAAGTATGTCTGTGAGGTTAGTACAATACCTATTGCCCAGTTTAGACTCAGCCTCTGCTGCCGCTCCTCCCACTGCCCGCATTAACTCCCTCAAGAGAAGTGTGTATTCACATTGTGAATACCTATACAGCCGAAATTAAAATTGTATCTTCTATCCAAGATTGAAATCGATCTGGATTGCTGCCTATCGTTCGATCGATTTCCAATCTGCGTGCCCTTTATAAACCAATCGTTTATTGGCACTTTTAACCCTAAAAATGGATTGTGATATCAATCCCAGATAGTAAAATTTGGATTGGATTGGTTATTAATTTCGGCCGTTAGTGAATACACTACCCATCACGTTGACTTTCGACGAGGCAGGGTCATGAAAAGTGGCGTGTTTACTCGTAATGCAGACTGCTGCTGAGTAAACTGCGTTCGCTTGTGGAAATTATTACCCACAGTGGGAGGAGCGGGAGCGGCGGCTGAGTCTAAATGGGGCATTACACCTGGGTTGGCTCGGTCAACAAACATCTCACATTTGTTTTACTGTCTACTTCCTACTAATGTTATTACGGCGAAAGTTTGGGACGCGTTTGTATGTTTGTAACTTCTTCACGCTCAAACGGTTGGGCTGATTATGATGAAATTTTGGTATGGAGTTAGCTTACACCCTAGATTAACATAATATGGTAGGCTTTATTTTTCATTCCGAAAACAATGATTGTATACATGATAATTTGTTTGTTAATTCCAGATCTGCGGCAAACAATTTATGCACTCTACCGATCATTACCAACATATTAGAGAGCATCGGCCGCCGAGATTCAAATGCTCTCTCTGCGACTACAAGACCTTGCACAAGATAAACATGCACAAGCATATCAGGACACATACTGGTATGTATGTCTTTTGTCTTCTAGTGTAGGTATGAAGAAGTTTAATTATATGGAAATGGCAACATCGTACAGTATACCCATGCAGGAGAGAAAATCAGACATCCGACTAAATACATGAATACAAGACAATGTTCGCCTACTTGGTCCATTATCTGTGGATATGATAGTGTATGGTCTATGGTCCATTATTTTATTAATTTTTTCACCATTGTCAAATCAGGTTTTACTGGACCAAAAGCAGTTGACGATGGTCTAAACATTTTTGTGGTGAGACAGTTGATTCGATTTTTGACACTAATCGGTATATGTGGGAGCGATGTATCGATTTAGTTAATTACCTATAATTATTTATTTATTTAAGAAGATTAATACTACCGGATTGTGAAATAAATGTTGATTTTATTGTTATGAGAAAAGAAAAAAACAATCGAAAAATAACGATGAGGTGTGTAATAATATTTTCTGAGCCTTAGCCAAATCCTGCTTCCTACTAATATTATAAACTCGAAAGTTTGTGAGTATGTACGTACGTTTGTTGCTCTTTCACGCAAAAACTACTGAATGTATTTTGATGAAACTTCTTCATGATATAGCTCACATATCCGAATAACACATAGGCTACAATTCATAAAGATATACCTATCGTGTATTATCCAAACGCGGATGAAGCCGCGGTGCGTAGCTAGTATGCATACATTTTGATGTACCTAGTTATTTTTTGAACGCATTCTTGTTGCAGGTGTGAAACCCTACATTTGCGAGGTGTGCGCGTCCGCGTTCCACAACGCGTCCAACTTGCAAGCCCACATGCGCCGCGCGCACAGCGACGGCCGCCCCCGGACCAAGCCGTGTCCGCAGTGCGGCCGGCACATCACCCTGCTCCACATGTACAAACATATGGCCACGCACGATCAAACCAAACGGTACATATATTGGCAATGCAATATAAATGCTTTGACTTCGACTTTGACTTTGATCGGACAGACAGCAGTCTTAGTAATAGGGTCCCGTTTTACCCTGTTGGCACGGAACCCCAAAAACCACCATGAACGATAGTTTAATATTATTTTTCCCTTTCAGGTACATATACGAATGTGAAGTCTGCAGCGCCCGCTTCTCATATCGCGGGAGCTGGAAGTCACATCTTGAAAAACAGCACAACATAAGACTGCCGCAAATTAAGCAGGGCCGGCGCAAAACGAACATCATAAAGGGGCACATTCCAGAGGAAAACCTAATTGTTATCGAAGCTGTTGAGAAATAATCATATTGATTACAGCAACAGCTTTGTGTGTGTGTCGAAGCACGCTTCTCTTAGTCCTTGATTCCCTGCAGGGAGGCCTAGTTAGAGGTCAGGCGCTATGTGTCGAGATGCGTTTTAAAGTTGAATAATGTACCTAGGTTAGGTGTATACCTACTTCTATTTTTATTTTATCCGTTTGTTGTAGGCAAGATATTCTAATATTTGACTGAAAATGTACAAATTTTGTATTGAGATTTAAGTAGGTAGGTAGGTAGTATAATGTAAAGAAAAATATTTGATTCATATTTTTATGTATAAAATAGTGATTTAGAAATTACATCCTCTTATTATTCATATAAACCCGTATGAGTTTTTAATGCTCTGTATAATTATATTATGTAGGTACATATAAACCGAAAAAAATATAAAGTGAATATGAGTAGGTACGCACGTGCATCGAGCGACGCGAGCGCTATAAATCACAGCCTGTGATATGCTGTCTGGTGCTGAAGTGTGTCCGTGCGGATTGAGAGAGCATACCTCAGAAAAATTCATAAATTTATGGTTCGCTAGTAGAAACTCTAAAACTAAAGTTTAGGTGAAAAATGAGTGCTGGATAGCCCCATAGTAAAGTTAGTAGATAATTTATGCGCGGGCGATTATGGGAGCCCTTTTTGAAAATTTACCTTCTCCCCCTGGTTAGAAAACTTGGTAAATATATGGGTATAAACTGATATCTCTGTCTGACCTCTACTGAGGTTTAGAAGATGATGCTCTGAAAATAATATCAATTGGACTGAAAATATATAAAACAAAATTATGGTGTAAGAATCCGTTTATGAGTCGTTCCTGAGGCAGCGGTCGGTATCGGTAAGTGTCGATACCGTATTATATCGGTAACTTACACGTATTATACCTGTAAAATATCGATATTAAGCTAAGTCTAAATACCGTTATCGTAATTGCACCAACTATAAATACCAATATTATGAAACTATCGAATTCGGTCCCTCCAGTCAGAACAGTTCCATCCTTCTCTTGTTTTTTTTTAATTTTGGCTACGCATGCATTTTGCCAGTGTTAGGTAAAGGTAAAGTGGTGGAAGATGCTACGTAGGTACCTACCTATCTAGCAGCTACCATAACCTATACTAAAACTTCCTGAGAGTTTTTGAAAAAAATATAAATGACCATGAACATTGAACAGCCATGAACCTAGTTTAGATGATTTTAATCGGAGGAAATTACACACTAAGACTTTTCTTTTGACCTGTCTATGTGAAATGACAGGATCAGACTACAGACAGTCAGTAGACCAGACAGCCGCCAGAGACGACAGTGACACTAACTACTAGACGACAGTGTCAAAAAAATCTAAATAAATCTAATGAATGGCAGAATCTGGTAGAGCTGAGTAGCTATGTGTCGTTGCCGGTTTTTCAAATAACGAAACGAAACAGTTATTGGTTTTTCAATAACGTTATAATAACTATCTATTTCCAGTAACTGTCTATTTTTACAATTTCGTTATTTTGCCTACTTAAAAAGGGTAGCCAACTTCAATGACGTTATACATCGCGTGTTTTGAGAGCGATGTGACATTACCATAGTTTGTATTCGCTACAAAACGAGTGATGGTTGTGAAAACACAGTTTCCTCCGCCCAGAACTTTGGCGTAGCAGTTATGACGCTAACTTATCGTTATACATCGCGTGTTTTGAGACCGTTGTGAGATAACTACGGTTTGCCTTCGCTACAAAACGAGTGATGGTTGTGAAACCGCACCGTTTCCGTCCACCACCAAGCGTTATTAAAATAGATAGTTTTGTTCTGTTAGGATAACGAGTTATCGTTGTCATGTTGAATAGATAGTTATATAACTATCTATTTTAAATAACGCCCATAACAGCGTAGCGTTTGTATTCTCTTTGCCCATAACTAGAGCTGAGAGCACTAGATGAATCTGAGGCTGGCGCAATTACTAATTAGCTGGTTGTTTGTATTTAGAATAGATATGTAGGGGATCCTTTTCGAATTAATAAATTAATACAGTTTTCGGAAGCAATAAAGCACTAGAAAAACTCACTGGAGAATTGTAACTCTATACCTAGTATGGCACCTTCCGAAATTAAGATTTCCAAATCGTGTCTAACAGCTGAAAAACATAGATTTGTCACGTTTACTAGTACTACGCAAATCTATACTGAAAAAGGGTTTACAAACTTTTGCCGTGTGTGTATGCGGACAACCTTGGGCTTGAAAAACGCATTTAGCTCCGAACTGGCCGGAGCTGTCGAAGATCTGATGTTCTGCACCGGGATACTTGTAAGTAAACAACGTCATAGTTTTCAGTGATATTTTATAGAGAAAGCGGATAAGTGAGCCGGCATCGACGCTTTAGTAGCGGGTTCGATGTCTACAACCTCCTTCGGTTACTATCTGTCTCCATAGGTACCTACCAAACTGTACCTAACAAGATAAACTGTAACAAGGTAAATAACTGCACGAACAGAGTTTCATTTTCTATTTAACTTGTGGGATTTATATCTCATTACTAATTCATAGTTTTTCATTCCAGATGATGAAGGATGATGGGCTGCCTACGATGCTGTGCGACACTTGCCTTGCGAAGCTTTCCATAGCGTTTCAATTCAAAACTACATGCATGCAGTCAGATAAAATTCTAAAACAGTGTCTTAGAGGCAAGGTTGTCACCAAACAAACCATAAAGAAGGAGGTGAGACGCCAACACAAGATCCTCCTGCTATACTAGATGACGTCTATTTATGACGGTGTTTCAGGTGGAAGCTTGGATGAAGTATTTCCTAAAGCATAAGTTGGTGAACGAGAATCACCAACAGCCATGTAAGCGGTACCTATGTTGACGTTAGACGTTGAAAAGTTTAACGGCACACTTCCTCTGACAGGTGGACGAAGAATGCAACGAAGACCGACAAGCGATGGACCTAGAAGCGACATGTGATGTTGATGATCGCATGACCAAACTAGAGGATATAAAAGTTGAGAACGATGATGTAGATGATGGAAGTAATGTTGGTGTGATGACAGATGAACAGCTGTGAGTATCGTTAGACCAGGTTGAAAAAAAAAAAAAAGAGTTTGCCATCCGCTGAGGCGAGATGGTGAATGCCAACAAGACCCCATCTCGCCCCACTCCAGGCGGATCGATGGCTCATGGGGGTTTTTAGTGGGTTCAAGTCCCACACGCCCCCCTTCCGCCACCCCCATAGTGGAAAGGATAGTACGAAGACATTTCCCCCCCTCCATAAAAAAAAAGTACCTATAAAGCGAATGAAGTTGGAACAATTCTACTAATATTATAATATAAATGCCATAATTTGTGGGTTTATCCTCTCTTTAAGCCTTAACGGATAAATGGAATCTGATAAAATTTGCTATTATATAAGTAGATACTTGAATAGAAAATAAGGTAGGACACCTTTTATCCTATACAAATATTATACGGCTTATGTGAGATAATAGCGAATGCAAGTGAATATGCGGCGCAGAGTTAACATAATATATATTTTTCAGACAAACAAAACTAAGTAATAAGAGAAGGAGGTACATCCCAAAAACCAAGTCCCGACTACTGGCTCGTACCAGACAGAAGATTGGGGAATATAGGCTCAATGTGATGATGGAGAAACTGCACTGTGACAAATGCAATCTCAAATTTGCCAGCAAAGAGTTATGCATGGCACACCACAGGACTGTGCATACTCCGCAGCATGTCTGCGAGGTTAGTACGACGTTTATTACCCAGTTCAGACTCACCCCCGTATCATTAATCGTTACCTCCAAGTTTCTTTCGCTCTACTCAATGTCACTTACCTGTTTTGGTATAATAGATAGTTGGAAAAATTCCCTCCACTCGGTTATTCCTTGACAATAATTCTCGTATGAAGGAAACAAACCATCTGTCAGCTCAAGGTACCTCGCGATGTACCTTGAGCATTCCTCGAAGCCGCTTCTCCTGAATTCCAGGTCTGCGGCAAACGATTTATATTTCGTTCCACCTATTACTCCCATAAGAAGTCACATCTGCCGCCGAGATTCAAATGCTCTCTTTGCGACTACAAGACGGTGCAAAAGAGAGACATGGACAAACATGTCAGGGTGCATTCTGGTATGTCTTGTCTTCTAGCGTTAGAGTTTATCAGACCGTCGGCCTCTGACATCAATCGATGACAGAGTAAAGGCAAAGTTTTACTCAATTTCGAAGTTTTGAAGCTCAAGAAACCAATTAAAATATTAGATTACTAGCTGCGCCCCACGGTTTCACCCGTGTTTGGATAATATACGATGATATATCTTTATGAATTGTAGCCTATGTTTTATTCTAATATGTATAAGCTATATTATTGTGAAGTTTCATCAAAATCCATTCAGTAGTTTTTGCGTGAAAGAGTAACAAACATCCATCCATCCATACATACAAACTTTCGCGTTTATAATATTAGTAGGATGAGTGAAAAATAATTCCTATTCTGTTATATCGATCATACAAAGACGATCGGGAAGACAGAAACGCGATTACGAATAATTCGCTCGATAAAAAAACAAAGATGCATCACCTTAGTAGTACAACCTAGCCTTACTTAGTACATTGGACATTTTTAAGACCATTTTAAGACACAATTTTCAAACTGTCACAAGTTGTCCAAGCGCCGCCGCAGTAGAAATAAATTTATATGACACATTTCCTCGAATTTAGACTATATGCAGTTCCGTTAATGTTCAATGTCGCTTGTACGAAACTAAACAATAAGTCTTTGTCAGCACGGAGAGATTCCAAACGGACCGATTTTGACGTTAGTTTTTCTAAACGTATTCTCGTTGCAGGTTTGAAATGCTACGTTTGCGACGTTTGTGCGTCCGCGTACTGCAACATATCCAACTTGTATGTCCACATGCGTCGCATGCACGGCAGCGGAGTCAAGACTAAAGCGTGTCCGCGTTGCGGACGAAATTTCACCGCGGCTTACCTAAATAGACATCTAGCCACGCACGATGTCACCGAACGGTATATTGGTTTGGGGGGAATCTTCGATCAATCATTTACTAGAATCAACCTTATTTCTGACGGTTATGGTTTAGTTTCGACTAATGCAAATAAGACCACAATTTTATTTGTGATCTTATTACACTGGCCGTTTTTAAGACATTTAAGACGTTTTTAAGACGCGGGCGAGAACTGAGTTAAAACGGTCGCATTAAAGTACATTATTGATTGAAGTCCGCACTATAGATTAAAGTTCTTAAAAACGGCCAGTGAAATAAGAGCATACATAAACTCGGGGTCTTATTTGCATTAGTCAAAACTGAACCATAATGGATAGAAATAAGGTTGATTATAATCTAGTACATTATTTATCGAAGTGTGAGATACTTCTGTCTGATCTCGTAAAAATCGGTTGAGAAATTCGACCTGTAGCCCGGTACAAAAGCAAAATCGGCCACTATTTATAATGAGCCCTTCGCTCACTTCGTTGGCTCGGTCAATGAACGACAGTAATTTAGTAAATTTAACTAATGACTTATTGATCAATCAATTAACTCATAAAAATAACATAACGAATTTATGACAAAAACTACCACAAAAAATCATCATCATCAGCCTGAAGACGTCCACTGCTGAACATAGGCCTCCCCCTTAGACCGTCACATCGAACGACAATTTGCCACTTGCATCCACCGGTCGCCTGCGACTCTTTTGATGACGTCGGCCCGATGAAAATGTTCCTGCCAATAAAAATATTTAATGTTTTTTTTTCATTTAGGCTTAGGCACGAATGTGAAATCTGCCACGCCCTCTTCATACGCCGATGGAAC
This sequence comes from Hylaea fasciaria, assembly GCA_905147375.1. NCBI lineage: Eukaryota > Metazoa > Arthropoda > Insecta > Lepidoptera > Geometridae > Hylaea > Hylaea fasciaria. The sequence continues at coordinate 2,495,073 of LR990221.1, read as the reverse complement.
TGGAAGAAACATCTCGAGAAACAGCACAACATAAGGCTGCCGCAAATTAAGCAGGGCCGGCGCAAAACGAACATCGTAAAGGGGCACATTCCAGAGAAAAACCTAATTGTTATCGAAGCTGTTGAGAAATAATCATATTGATTACAGCAACAGCTTTGTGTGTGTGTCGAAGCACGCTTCTCTTAGTCCTTGATTCCCTGCAGGGAGGCCTAGTTAGAGGTCAGGGGCTATGTGACGTTATCCTATTTGCCGAAGGGGAGATATTATTCTATGTTAGAATGAAAATTTTCAAATTTTGTATCAATATTTAAATACAAGTCTAACCTGTTAATTGTACTTGCTGAAACATCTTAAAACGTTAATGTTTTGTGTATAAAATTGAGATTTAGTAAATACATACTCCTATTATTAATGTTAACGCGTATGAGTTATTTTATACCCACTGTTTGTAGAATAGAAAGGTCGCATGCGGCCCGTGGGCCGTTTGGACAGCCCTGGCTTACGGCCGAATTTAATATTGTATCTCCTATCCAAGATTGAAATCGATCTTAGATTGCTGCCTATCGTTCGATCGATTTCCAATCTGCGTGCCTATATAAACCAATCCACGGATCGGTTATTGGCACTTTTAACGCTAAAAATGTATTGTGATATCAATCCCAGATAGCAAAATTTGGATTGGATTGATTATTAATTTCGGCCGTTAGAAGACGAAAAAATAAAACAAAATATGGTGTCAGTATCCGTGTATAGCGCGCTATCAGTCGTTCCTGAGGCAGCGGTCGGAGCAGCGCTTGAGGCAGTCCGCGTCGTTCCGGCAGCGCGCGCGGCAGCCCGCCTGGCAGCGCGACGCCGTGCGCACGTTGCTGCGCCCCAGGCGCTCGTCGAACATCACGCTGCGGGGAAATCTTACATTAGTTAACTCCTACTCACTTTAACGCATTATAGAGTAACGTTTTATAACGGAGGAAGCTACTCGAGGATCGTCTATAACCGGCACCGCTCGCTCACGTGTCTAATACTGTCTATGAACGGCACCGCTCGCTCACCTGTCTATATAAACTGCCCAGCTCGCTCATCTGTCTATGAACGGCACCACTCGCTCACAGCTCGCTCATCTGTCTATAAACTGCACCGCTCGCTCACCTGTCTATGAACGGCTTACGGCACCGCTCGCTCACCTGTCTATAAACGGCACCGCTCGCTCACCTGTCTATAAACGGCACCGCTCGTTCACCTGTCTATGAACGGCTTACGGCACCGCTCGCTCACCTGTCTATAAACGGCACCGCTCGCTCACCTGTCTATAAACGGCACCGCTCGCTCACCTGTCTATAAACGGCTTACGGCACCGCTCGCTCACCTGTCTATGAACGGCTTACGGCACCGCTCGCTCACCTGTCTATAAACGGCACCGCTCGCTCACCTGTCTATAAACGGCACTGCTCGCTCACCTGTCTATAAACGGCACCACTCGCTCACCTGTCTATAAACGGCACTGCTCGCTCACCTGTCTATAAACGGCACCACTCGCTCACCTGTCTATAAACGGCACCGAGGTGCAGGTGGCGGCGTCGCAGTGCAACACGGGGGGCGCCACAGCCGCCATCAGAGAGCCGTCCTCGCCCACCACGTACGGTATATGGTCCACGTACACGTTGTCGAATAAGCACATGCGCTTCATGTACTCCTCGGAGTGAGTGAACATTGTTGGGGGCGTGCCTGGGAGAGTGAACAAGATGACGATAATTGTGAATATGAGTGATAATTATTGGGATAATTGAGAATTTTCAAAGCGCGGGAAACGCTATTGACCGCTATTGGTCGGCAGCCGCCGCCATCTTAGCGAGCTTAGAGTGAGATGGAACTAACAGCTGCAGTGTATTATGAACCTTATAACAGTGATCTTAGGTTGATTGTAAGTTTTAAGCATTCTTTCGTTAATCTTCGGACCATACTTTCTTTTCTGCGCGAACGAAGATTCACGACGCGCCTTATAAGTTGGGTACTAGTATACCTCCCGACGTACCTTGAGGATACTTCGACGCCGCTTCTCTACGATCATTTGTGTTAAAATGTAGTTCCAAGGAACCTCGAAAGTTCAACTAACGATAGCAAATAACTTTTGGGGGGAGTTTCGAGGCCCCTCAGCAAAGGTCGAGTGAAAGAAATTTGGAGGTAACGACTAACGATACGGGGGTGAGGTGAGACCGTGAGAAAAAGGCACTTACCGACTGCAAAATATCTAGTGTTGCACATATGCTCCTGTATCAGATCTGTGCGGTTGTTGAACCAGCCCACCAGCCACTTCAGGTCCTCGAACTTGGTGATCTCGTCGTTGATCACCTTCCTGGTGAGACGGAGGTACTCCACGTCCGCCTCGATTACGGACTCGTCCTTGTCCTCGCCGTAACTATTGCAAAAAGGCGTAGCTTAAAATCTTCCCAAACATGTCAATTTTTTTTTATACGTACCTATCCCCACACTACGATTTTTCCTGTATGTGTGTAGATACCTACCGTTTACAGACATATTATTATAGTTTTATATACACAGAAAAATATCCTTTGGATCACACTAATATTTGTTCCGGGCGGGAATCGAACCCGCGACACCAAGCGCAGCAGTCCAAGTGCTCAGTCACTACGCCAGACGTGTCGTTATTTGTTATTGTCTCTTTACTTCCGGCTTCTCTTTATTTCTACGGCTCTTGAGTTAGAGTCAAATCTATTGGATGAGAAATCTGTGGTTGGAAATGTCTGCTCAATGTTCATCCAGTGACACTGATACCTACCTACTCGGCACGGTTGTTTAGCGGTTGGCGCTAGAATTAGAAAAAATACTAGCTGCGCCCCGCGGTTTCACGGTATACTTTATGAATTGTAGCCTATGTGTTATTCTGATATGTAAGCTACATTATTGTATAGTTTCATTAAAATCCATTCAGTAGTTTTTACGTGAAAGAGTAACAAACATCCATCCATCCATACTTACGAACTTTCACGTTTATAATATTAGTAGGATAGTAGGATTGCCCTGGTTTTGTCACCAACGGTCAATATAACAGCTGAAAATTCTTAGATAAATAAGTAAAGGTACTCTATCATACGCATCCAATCATGCAACGTTTGATCATAGATCAAACGGTTAATGTAATTCAGTCATACAGTTGCACCTTCATACAGTAAGTGCAATTTGGTTAGGTGCACCAAATCACTTTTATTGAGCGTTGAGACAAACCTACCTCTACAAAAGTAGGTATATAGTCTAAATTTCGAGCCGCAGTCCATCAGCTAGAGGCAAGTCACCGCTAAACGTCACGATTCAAACGTCGGATGCTTACAAACTTCCTGGGAGTTACATTATGAAGAGAATGCCATCACATTCTTTGGTGGCGACGTAGCAGAAGCGGCCTAACACTAGGTACTAGGTGAACCACGGAAATAGTGTATATACCAGGACGACACACTTCCCAGTGTATACCAGGACGACATACTTCCCAGTGAATACCAGGACTACACTTACTTCCGAGTGTATACCAGGACGACGCTTACTTCCCAGTGTATACCAGGACGACGCTTACTTCCCAGTGTATACCAAGACGACACTTACTTCCGAGTGTATACCAGGGCGACACTTACTTCCGGGTGTATACCAGGACGACACTTACTTCCGAGTGTATACCAGGGCGACACTTACTTCCGGGTGTATACCAGGACGACACTTACTTCCGAGTGTATACCAGGACGACACTTACTTCCGAGTGTATACCAGGACGACACTTACTTCCGAGTGTATACCAGGACGACACTTACTTCCGAGTGTATACCAGGACTACACTTACTTCCGGGTGTATACCAGGACGACACTTACTTCCGGGTGTATATCAGGGCGACACTTACTTCCGAGTGTATACCAGGACGACACTTACTTCCGGGTGTATACCAGGACGACACTTACTTCCGGGTGTATATCAGGGCGACACTTACTTCCGAGTGTATACCAGGACGACACTTACTTCCGGGTGTATACCAGGACGACACTTACTTCCGGGTGTATATCAGGGCGACACTTACTTCCGAGTGTATACCAGGACGACACTTACTTCCGGGTGTATACCAGGACGACACTCGCTTCCGGGTGTATATCAGGGCGACACTTACTTCCGAGTGTATACCAGGACGACACTTACTTCCGGGTGTATACCAGGACGACACTTACTTCCGGGTGTATATCAGGGCGACACTTACTTCCGAGTGTATACCAGGACGACACTTACTTCCGGGTGTATACCAGGACGACACTCGCTTCCGAGTGTATACCAGGACGACACTTACTTCCGGGTGTATACCAGGACGACACTTACTTCCGAGTGTATACCAGGACGACATGCACTTCCGAGTGTATACCAGGGCGGCACTTACTTCCGATACTGCATCTTGAGGATAGCTTCCGACATGTGGATCCTGAAGATGACCCCTGGTCTCAAATGCGCCTGGTACAAGTCCTTAGGCATCTCTACGAAGCCTGCCTCCCAGTCCTGCATAACAAGACGAGTAGGTAAGTAAAAACCGGTCAAGTGCGAGTCGGACTCTGGTACGTACCGTTTTACTACATAAATTTAGACCAGATCCATCCACTCGCTATTTTTAAATTAGAGCGAGATAGTACGATCGGGTGTTTGTTTGATTTTTTGAACGAGGATGAGTAACTTTTGAGTAGGCACGCGGCACAACGCGGACGACGCGTACAGTTTCGCTTGTCTTTTGTTTGATTTTGTTCGATTTAGCTATTTGTATGGAGTGTATGTACCTACACCCTGTGCCAGATGTTCACCATGTACCTACCTACACCATGTTCACATATGAGTTAAACCGCATGTTCACACAATATGTTTCCTTATTGCCTGGTACCTAGGTACCTACTCATGAGGTCTATCCATAACTTGCCTTTATCGGAGGGTCGTAGGTGTCGTATCGGCCCCTGGACTTCTTCTTCTTCCTCGACTGCTGGCTGGCCCAGTCGTCTCCGTCCCGCCTGGCGTGCATCATCAGCTCTGGCAGATCCGTGGTGGATTGGTTTTTTGACTGCAGGTTCATAATTATGTGAGGATTTTGAAAAGGATGAAAAAAAATCAGCATCATCATCAGCCTGAAGACGTCCACTGCTGAACATAGGCCTACCCCTTACACCGCCACACCGAACGAAAATTTGCCACTTGCATCCACCGGTTGCCTGCGACTCTTTTGATGTCGTCGTCGGCCCATAAATAAAAATATGTAGCTTTAACTCTGCCGGAAGTAGGACCGACGGATTCTGTTAATTATTAGATTATACAAGTAGATAGGTATAATATATAGGAAGGTGTATAGTTAGTAGTATTTAATTGAAAAAATAAAGACCGGAAAATAAACTAACGCAGTTATTCGTGATTAACCTGTATATTTAAATATACATACAGTATAGTCTATATATATAAAAGCAAGAACTGACTGACTGACTGACTGACTGATCGATCAACGCACAGCCGAAACCACTGGGTCTAGAACCATGAAATTGTGCACAAATATTCCTTATGTGACGTAGGCGAGCAATAAGAAAGGATTTTTGAAAATTCCACCCCTAAAGGGGTGAAAAGGGGTTACAAAGTTTGTATGGAGCAACGTGTTTTCTTGGTCTGATCAACTTCAAACTTGGAATTTATATTCTTTAAAACATTTAATTGAACACGTGTTTCATAGTTTTTAAATATCCAACCCCTAAAGGGGTAAAAAGGGGTTGCATAATATTTTTCATCCGATTTAGTTCGACATTGAAATTGTACACAAATATTTCTTAAGTGACGTAAGTGTGCGCTATGAAAGGATTTTTGAAAATTCAACCCCTAAGGGGGTGAAAAGGGGTTGCAAAGTTTGTATGGAGCAACGTGTTTTCTTGGTCTGATCAACTTCAAACTTGGCAGTTATATTCTTCAAAAGATTTATTAAATACTTTCATGTTTTTTTTTATTCAACCCCTAAAATGATAAAGAGGGGTTGCAAAATATTATTCATCAGATTTAGTTCGATACTGAAATTTTGCACAAATATTCGTTATGTGACGAAGGCGAGCAATAAGAAAGGATTTTTGAAAATTCAACCACTAAAGGGGTGAAAAGGGGTTACAAAGTTTGTATGGAGCAAAGTGTTTTCTTGGTACAATCAACTTCAAACTTGGCATTTATATTCTTTAAAAGATTTAGTTAAACAAGTGTTTCATTGTTTTCTTATATTCAACCCCTAAGGTGATAAAAAGGGGTTGAAACAATTTTCATCAGATTTTGCTTATAATTGAAATTTTGCACATTTATTCCATAAGTGACGTAGGTGCGTAATAAGATTTTTGAAAACTCAACCCCTAAGGGGGTGAAAAGGGGTTGTAAAGATTGTGTGTAACAACGTGTTTTCTTTGTCTGATCAGTTTCAAACATGGCATTTTTATTATTTAAAAGATTTAATTAAACACGTGTGTTATCGTATCTTAATATTCAACCCCTAAATTTGGATAGCATATAGTAGGAATTTTGGAAGGAATGGTAGCTTTGATAGAAAATAGTAGATTTAGAATTAAAATTATAGATATTGGTTATAATTGTATATTTTGGTATAAATGGTAGGTTATGGTAGAAAATTGTACATTTTGGTACAAAATGGTAATTTTGATGGAAAATGGTGGATGTCGTATGCATTTGATGTCGGATATCGGATGTTGATTTCGAACTCGAGGTCATGGTAAGTTTTTAGTTATTTGGAATTTGGTAAAAAAAAATCGTCCGCGCGAACGAAGTCGCGGGCAACAGCTAGTAATATATAATATATCATTCTCAGGGGTTCAAACTAACCTCTAATGATATGCTTCATAAATTCTCTGCATCCAAAGGATGTCTGGTAGAGATCGGTTTTAGCTATTAGTCCGCTCATTGTACTTTATTATACCTAGTGTTTGATTTTGTTTATTTTTTTGTAAGTAGGTATAAAACGCATTTTAGTCACAAAATTTTTACCTCGTTTGCGTCGGGCTGGCTTGCAGTTGTTTGCGGTCTTCCACGGCGTCTGCTGCCGCGTCGTCTCTGCCATCAGATTGAATGTTAAGTGTCTAAATAAAAGTATGTCAAGGAATACCTTGAAGCACGTCTTGAATTTATAACCATTGGGACGGTGGATCTATTTCCCTAACTAATCAAGCCACCTATGTAAAAATATATTGAATAACTTTTTTTTACGTATGAATCACGACAATGCATGTGGTTTACCATTGCCTTTAACTGGTGCAGTTCGATCCAGTACTGCATTGCAAAATCTGCTTTCATTACCTACCCTTTAATTACCATTTTAGTTAGGTACCTATTTTATGTTTGAACTTTCTGTGTTCTATACCTACATTTTGGTGTCAACAAAATCGACGTCTATCATTCGCGTTTTCTTACAATTATTTTACTTGTAAGTTAGAAAAAGCGAGGGTTAGACGTCGATTTGTGGAGAAAATATGTAGATTCTGTTCAACTCTAGTTTAAATGTTTTGTGGTAAGATCGCTAAGGTTTTAATTTGAAACATTGTCATTGGATTTACAATTTACAGTGCTCTTCAAACTGCAGCACAGTAATATTTGCACAATAGGTGGGTACATCTTGGCCTTAACTGATTACACATTAGGTAATTTTGAGGCAAAGGTTTGTTACGCTCATGGAGACTTGCAAAAAAGAGGCCACCACAACCTCCCGAATAAAATAGTCATTAGCCCGCTAAAAAATAAAAATAAAACAACATTTATCGGCCAGATTTATTGTACAAAATTATTCATCCGTATCCTTAGGCTCAGTGATGGAATCTACAAACACTACCGAGTTACATTCCGCTGCATCACACTGCAGCATCGGAGGGACCTCGACTGGAGTCACCGTATACTCATCCCCTATCACATAAGGGTTCCCGTCGATCCACAACGCATCGAATAGACAGTAAATATGAACCTTAATGGTCATGTAGCTTATAAACTTATATATCCTCCCCCCGCATTCTCCTAAATGCTCTTTGATACTCTTATCCGTCTTGTACATCAGCAGGAGGTTATGGAATTTGGTGATTTCGTCCATGACGACTTTCTTTATGAGATTCGTGTAGATGATGTCAGCTTCGATATGTCGCTCGGGGTCCTCGTACATTCTCTGCTTGATTCTCAGAATGGCGTCCGACATTCGGACTCGGAAGATGACGCCCGGGTTCATCTGGTCAGGCAGGATGCCAGGCTTCTTGGTGCTCTCCGTGGTGAACTCTATGATGCGGTCTTTGACTGGATCCGGGTAGATGTAGTGGTGCGGGCGTTCACGCAGTTTCGGCCCACTCAGCGTGTTAAATCTTCGATCGCTCTGCAGTAGAAAATGTCTCGTCAGTGTCGGCTAGAGTTCCTCTTGTCGCCGCATTTAGGAGTCTTACAAAAATTGAAACGTCTTGCTGAGCTTCTTTGTTAAACACTTTTTAAACCGGATACATTTTCAATGCGTCACCTACTCAAATACGGACAATTACCTTTACAAGACATGCACCGACTTCTGAAGCTTCGGAACTTTGAAACTCACCCCACTCTTGTCTAACGCCCGTTTATTTGTGCCTATTGCACGAGCGATCTTGCAGTCGTTCTAACGTAGTATTTATTTCCTCTATGGCGGTCGTTATAGACTGCTTCAAGCGACATACGTGTATGACTGCCGGTTATAATTTTACTAGCTTCTAGTATTAGGTTATACTAGCTTTCATCGACATTGGTCCAGCGCTTTAGACGTAAAAATATACCTAACAAAAAGCCACTTTCGCATTATACTAGCTTAAAATAATTGGAGGATTCATTATAGGACATGATTAGTATGCTTTACCTTCGCTTTCCGCTTGATTCGATTGTGTTCGGCGTCGGAGGAGTGCTGTGAGAGGTACGCATCAAACTTGGCGAAGTCGTATGGAGCCCTTAAGTCGTCAGTGGATCTAGGGCTGGCCTCCTGCTCTCGATCGTGAGCCTCCTGAGTGAGGAATAGAGAAGAATTAAGCCGTGAAAATCTCACACCTTTTCTGATATCACTGTACGCGCCGGCTATCTGCATATACCTACGTAATGTAATATTCACTGTTACATAATATTATGTTTTCGTTGCTTGTGTGAACTCTTGTGAATTAATGTTATTATTATTTTTTCGGATACAGCGGCTATGGTGGGTGTAGGAGTGGCGTGTTTCAGAATTAAACGGCACCGACATTAAAACGTTTTATCCAAAAGTACCTATGTGTTACGTTTTTTAATAAGCGCTTTCCTCACAGTACCTAATCACGCCCGAAAATCCTCACAGTAGGTAATTTCTGAGATTAGAGCTAATGTATAAAGATACAGACACGACGGCGAGAGGCTTTTAGTGTTGTGATTATGTAGATACGTACTTTGATTCAGTCCCGTTGTCCCCGAAAGCTGTTGTCCCCGTAACGGAGACACAGCCAACGGGGACAACTGGACGTCAAGATTTCGTTAGTGGCAGATCTGAGCTGGGTCGCTAGTTAATATTATATTAAGTATTAAGTACTTACTACTTAATATATACCTACTTACTAGAGAAAGAAGAGCAATAGAAGATAAACTTTGCTAAGATGGAATTGAGCTCTGTGTTAACTTTGCTGCAAGTGACAGTCTTTGCCTGTATTTACCTGATTCTTCACATGTGCTGCTTTAGCTGGTCCCATCAAATGTATTGGCTGCTCGTAAATTTCGTCCAACACCTGAATTAAATGAATAAAGAAAACATATGAGAAAACCTGTCTAAGTCCCGTCATGTGTAGCCCCGTTGTCCCCTAATCCGTGTCCCCGTTTCGGAGATAACGGGATATCATTGTTTTCCGTACCGTTGCCCTCGTAACGGAGACACAACCGTCGGGGCAACGGGACGTCAAGACTTCACGTGTTGTTGTCCCCACGTCGCGTCGTACCGCAAACAACTCATGTGTTTCAACTAAATAGTAATAGGTGCACATCAACGTTCAGACTCTTAAACTGGTTTGATTTTATTCAACAAACAAAAGCATATTAACACAAACACATATTAAAAACTAAATAGGTATTAAAACTAAGAAAATTTAATCGCATAACTTACATTTTGATAATCGAAGTTGACCGAAGGTGTTGGCTCAGATTTGACAATCGAAGGAATGGAAACAAACTGAAAAATATATTGTGCTATTGTTAAGTTAATGGTTTGGTGACGGATTTCTTGGTCATGGTACCAGGGAGCTTACAATGACGTCTTATTGCGATCCAATTGAGGACCTAAACAGAATTGTTTCACTTAAAATAATAGTAATACCTACATGGCTTTCGATATCATTTAGGTAGACGTCAATCCTTTTAGACTTAAAACCTAAATTGAGCGTCAAGATGGCGTCACAGCAAGTCAAACAATCTGTTTACGTCCTCTATTGGATCGCATTAGCCTCCTTGCGGACACTATTATAGGCGACTACGGGCTACACCTATACCTACATTATTTTATATTGTCATTTTTCTTCATCCGAGCTCACACTCATTTTTTACCGACAGGTTTTGGAACCTACGCCCTGCAGCGTGCGATCCTAACACGGAACCAACTGAGCTATCATCTTTAGTTGATTACAAACAAGACTTACCAGGAGCCATGCAAGTCTCCACATCTTCCAAGCCTCACGTCGGATCGGCGTTTCCGAAGGAATACCACTCTGTTGTTCGAACAACGACTCGTTAATCCTTATTGCTGGTTACTGGCTAATTGCTCGTTAAAACTGATTTTTTATTGCCTAACGTAATAAAGCCTGCTCGGTTAGCCGGTAGACAACAACAGAAAGCGGGACAGATGATACGTCAGAGTAGTTAACAACTGAGGAATCGAGAGCAGCCAGTGTATGGCTTGCATGTAAATTTTGTTGCGACTTGCATGATCTACCTATGATTTCACATGCCTCCCACTAGATGGGCCGACGACATCGAAAGAGTCGCAAGCAACCGGTGGATGCAAGCGGAAAATTGTCGTTCGGTGTGGCGGTCTAAGGGAGGCCTATGTTCAGCAGTGGACGTCTTCTGGCTGATTGATGATGATGATGATGATGAAAATGGCAAATTAGAAGAAAGTATACTATAAGTTTTAGACCTTCATTGTACTTACTTAACCTACTCTATTTTCGTGATGCGCGGTCCGTGTAAGTCCATGCAAGGAATGTTGTGGATCCACCAATCCGTACCGGGTCCCCGTAGTGGACTATCTGACTGAACCCTCTCAACAAAAGTGAGGCCAGACGATATGGGCTATAATTATGATGATAATAATAATAGCACTTTTTAACACTTATACTAGTTTATGAACAATAATAAAAACTAACCCTTCCCCGCGACTTCGCCCGCGAGGACTACATTGTATCGTGAAGCCCAATCTATCTATACGTATAAGACATTTTGAGAGTCACTAACGCATTTGTTTTTTGTTTATTAAAAAAAACGTAGCTTTACTCATTAACTAACCCTAACATTGCTCCTGTATCGTGGGTACCGCTTACAGACATATAATTTCACATACACATCACACCCAGACCAGAAACAAATATTTATGCGATCCATAAATATTTGTTTCTGGTCTGGGTTTCCGGACGGGAATAGAACCCGCGACTCCAAGCGCAGCAGTCTAATTGCTCAGCCACTACGCCAAACGTGCCGTCAATTTATATAAATAACATTAAGTACCTATTACTAATATTTACAATATTTATTTCGTATGGATGACTGGTTATAGACTTCTTGAGGTCGTAAACTTATGTTAATCGGCAACCTTCCTAAAATGCAATTAAACTAAAACTTGTTTAGTTTTTAACACAAATTGTTATTTTATCGTTTAAAAATTCCTCATCAAAATATGTTGAGGCTCCGCTGCATAACAGGATAATGTTTCGAGAAACCCTCCTTTTTGCATACGAGATTCAAGGTCAGTTCAGTACGGTCTAGTGCTTGGTCAAGTAAATCGATCCAGTGCACGATCAAATCAAATCAAAAGTTTTTTGTCATGATGTACCTATTAGTAGGCTCTATAATGGTCGATTACTTAATCAGCAGTAGATATTACTAAATTAATATTTCAGAATCGCCCTTTTTTATCTCCCACTAGTGACGATCTTGTTGAAGGTGGTAAACATGTCCAACCTAATATTATGTGACTGGCTCTCAAGGGAGCACTGCCGGAATACCCCGAAAGGGGATTGTCGACAGACTTTATACTTGAGACTCTTGAGATGGTAGCTAGCCAGACGTAAAGCCCACGAAAAACAAGAACCGAAACTAATTTCTGTATTCGCCTAAAACCTTGCCTCTTGGTGTAATTTTCACATATTTCCATGACGGAACACATTGTATTAACAATTAAATGCCCCACTGTGTATATTCCGAGTGTATAGGTAGGTAGGGACATTTTTATTATTGACTCTTATTAGATCAAGTCACTGTCTCAATGTAAACGGCGCATCGAATCCAATATAAACTCGTTGATGACCACTCAGCGGCCGTATGAACACAAACATACATTACAAGCTTCACAGATAGCTTGGTCAGATGCATTACGCGAGAGCCGCGGCAGTCGGCGTCTACCTATCACCTTGGACATAAGGAAAACCAATTTAAAAATACAATAAACCAGTTTCAAAACTTCTCAGAAGTGTCGTGTGTGATAATATGAAATAAGTGTTAGAGACTTGAAGGATTTATGAGTTAATTTGACAATGGTAAGTAATTACGGATAGAGGTTTCTTAAACCTCAATAAAAAATTCGCGGTCACTTTGTTTTTTGTTTTGATTGAGTAGACAAGAGTAATTAAATAGCGGTAAGTACCTACCTACGAAATATTAAAACTTCTTTTTTTCGGCTGTGATATTGATGAGGTAAAGTGATCTGGCCCAGAACTTCTGCGATAACGCGTAAGTAAAGGTGAAAAAACCAGTAAACTTTACTTTTCTAAACCAAACCACTTACCTACTAATAAAAAATACCTACTTATCTACTACCTATTATATAAAATAATCATACTTATAGGTAAAAAGTAGTAAGTAGCTAAGTAGTGTATAATGAGCCAAACTAAATTGAAATAATATGTTTTTCTAATTAGTATTTTAATTAAATAAATTGTATTTAAGTATTTTGTACTCGGCAACTTTTGGTAGGTATTGCACCTTCCTACATAATACCTATTGTAAATTACCAGCGCAACCGCGTTCGCAGCCGCAATCACTTGTACGGACTTTTACAGTAATTCCCCCCTTCCATTTCAGTCATCACTATTGTTCTGAAGTGACGAATGTTTGATTAGCAACAAACATTACTTATTTATTTGAAAGTTATCAAAGTATGTCTTAACAAAACTCATTAAAAAGCTATACCTAAATCCAATGTTTTTACAAAGATAACATAATATTGTAGTCAAAACTCCAACACATCCAAACTAAACAGGGTCATTTACTTCCAAGATTTGATTTGGCCTTATCAAACATCCATCGATAGGCATACGACCTAAGACACTTGCAAAGAGTATAAGATATGGTTTATATTGGACGGATGAGCAGACTGCTAAGCAGGAGCAGCATGTTCGATTCTCTCAAAGGGTGAGTTCACCACAGGTATTTGCGCTGAGTGCGTAGTTATGGGTCCTTGGAAGTGAAAAGTGAACGGGACGCGTATGCCAAACATATGACTCATAGCTCAAAACTAACACAAGTTTTTCATACATCTATGTCATGATCTACGTCTGCCACACAATGAAAAATGCTTTATATGCAGTTTTAGAGTTTATAAGCATATGTCAGAGGCACATTTTCAAATAAACAGCAGTTGACATAACACAAACCTGTGTTGACACAGTAGCTTTCAATATTTTTTGGCGACAGCGGCTCCGATGCAGATATCAAGATAAGTCATTTCCACTTCTGTCTATGTTCCGTGGTCCTTGTAGCACCTGATTCCCTAAGGCCTTGAGGCCTATATAGTCAGGGATCGGGATCTATATGATCGAGACAGTTACCTTATACCGTCTCACCACAAAACTTTAGACCAGAGTTAAACAGATGTTTCTAAAATTTCGTTCCACAAAATCGACGTCTATCGGCCGAAATTAATAATCAATCTAATCCAAATTTTGCTATCGGGGATTGATATCACAATCCCTTTTTAGGGTCAAACGTGCCAATAACCGATCCGTGGATTGGTTTATGAAGGCACGCAGATTGGAAATCGATCGACGATAGGCAGCAATCCAAGATCAATTTCAATCTTGGGTAGGAGATACAATATTAATTTCGGCTGTATATCACCCGCGTTTTCTTACTCAATCCTGGCATTCCTAATTATTTTACTTTTAAATTTGTTATTGTGTTAGTAAAAGCGAGGGTTAGACGTCGATTTGTGGAGAAAACATTTAGACTTAGGTATTTGTTCAACTCTGTTTTAAATATTTTGTGGTCAGACCGATATTGTTTTATTTGTCTCCGACGGCCTCCTTACAAGTTTTTATCAGTAATACATGAACCGGTAAGTCTACTTTATCAGGTTTGTATACAGTCGGGGTTAAAGAGGTCATCGCCAAAGAATGTTCTTATTTATTCAGTCCAATGGCGAAACGGTACTCTGTAAACATATCTAGACAACTATTCAAACAAATTAGAACCCTAAATCTATACTTACTAATAATAAAATTGAAGTGATATCTGTGATTATCACCTCATATATTTATTATGCCAAAATATACTGCTGAATACGATAGCTATATAAATTACCTGCCGTTTATAGTTTCTTTACGTCGTTCGTCTGTCCGTCTGTCTCAAAGTTTATATCGAATATCGAATGGGCTTCGAACAACGAATTTCAATGAACAGATTTAGAGGGGACAACGATACGTGAAATGTTGACGTCCCGTTGTCCCCGTAACGGGATGCTGCTTTCGGGGTCAATATAACTAAGTACATCAAAATTTTATTTAAAGCTTATAATATGTATAGGTAGTACTTCTTGCAAGGTTTGGAATGTAATTATTCGGGTTTTCGGGGCCTTTATACAAAATATAAACACATGAATCCTTTTACCAATTTATTTCAATAAAAGATAGTCATGCACTGTCTAATCTGTTATAGCTCTATGCAAATAAATCACGCCATTGATACGGCGCATCCAAATCAGTGACCGTCAAAGAAGGCTGAGCCAAGGACTGTGTAACGAAACTTTGATTTTAAACCTTGGTTGTCATGCGTCACCGGACAAATAATTGAATAACAAGTGTATAATTATATAAGTTACATTTTAATAAGTAAGGAATACGTATACTTATTGCTTGCTACCTAAGCTATGATTTTTTATTACCCAACTGACTAATATGGCTTACCGATGTACCTGCGCAGAAGATGAATTTTCAAAGCGCGGGATATGCTATTGACCGCTATTGGTCGGCAGCCGCCGCCATCTTAGCGAGCTTATAATAGTGATCTTAGGACGCAAGTGGGTAGGTATGGCAAGGGGCAGGAAGCTTTTGTTTATAAAATATCTACTCTCAAATAAAGTGCGTGAACGGCGATCCACAGGCGGTACTAGTTGATTGTAAGTTTTAAGCATTCTTTCGTTAATCTTCGGACCATACTTTCTTTTCTGCTCGAACGAAGATTCACGACGCGCCTTATAAGTTGGGTACTAGTATACCTACAAAAGCCCTAGGTAGGTACCTCTCGGTAATGCTACCTCGAAGTAGCGCTTTTAAAGTAACAATCTTAAGCAACTTAGAATAAAACTCCTAGGTTATGTATCATGCAAGGTAGGTATTTATTCCTTGCTTATTACTGTAAGTACCATTGTCATCATTGTCATCATCATTTGCGTCACCGGCCAAGTAATTTAACATGTGCTATTTCTCTTCTTCCAGTTATCCAAAGCACTCCCCCTCCTCTGCCTGCTGGCAGCAGCCGTCTCCCAGGAGGGCCAGAACAACGGGGATCTAGAGTCCATCATCGGACAGATCTTCGGAACCCCACCGCCGGGCGAGCCGTCGCCCACGCCACTCACCATCGAGAACAAGAACCCTGGACCGTCGACGCTGGTGCCAGGAGTGGTGACGCCGGCACCAGATGGTGGGAACGTATTTTATTCTTATTGAATTGCTTTTAGTTGACTTCGAGCCCGAAGATGCGGTCTACTACGGTACAGGCTGGTCACTCATGACTTGAAGACTTCCAGGTTACTAACTATCGAGAAACCGACTCCGGCGAGTTCCACTCCTTAGCGGTACGCGTAATGAATGTAGAAGCTAATCGCTGCGTGCGTTGAGGTGGAATACCCCGAATGGGCTTGACGGAATTAATTCGTGCAATTCCAACGCAACGCACACACGTTCAAATAGTCCAGTGGTAACAAATTAGGTTATAAAAGCGCATGAACCGCGCGAAATGTTTGAAAAAAACAAAAGAACGGCTGTGGTCTCATATAAAGGCCATCGGCCGCTTGCAGCATCACGCCGTACGCCGCGACACGATGAACTATAGAAATGTAGGTACGCTGATACCAGCGTATGCAAGAAATCACAACAGCACCTACATTACCATAGTTCCTAAGCATCGTGACGCGCGTACCTACGGCGCGCGGCGTGACGCTTCAGCCTTACGGATATAGGGTGCGTAGGTGCTTGGTTTGAACGAATCCATTATTCCAGCGGTTCAAGACTTGACCTGCACCACAACAGAGGGCGAGGCCGGCGAGTGCGTCCCCTACTACCTGTGTAACATCAGCAACAACACGGTCAACACGGACGGAGCCGGCGTCATCGACATACGGTGAGATTTTATCAAACTATGTATCACGGTCAACATGTACCCTGGCCCCTAAGTAGGCCTGGGGCCGTATTACGAACTCTTATTCCCAGCCAGTTTACGCCGTGAACTGAACTGCCTGGCTATTTCGTATTATGAACTCCTAAAGCCAGCCAGTATTGTCACGTGACAGTCAAGCCTACTTCTGACCTATTAACAGGCTGGCAATTTCGTATTACGAGCTTTATTTTGACATAAGCTAGCGAGTTTTAGCTGTCAAAATAACACTACGAAAACCATTCAGTTGCGGGTGGGTGTGCTAGAGTAGCTTTTTTTGAATTGTTTTGGTAAAATCTTCTTATGCTACGGCTACACTTAGCAGCGAAGATTCATGTTCCGTTGTCGCGATAAAACTTAATTGTTCGATCCATGACGAAGTGCTTGGCCACACTACAAAAAGCTTCGCGATGTCGCGATAATCTAGAGGGTCGCGATAATTTATTTCGCGTCGTTACTTGGCGTCTCGCAGACAACTAAACCGCGCGCGAAATGTAGCCAACCGCACGAACTTTGTCGCGACAAAACCCTTTGATGTGCCGCATTTTACCGACAGCGGCGCGAAGGGCTTTCGTATTCGCGAAGATGATTCGCGACAGGACGAATTCTTGGCCAGACGTGTCGCGACAACGCAAATCTTCGCGTTATCGCGGTATGTGTAGCCGCAGCATTATCAGCACAATGTGTGACGAGGAATTAGCGCTTTTTGAGTTTCTGGAGGAAGATACTTCACACGACAACAGCGAAATAAAAGAAAAAAGGCGAAAAGTACGCAAGCAAGTGGATCCGTTTGATGTAGACGAGGAAGAGTTCATCAAACGGTATCGGCTCAGCAAGGCGTTGGTGCATAACCTGTGCGATGAGCTTATACCTCATATTATGCCGGAGTCTTCAAAATCCACTGATTTGTCAGTGCTTGTATCTAGGGGCCTGCCCCTAAGTAGTAGGCCTTGTATCTAGACACTGCCCCCTAACCAGGCATCCCTGTCTGTACAAAGGGTTGCCACCTTTTTTATTTAGCAGTTAGGTATAGTACATTTCGTTATTATAGGTAAGAAAAAAAAGTACCTAGGTACATAGTTTCAAAATAAAGAACGTACAATTTATTTACCTTTATTACATGTTATGATGTTTGAAAACATATTTTTATTGCTTTTTGCGGTTTGTATCAAATAAGGATCATTACTAAACAATTGCACGGCATCTCTACACGACCGTTTAACGAAAAAATACTTACGACTTTCAAAGAAATCAATTAAATCATGCGAAATAAAGTATTTTCGTGTACTTTATTGTTCTCATAACGTATAAAGTACAATTACCTCTTTATTATAAAGTACGGGTTGCAACCCTACCCTGTACCTATCTAGGGAGGGACCCTATGCCCCCTAACTAGGCCTGCTTGTATCTAGGAGACCTGGTACTACAAGGATCGTGTTCCCACAAGCACGCACACTCAGAGCTATCAGGTAGGTGCAGGTGCTACGCGCTCTATAACTCTTCGCAGTGGAGTCTTCATCAGCTAAGAAGCCGTTGTATAGAGGTGGTGGTCTCGAGATACATTTGTGTCCTTCCGTAGTAACCGCTTCTGTTTGTTCTCCCAGCTTACTAACTGAACCGATTATGACGATACGATATTCGGCGCGGAAATTACTTATACTTACTCTGGAGAAGGCCGTAGAAACATTATACATTTTATTGTTGCTACATACCTAAGTATACCTACCGAGTTTACATATTGTATTTTTTGAAGTAAAACTTCTTTAGGCGCGACTAGGGAGTAACTCAGTTTTTTTTCTGACGGAAGTAACGCTTAGTTACTATAGTCTGCGTAGTTTCCGCTATTTAAAAAAGGTTACATTGCCATGTCAATGTAGTTTTACTTTAATCGCGCGTAAAGGTTACACCCACACACCTACTACTTATTGTTTGATTTTGGTGTACAATAATGTTTTCTATTCTATTATATTCTACCTATTTAACATAATACAGTTATTTTATCCGAATAAATCTGTTTTACTAACACCCTGTCCCCTATTAGTTAAGATAATCGAGGCTCCACTTTACATAGTTTTATTGTACTTTTATATTGTCTGTTGCAGAGTGCGCGACGGCCCGTGCTTGTCCTACATCGACACTTGCTGCCTGGTTCCTGATAAATCGGAGACACCAGTCACTCCAAAACCAGAACCCAAGGTAACTTATTTATATTTTGCCTTCTTCATTTTGTTAGTCAGGTAAAAACCTATAACACATTAATTTTGTAGTTTATTATTGACCGCCGCGGCGACTCGTTCAAAGGTCACGCTTAGTGGTCACACTCGAACGCTGAGGTGATTAAGCTAAATACATTGCGATTTGTATGGCACGTCATTTGTATGAACTACTGACGTTTTTATTTATGGGCAAGTGTTATTTTTAAATCAGAACACTAGTACTTAGAGTTTGTAAAATGAAATTATTACTGACTGGCATTATAAGTAAATCAGATGTATGCTGGAATCCATGAATCGTATTGAAATTTGTAATGTTAGAAAGTTGGTATAATAAGTTAGGTAATGTTGTTTATACTCTATACATAGTACATACCTATACTAATAATAACACAAATGAATATTTTTCGCACTACCAATGTAATATATATTATGCTGATTATCGTTTCCAGCGCGAAGGATGCGGGTGGCGCAACCCTAATGGAGTGGACATCCGTACTACCGGCGACGTGGACGGAGAGACCAAGTTCGCTGAGTTCCCCTGGATGTGCGCTATTCTCAAGTAAGGGTCATCGTCGTCGGTGTGATAATAATGATCACACCGAAACATAATTATAGGTAATCTAGGGTAATCTAGAATATTCTAAGCTATTATTATGTTCCTAGAAAACTGCCAAGCCCAATAGCGATCCACCACTAATAATGTATTTTCTTCCCCTAAAACGTTGGACTTATCAACCCACTAGTTAACCCACTCCACCCCTTCTTACGTAGTATTAGTATTTATTTCCTGTATGCTATCTAAACTAAAGCTATGAACGAACGTCGTCATCATGGTGATATTTTCATAAAAACGTACATTTGCTAAAAGCGCCATCTGTTGTCAAATAGCATAAATATTGTAGTTCAATTCAAAAACAACAGATGGTGCTGGTGCATGCTGCTGGAATACAAAAAATCAGACATTTTGTAAAACGCCCGACACTCTTGCTACTCAACAATAGATGGCGCTGTTCTTAATTATTATGAATTATGAATAGTACATAATATTGTTATTATTTCATAAACCAGGATTGAACCTGTTAACGACGACGAGCCCGAAGGCCAGAAACTCAACGTGTACGTGGGCGGCGGTTCCCTCATCCACCCGAGCGTGGTGCTCACGGCCGCGCACTACGTGGCCGCGGCGCCGCAGCTGCGCGTGCGCGCCGGCGAGTGGGACACGCAGAGCATCAAGGAGCCGCACGCGTATCAGGACCGAGAGGTCGCTAGTATCGAACTGCATAAGGACTTTAATAAAGGTAACCTTAGGAGTAATATTCAAACCATTCCTAGTTAGGAGCCGGGATATGTGAAATCGAGACAGTTAGGTACCTATTTAACTTGTACTTATCTGTTTCACTCTTTTATTTTCACGGTCCATCTGTTCAGGTTATCTGGACGAAATCGCTACGACCGCCCATTGTACTTACCCGTGTTACCAATTGTATTTTTTTCTTAGCTATTACATTTTTTTTTTTTATTTTGTTGTTCAAGTTTGGTGTACAATTTTCTATTATATTATATTCTCTTCCCCAGGCAACTTGTTCTACGACATCGCAGTCCTGTTCCTGTCGCAGCCCATGGAGCTGGCGCCCAACGTGGCGCTGGCGTGCCTCCCGCCCCCGCGGCAGCGCGTGCCCGCCCACACCAGGTGCTTCGCCACCGGCTGGGGGAAGGACAAGTTCGGCAAAGATGGGCGGTACCAGGTCATACTGAAGAAGGTCAGTTTACAACCATCATCAGAATTCATCCATATCTTGTCCAACCAATGGTTGTGTCTGGCAGAGCAAGATCCAAATTATAGACCATATGTAAAGACCATTTTACCTATTACACTACTCGTAGTTATTATTCTGTGCTATTACCTTAGTGAGGTCTCGCCCTTTCCTGAAGAAGATTAGGCCATAATCCACTACCGAAGGTCCGGAATTCTGAATAACTATACGTGCACCTACCTATCACCACCGTATCAAAGCTTGCCTAGTTATATATATTACAGTAACCTTGTTTATTTTTATTATGTAAAATAAATTCATTTACTAGCTGCGCCCAGCGGTGCTACCCGCTGTTTTCTGCATAAAAAGTAGTCTATGTCACAACCCAAGGTGCTGGCTACCTTCACGCCAAATTTCATCAAAATTGGTGCAGCCGTTTGACAAAAGACAAGTGAAACTTTATGCGAAGCGCTAGCGTCGTCCGCGTGGATACTGCGTCGCTACTCAACAGCTCACCCGACAAAATGTCAAACCAACTCCGGGTTGCGCCAACTCGCTTTAATTTAAAAATAGAGAGAGACCCTTTCTTTTAGTTAGGGTATCAATACGTGGTCTATGGTACAGATCGAGGTGCCCGTGGTAGACCGCGGGGACTGCCAGTCGCGGCTCCGCAAGACTCGGCTCGGCAGATTCTTCGAGCTGCACACTTCCTTCATGTGCGCGGGGGGAGAGCCCGGGAAGGATACGTGCAAGGGAGACGGAGGATCACCGCTCTCCTGTCCCGTTGAGGTGAGTATCCGAACTGTTTACTGACACTGAAAATTGGTTTGGTCATGGAAAAAACCTGACAGGCTCAATTATTAATATTATTTTACCATGACCACAATCATTTGTCCGTGACCATGACCACATAATTAGTCAGTCTATGATGATGACCACATTTTCTTAGCTTGGCAATATGCGGTCAATCTGCAAGCTTCAGATACACATCAGGTGATCCATTCACTCGCACTTAGCATCACTAAATAGGATAATATATAAAAAACAATTCAAGGACTTCGACTACGAACGAACCTATACAGAGTTAAAACAAGCTTTGCTTCTTTTCGAGTTCTGCATTGCATTATAGTAAATTTACTATTACTTTATCAAGAGAGTCTTGATTTAACGATGCAAGTCGTCAAATGCAGTCAGTCGCATCAACATCATTTATTATTCCTCTTTCTGCCCCCAGTTGGAAGACGGGCGCTACATGCAGTCCGGGATCGTGGCGTGGGGTATCGGCTGCGGGGAGGACGGCACCCCGGGCGTGTACGTGGACGTGTCCAACCTGCGGGCCTGGGTGGACGACAAGGTGGCCGGCAAGGGGTACGACCCCAAGGTTTACTCCTTTTAGGCTCTCATTATAAATCGTTCGTTTCATCATTGGAAACTGCACATTTATTGTGTTTTAGTAATCAATTTATCCTTTACCGTTCATTGTATACGATATCATTTTTAATGTGCCTTGTGTTATTGTTAATCATTAATAACATAAGCATAATAATTACTGTGTTATGTATTTGTTTTGGGTTCCACATATTACATCATCGTTGCTGCTACTATAATCAAGAGTTATGTTTTCAATGATAATATTTAAATTTAAATATGTTATTTTCGAACCATTTGTATAAAAAAAATCGCCTAATAATGCTCAAAAAATCAGAGAAGCATCTACCAATACTCTATTAGTGACGCCTAGTTAATAATAATGCTTAGTTTTATGAAATAAATGCCTTCGTAAAATGTTTTATTTCATTACACCCGTAAACTTCCTTTTAGGTCATGCGCCTTTAGATATTTTCATCATCAGTCATGGTCATGGTGCCTTACTGTTTTAAGGGCATATGACCAGGTTCCAGTTGCTTGTTGCAGTTGTGGGATCCTAAATTGTGGAGATACTATCCATGTCTCCAAATTTGTATAGGTAGGTACACCAACAATTATTGACGAAATAAATTCACTGTGGTTAAATACTAAACATGATAATTACTTAGGCCTATACTAATAAATCAAACTTAGCTCTGAGGGCTATCTTCAGTGTGCACTTGCTCTTTCGTTCTATTTAATATGTAGATTATGAACAGAAACTTACATGATATCTGGCAAATTAATAAATGCGGTTAAGTGCTATCCGATTATGACACAAATGACAATACAATACAGACAAGACAGCATCTAGTAGCCAGTGCTACATCTCATTGTCCATTTATAAAATAGCAACGATTTCAAGATGTAGATTACATTTTGAGTGTGGATCAGCTGGTAGCGCCCTTGGTAGCGCTATTGAGGTTCATGATAATACGGCTCGATTGTTGTTGAGATGATTGAGGCCCTTAGTGCCCAATTTACGATATGTTTTTATAATGTTAAGTAAGCAATCTCACTGCCAGAGGGACGCCATGTGCACGGCTTCTTTGTCGAACCGAATCTAGCATAAAAAAAGAGATACAGAATTGATGTCCAACAGAGATCTGAATAAATCTTAGCCTGCATTTTATTTGAAGTAAATTTATAATATAGAGTAGAAAATATTTTATTTTTATGTACTTAGGTAGGTAGGTATATACCTACACCAGTTTAATGCAACCAATGAAGTGAATTGAAAAGTGTAGTTGCCGAAGTTTTAAACTGTAGGTTAGGTAGTTAGTAAGTAAACTGGTCTCTCGTATTTCCGATCAATGCACGGTAATACCTAATAAGGACGGCAACTTGTTTTTACTACAATAAAATATAACTATATACCTAACGTATTCTCTCCACCCTTATAGGCAAACGTGTTTTTGAATATGCTTATACCTATAGTATATACCTACCCTTGATCATTTGTAGACCACTGACTTTTATAATTTATAAATATCTGGATGACCGAGCTTTGCTCGGTATATTTTTTTTTTTTTTTATAAATTGTGTTTTTTGGAAATTATATTTCAGTACGAATTACTAATAAAATGATGAAATATGAATAAAATTTTTCGATCTTACCGATAGAATAATAAAAAAATATGAAATGGTTAATGAAAAAAATCATACAAAAACACGAATAACATGACATTTTCCAAAAATGATTCCTAGCTAGATCGATTTATCGCCCCCGAAACCCCTTATTTACTGAATTTCATGAAAATCGTTGGAGCCGATTCCGAGATTCCAATTATATATATATATATATATATATATATACAAGAATTGCTCATTTAAAGATATAAGGTAAGATATAGTGTTTTGAACCAAGCTACTCGCTATACGACAACTCTTCGCAGGACAAGCCGAGGGTGCAGTTAATAATACCTAATTATACCACAGATTAATAATCGCATAATATTATCGTCGGCCAGTGTGCAAAGATACAAGAGCCACAGCGGACGGAATCAATACAGCCTTGGACTTAAGGAAAACTAATAAAAAGAAAATCAATAGGTACCTAACCAACCTGTTTCGAATCTAATTATAAGAAGCGTGTGTTAAGAAACAAGTGTTGAAGTTTTGTAGCAGAAAATCCTTAACAATGGTAAGTGCTTCTCTATGTCTAAAAGTTTGAATCAATGTACAATGAGGTGTCTCATTGTAATATTTGGGGAGACAGGATGATCCAGCTAGATTGGTGGTAATAACAGTCTCATTTGTATAATTACGCATCATCAATAATCCTTAGATATAGGTACGCTACGGATTATATTATGTTGTTTCAGCTGACCAAAACGATCTCGTTCCTCTGTGTTCTTGGAATAGCCATCTCCCAGGAGACGAGTACTTCGACGTTGTCTGAAGTGACGCTTGCACAGAATGGTAAGTAGGTAGGCGCATAGATGGATCAATGGTATAGAGTGAATCGTAAATGATCCATTTCAGCTAAGTAGACGATTTAGATGATTAGATACTATAAAGGCTCTCCTACACAACTGTGATATTATCTACCTTTATTCAATTTCTGTTTGAGTATCTGGTAATTACTTAGGTTTATTTGTTGAATCAGTTCGTGCTCTCTTCTGGTGTCAGACTGTTTGTCAGTCCACCTGAGGACCTCTGATTAAAGATTACGATCAATCGATAATCGAGATTAAGCCCTCCAGAGCACAGAAGTACACACATTGCTCAAGTCATTGGTGAGAGATAGAGGTTCGACAATTTGTAAATGATGGAAAAACTAACGCGAGTAGCATGGATATTGGATAACCTACATTATATTTAGTTTACCTATTACACGAATGGATTTAAGGCATCGTTGCAAAAGGGATAAGATGCTATTGGTCATAATTATCTCTCTTGTGTTAATATAGAGACTCAAGAAATGCCCTGCACTACACATAAAAGCGAAGTGGGCGAGTGCGTCCATTACTATTTCTGTAACAATAACAATACCGAGCAGCCAGACGGAGATGCCTTCGATATAAGGTGAGATCCCGATAATCTACACTAATATCATAAAGAGGGAAAGTTTGTTTGTTTGGTTGTAACGAATAGGCTCCGAAACTACAGAACCGATTTGAAAAATTCTTTCACTGTTGGGAAGCTACACTATCGCCGAATGACATAGGCTACTTTTTATCCCGTGAACATTAACGGTTCCCGCGGGATAGTAGTTAAAGCGGGGGAAACCGTGAGGCTTCTAGTTAGGTATACATAATAGTCACGCCTTTTCCCGTTGGGGTAGGCATATACTACATCTTTCCACATGGCTTATGATTAAACATTATTTTAATTAGTTCCAGCTTATATGAAGACCCGTGCGCATCCATATCATATCTTGACGTTTGCTGCCGTGTGACCGACATAGTAAAGCTGTCTTTGTCACCACTTAAGGTTAGTTTGCCTAAGTCACCACCACGCAGACGTGATATTATAATCCAGCCTGTAACTGTCCCACTGCTGGGCAAAGGCCTCCCCTCACTATCGTGAGGAGGGTTAGGCCATAATCCACCACGGGGGCTAGTCCGGATTGGTGGATAACTTGCCTCCGAAATAATTCTCGGGCATGTTGGTTTCCTCACGACGTGATATTATCTGTCAATAATAGCGCAGCGTTATTCCCATACTTATTATACTCTTTGGTTATTCCGATAATGTGTTTCCGTCCTATCCCACTTCTATCGCGGCGATTTTGTCGTAGCAGTTTGTAAGAATGCTAGACCGTAAAAACGCCTGCAATAATTATTATCGACCTTTAAAACACGTCAGCAGGTAGACTTCATTCATTTACGACAGTTTTTCCTTTCTATAACATATCATCATCATCATCACCAGGCTGAAGACGTCCACTGCTGAACATAGGCCTCCCCCTTAGACCGTCCGTTATCGAACGACAATTTGCCACTTGCATCCACCGGTTGCCTGCGACTCTTTTGGTGTCGTCGGCCCATATTCGGAGACCTGCCTACACTGCGTCTTCCAGTCCATGGGCGCCACTCTAGAACCTTTCTTCCCCATCGGTTGTCAGTTCTACGAGCGGTGTATAACACATATAATACATTTTATTGCAGCGCGAAGGTTGTGGCTGGCGCAACCCTAACGGTCCGGGTCCCACTGTCGGCGGAGTAAATGGAGAGACGGAATTCGCCGAGTTTCCGTGGATGTGTGCTATATTCAAGTATGTTAGTAACCTAATCCCATCCTTCATCCATGCCTGCATACCTTTTTCCAAACAATGCATTATAAAGCTTGACCCAGATATTGGCTATGATTAAAAACTTATCCATCTCTCCACGGGCCTAGCCTGGTTTTAGTATAGGCACGAAAACCAGTGGTAGAATTTATGGAAATGGGACGGGACCTGGCTATAGTTTGAGGGTTTGAACGTAAAACTTGAATACAGTCTTACCACTAAAGATTGGACCAGAGTAATAGATGATTCTAAAATTCGTTCGACAAAATCGATGTCTATAACGCGCGTTTTTTTACTCAATCCTGGCATTCCTAATTACTTTACTTGTGAATTTGTTATTGTGTTAGAAAAAGCGATGTTTAGACGTCGATTTCTGAAGAAAACGTTCAGGACCCATCTTGTTCAACTGTAGTTTAAATGTTTTGTGGTAAGACGGATAGGGTTTTTAGACTCAACAGTTCAACTCTGGTCGTACCTAAGACCATATGGGTTTGGGACAGCACCTGGCTATAGTTTGAGCGTTTGAACGAGGGGTTTTTTTCACCAGAATCGAGGTAAATGATAGCACACCAGCCACCCCGAACCCCGTGTACGTGGGCGGCGGTTCCCTCATCCACCCGAGCGTGGTGCTCACGGCCGCGCACTACGTGGCCGCCGCGCCGCAGCTGCGCGTGCGCGCCGGCGAGTGGGACACGCAGAGCATCAGGGAACCGCTTCCGTACCAGGACAGAGAGGTCGCCAGTGTCAGAGTACACGAGGACTTCAACAAAGGTAGGTTTCGGTATGCTCGAGCAGCTGAATGGATTTGATGATATAGCTGACTCGGCCACGCGTTGCTGTGGCTAAGGGGGTCTGGTAAGGTGTGGGGTCCTCAAATCAAACTTAGGTTCCGCGTGTAGTTAGCACTCAGTGACTGTACCTATTCATATACTCAAAACCTAGAGCGCACTACTAGTATTTGACTACTAGGGGACTACTAGGGTTTGAGTATATGAATACACTCACTGAGTGCTAACTACACGCGGAACCTAAGTTTGATTTGAGGAGCTCACACCCTTGCCGTCTCCTTGTAAGTATAAATTGAGATGTAGGTACCTATGCTGGAGTCCATCGCGGACAAACAATGTGACGCGTAATTTATATATAATAAGATTACACGTGTATGTGGCATCGATGTAAGTACTGTAGGTAAGTATTTCTAATAACATTGCAAGAGGTTTATGTTTTCCTATTATTAAGTATATTTTGTCTATATTTTACTTTTATTCAAATATCGGTAGGTAACCCACGCCCAGTCAGATTCTATATTTTATAGCTGTTGATAATAATTGCCTCACACAATCTCGTGGTCACTTCCCCAGGCAACTTGTTCTACGACATCGCAGTCCTGTTCCTGTCGCAGCCCATGGAGCTGGCGCCCAACGTGGCGCTGGCGTGCCTCCCGCCCCCGCGGCAGCGCGTGCCCGCCCACACGAGGTGCTTCGCCACCGGCTGGGGGAAGGACAAGTTCGGCAAGGAGGGCCGGTACCAGGTCATACTGAAGAAGGTTGGTGTAACCTTGTTTAGGTGAAGTGATTGGAGGGTTAATGATTCTGTAGCATGTGGAAAGATGAAAGTCTATGTCTACCCCAAAAATATAAGGCGCGTATGTAAGTATGTTTGTATGATTCTGGGCCTAGACATTTTTATTTATTTACTATGCGCCCCGCGGTTACACCCGCGTTACGTATACAACACCTAAGAATATTTGAAAGGTTAGCGTAACTGTTTTATTTATGAATCGACAATATATTAGTCAAAACCACATTTAAATCGGTTAAGCCGTTTCTGAGATTAGCTTGCACAGACAAACAGACAAAAATTCGAACAATCATTGTTTTGGGTGCTATTTGCGTTGATAAAGGTCCCAATAATATTGTTTCTCACATATCTTCCATGTGCAAACAGCGATCCGTTACATTTTTAATAAATGAATAGATTTCCATCAACAAGAAAAGTAAAGTAAAAAAAGTAAAACCCACAACTGTAACAACTGGGAAAATTACCGGTCGTCGCCACTGGCGTTGGCCGAACTTGTTCCTAGTTGTCGCCAGTGGATATGGAGCCAGTAGCGACGACTGGGAGGGAATATACGCTTTCACCACTGCTCCCCAACCAGACGGAGGTCCCAGTGGTGGACCGCGCGACCTGTCAGACCCAGCTCCGCAGCACCCGCCTCGGCAGCTCCTTCGAGCTCCACACATCCTTTATGTGCGCCGGAGGGGCCCCCAATAACGACACCTGCATTGGAGACGGGGGCTCGCCCCTATCCTGCCCCGTAGAGGTGAGCATTCGACTTCATTAAATCTGCCCACTTTGAAATAAATGTTAGGAGGAAAGAAAAATGTATTCCCTATCCCCCATATCTCCCTATACGATGATTCTACTGCCGAATCCTACTAAAATTATACTCGTAATGAGCTTAATTCATGCGCCATAGCGGTTGGCGTTTTGCCAGTTATTCCTATCTGCTCACTTTGAAATAAATGCTAGAAGGAAAGAAAAATGTATTCCCCATCTCTCCCTATATTAACGATATCCATGATTCTACTGCCGAATCCTACTAACATTATACATGTGATAAGCTTAATTCATGCGCCATAGCGGTTGGCGTTTTGCCAGTTATTCCTATCTGCTCACTTTGAAATAAATGTTAAGAGGAATGAAAAATGTATTCTCTATCTGTCCCTATATTAACGCTATCCATGATTCTACTGCCGAATCCTACTAACATTATATTCGTGATAGGCTAAATTCATGCGCCATAGCGGTTGGCGTTTTGCGAGTTATTCCTATCTGCTCACTTTGGAATAAATGCTTCGGCTTTAGGGGTCCGACAAGAAGAAAAGAAAACTGTACCCCGTCTGTTCTCATTAGATACGCGATCCATGATTGTACCACCACCGAATCATAACTATGTGAAAGTTTGTATGTTTGTTCCCACTTCACGTAACAGCCGATTGCGGGCACACGGATTGTTGGCGACAGCACTGGCCACTTTGTCGCCTTCCCTTTTTAAACATATTTTACTTTTCTATTTTGTGTTATTTTTCAAATTCAGTCTTCAATAAACAATGGTGAAATCGAGATGTTTTATTGAAGTTCTCAACATTTGGTGTCAGAAGTAAAAATTATAAAAATATTTTGCCCTTTTCGTGTCCTAACAAGCGAAAAAGTGCTTCACTACCATGCCCGTGACGAGATCTTTTACAAAGGCCAACCATCGGAGGGAGGAGATTTCCAGCAACAGCGCCATAGTGCCGGGACCGTCTTCTGCCGACGCCCCTATTGCTACGGCGTCGGACCGTTCGGAAGACGGAACCATATTAGGCACGGCGCCTATGATTAATATTCTGGACTTATATGCACATGAAAAACCCTCTAGAGTTGCGTCAAGTAGATCAAAATCGTCGTCCATTCGGGCCCAAAAGCTGGCGATAATAGCCCAGCACGCTCGCCGCATGGCGGAACAAGATAAGAAGATGGCGGAACAAGAGAAGAAGGTGGCGGATTTAGAGCTTAAAGCTGAACTGGCAGCGTTGGAAGCCACCTCTTCAGTGAGGAGCAGCTCTACACAAAAATGGTTAGTAGAGTGTGCTGATATTACAACCATTATCGATGTGGAAAATAAAGCAAAGTTTCCTTACAGTGGCTTGGAACCACAAGTAGTGGAGTTACCTGTCCAGCCTACGGGTGGACTATCTGCGCCAGGTGGCGCCTTTACTCAAGGCTATGAAGGAGAGCGGGAAACGAACGTCGCCGCCCGTATGGAGCCGGGTGTGCTGCCGGCATCGGACGGCGGTTTCTTTCCAAGACATTCTCATACTCATACATTTCCTATACGTACACACCACACTAACGTAAATAACGCACATAATAATTGTTTTTGCGATAGCGATAATATAAATAAAGATAACGGCTTAGGTACAAAACATTATATATTACACCTAGCCGAAGTCATCGATGCTGCCAGCAGGCGCATACAAATTGGAAGTAAGCAGGTTGGTGGATCTTTGCCAGTTTTTGACGGCCGACCTTCCGAATGGCTCCTTTTCAAGAAGGCTTTCGCTCGAACGGAGGCCAGCTTTAGCCCGGAAGAGAATCTGGCCAGACTCGGTATGGCGTTGCAGGGTGCCGCCAAGGAAGTTGTGTCGGCACTGTTGATGACCGACGTAGATCCGAGACAGGTACTGCGTTCCTTAGAAGCACGTTTTGGTAGTTCGGAACTAATAATTCTTCAACAGCTGTCCATATTGAAGTCTCTTCCGAGGTTGGCCTTACACGAGTCTGCCAGAGACCTGAACGTATTTGCGTGCCGCGTACGGAACTGTGTCGAGGTAATAAGAGAGCTTCATCAACCGGAGTATTTGACGTCTCCTGAGCTTGCTCACACGGTCTTAGGTAAGGTCACTCCTTTTTTTTTTTTTTTTTTTTTTTTTTTTTTTTTTTTTTTTTTTTTTTTTTTTTTTTTTTTTTTTTTGCCCGGGGAAATGCTTTACGCATACCACCCCGCCCGAGGGGAGCAGGGTGGTTATGTGGGACTCCCCCGCCCTTGAAGAGGGCGGGTATACCCACTAAAACCCCGGGGGTGTTCTCTCGCCGCATGTGGTGTGGCCGCGGGATCGCTGACGCACGCACCGCGACCACACCTGCGGATGCCCTGGGCTGGGCTCTCCTCGGAGGTGTTAGCCTCCATCTCCGCTTAATGCGCCCCAGAACACATCAGGGCGCACCTCAGCTCGGGACTTCTTAACTCGGGTGACGGACCCCCCGATCCGCCACCCGAAAGTCCCCATAATGGCGGCAGGTGGCGGGCACAGGCCAATAGCCCGCGGCCCGGTCCGCGGCGGCAGATTGGGAGGGAGAGAGTATCGTCCTCTCCTTCCCTCTCCGCTCTCTCCCTGGAAGGCTATGTAAAAAGAAGAATAGATCAAAAGACACAAATGAAAAGGATAAGAAATGGATGATCTGAATGAGACGAAAGAGAAAGAAAGAGGAAGAATAATACGTGAATGATCAATATATACACACAATAACAAATAAACATACACATATAAATAGATGATCCGGTATGAAGACCACCGCAAAGCAAGCTTTGCGACAATCTTCACACCGGCTACCGCGGCGCCCAGGGTTTTAGTTACGTCTGTTCCAGAGGGGACCAGACCAATAACAGGCAGCAACCACGTGAAGGATTACCCTGGACTTGCCTTGAGGATCATCACGACTTGCGCTCTCCCTCAAGACCGACGCCTCCGCACCCATCCGGGATGAGTACGGAGGGCCTGGGTTTATGCGTCCGTGACGGATAAACCCAGGCCCGCCCAGGTAAGGTCACTCCTACCCTAAGGTACAGGTGGACGGACTTCGCATGGGCGCAAGTTTCAAGTAAGCCTAAGTTGGAGCTGTTGGCAGATTTTTTAGACCACGAATCGCAAAAGCAGGTAAAATTCGGACTGTTGCATTCGGATAGTTTGACTGTCAACAATACCTCCCACAGTGTCAACCCTAATGTCAAAAATCAACTTGTCACCTTCGCTAGACAACCGACGAAGGAAAGAGTTTATGCATCTTCTTCCTCAAAGTCTATGACAGCATGTGGATACTGCAAGGTTGATGCTCACAATATAACTAAATGCAAAAAGTTCGCACAACTATCCGTAGACGATCGCTGGCATTGGGTCATTGAAAATAAGGTTTGTTATCTATGTTTACTCAAAGGCGGGCACAGGTATAGAGCTTGCCCAATGCACTGTGAAGTCGTCGGATGTAAGTACAGTCGCCGTCATAATACCTTGTTACACAGATCGAGTGCTAAATCACATCACGCTTCTATCGAGGAAGTTACGGACGAACCAAGTGTTGATGGGCCGTGTAACCAGGCAGAAAAGGAACCTATCGTCACCATTGTATCTCATAGTTCGCAACCAATAGAGAAGAAGAGACCGTTGCTCAAGATAGTTCCAGTCAAAGTCAGCGGCCCACAAGGTAACGTGGATACCTATGCGCTCTTAGACGATGGGTCCACTGCTTCGTTCATTGATCAAACGGTAGCCGATTCCATAGGTGCGTTGGGACCAAAAGAATCTCTTCGAGTTAATTGCATCGGTGGTCTTACGAAAGATATGCAGGTGAGTTTCGTAGATGTTAAAGTAAAGAGCGGGCATAGTACAGATATTGATGAGATAACAGTTCGATCGATTCCAAATTTGGCGATTACGAATCAGTCTGCACACTCAACTTTATTAAGAGACTGTGATTATTTACACGACTTGGCAGATGTGTTATGCTATGACGATGCAAAGCCTACACTTTTGATTGAAATCGATAACTGGCATCTCACGTACTCAAAAACCATACGCAGCGGAACTCCGTCGCAGCCTGCTGCTGCTTTAACTCCCCTGGGTTGGGTTTTACATGGCTTTTCCTCAGGTATGTCTAAACCTGTAGACTTTGCCAACCACGTCATTACAAAAGATAACGACGACAAACGCACTCTAGACACTCTTATCAAAGAGTATTACGAGTTGGACTCTACGCGATGGTTTACCGGGCCAGCATTCCTACTTTTGAAACGGAAAAGTGGCCCTGTGAACCAAATATTGATATCCAACCAGTTTCAGAGTGCAAGTCCTATAATCAAGAACTGGTAGGTCTGTCACTAATTCAATCGCCGGAGCTATCTTCATCGGTAGTGGCTGATAATTTGCATATTAGCAGTTGGCTACGATTTGTTTGAGCCACCTCGCATGCACATCAGAGTGCCTGGACACTATTTATCTCAAAATTCTAAATTGTCACCTGTTCATCGCGACCGTGGCTTGATACCTTTTAGATGTTTCTTTTATTGTTTCAGCTGAGCGCCATAATATATTTCGCCGCGTCCAGCTTGACTCGTTTATGAGCGAGTATATTCAGATTGACGCTGCACGCCCCGCTTGAAAAGATAGTACCTACCTACCTAGATTATGAAATGTTTCTATGATCATAATTATTAGAGACGATGTTATTATCAGGCCCTACCAGTGTCTCAATGGATATCGACTCGCGACCAATAGTCCTCGACGGAAGACATCGAATAGTTCGCCTAATTATACTCTCCTTTCAAGTCAAGATGGCCCACGGAAACAATGAACTCGTGGTAAATGAGCTGCGCCAGCGTTTTTACATCATCGGATTGCGATTGGCTGTGAGAAGCGTTACGAAATCCTGCCAACTCTGCCAGTACTCTAAAGCGATACCGTTTTACACCACCAGTTGGAGATTTACCCGAGGTTAGAATGACTCATCATACTCTCCCGTTTACCTTTACCAGCGTAGAATACTTCGGTCCTTTATACGTCTCAGTTGCTCGTCACTTAATGAAGAACTGGGTAGCATTGTGCACCTGCTCGACTGTACGAGCTATACACATACAAGTTGTTGAGTCGTTGTCGGATTGTAGCAGTGGCGCCATAGTACCCCGGAACGCCTTCTGCCGACGCCCCTATTGTTACGGCGTCGGACCGTGCGGAAGACGGAACCGTATTTGGTACGGCGCCTGTTTTGTTTGATGCCGCCTTCTGCCGACACCCCTTACTATTACGGTGTCGGACCATTCGGAAGACGGAACTTTCAACTTTCTCACCGCAACTTCAAACAACAATCTACAATTAAAAGAGTTCTCAGATGTGGACCTGGTAATGCGGGTGGAGTGGAGAAAGGCTCAACGCCTGGCGGACTACTTTTGGCAACGATGGGTGAAGGAACAACGATGAGACCTGGTACCTACTGATTGCAGACACTAATTTGCCACTTAGCTTTTAGGCAGAATCTTAAAAAGTATGTCGTGGATATCGCCACCAAAGGGGGTGTGCTGCGTCGTCCCACCAGAAAAGTAGTGCGCCTCAATGTCTAGTGTTTTATAGTGCCTCAATGTTTATGTTTAAATTGTTTTATAGTATGCCTTAATGTTTGCGCCTTAATGTTTAATGTTAATGTATTTAATTCGCCTTACCACATAGATAAGTGGTGTTTCACACCGCTCGGGGCCATGTTGGCGACAGCACTGGCCACTTTGTCGCCTTCCCTTTTTAAACATATTTTACTTTTCTATTTTGTGTTATTTTTCAAATTCAGTCTTCAATAAACAATGGTGAAATCGAGATGTTTTATTGAAGTTCTCAACACGGATAATAATATAAGTAACACAAATCTCATAAGATAAAACTAAAAATTACAATGGAGTCTCCGCCGTTTATTGGATACATTCCGCTGTCTGTCCCCAGTTGGAAGAAGGGCGCTACATGCAGTCCGGGATCGTGGCGTGGGGCATCGGCTGCGGGGAGGACGGCACCCCGGGCGTGTACGTGGACGTGTCCAACCTGCGGGCCTGGGTGGACGACAAGGTGGCCGGCAAGGGGTACGACCCCAAGGTTTACTCCTTTTAGGCTCTCATTATAACTCGTTCGTTTTATCATTGAAAACGGCATAAATTGTATGTGCTTTAGTAGGAGTTTTATTCTAATTCCTGATTTTTTAAGTGGTTAGGTCGTTTATTGTACCTACTTACAACATTTTTAAATGTATACCTACCTTGTGTTATTGTTAATAATTAATAGCATAGGTAGCGTTCAGTAAACAATTATTGTACTATTGTATTTTTTGTTTTGTGTTCCCTATATTTCGGCATCGTTGCTGACGCTATAATGAAGAGTAGGTAAACTCAAAATAGGTACCTACATAAAAGGTAGATGATAGACGTTTCCAATGATAATAGGTATTAATAATATATAGTTTATAACCATAATAAAGACTTGGTCTATTTGTATAAAACATCGCCTAATAACGCTTAAAAAATCAGAAAAGCATCAACTAATACTCTTTTAGTGTTGCCTAGTTAATAATAATGCTCAGTTTTATGAAATAAATGTCTGTAAAATATGTTTTATTTCATTACCACCCGTTATACCTACTTTGTTTTTGGTCATGACCCCTTAGGACTTTTAGGTCATGGCGACTTATGGCGTTTTAAGGTCATAATAATATGTATAAACAAGTTGCCTGATGCAGTTGTAAGTTGCGTTACGTTTTCACGTATAATTTCTAAACCGTTGAATCAATTTTGACAAATTTTGGTGTAGAGGTAAGATAAGATTGGACATTGAAGAACAGGATACTTTCTATCGCGTAAACTGCGTGTGGAAATTGCGAATTAAAACTATAGGTAGTACCTATTTATTATGTACCTATAATAAATATCCCAATGACTTTATACCTAGCTACTGCTATATTAATTATACTTATTATAGGAAAATAGTGATGATATAAAAATCAGATTTAAATAAGATAAGCTTTATTACCTACCAACTAGACATTTGTTATAAGTATCTTTATATTTAATAACAACAGGGTCACAAACATTATTCTTGTATATTCAACCGTTAATAGGAACAACCCACATCTAGTACGAACAGTTGGTTTGAAATATGGCACTCGAAATACTTAGAAACTTTTTTGTTAAAGGCTCACATTTTACTAGTAGGTATCACACTTTGTCGTCGCGCAAGAGAACAGAGAAAAGATGCCTCACATTTTACCACTGTTTCACATTGTCGTCGCCGAAAAGATGTAGAGAAAAGATGCTCGTCGCGAGATAATTATGTCGTCGTGCTTGCATAACATTGTCACCTCTTTGCAGCTATCACACCAAAAGGAGCTTGAAGCACATATTTAATTAACTGTATTTATGTGGAGATAGAAATACTGTTTTTTGCCGTAGCCACCTAGTCGAAAAGAGGCCTAAATGTAAGAACTTAGCGCGAACCCCACTGGACTACCTAGCGTGTCATATTTCTTACCACTCCCTACAAAAATAAGAATCAAGCTCAGTATTGAATTGTCCTTAAGAAAATCGCAATAAAACTGAATTAAAAACAATAATATTATAATATTAATTAGGTATTATTGGAGGTCATCCATAAAGTACCTACGTCAAACTAATTACGTGATTTTTTTACCCTTCCTTGTCATAGTTGGTCACATTTGAGACTCCCCCCTCCCTAGTGTCGTCACATATTTTATTATCTTGCAATTTAACATCTAGAAATTATTAGGTGTATATGATTTTGAAATGTGACGTAATGAAACATAGGACCCCTACCAAGGGGTCACACAATGTCACACTTCGACGACCCCCCCCCCCCTTATGAGATGACGTACTTTATGGATGACCCCTTACTACATACTTATTGGGATAAGAATTAGGCTTTGTTTACTTCTATGTTAAAAATTAAAAGAGAAAACGTTATATAAATTCAAAATGACATATTAATAATTATTAGTAGGTATAATAATAAAATAAAAACGAAATAATAGATCTCACTGATTTTTAATACTTCTCAAAAACAACAAAATAATGTACAGAAAATGCTGAAAATAAAACGATAATAAGAAACAATTTTATTTACATAATAAGGTTATCATGAACTGTGAATATTGTATCTTAAATCTAAAGGCCCTTACAGATTGGCAGACCTGACGCCGCGTCAAATGAAACGCGCGGTATGTTACCAAACACACATTCGCTATTTTTAACAATATTAGTTTTTCACTTAGGTATATTATAATTCCCCTCTAATATTATTAAAAATCGAAACTTAACTAGTTATTGAAGGTCACTTACAGAAGAACACTTAGAACCCTAACTTTGTTAAATATTTTGACGTATTCATTTATTTATTATATTCAACTTTGGAATGAACTATCTCTGAATTGGCACTAGCATGGAGGGAATTTAATTTTTTATAACAATTTTTATAATACACCTTATTAAAACTATGCTTATTCAAGCTCGGAACTTTAGTGACATCGTTGCTTTTACACGTCCGAAGACAAAGTATCAGACTTGTGTTATATCTGTTAAAAATAAATATTTAAGGCCATAGCTAACAAGAAGCTTTCTAAATTCCAATAACTCAAGTTTTAGGATACACACAATCGCCCTTATCTCGGAAGAAAACCGTAGCGTTTATTTTTCGTATGTACATGGGTCCTTTATGCGTATCCTAAATCTTTAAACATCTATGCATATAAATATATTTCACACTACATTAGAAGTTTGTAGGCACATACAGTTTTACAATAATACTAATTTTATTTATAGAAGCATTTTTATAAAAGCGTTTTTTTTTTGCGTCCACTAGTGTCTGTCTCGCTCGCACTTATTCGATTTGTTCGCGGTAGACAGAGACATCAGTGTGTTCCCGACTTAGTCTTTGAACTATTGCATTTGAGGCACCATGTTTATTATCTAGGGAAACTCTGACACGAGACGTAAATAACTTTTGGAATAATTTGAGCTCTTATTTTACCTAATAATGGTCACACAGTACTGCACCAAAGATTAACAGGGTAGAAGCGACACTCTTGTAAAGTACCTATTCTTAAAGATTCTAGAAGGTAACCATTTTATTGTCTCAAGTTACCAGCTTCGTGAAACTTCAACAGAACTAGGGTTGGAAGAACTCCGATTTAATATTAACATCGATTTTGCTACTAGCCCGACTAATATTCTGTAATAATATACATTCAAGAGATGTATACAGTAGACAATTTGAAAAATAAATCCAGAATTAACTCCGAGCTTAGCACAGACATAAATTACTAATAAATATTTTTTAGAAATATTCCATTCAATCCTGAAAACATGATTTTGGACATAAATAGTAAGTAGGATTGATTTATAAACAAAATGTATCTTAAAAAAATTTGTTCCAAAGACAAACTTTATCTACCCACATCACATTACACCTCAAAGCCTCACAGAAGACAAGAAAGAATAGGCACAACAACCCCGAGTGTCCCATCTGCACCGTCTACTCAGAAGTATTAATGGTGATGGTCTTTCCCTTGGGATCGTCGAACCTGTCCATGGTCCTGATGTCCATCATCATCATGATGCCGTAGAAGGTGATGGCCAGGAGCATGAAGGTGACCATGAGACCAGCCCAGATGGCGGCAGAGAAGAATCCGACACAGTCGAAGGTGTATCCGAAACGCGTACTTTCATTCGTCTGCATGAAGTAGGGCTGGACCTATAATAAATAAATGACGATGTCACTTTCCATACTGTTAATAGATACCATATAGAGCATTTTCTTGTACAGTTGGCCTCAGAAGTTGTTTAGCATATTTTAGTTTTCATTTCAAATGTGGATATGCAAAATGTAGTTGTTTAACGAGGTATAATACTAAATTCAAGATACAAAGATGTTCAGCTACTTTAGAGACTGTCTGAATTTTTTTTTTTAATTTTAAGTAGCCTTAGAGCTTCCTCACGTCGTTTTGCTTTACCGAAAAGCGAGTGATGACTCACTCTTACTCTGACCACTCTTGACTAAGTGCGCCCCGCGGTGTTACTCGCTGTTTTCGGTATAAAAAGTAGCCCATGTCTTAATCCAGGATGCTACCTCCATACCAAACTTCATCCAATTTGGCTCAGCCGTTTGAGCGTGACGCAACAAACACACTCACAAACATTCGCCTTTATATTAGTAGAAATTTGATTAATACCGAAGCGGAAGCGGCAGGCAATGTTACTGTCGAACCATTTTCGACCTTGTCTCTATGCCTAAAACGCATATTATCAGTTGAAAGCTCGCTTATGTCGCGCGGCGCCGTTCGGCCGATAAGGGTCCGTTCACACAGACCGGCTCGGACAGGAGAGAAGAATTTTGTCACGTTTAAAACAGAGTTTTAAATCATTGTGTTAAAGTTTATTTTTACTTGCCACTTTTTTTATTATTGAGAATGCATAATAAAAGAATCGACATGTAAAAATAAGCCTACCCAACCCTAAGGTCTACTTGAGGACCCTAAGCATCACAAGCAGACCATCAAAGCTACAGTGGGTGACTCATCATCATCAGCCTGGAGACGTCCACTGCTGAACTTAGGCCTCCCCCTTAGACCGCCACACGGAACGACAATTTGCCACTTGCATCCACCGGTTGCCTGCGACTCTTTTGATGTCGTTGGCCCATCTAGTGGGAGGCCTACCTACGAGTACACTGCGTCTTCCAGTCCGTGGTCGCCACTCTAGAACCTAGTGGGTGACTAAAGCTGATGATTTTCACGTCTATCAACCAATACCTGCAAGTCATGGAAGTTGATGCTCCGGCTGACGTTGAACGATGAGAAGTGCACGTCCTGAGCGCAGCGGTACGAGAAGTCAACAAGAGCATAGATCACGGTGCCGGGGTATAAGTTTTGTTCGTTAGCCGCACCAGAGTTGAAGGTAACGGAGTCTGCAAAAGACAATAAGATATTATACATTATAGTCCTCCTTTTATTTCTGATACTATGTTATTTAGTAAAAAATGATCCTTATGATGAAGTGTTTCGATCAGGTTCGATTCCCGGTTCAACCATTTAATTGTTTTAATATCTATGAATGCAGTTT
Organism: Hylaea fasciaria; assembly: GCA_905147375.1. NCBI lineage: Eukaryota > Metazoa > Arthropoda > Insecta > Lepidoptera > Geometridae > Hylaea > Hylaea fasciaria. The sequence continues at coordinate 2,455,064 of LR990221.1, read as the reverse complement.
AAATTGTTTTTTAAATTCAAATAATTACTTCTTTCAGTTAAATGTTCCATCTACAATATTCAAGGTACTTTCCCTCCATGTGGCATATCCGTGGGACGCCATGTATAATACTCTAATGTGTATAATTTCACATACACAACAGCCAGACCAGAAACAAATATTTGTGGATCACACAAATATGTATTCCGGGAGGGAATCGAACCCTGTTCGAATCGTAATCTGTTGTGGACGTCATAGATTGGTGTGGAAAGCTTGGTTTGCTTTTAAAAGCTTGTCAAATGGTGGGAATTTGCAGAGAAATGGAAACAAAAGATGAGACATTACACTGTGCGATGCTCAAAGAGTAAACTTACCGAAGAACCAGTATCCGCCCTTCAGGTAGAAGTTCAGTACAAAGCTGTCATCGCCAAAAGTCAGAGTTGTGTTCATAATTGTATCGTTAATATAGGAAGTAGCAACGGGGTTTCCGTTCAAAGTGCGGGTGTTGTTTCCGTCTAAGATCTGGATGTTCTTGGCGTACAGACGGAGGCCGTCGAGGCCCAACTCCTCGGAGACGGACGGTGAGGTAGCGTTCTCAGAAGCCTGACGTCGGACACGAGTGTGCATCTCGTCTGTGACGATCCAGGACGGATGATGAGCCGTGTAGATGGCAATGACTTCCTCATGGTCTTCCTTAAGCTTATTGAAGACATCCTCCATGAAGTCGTTGTGGCGACGAAGGAGGTCCCCCCTGCTTTCACCTTCTTTTGCGTCCTTCAAGTCGACAATGATGACTCTCTGGTTTTGGGATTCGATTTTTGAGCTCAGGCCTCCTTCAGTGAGTTTCAAGTGGCCTACCTTCTCCGGGTCCACCAGGTTCTTCAAGGCTTTTATAGGGCTCTCCACTGAGGGTAAATAAATGGAATCGCCAAGGTTAGCGTGCAGGAAAGGGAATGAAGTTTCGCCATCGCTATTCTTACGTGATAAGTCTTCTACTGACAATGTGGCGTCACTGAACACGACGGTTACCGGGTCGGACTCGAGCTCCAGCTTCAAGAGTTTTCTGAAGCTGTGAGCTGTGGTCGTAACGAGGGGGTAATATTCTGTCGATGTTTTCTGCAGGTCGCCCCATATAAAGACAGGCACAGACGCGTAACAACTAACACTTAGGATTACAACCGTGAACACTAAACGGCTTAACGCCATTTTTGAGCTAGCACTAGTGGACGTTTACGGACTAAAAATACAGTTTTAGCCCAAAAATTGTCGTAAAAAGACGAAAAATGGGCGATGACGACTGACCATCAGTCATGTGAAAAGTGGTCATATGATTGGCCGATTTGACGGTTGTCTGTGGTATTGTGATGTTGTCAGTGTAAAATTTATGAAATTGAAATCACAAAACTTACAAGATTATTTTTATATTTTGCTACAAATGGCTAAAAATACTGTAATTTGAAAAACTGAAAACTATTTCGTTCAAAATATTCAAGTTTTTATACATTTCCAGTTAGATAGGCAAGTACAATGACATTGCCAGTCAAAAAATAATGTACCTATCTTTATTTCTTGTTTATGGTGTTATGTCAATGTCATTGGCCAAGATCTGCCAGAGGCATAGATTTTTTTGTTTGTTTTGTTTATGGCTTCGCATTGGTTTGTGCATTTAGTTCGTATTTTCCCAATAGGAAAGTAATAGCGATCCCCGTGGTCAAGTAGTCAAGTCAATTATTTACATAGTCAAAGTCGCGATTCAGTAAAGTGGTGGATGCTTTATTGAAACTTCCTGGGAGTTTTGGAAAAAGTGCGAGCTGACATGCTTTTTGGGTTTATATCATTTGCCCACACTCGTGCACGATGACTAATATTCCACCAATATTACACATTACTATATGTGGAGGCTTGTAAATGGCTTTTCTTAGTTTTTTTTTTAAGTTAACTATCCTGTAATTATAGCTGTAAGCCCCCCAAATACTGTAAAATAAAATAAAATAACACTCAAAGAAACACAAGTTTGAGAAAAAAATATAACACCAGCAACGTCTTACTATGGAGTTTTGGCGGGAATCCGATCCATGATAGAGAGAGTTAGCACCTGGGTTAGGTTCTATCTAGGTGCTAACTCTCTGTATCATGGATTAACTACCCAAATGAGTACTTAGTTCATCCATGCTCTCTATATAGTGTATGATCTATGGTGCTAACTCACAAACATTTACGTCATTCAGCTTGTCACGAAAATATTAGCCCTTTAATTACTGTTTTTGCATGGTTTTTGCTGTTCTTTCATTTCCTAGTAAAAAAATGTTGTTCCCCTGCTTGCTATTTCTTCTGTTACAACCCTGTGCCTTCAGCAAAGACACTGTACCCGTCTTTGTGATCGACTATGAGAACGTAATGAGCCATATCACAATCCAGCCGAATCCCTTCGTCGCAATCTCTCACGATGTATTCACTAAAATCGTACAGGACGCGATGAAAAAGAGCGAATGCATCATAATATTCGCCGAAGACAATTTGTGCACAGAAGATCTGAGCAACATGGACGCTCTGGGAACTCCTTACTACCACCTCCAGAAAGGATTGAAGCAACGGAAAGCGATGTACATACCAGCCGTGGCAGAGCCATACGCTTTCCTCAGCCAGAATTTCCAACCCAAGCCGTCCAACTCTTTCCACCTAGGCGCGGGTGTCAAGCTACAACTGCTTCGTTCTATCAAATACTTGTACATTTACTTCCAAGATACAAGCACGGATATGACGCGCGTGCAAACGTTGAGAAAACACGATATTATAATGAGAGAAGTCTATTTTACTGTTCGGCAACTGAAACCGGGGCCTATCGTTGGTTTCTACACGGGGAAAGTCAATCCTATCACGGTGGAAACTTTGGAGTCTGTTCCTTTGAAGCTACCTAGGCAGCCTCCTGTTAATTTGGGTGTGATGGTCGTGACTAAACAGTCACTTTTTCGACTTTCTGGTGAGCTCCCCTTTTCCGAAAATTGTACTCTTTTTTTTTTGAGGAGGGAAATGCCTTCGCCCTCTTCCTACCGCCACGGGGGTGGCGGAAGGCGGGCGCGTGGGACTTGAAACCACTAAAACCCCCCGTGAGCCGTCAATCCGCCTGGAGTGGGGCGAGATGCGGTCGTGTTGGCATTCACCATCTCGCCCCAGCGGCCGGCCCGGTGGGACTACCGGGCCACTACGCCTAGGGAGGGGATGACCTTGCTCACCAAGGCCATCTCCCCAGACGCGCGGTGCCGTGCAAGCCGGCGGAGGGTACCCCGACCCCCCCACCAGTGGCACCCCTATGGTGGACGAAGGAGGCGACCGAACCGCCTCCTCCTTCCCCCTGCACGTCTGCGTCGGAGCGGGTCAGCGTGGACGTCTTCCTCCGAGAATTGTACCTACTTTAATACGGAGTCTAGACTTAGATGCCAACACTGACGGTGATGCCAACCACGGGCAAACCATATTACCCCGTTTATACTTAGCCCCTGCTCCTGTTCCTCCCACTGCCGGCAATAATCTCTTCAAGAGTAGTGTGTATTCACATTCTGCCCTAGGTACTACTTTGCTTTCAATTTCGCCGGCAGCACGAAGAGCAACTGCAGGGCTATGAGAAGTATCGTGTTTACATCCTAGTCCTGTCCACTGCTGCCGTGTGTAAATTCGCTTACACACGAATCGCTCGCTACTATTTTGTAGGTACATTTCGAGAGGGGTTAGAAACTTAGAATCCCTAAACTCACCAGCCACACCTGTGCCGAGAATTATTTCCGATGTGATCATCATCGGTGGAGAATCCAGATCCGTGGTAGATTATACCGTAACTTCATTCTCCTCACGAAAGTGATTCTGATGAGAGCGAGCTTGCAGGAGTGCTCGCTGCGTCGCACACGCGCCGTTCGCTGTTCAACCAACAGCCGGTGGTGGAGAAGGAGACTCGGACGGCGCGGGCGCTGTCCACCACCATGCAGTACACTGACTTCGAGCTGCAGTTCAACTTCATATTCAGGGAAAAGGATTGGAAGCTTGGTAGTATTTATTTTATTTAAATGGCAATACTGGTCGTTGGTTTCCTTTTTTTTATTGTTTTGGCTTCGGATTATTTGTGCGTGCAGCTAGACAAGCATTATTAGGTATAGGTAGGTATAAGATTTTATTAATGCTAATTTAACAGTTTATTCGAGTCACAGTTAAAGTCACAATTCAGTATAGTAGTGTGGATGCTATAAACTGAAACTTCATGAGAGAACACGAAATAACACGTTTTTTCGGTTTTCATCATTTGCTCACACTATAAAATGTCATCATCTTTTTTCCTTGTCTTACAACATTTTTCCATGTCTAACAGCCAACGTGGCCCTAATGGAAGGGGGGGAGGAAGTGGGGCGCACCGAGCTGGGGGTGGGTGCGCCGTGGAACTGGTCCTACTTCTGCGCAGAGCCGCTCAGTGTGGTCAACGCGCGGGACGGCAGCTCCATCACCGTGGCGCAGTACCAGGTAATGCGTGACGTCACTACACCCCCAGGGGGAGGGGGGGGGATACACTGTGAAATTGATCCTACTTCTGTTAGGAGCTGAGTAACAGAGGGAGGGAGGGGGTGGGGGGGGGGGGGGGAGGATGGGGTGCACTGTCGACTTGATCCTACTTCTGTTAGGAGCTGAGTAACAGAGGGAGGGAGGGGGTGGGGGGGGGGGGAGGATGGGGTGCACTGTGAAATTGATCCTACTTCTGTTAGGAGCTGAGTAACAGAGGGAGGGAGGGGGTGGGGGGGGGGGGAGGATGGGGTGCACTGTGGAATTGATCCTACTTCTGTTAGGAGCTGAGTAACACAGAACCAGGTAATGCGTGACGTCATCGCAGTAATGTATGACGTCATTGCAACCCCCCTGATGGTCAAAGAACATTTCACACAATTATTTATCATTATTTTTCAGGTCCAACCAATCTACCGCCATGTGCCAGACGATGTTGACGATGATGACGAAGATGACAAAGATGGCGAAGATGGCGTAGACGATGTTCGGGGATCCCCCAACTGGTGGGATCTGAACGCTCATGAGTATGACTGGACCCCTAGATTCGGGAAGACGGTCAACTGTGGACCCTACTTCAGCATTACAATTTTAGTGGGACTTTTCATCTCCATCATATGCGTGGTAAGGGCCTGTTTCACGATCTGTAACTCGTTCACATTTTTATATCGAATCGTTACACTGGCCACGCACTTTTGTTTTCTGATTCGATTATCGAATTGTTTTTTTTTTGACGCTCGTTCAGAATACAGTATGACTAGTATGAGGATCTTCGTTATTGACGATTTGTGATGAATAATGATTCGTTACAAAAACAAATATTTTAAACAATTTCGTTAAAAAATAAACTTTCCCATTTTATACAAATATAGGTAGGTATTAAACAGATTTTTGTATTTCGATCAAAATAAACTGAATGTACCAAGATTTCGGTTGCAGAAGGTTAATGGTTCATTTATGGGGAACTGTATACGCTTTTATAATAAGTTACCAGAAGGAATAGATCAATTATCCTTGCAAAGGTTTAAAATTTATATCAAGGTTAATCTCATCAAGAAAGCCTATTACACTGTTAATGACTATGTTAAAGATAAAAATGCATGGCCTCAATGTCCCCAGCTCCATGATAATAATAATTAACGTGAATTTTATGAATTATTTTGTTCGTGTGTGTTAATCTATATATTGTATGTTTGTTAATTTATATGACTGAAAAAAGAATTTGAAAAATAATAAGTTAAAAAATGACATCCCCGTAGAGTTTCTTGGTGCTGTCTTCTCTAACGGGCGTATTCCGAAGCACTGGTAGAGTCAACGGAGTTTCCTTTTCCTGTCCAGAATCTTGGTACAGTGCTTGAAAAGGAAACATCCTTTTTTCAAAATCAAACCATAATCAATTACTGTTTAATTTAATGTATCATACTTTATGTTTTTATGATTCTCTTGTAACTTTTGTTTGACTTGTAAAAGTGCGATTTAATTGCCTATTTACAATAAATGCTTTGACTTTGACTTGACTTTGACTTTGATCACTCTTGAGGTAATCTATTTCCATGGCGTTTTATCGTGAGCATGGAATAACAACCATTAAATAATATTATGTTTTATTCAAAGCAAATAACATGTTCATTTAATGGTACTAAGTAAGTCAATCCTGTAAAAACATTTAACTTTCATTTTACAGTCGATAACGTCGTTTGGGGTCCTATTGCTTTTCAACTGCGAAACCAACTCGAGGTACGACGAAGTGAACCAAAAGCCGCTTCAAATAATTTCGGAGCTGTAATTAATATTTAATTAATTCTCACGATCGATTCGATGATCCGTTTCAAATGAGATGCCCGCTCGCTCAGGCGTCATGATCGACGATCACGATCGATCGTGCAGCCTATGGTTCATCGATCGATTCGATAATCCGTTTGAAACGTCAAAATCATTTATGTAGATGACGTCATGTTCGACGAACGTCGATTATCGATGATCGGTGGGCTTCCTTTTGTAACTCGGAAGCATCACTGCTCGTTTTAGGTTTAAGTTGGTTACGAATAAAGTTATTTAAGTTTTTATTACCTTTGTATTAATAAAGGTAGCCTGTTCCTTTAATATCATTATCATCATCACAACCCATATCCACCGAAAACTGAGCACAGGGGGTCGATTTGTGAAAGTCATCCATGATTCTATATTCATCATCATCATCATCATCATCAGCCTGTACTAGTCTACTGCTGGACATAGGCCTCCCCTAATGAGCGCCATAGCGCCCTGTCGTTAGCTTGACGCATCCAGCATCTGCCTGCAGTCTTTCGCAGATCGTCATCCCACCTGGCCGGAGGGCGTCCTACACTACGTTTGCCGAGTCGCGGTCTCCACTCAAGAACACGTTTACCCCAGCGGTTATCGGTTCTTCGCGAGATATGGCCGGCCCACTGCCACTTCAGCTTGCTAATTCTATGAGCTATGTCGGTAACTTTGGTTCTCTGTCGGATATATTCGTTACGAATTCTGTCCTTCAGAGAGACTCCAAGCATAGCTCTTTCCATAGCTCGCTGAGCAACTTTACACTGGTGGACCAGCCTTACCGTGAGTGTCCACGTCTCAGCTCCGTAGGTCATAACGGGTAGGACGCACTGATTGAAAACTTTAGTTTTCAAGCATTGTGGTATGGATGACGAGAAGACTCGACGTAGTTTCCCAAACGCTGCCCAGCCCAGTCGGATCCTCCTTTTGACCTCCTTCTCAAAATTGTTTCTACCTAACTGCAGAATTTGCCCAAGGTAAGTGTACTCGGAAACAATTTCGAGAGGGTGGCCATGTACGACGACCGGCCCTGGATCAATGAGGCCATTGATCATGACTTTGGTTTTATCCAAATTCATGCCGAGACCGATGCGTCGTGAGGCTGAAGCTAATCCGTCCAGCATTCGGTTCAGCTCCTCCAGCGACTCTATATTATCATCTGATAATAAATAATAATTATAAGTATTTAACATCATCGCAAAAACAAATTTTTGATGATTGTGTTCATTTTACGCAGTAGGTACCTAATTAAGAGAATAAATTAATGACTCGACCATTTTGGTGATTACAAAATCCGGTGACTTTCAATAAATATCACGTATGTACACGTAAGTATAAATAAACGTCTCGCCTCACTCCAATGAGGAGAGTTAGGTATTAATCCACCTCGGGGTCCGGCCCGTATCCTACTCAGTAGGTAAGTAGGTATTACATAAGCTTATATCCAAAAGGAAAAACTGCAGTTTCCAACATAAATTATATTTCTCAATAGTACTGATATACAAAGGTAGTAAGTAATATACTGCAGCACGTAGACATAATATAGATAAACCACGATAAGAAGTACCTACTCGTAGGTACCCTACCTATAGTGCGAAAAAGATCTTTTGACGCGTGGCCAAAGTCGTAATTATAACGCCGCGCCGGTCATCTTGTTGCACTAACACTCGACCCTCTACGGCTGACATCACGAAAGACAGACAAGTGGAAGTGAAAAGTGGCCGGGACGCGTTTGCCAAAATTATGATCCGTAGCTCAAAACCAACAACACATTTTCCATAATGTATACTTTGTCGTTCACTCTACGTTTGCCACAGAATAAAAAACTCCTTATATGCAGTTTTAGAGTCAATTAAAATGAAGCATATCTCTTAACACATAAAGCACATTTTCAAATAAACGGCAGTTAACACGCAACCTTTATTGACACAGTAACTACAATATTTTTTGGCGACAGCGGTTCCGATACAGATGTCAATAAGTTAAGTCACTTCCACTCTTGTCTGTGTTCCGTGACTGACAGGCATTGGATAAATGAATACCATGACGTCTTATTGCGATCCAATTGAGGACCTAAACAGAATCGTTTTACTACTTATTCGCACCGTGACGTCTTGTTGTGACATCTTGACGCTCAATTTCGGTGGATTTTAAATCTAAAGGGATTGACGCCTACCTTAATGATATCGAAAGCCATATATTACTATTATTTAATGGGAAACGATTCTGTTTAGGTCCTCAATTGGATCGCAATAAGACGTCATGGTAAGCCCCCGATCTTCCTGTAATTTCGCTTACGTGCCCAGTGACGGCCTAAGGCAAACTAGGCACGTGCTTAGGGGCGCCGGGATTCAGGGGGCGCGTGAAAAAAAAATCTATTTATATACGCGTAATTCCACAAGCGAGTTCTGCATAATTAGTTATTTTATTAAGCATAATAAACATTTATAACATACTAGCAGACAAGGCCACGCGTTGCTGTGGCTAAGGTTTTTGTTATCGCGACTATAAATATCTAGAGATGCAAGCTATCCTATCTTTCAAGTTAGATCAAACTGCACCCAGTGTGCAAATTTGATTAAAATCGGTTGAGTAGTTTAGAAGTCCATCTCGGACAAACAACGGGACGCGTAATTTATAGGTATATAAATTATGTATTTAGATGAAGATATTATTATGTGGCCGATAGAGGGGCGCCAATAAGGTGCTTAACTAGGGCGCTCTCGTCATTTATGCCAAAGATCCTTGTCGCACTATATAGGTACCTAAACGTTCTTAGCCAAGTCTTGTGCCTTAGCGATGACATCTTCTATAGTCCCGACCATATAGAAAGCCGCTTCAGGTATGTGGTCCAACTCCCCAGCCAATATCTTCGGATAGAATAGAATTGTCACTAGTACCATTAATGGGAGTAGGTAGGTACTAAGGCTACAAAGTTGTGTCACTGTACCATTATTAGGTCACTGCATCAATGGTACAAATTAATGGTCCTACTACTGAGGGCCGTATTAATAAATCAAACTTAGCTCTGAGAGCTATCTTCAGTGTGCACTTGCTCTTTCGTTTATATACATCTTAAGTTGTAGATTAGGAACAGAAATTTACATGATCTCTGGCAAATTCATAAATGACACTCAGCGGATAAGTGCTATCCGATTATGACACAATATAATTGACACATACAAGACAGTATCTAGTAGCCAGTGCTACGTCGCAATATGCATTTATTAATTAGCAACGATTTCAAGATGTAGATTATATTTTGAGTGTGGATCAGCTGGTAGCGCTATTGAGGTTCATGTATTAATACGGCCCTGACACTAAGGTTAAGCATTACCCCTTTTAATTGTCTGGGAGAGATTACCTACTGGCCAGAACAAGAACAAAATAATGGGAAAAATTGTTCATACTTATACTAATTTAAAATATCTTTCGACCCGAGGCTACATCAATGAATCTCTTGAATCATCAATGATCAATATGAGCATAGCTTATTGGAAACTCTCGACGAAGTCGCCTTTCAAACTAGCTACGAACGTACAGACAGACAGACACAAAGGATAGGTACACATGGTCAACTTATAACTTCTCTTTGTTTACGTCGGGGGTTAAAAACAGTAGTGATAAACTGCGACTGCCGAAAGATCACAGACATATAAGAGAAAGTAGACCGGGCATTACAGACATAATAATATAGGTATACTAGTACCGAACTTATAAGGCGCGTCGTGAATCTTCGTTCGCGCAGAAAAGAAAGTATGGTCCGAAGATTAACGAATGAATGCTTAAAACTTATAATCAACCTAAGATCACTATTATAAGGTTCATAATACACTGCAGCTGTTAGTTCCATCTCACTCATGCCACGCGGCGATCGCTAAGATGGCGGCGGCTGCCGACCAAATAGCGGTCAATAGCATTTCCCGCGCTTTGAAAATTCATCTTCTGCGCAGGTACATCGGTAAGCCATATCAGTTGGGTACTACTATAAGTGAACATAGGAAAAACATCATTCCTGCAGGGCCGAACTAATGGCCGGTCTGCTTTCCCTTATATTATTATGTCTGTGCTAAGGAGGGTGTTTTTAATCTATTCTGCTCACCCTTTGGAACCCTTTGATGGTTTCTTCAAGCTTCACCAGCTTGCCGATGTGGCCAGTAAACACTTCAGCCACCTACAGACCAAAGTAAAACTTAGTCAGTTTTACCACAAAACTTTAGACCAGAGTTAAACAGATGTTTCTAAAATTTCGTTCCACAAAATCGACGTCTTCACTCGCGTTTTCTTATTCAATCCTGGCATACCTATCTAATTATTGTCTACTAGCTGCGCCCCGCGGTTTCACCCGCGTTTTTATAACATACGATATATCTTTATGAATTATAGCCTATTGTGTTATTCTGATGTATAACCTATATTATTGTAAAGTTTCATTAAAATCCATTCAGTATGTAGTTTTTACGTGAAAGAGTAACAAACATCCATCCATACTTATACAAATATTCGCGTTTATAATATTAGTAGGATGTACTTGTAAATTTTGTTATTGAGTTAAAAAAAGCGAAGATTAGACGTCGATTTGTGGAAAATATTTAGACTCATCACTTCAACCCTGGTTTAAATATTTTGTGGTAAGACGGAAAATAACTAAGTAGATTTAAACGGATCTAATTCGGCATGTCAAAATTATACATTTTGATATTAGTTTGTGCGCGAATTAGACCCGTTTAAATCTTGTTAATATGTTTTTAACGATGTTTTCCTTCATCTTAAGCTCAAGCTCAATTTTGGTTTCGAACCTTCGCCCTGCTAGCCTGCCTGCCTTCTTCTATCCAGTGTAAAAAGTATAAATGACCTGGAAAGGCTGCGACAGGAACCGCTGGATCTTCCTGGCCCGCGCCACCGTCAACTTGTCATCTTCGGACAGTTCGTCCATGCCCAAGATGGCGATGATGTCTTGCAAGGACTTGTAGTCCTGGAAATTGTATTATTATGGTCAGGCTCGGCGCTTAATACCACCAGGCGTCATACCATACCATGTAGTGTACGTTAAACATCGATAGCTTTGATTTCCGATTGTTATCGATAGTTTGCCAAAAACTATCGATTTTATAGACACTATCGATAGTTTTGCTCCAACTTTGCCTATAATGAAAAATAGTAGATAGTAGACAATTATCGATAGTATCTATAGTAAAAAACTATCGATACTCGATAGTCTATATCGATAGTCTATCGATATAGACTATCGATGTTTAACGTACACTAATACCATGGTTACCTCCCATATTTTTTCCAATTGTATTTTGATTTCGATACGATAAAGGTACTGAAACGTCGCGGAAATTTCCATAGGACTAATTCGTATTGTATATTATTTCAACTAAATTAGTGAAATAATGTCCAGGGGTCTTGTAACTCACGAGGTCAAGAAAATACAACAGTATTTGATTTATTGTTTGAGTTTGAAAAAAGGATGTACCTATTCCTTTCAAGCACTGTACCAAGATTCTGAACAGGAAAAGGAAACTCCGTTGACTCTACCAGTGCTTCGGAATACGCCCGTCAGAGAAGACAGCACCAATCAACTCTACGGGGATGTCATTTTTAAACTAACTATTTTTCATTGTCTCTTTTTTCAGTAGTACCTAATTACATAGATTAACAAATACGAACTAAAATTTAATGTACAGTTAATAGTTTTGTACTTGTCTCACCTGCAGAATCTTCTGTACCCCCCTAGCGACCGCGTAATGCTCGGCCCCTATGATGTTGGGGTCCATGACGCGCGACGTGGAGTCGAGGGGGTCCACGGCCGGGTACACCCCCAGCTCGGCGATGGCGCGCGACAGCACCGTGGTGGCGTCCAGGTGGGCGAACGTGGTGGCCGGGGCGGGGTCCGTCAGGTCGTCGGCTGGCACGTACACTGCCTATTGTAGGGCCATTTTACTGGGTAACATTTGACAATTCATCATAATTCAACAACGTAATAACTTGCATAACTTTCATTATTTACTAGAAGAAGAAGACGAAGACGAAGACGAAGACGAAGACGAAGACGAAGACGAAGACGAAGACGAAGACGAAGACGAAGACGAAGACGAAGACGAAGAAGAAGAAGAAGAAGAAGAAGAAGGTGTTCCACATACCTGCACGCTGGTGATGGATCCAGCCTTGGTGGTGGTGATCCGCTCCTGCATGGTGCCCATGTCGGTAGCCAGGGTCGGCTGATACCCCACCGCGGACGGAATGCGCCCTAGCAAGGCTGACACCTGGTTCAACAAGGATGTGTTGGCAATTATAAAGAACCAGTGCCAGAATCCCACAACACTGTAGGCCCAGTCTCCAAAAGGAAACTCCGTTGACTCTACCAGCGATTCCAAATACGCCCGTTAGAGAAGACAACACCAAGAAACTCTACGGGATGTCATTTTTTTGCTTATTCTTTTACATTTTGTTTCTATTCAGTCATAGTACACAAAAATGCATAGGTTTACAGTACAACAGTTACACTTCCACCATTCGGATACGGACCCCTAATAAAGATACCACTGGTACAGTACCTCCGAGCCCGCCTGCGTGAACCTAAAGATGTTGTCCACGAACAGCAGCACGTCCTGGCCCTCCTTGTCCCGGAAGTGCTCCGCCAGCGTGAGGCCGGTGAGCGCCACGCGCGCCCGGGCTCCCGGCGGCTCGTTCATCTGCCCGTACACCAGAGACACCTGCGGAATAGGAGAGGAAGACGAAGTAGACGAGGACGTGGAGGAAGAAGAAGCAGAGGTGGAAGAAGTAGAGGAAGCAGAATTAGAAGGGCGTGTGGTCGTTGATCTGCCCGTACACCAGAGACACCTGTGGAATAGGAGAGGAAGACGAAGCAGACGAGGACGTAGAGGAAGACGAAGCAGACGAGGACGTAGAGGAAGAAGAACCAGAGGTGGAAGAAGTAGAGGAAGCAAAAGCAGAAGGTCTCCCGGCGGCTCGTTCATCTGCCCGTACACCAGAGTACTGAGCAGTTGTCAAATATCTGACAATAGACCTACCTTGGAAGTCTTGTAATCTTCAGTGATGACTCCGCCAACTTTCATCTCGTGGTACAAATCGTTGCCTTCTCTTGTTCTTTCGCCTACTCCAGCAAATACCTGCAGTTCATAGCGGTGCCATCATTTAGCAGTCGCATTAAGGACCTGTAGGCAGCGAGCTTCCGTAAAATGGCCGGTTTTTTGTCAAAAAGTTAAGCTGTAATTACAAATAATTATAAGCCAGAAAAAATACAGTGTATAGTCAAGTCTTTCAGTTAGCTAATTAATCAATAATGTTGAACTAAAGTTTTCTAGTATCTTGCGAAAAAAATTCACGAGAAAGGACCGGAAAAAAATCTTTCGTCACATAATGCTCAACATTTTCAGCGACAACTATCATATTTTTTGGAACCATATTAAAGGCAATTTTATTTTCCAATGAAATTTGAATTTTCCAATGAACTGAATCGATTCCGTTCTTCTAAATTAATAAAAACGACGAGAATATGATCAGTTTGAGCGCGTACTAGGCGGCTCAGTACCCGCTACGGCGTTTCAGAGAGAGGACGTATGTCGCTGTTCCTCAAAATTTTCTCGTCGAATTTACTGTTTGTTCTCCAAAAAAATAAAGCAAACAGAATCTCTACATGGTATACAACTGGTTTATTTACTTAGTTGCCGTAAATGACTTCCTTCGACGATTACTAAACTTTTATTATAACCTATAATACTTTGTATTTATTCTCCATTGTGTGTAAAGAATAATGGCTAATATGACTATTCTTGCACCACCTGTAACTGAAATTAGCAGCAAAAACGCGTTTTTAGATTGTTCACTTAAATAAAACTGGGATTTCTTATGATAGTTTGGAGTTAATCAAAGGAGCAGATTATGATTGTATATTAAAATGAAGATGTAGTGAACTTCCGTTTTCCATAATGGCGGATCTGGCGGATGCATATTCTGACGTTTTATTTTTAGCACACTTCCAGCAATCTTTCTGCTCAGCTACGAGCCAGTTTTTTCAATGTTTTTGCTTCGCACGATTTGTGCATTTAGTCATTGTCAAATATTATACTGTAAATTCGAAAGTAACTCTGTTTCTCTGTTTGTCTGTTTATTTGTATGTTTGTTTGTTTGTTACTTTTTATGGCTAAACGGCTGGACCGATTTCGATAAAATTAGGTATAGAGAGACAACAAAAATGAAAATGAAATTTGGTAGGTATATGGGAGAAGGAAAGATGAGGACCTGGGGAGATGGAGAGATGGAGAGCAGCAGCTGGAGAGATGAAGAGATGGGAGATCGGAGATGGATGAGGGATGGGAGATGAGATATTGGGAGTTGGGTAAAAAAGCTATGAGGAAATAGGAAGATAGAGATGTTTCAGAGATATTGACAGAGACGTGACGTGCCCGATTGATTTACAATAGCATACAAAGTTCACGCATATTGTGTTCTTACTAGCTGGATTCGATTTAAATGCAGACGAAGTCGCGGGTAACAGCTAGTATTCCATATTTTCACAACCTCGTGGTAAAGTAAATTTACAGTCATAGCCACGATTCAGTAAACTTTACTGAAACTAGCTTTTACGCGCGACTTCATCCGTATATGAAAAAGCAACTTATAAATTGAAAATAAATATTGAAGTCTTTGTATCTCTATCCCTGTCCCTGTCCCTTTCTTTTCCCTATCCTCAGTCTTAACCTTTATATTTTAGCAAGAGCCTAAAATAATGAAGTGTCAGCTCACTTGAGAAATTATGAATTGCCCATATAAATTTTCAACTCCTATTTATTTGGATTCTAAGATCCCTATTTTTTCTGACGATAAATAGCCTATACCCATCTCATAGGTCCAATCTTGGTCAAGATTGATTCAGCCGTTTAGACGTGAAAGGATGGCAAAAACTAAAAAAAAAACCAACAAACACACACACACAGTTTCGCATTTATATGATCTTAGTACGGATGCCTGACACTGGCTAAATGCACAAATCTTTTACTCCGTCATTGTCATTGTCAAAATATCTCGTATATCAAAAAGAAAATTATGGAAGTGGACTAAAGAGGATGTATCAAATGGACTTGACAAACGCGCATACCAGAAAGGGCCAACACTAAATAAATTTAATACAACTTATTTAGGTGTGACTCCAATAATTCGTGCGGCATTCTAAATTTGATAGGATTATAGTCAAGGAGGTAATAATTTATGTAATGCTGGCGGTAATGTTGGTGCTTGGTGCGTACGCCAACAAAGATAAAACATTTAATTACCTAATACATTATTTACCTACTACAGATTGTGTTTATTTTTCATTGTAACAAACTACTTATATATACATACACCAAAACAAAAATCATACACAAAAAGTTTCCCGGCAGCAGGTTTCGAAACTTTGAAACTACGTCTATAGGAACGGAACGTAGCATCTCAGACCGCTCAGCCAATCTGACATGTCATTAAATTGTCGAAATAATTGAATGCTTCAGACTAAAGCCTACGTAGTAACTATGTAGTAATCTGTGCTAAGGCCACGTGATGCCGTTAGTAAGAGTATAATACTATGAATTAGCGTTTTCGACTTGCCGTGAGCGCGGAGCTAGCATGGCGCGCGGCCCGGCCGGGTAACTTTCATCTTCTAAAATACATAAAACGCTGCTATAGGAGCGCCTTAAAATGACAAAATACGATTATAAAACACTAGCTAGATTATGAATTGTAGCCTATGTGTTATTCTGATATGTAAGCTATATTGTTGTGAAGTTTCATCAAAATCCATTCAGTAGTTTTTGCGTGAAAGAGTAACAAACATCCATCCATATCATATCCATAGGATAAACATATCCATAGGATAAACATATCCATAGGATATTGGTTCAACGTTTGAATTGTATGAAATGAAGGAAACATAGGTGCTCACAGAGAAGCCGCCGTGTGCTTTAGCGACGTTGTTGATTAGTTCCATGATGAGTACAGTCTTGCCAACTCCGGCACCTCCGAACAGGCCAATTTTACCACCTAAAAATAAACCAACATCTTTCAACCCGTTACCTACTCCAGGGAAAAATGTGATATTTGCTGAGACCCCCTCCCCCACGTGAGTTTGGGTGAGGTTTAACGCGATCCCCCTCTCTCCCTAAACGCTTCACGTAATGAATGGATCTCCCTTATATCCCTATTATAAGTCTACTCGTTTTTATTCACACCTGGTCTTCCTTCTTTCTGTCTTACTTTCTTTCTCTTTCTTTCTTTCTTTACTTCCTTGCTTCTTTCTTTCTTTCATTCCAAAATCTTGTAATATTTGCACACTTGCACACTAATGCTTTGCACCGTACCTTTTACATAGGGCGCTAATAAGTCGACCACTTTGATGCCCGTCACTAGGATCTCCTGTTCGACCGACATTTCGACGAAAGGCGGTGCGTCGGCGTGTATCGGCGCATATTGGTCCGTCTCTATGGGACCGCGCTCGTCTGTCGGACAAGAAACGGCAAGATGTGAGAAGATTGTATCTCAGAATTAGTATCGAATAGTGAGAAAGAAAGCGATGATAATCATCAAAAAATTAGAAACAGAATACTTAGAAAAAACTTAACTGTGTACAAAAACGAAAAATGAGAAGGCAGCTCAATGTGAAAATGTGAAAGAACCAAAAGTAAACAAGGACATAATGGTATTATCATACCAACTAATGAACTGGTATCACATGGTTTTGCTATGATGAGAAAAGAAATTTCAAGATCCGGCAAGATCTATTGGTCGGCCGGCAAGATCCAATCGAGAGCCTAGAAACTTTTACAGTTTAGGACAAGAACTGGTAAGAAACGATAAGATATGGCAAGATCCGACAAGATGATGAAACCATTCATGAAAAACATTAATAGGAACCGGCAAGACACCGAAACCAGTCGGAAGAAAATCTGTCGCAAAACCGGGGTGTTTCGGCAGCGGTTGTATAGAGCCCTATTCTAGAAGGCGACAAAGACTAACCTATATATAAAAAAAAACCCGACAAGATCCGACAAGATCCGCCAAGATCCGCCAAGATAAAAACCCCCGTCTCACCGATAGGGTCCCCGATGACGTTGATGATGCGGCCGAGCGTGGGCTCCCCCACAGGGATGGTGATGGGCGCGCCGGTGTCCACCACGGGCTGCCCGCGCACCAGCCCCTCGGTGCCGTCCATGGCGATGGTGCGGCAAGTGCTCTCGCCCAGGTGCTGCGCCACCTCCAGTATCAGCTTCGGCTCTGGGTCATCATCGGGGATTATCAAGGTCATCATCACGCGCTCGGAGCAATCATTTCAATAAACTGTATCCTACTTCTATACTAAGTAAGTACTAATACTTAAGCAATGATGTGGTCAATACGAAAGCGAGGTGAGATGGTAGGTATATGAAGATGAGGAAAAAGACTCAATAGTTTATTGGGAATTATTTTAACAAATCATTGGGTAATATAAAAATTTAAACTCAAACTAAATTAACAATCAGTGTTTGGACAGACTAAAACCCAAGCATAGGCCTCGTTCATGTGCGATATTTCCAAAATATCTAAAGAAGCCGCAAGAATTTGAGTAATTAAATTTTGAGTTAGTGTACGTTAAACATCGATAGTTTTGATTTCCGATTGTTATCGATAGTTTGCCAAAAACTATCGATTTTTATCGACACTATCGATAGTTTTGCTCCAACTTTGCCTATAATGAAAAATAGTAGATCGATAGTAGAAAATAATTATCGATAGTTTCGATAGTAAAAAACTATCGATACTATCGATAGACTATCGATGTTTAACGTACACTATTTTGAGTGCCATGAACGCCGAACGGAGGACAGGATGTACGTAGAAAAATAATTATGCAATTGATTCCTTAAAGAACTTACCCCTTCCGGGTACTGCGAGGGCGTTTAGTATAGGCGGCAGGCTTGATTCAAATTGGACATCTACCACGGCGCCAATCACTGCAATATTATGAATATGCTGAGCTTCCGATGTAGGAAAACCTCTTTAAAAACCTTGAGGGAATTATTGCCTGCAGCGGGAGGAGCGGCAGCAGGGGCTGACCCCCGCATCGTTAGTCGTTACCTCCAAATTTCTTTCACTCCACTGAACGTTACTGTTTTGGTATAGTTGGTTGGCAAAATTTCCTCCACAAAGATATTTCTCGACAATAATTCTCCAACGAAGGATCTAAACCATCTGTCAGCTCAAGGTACCTCGCGACGTACCCTGAGGATTCCTCGAAACCGCTTCTCTACGATCATTCGTGTTAAATGGAGCACCGGGGAACCTCGAAAGTTCAACTAACGATACCAGATATGAGGAACTTTTGGGGGGAGCATCGAGGTCCCTCAGCAAAGGCGAGTGAAAGAAATTTGGAGGTAACGACTAACGACACGGGGGAGTTTTGGCGGGAATCCGATAGTGAGACGTTGTTGGTTTTGTATTATTTTCTCAAACTTGTTTCTTCGAGTGTTCATGTGTAATATTGGTGGAATATTAATCATTAAGTGTTCGTTAACGTGCACGAGTGTGAGCGAATGATATAAACTCAAAAAACGTGTCATTTCGCATTTTCTCCAAAACTCCCAGGAAGTTTCAGTAAAGCATCCACTACTTTACTGAATCATGACTTTGACGATGTAAATAATTGACTTGACTACTTGACCACGATTGCGATATTGCTGTGACTATCTTAATTGTGAAATTAAGAATTACTTATTATAATAAAATACTTGACACTGGCTATATGCACAAACCGTGCGGAGCCATTACTAAAACAAAAAAAAAAACGACACGGGGGTTAGTCTAGACGGGGTAGGGACTAAAGTGCCACCTAGCTAGTTCTAGCCTAGTATCTGTCACCAAACGCCGTATCAGGGTGCTGGGGAAAATTGGACAAAATGTCCAGAAATCCCCTGTACAGGGGACACTGCCAGGGGATTTCTGGAATAAGCCCTCCGGGAGCGGTCCTTGCGAACCAATCCTATTGGAAAGGTTAAGTTTAAGTGTTTGATTTTATTACCAGCAATAATTTTTCCTTTGGCTCCGGCGGTGGCAGACTTAGGAGGACCACCGCCACCACTAGGAGCCTTGGTGGCGCCTTTTGAGGGCTTCGCGGCACCACAAGCTGGTTTTTCAGATTTCGATTCCGGCTTCTTCTTTGAACTCTCAGAGATCGATAGTGAATACTAAAACAAGGTGATCACGGTGATGATGATGATGATGATGATGATGGTGGTAATGGTGATGATGTGTCACAAAATAGGTAGGTAGTATATTTTGGAACCAGTGACCTTATAGGTGGACTAATCGGCCGGATCTTCCTTAGATATAATATTATGTATAGCTTTTATAAAGTTTTTTTAACTTTCTTTGTTAGTATATCATATTATTAGTATGTATAAAGTTGGAAACTTCGTTTATTTCAATATTAGGTGACAAATTAGGCGGGCTGACGTGTCGCTTGCCGATTTCCGAATACTACTGGCGTACACGCGCGCGGGAGGGGCACCACCCCGGCCAAGGCCACGCCCGACGATGCGCGAGCGCTTCCGACCGCCTCCGACGGTGCAACCGTGCGTCGCGCGTTATATCCTCCCCCTCTAACCCGAACGAACTGTCCCCGAAGTCGGGTTAGTCTTACGAGGCCGCCCCCTCTTACGCTTCTCCTGAACCGGAGCTTGAATGTGGCCAACGAATGGAGTCAACAGCGAAACGTGATATTTCCCCAATGGCACGTTGTCCCTAATCCGCTCTAACGCATACGTTGACGACCCTACAATTCCCTGGATACGATAGGGTCCATCGCGGCGGGGAATAAATTTCGCCGTCTGCCCTTTATTTGTGTCGTTTAATCCTTGAGTTTTGAGCAGTACCAGGTCTCCCACTCCGTACTCAGGCGCTGGTCGACGATGCTCATCGGCGTATTTCTTCTGGAACACCTGGGCCTTCTCGTGCACATCGCGTGCTTCTAACAGTGCAGTAGACAGCGTTTTAAGGTAAGGCGTTATCGTCAATACTACACTGTCATTCTCTACGATAGCCCGCATATCCGAGAGAACGTCCGCGGGTGCCCGTATTTCACGCCCGAAATTTAAGAAAGCGGGCGAATGACCGGTACTAGAGGTAACCGCGGAGTTCATGGCGAACCGTATCGCTGCGAGGTGGACATCCCACAAACTGTGCTCTTTACCTACTAAAATGGCCAGCTGCGGCTTAAGGTCACGATTTTTCCGCTCGACAGGGTTGGACTCAGGGTGATAGTAAGACGTCAAAGCTTGCTTAATCCCCATGACATGACAAGTCTGCTGCATTACTTCACTGATGAATTGGACACCATTGTCGCTAATGAGCCTCCTGGGAACCCCATAGCGCAGAAATACCTCATTAACTAGGACCTTAGCGCATTCCTCACCTGTGGCAGATGCGAGGGCGAATAATTCTACCCATCGTGTACAGGTGTCCTCCACGATCAAAATCCACCTTTTGCCAGAAGGCGTCTCTGGCAACGGACCGAACAAATCAACAGCAAGAACCTCAAAACGGCGCGACGATGCAGGTACCTGCAATAACCCAGCTGGTTTCCTGGTGTCCACCTTGTACCGTTGGCACGCCGCGCAGTTCTTCACATACTGAGTAACAAAAGCTCGCATACCGGGCCAATAGTACTTACCAACGATGCGCTGCACTGTCCGCTCTACGCCGAAGTGTCCCGCTGTTGGTGCGTCGTGGTATTCGGCGAGAACGGCAGCGCGTTCATGCTCAGGGACCACCAAGCACGCGTCGTCGTTATCTTCGTTCTCGGGGCCATAACGGTACAACACGCCGTCTGTCACTACATACCCTTTATCGGCCCAGGCTCTCCCCCTAAACAAATCGTCGGACTCTATCGCTTCGACGATTTTACGTACCTCAGGATCCTTAACTTGGTTCTCCCGGACGTCCTTGGAGCTGCGCGAGGGTAAGTCTGCTACTGTGAAGCACAAGTCACACTCAGCGTCGGTAGCGCACGCTGGGCGTGATAGCGTGTCCGCTAGCACGTTCGCTTTCCCCGGCGTGTACTCTATTTTTAAGTTATACTCTTGGAGACAGAGTGCCCACCTGGCCAAACGTCCGCTCGGTGATTTAAGGCTCATGAGCCACCGGAGCGGTTGGTGATCTGACCGTACGACAACCTCTGTCCCGTCGATGTAGCCCCTAAACTTGGATACTGCCCACACGACGGCCAAGGCTTCTCTTTCCGTCGTGCTGTAGTTTTTCTCAGCCGTGGTGAGAAGACGGCTGGCATATTCGACGGGTCGCTCATCCGTCCCCTCCCCCTGGAGGAGAGCAGCACCGAGAGCGTAACCACTGCTGTCAGTCCTGAGGACAAATGGCTTCGTCTCATCAGCCTGACGAAGGATCGGCGCCGATACCAGGAGTGACTTTATAGTCTCGAAGGCACTCTGCTGCTCGGGACCCCACTTCCAGGCGCTTACCTTCTTCAGTAGCGATGTAAGAGGCTGACTGATTTCAGCGTAGTTGGGGACGAACCGCCTGAACCAGCTCGAAGTTTGGAGAAAACACTTTAAGTGCTTCACATTTTGAGGACTCGGCATATCGGCTATGGCAGACGTTTTGTCCGGGTCTACGTGTATACCACCTGGTAAGATGACGTGTCCCAGGAACTTAACGGAGTCCCTTGCGAATTGGCTCTTCTCTCGGTTCACCCGCAGGTTAAACATGGCGAGACGGTCAAATACCGCTTCCAGGTCTTCCAGGTGCTTCTGAAAGGACTGGTCAGACAGGACCAGCAGGTCGTCTAAATAGGCTACTAAGGTAATACCTGGCAAGTTAGATTTGAATCTGTCGATTAATCTCTGAAATGTCGCGCCAGAGTTACGCAGACCCATGGGCATGCGTTTAAATCTAAACGTGCCCAATGGTGTCGTGAATCCTGTGAGGTCTCTATACTCTGGATCCATACTCACCTGGTAGTATCCAGAACGGAGGTCAAGCAAGGTCATGTATTTCGATGTCTTTGCCGCGTGCAGTATGTCTTCGATTCTGGGAAGCGGGTACCGGTCAGGTTCTGTGACCGCATTGAGTTTGCGATAGTCGATGCAGAGCCTGAAGGTATCGTCCTTCTTCCTCACGAGGACTACGTTGGATGTCCAAGGGGTCTCACACTCCTCGATAACGTCGGCGCTAAGCAGCTTCTGCAGCTCTTTCTCCAAAGCCTCTTTCTTCAACGGGGATAGCCTATAAGGAGGCGAAGCGATGGGCTCCTGGTTATCGCTTACCTTTATTTTATGCGAGGCAAAATCTGTAGGGGGTCCGTCGGCGGCAAACTGGTTCACTCTGCTGCACAAAAATACGTTGAGTGCGGCCCTGTGCTCTAACGACAGCTTCGTCCCCTCGTTGTCGCGCAACGATACGTCAGTGATATCTGCTCGCATTAACTCCGTGCTATTCATCGTATAAGACCTGACAAACGAGAATATTTCGTTGGGGCGGTCAGAAAAGAACCACGACTCTTGGGCAAGGTCTAACACAATCCCCGCCCTAGCGATAAAATCGTGGCCTAATAGGGTTCTGGTATTTTCGCCGGGGAACACCATGAACTCCACAGGTACCTGCCTATCCTTTAAAACCACTGGTACTGTAGCGGTCAACACTACCTTTGACTGGCGCGAGCCATCAGCGAGCCCAATAGTGCGTTCTGTTTCTCGAAACTGAACCCCGTCTATCTTCAGAATAGAGTATAGTTTAGGGCTGGCGATGCTAGACATGGCGCCGGTATCGACAATCGCAACCCCTTCCCTATCTGCAATAGTCACGTTTACCATCGGGTGTGATGACGTCATCACCAGCTGTGAATTACCATCGTCTGTAACGATATTAAATTCTGACGGCTTCGTTGTGTTAGGCAATTTCTTGTTGATGCAAGTATCACACCTAGACCTTATTACCCCAGGTTGGCCACATCCATAACAGCGTATCGGGTTGGACTCGGTTTTACCGCTACTACCGTGATTTGATTTTACCGTATTATCCGATTTATTATTTATCGCATTATCAGTTTTTCCCTGTAAGTTGCGACAATCGGCCACCACATGACCGAAAAATTTACAAAACGAACAACGAACGCGATTACCTCCACGTTTCAAATGTTCGTTCGAGTTAGGAGCGAGTTGCGCACCGGTAGTAACGCTCGCACTCGCGGTAGCGCCCCGCGCGTTCGACTCGCGAGCATAGGAACCGTCGCGCGAGCACGAGTCGTGCGGATCGCGGGTGCACTTCGTTACCGCGTGCGAGCCAGTATTATTCGAATTACATTGTTGCATTTGTTGCGGCAAGTTTGCAATTTCGTCAATGGAATCTTCCATGAGCCTCACTTTCTCTAACAAAGAATTTATATTATTATCTATTACATCTCTAGGTATACGTTTCCTAAGACGGCGATGTAACAATCCGTAAATAATGTCTATTTGCATGCAAACGGGGACTTCGTACGGTAACTTCACTAATAGGGAACGCACTTTACACACGAACACATCGCCACGTTCGGCTTCTTTCTGTTCCGTAATAAAAATGTCTCGCAGTACCTTGTAAGCCGGTTGTTGCATACCGTACATGGCGCGCAGACGCGCGACGGCGTCCGACCACGTCGCGGCGGTGGAGCGGGCGCCGCGCCACCATACGGCGGCGTCGCCCTCCAGCAACACGGGCAAGCCGCGCAGCGCGTGCTCGTCGCTCACGTTCGCACACTCCTTGTACACCTCGACCGCGTCGATGAACGCCTCGAGCACCTCGGCGTCGCGCGACCTCCCGTCGAACCGCGCGGTGCACTTGGAAAAGTTGCCGCCGGGTGCGGCGATTCCGGGCGCGGTTGTGTTCGCTGTCGGCGCCGTCGGCGTTGCAGACAGCGTTCTCAACGTTTCTATCAGCATCCTGTTCGACTCCGCCTGCATTCTGGCGAACGCTTCCATTGCGCCAGTGAATAATCTTTCGGTGTCCACGCTCGTAGAAGCACCGGGGCTGGCGGCGTCCGCCGGGGCGGGGGCGGGGGCGCCGTGGGCGCGCGGCTCCGCCACCGCCGACTCGTACTCGTCAGGGCCACTTGCGTCGTCACTCATCACAATATTTTCCCCGTATCCGACTCGATCTTGTCGTCGCAAAGATCGCGTTTGCTTTCGCATCGCAATAAACCGACCACTTTGCACTCACTGTCGCTACTTTTGTGTCGTAGGAACTAGAGACGGTAACTTTTCGTCCGTTAGAGTGACGCGTCGCTTGGTTTTATTTGCGCGGGTGCGAAGCCACAAGTTGGGCAGCCACTATAAAGTTGGAAACTTCGTTTATTTCAATATTAGGTGACAAATTAGGCGGGCTGACGTGTCGCTTGCCGATTTCCGAATACTACTGGCGTACACGCGCGCGGGAGGGGCACCACCCCGGCCAAGGCCACGCCCGACGATGCGCGAGCGCTTCCGACCGCCTCCGACGGTGCAACCGTGCGTCGCGCGTTATATATGTTAAAATGGATTTTTATTTAGGTCAACTCTTACAAGTAAATTTTGACCCTGTTTCCATGTGTTGAGATGCAATTTTGTCTGCCTCAACCTCTAATGACAATGCAATATGATGGTGACATCGAGCTGATCTGCTAGAGACGGAAGGTAGACGACGAAGCTCAGCTACTAACAAGGTGAAGGTGTTCATTTTGATTAGCTTGCAGTATCGAATATTATTACGTAGGTATACCTACCTAATGAAATTCTAGAAATTTATAATTATTTATCAATAAATTATCTTTCCAATAAACTCACATTCGCTGAAGGTATGGTCCAGGCCCCAAGCTGGTGTTGCAATGCGAGAGTTGTATACTAAAATTAGATATTATACTATACTAGCAGACACGGCCACGCGTTGCTGTGGCTAAGGTTTTTGTTATTGCGACTTTAAATTGAGATGTAAGCTATCCTATCTTTCAAGTTAGATCAAACTGCACACGGTGTGGAAAGTTTATTAAAATCGGTTAAGTAGTTTAGAAGTCCATCGCGGACAAACAACGTGACGCGTAATTTATATATATAAGTATTACTAGTAGACACGGCCACGCGTTGCTGTGGCTAAGGTTTTTGTTATTGCGACTTTAAATTGAGATGTAAGCTATCCTATCTTTCAAGTTAGATCAAACTGCACACGGTGTGGAAAGTTTATTAAAATCGGTTAAGTAGTTTAGAAGTCCATCGCGGACAAACAACGTGACGCGTAATTTATATATATAAGTATTACTAGTAGACACGGCCACGCGTTGCTGTGGCTAAGGTTTTTGTTATTGCGACTTTAAATTGAGATGTAAGCTATCCTATCTTTCAAGTTAGATCAAACTGGACACTGTGTGCAAATTTGATTGAAATCGGTTAAGTAGTTTAGGAGTTCATCGCGGACAAACAACGTGATGCGTATTAAATAATACTATGGTACTTCATCATCACATTATAATTATCCACCCACTACCGAGTGCTGAGCACGCGCGGGTCTCACCCACAGACATATAAGGGGAAGTAGACATGATACATAAGCTAGTGAATCCAGTCGTGAAGGAGGCCACCATATTGTTGATGACGCTGGCGACATATTGATAGCTTATTTTACTTGTACAAGTAAATACTTATTAGGTCGAATTCAGCACGAATTTCAATCATAGTTCAATTTTGTTAACTTATATGCATGCAAAGCTGTGTTGACAGCCTTAGTTCATAATGAATGAGATTTTTTCCTGGCTTCACTATCTATGATGTCCGGTCTCTGTGCATCCTCTTATATTATTATGTCTGTGGTCTCATTTCCTTTTCGTGGAGAAGATTAGTTAATTCCACATTCGTTACACATTTGTTCACATTCACTAAAGGTCAAGGCTATTTGGCTTACATTCTTTGATGGTATGGTCAAGTAGACACACGCGCCAAGCTTGTAACCACGCTTTACGGCTGGAGATCTTCCCAGGGAAGTTATTTTAGCCATGTTCTGGGTTGATGGCTTCCCGTTGCTATAAACAGGCCTCGGGAAAGGGACGATGGTAGCTCGGGGCGCCGGGGGCTCGCTGGGTAGTACAGTCTCTAGGATGGGAAGGGTAGGACGCGTGTGGACGCTTAGTACACGTCGCGTGGGTAGTTGAGCGGTGGCGTGGGTAGTGGGGTTGCCTGGGAAGTAAAATACGTAGTAAATAAATGCACTTAGGTATCACGTAGGTAGTTCACGTGAAAACGCCTAGTCAATCGCGTCGAATTGTATATATGATTTAAAGAAAATGATGAATTACTCAATAACTTTCGTGAATCTTTAGGTAGACTTTAGTATAAAAACTTACATGCTGTTTGTTGCGTGATTAAATTTACAGGGAGATTAATTCGCCGCATTTCGTGTGTTCGTCGAGTGCTGAAAAAAATTAATAAATTTCCCTGGTGGAGGCAGAATTGTGGAATAAATTTTACGTCGTTTAGGTATTAATTTCCTCGATGGGAATAAACTTTTCTGACGTTGAGTGACGTTTTCCAAGTCAAATGTCTTTTTAAATCGATATTTTTGGATAGAGTAGAAAATAAGAATAGAAAACTATATTTATTACACCAAAAAGGAACGAAATAAAAGCCAGTGAAAAAAAAAGTTCCGGCTACTTATCAAGCATCGGAACACCACGTCAGAAGTCTGACGACTGGTTTCTACTTTAAGGCGGTAGCTATCTAGCCAGGCACTGTAGACAACCGAAATTAGGTAATATTGTATCTCCTATCCAAGATTGAAATCGATCTTGGATTGCTGCCTATCGTTCGATCGATTTCCAATCTGCGTGCCTTTATAAACGAATCCACGGATCGGTTATTGGCACGTCTAACCCTAAAAATGGATTGTAATATCAATCCCAGATAGAAAAATTTGGATTGGATTGATTATTAATTTAGGCCGTTGCGCCACCACTTACCGTTTTACCACAAAATTTTAGACCAGAGTTAAACAGATGTTTCTAAAATTTCTTTCGACAAAATCGACGTCTACCTCTTGCGTTTTCTTACTCAATCTTGGCATAGGTACCTAATTATTTTACTTGTGAATTTGATAATTAGTTAGAAAAAGCGAGGATTAGACGTCGATTTGTGGAGAAAACATTTAGACTCATCTGTTCATCTCTGGTTTAAATTTTTTGGTAAGACCGTTATAGGGTTTAACGATGCTTTTTTCTTCATCGAAAGCTCATGTTTAGTTCCTCTGTCAGCTGTTTGCCGGTAGATGTTCCAGAACATATCATGAAGTATCCTCCACACTCGACATCTTTCGGATGTGATCCACCAATCCAGACCGGACCCTGCAGTCCACGGCCTCTTCACGGCCTCTTCCTCCTCAGCGAGGTGAGACCCATGCCCAGCGGTGGGCGCATAGTATAGGATGTAATGATGATGGCCAAATACATACATCTGTTTTCAACCGATCTCCAATAAAGGATATAAAATTTTGTATTTTTTTTATTTCTCAGAACTCCGTCATTTATAAACTGATCAGAAGATTTTTTATTTTAAAGTCTTATACCTAGGTACTTCCAGATTGGTCCCATGCAGTCTTACCACAAAAGATTTAAACCAGAGTTGAACAGATGAGTCTAAATATTTTCTCCACAAATCCTCGCTTTTTCTAACCAAATAACAAATTTACAAGTGGAATAATCAGGAATGCCAGGTGTTAGCGACGCGCTCATTTATTCAGGTAGATTTAAGTTGTAGTTTTTTAATTAATAATTGCGTTGAGGGTAAGAACAAATAAAGTCTGTCGGCTCGACAAACGCGAGCGGGTGCGCTGCCACGCACTGCGCTATACGAGGGTGAATCAAAAAGTTCTTAGAAGTGCATATATATGAAACCTTTTTGGATCAAGTTCGATATTCAAATTAAAGAGTGTCTATCACACTATATTTATGCAGACTGTCACTTGTTTTTGTCAGTTCGTTCGCATGTAATAAATTTTTTTGTGCAACGAGTTGCTAAAAAGTCAAAATTATGGATAAAAGTGAGTTACGTGCGGTGATAAAATATCTCAGTTTGAAAGAAATGTCTACGAAGGAAATTTTTTTGGACATTCAGCAGACATTAGGGGGTGATGCTGTACCCTATTCTACGGTTGCGTACTGGGTGGCTGAATTTAAAAGAGGTAGATCAAGCTGTAAAGATGACCCGCGTTCTGGGCGGCCTTCAACCTCCGTTACAGAAGAAAATGTCAAAAAGGTTGAGAATCTGGTTTTGGAAGACAGAAGAATGACTATAAAACATATAGCTGAGATCCTAAAGATATCTTTTGGTAGCGTTCAATCCATTTTAATTGATTCACTGGGGTTCAAAAAAGTGTCTGCAAGATGGGTGCCACGAATGTTAACCGACGAAAACAAAAAGCGACGTTTGGAAATTTCCAAGCGTAATCTCGAAATGTTCCAGCGTGATTCGGATAATTTTTGCCGTCGTCTTGTCACCATGGATGAAACGTGGGTCCACCATTTTGATCCTGAAACTAAAAGACAAAGCATGTCTTGGAAACGACCATCCTCTCCATCCATTAAGAAATTTCGAGTTGCTCCTACCGCTGGCAAAGTTATGGCCTCTGTGTTCTGGGATAGTGAAGGAATCCTTTTTATTGATTACATGCCAAAAGGCCAGACGATTACTGGACCCTATTATGCAAATTTAATCCCGAAAGTGCGTGAAGCGATTAAAGAAAAACGTCGTGGAAAACTGTCGTTGGGCGTGTTGTTCCTTCAAGATAACGCTCCTGCTCATCGATCGGAAGTTGCGCTCAACGCAATCCGCTGTGCTGGCTTCAATCTCCTTGACCACCCACCATATTCTCCGGACTTAGCCCCAAGTGATTTTCACTTATTTCCAAAATTAAAAGAGGAAATTCGTGGAACAAAATTTCACGATAATGACGCGGTTATAGCTGCCGTAGAGGACTTTTTCGAGAGTCAAGAAAATAATTTTTTTTCACAAGGAATAAGGAAGTTAGAAACGCGTTATTCTAAATGCATTGCATTGGAGGGAGATTATGTAGAAAAATAAAATATTATTATTTAAATCTTTGCATTTTTTAATATTGATTCCAAGAATTTTTTGATTCACCCTCGTATATTTGTCAGTTTACTCATAAAACGATGTAATTTCGGTCTAATTGTGCTCAATATACGTTACTAAAAGTGTTGTGCTGTGTTTTGTGTTGAGATTCTGACCCTAAAAGACTCCCACGTACTACAAAGAGTCCTTCGAACCGGATCATGTTCAACACGCCACCGGCGAAAAAGATGGATTCCGTTGAAAGTGCGTCACGCGTCGCGCGTACGCAAAATCTCGAAAAGATGGCACTAAAAGTGCTAAATGTACGCGACACCGACGCACCCAGCACAGCTCCGATGTTCAAAACGCCAAAAGCTTCCACCGTGAAAAGTGAATCTAAAGCCACCACCGCCTCGTCGCTAAAGGCACGCCGGGAGCGGCTGATTCTGGAAGCAACGAAAAAAAAGGCCGAAATACAAATGACTTTGATCGACCAAGCGTTAAAGGCGGACTTGGCCGACCTTGAAGATGAAGATTTATACAGTCCACCAGAAGATCGTAACGAAAACGTGGAGCAGTGGCTCGAACGAAGTCGCCACGAAACGCAACTTGTCCCCGACCCTGGTATTTATAAGGACGAGCTGCGACCGGCAATGGGCCAGGCGACACCATATGCCACTCCGGCGGCACCAGCGGCACCACACGGTACTTCCACCTCGCCGCAGCCGCCGCCACCTGTAACGTCACACCCACCGAAGGGGGCACAGCCTCCGACTCCAATGCAGCCACACGCCACTATCACGGAAACTGTTCAGATGATAGCTGGCGCGCTAAAGGACCTGGCTGCTAGCAGTGCACCGAACAATAATAACCTTTTGAGTCGTATGTGCACACCGAAGGATTTACCTGAGTTCTCTGGAGACCCACTAGAATGGTTGCAATTTAAACAGGCATACAATGAGTCCACAGAAGTGTGCAGGTTCAGCCCCAAGGAGAACTTATGGAGACTGAGGAAGTGTCTCCGCGGCGCTGCCAAGGAAGCCGTGTCAGCGTTGTTTATATCTGCGAGTTCACCGTGCAAAGTAATATCGACTTTGGAGCTACGATTCGGCAACCCGGAGTACATAATATCCAGGATCATCCAGGATATCAAGAAGTTGCAGCCGATGTCTCAGGATTATCACAAGGAAGTTGTGCCATTTTCTGTGAAAGTTCAGAACCTGATGGAGGCAGTGCGAGCGGTCGGGCACGAGGAGTACTTGCAAGGTATGAGCATTGTGTCGATCATATTGTCAAAATTTCCCACAATATTAGTGTCTAAATGGTCTGACTATAGTTATCCTCTCATTACTGATAACAAAAAGCCGCGAATAGAAATTTTATCAGATTTTCTACATGAGGAAGCCCTGAAGATATCCGCTACGGCTAATATTTATTTTACGAACCCTCGCACTGACCAGAATAAATATAAATACAACGATAGTACCAACCGAACGCACACTATTTTGTTACAAAGCGATGATGATGATAAGTGCCGTTTTTGCCGCATCTCTAAACATAAACTGACCGACTGCAGACAGTTCAAAAAGGCATTACATAAAACTAGATGGCAACACGCTAAACGTAACGGGATCTGCTACAAATGCCTACTCTCACGCCACGCGTGTGACTCATGCCCCGCACCGGCCTGCGATAAGGAAGGCTGCGAGAAACCCCATCACAAATTGTTACACCGCGACTTCAATAAACCGACGGACAACTCCCCGACGCCCGCACCGCTCCAGGATCAGCTGATGTCGAAGTCGACGAACCCGACGACGCCACCTGTGAACAGTAAACAAACGGTTACTCATATTAATGATAAAACGAGTGAATCTGCAGTGTTACTAAAGATCGTACCTGTTCGTATACATACCCATAGCGGCACAGTCAATACGCACGCATTACTCGACGACGGGTCGACGGTGTCATTATTGAGCGCGGGGTTGGCGAGACGGGCGGGGGTGAGCGGTCGACTCGAGACGATGCGCGTACGCGGCGCCTGGGCTGATAAGGAACTAGTTTGTGAATCTGTTGTCGCTAACGTGAACATTTCCGGTATGAACAATAAAGTGCATAATATAAGATTACGTTGTGTTGATAAATTGGATCTGCCGGTGCAGTCCTGTTCAATAGTAAATTGTAATAATTACGAAAACTTACTTGGTATAAAAGACAGCTTATGTACAAAAGATGTAAAACCTGAAATGCTTATTGGTCAGGATAATTTTCATTTATTGTTACCGCTAGAGGTTAGATTAGGTAACAATAGTGAGCCGTCCGCTACATTAACTCCCCTAGGCTGGTGTGTTCATGGTTGTTTGTCACGAGCGGCGCGGAGTGCCGGCGTGCGTACCACGGCCGCCGCGTCCGCTGCCGACGCGGGTGGCGCGCACGCGACCATGCTCGTAAGCGCGAGCAGCGTGCCGTCCGTCTGCGACGAGGAGGCTCGCCTGCTGCGGGAGCTGCACGATGAGGTAGGCCGGTCCTTCGCTTGTGAGTCCATAGGGGTGAGTAAACCTCGAGTAAATATTAATGACTCATGTGCCGTCGCGCAATTGGAACAGTCCGCCGAGCTAGTCGACGGGCGCTGGCACGTGGGTCTGCCGTGGAAGCGTGAAGCCGGTGTCATGCCTGACTCCTACTCCAATGCCTTGTCTCGTCTAAAAGGAATAGAGAGGAAA
Organism: Hylaea fasciaria; assembly: GCA_905147375.1. Taxonomy (NCBI): domain Eukaryota; kingdom Metazoa; phylum Arthropoda; class Insecta; order Lepidoptera; family Geometridae; genus Hylaea; species Hylaea fasciaria. The sequence goes on along the minus strand of LR990221.1, from coordinate 2,422,909 downwards.
ATGAACAAAGACGTCGAATTCGCAGGCAGGTACAGGGAACGCATTGAACATTTGTTACAAAATGATTATGCAGAGAAAATCACAGCTGTCTCCCCCGCTATAAGGACTTGGTATCTCCCACATTTTGGGGTGGACAACCCTAACAAAAAGAAGTTAAGATTGGTTTTCGATGCCGCGGACGAAGTGAACGGAAAAGGTCTCAATAGTTACTTACACTCGGGACCGGACTTGCTGCCATCGCTATTTGGAATAATGCTGCGGTTTAGGGAAAATATAGTAGCAGTCACAGGTGACATCAAGGACATGTTTTTGAGGGTAAAAATCCGTGCCGAGGACCAGCATGCTTTTAGGTTCCTCTGGCGGAGCAACCCTGCCGAACCCGTTGACACTTACGTCATGACTTCGTTAATATTCGGAGCTTGCTGTTCTCCGTTCGTGGCGCAGTTTGTAAAAAACATAAATGCAAAGCGATATGAAACGTCGTTGCCAGCCGCAGTAGATGCTATATATAAGTCGCACTATGTTGACGACTACATAGATAGTCTACCCGATGAGGCGACAGCTATCGAGATGGTGAAGAATGTATCACATATCCACAAGAGTGGTGGGTTTGAAATACGTAACTGGACGAGTAATAGTGTCGCTGTTTTAGATAGCGTGCCGAAGGAAAGTTTAGGTGCCACCGCGGTCAAGTTTAAGGCTGAGCAGCAATACCAAGGTGAGCGCACCCTAGGCCTCATCTGGTATCCAGCAGAAGATCAGCTAGGCTTCGACACTTCCCTGAAACGGATACCTGAAACAATTATTCAAGGTGAGGAGAAACCCACAAAGAGGACGATGTTACGCGTAGTTATGTCTATTTTTGATATACTCGGGTTTTTATCACCATTTACTATTCAGGGTAAGATTATGTTACAAGACACTTGGCGTTTAAACGTCGGGTGGGATGACGTAATACCTGAGTGTGTCTTTCAAAAATGGTGCAAATGGATCGACATATTGAAAGAATTAAACCGTGTGCGCATTTCCAGATGTTATCTCGCTGTCACTGATAAGGCGTGCGGGAGCGCGATGACACGAATACGACCTGACGTAGCCCCCGCTACAGCCTGTGTGCTACGTTCCGAGGCGTGCGCTAGAAGAAGCGGCTACGCGACCAGCTCACCGCCGTCATCGCCTACATGTGCTACGACGGGACGCGGTACTCCGAGCGCAAGTACACTCAATAATTACAATGACTTGCAGTTGCATACGTTTTGCGATGCATCTAGTAAAGCGATGTGCAGTGTAGCCTACTGGCGCTGGAACGAGACCGGACGTACACGCGTCGCATTTATTGCGAGTAAATGCCGCGTTGTTCCAGTTCGACCTTTGACCGTTCCCCGCGCGGAATTGCAAGCTGCAGTTATGAGTGCCCGTCTAGCAGATACTATTCTGAAGGAACATCGAATGAAACCTGAGCGGAGATATTTCTGGAGCGATTCCACTACGGTTTTACAGTGGATTAGAAATAACACACGCACGTATAAAACCTTCGAAGCTAATCGATTAGGGGAAATCGATGAACTTACGCGCGTCGCTGAATGGAGATATGTACCTACAAAATTGAATATTGCCGATCTGGGAACCCGTGAAGTGTTCGACCGATCGTTGTTTGAAGGTGAATGGTTTACAGGCCCTAATTATTTGTTCGAGGATGAATCGTCGTGGCCCACGGACGTGGTGAGCGCCGCCTCCGCCGGACGCGAGGCGGGCGCGCAGTGTGTGACTGCGCTCCGCCACAGCGCTGCTACCTTACCTGTCCCGGACCCGCTCCGCTTCTCCTGCTGGCTCCGCCTGCTGCGCGCCACCGCCGTTATGCTGACATTCATCGACAGGTGCAAAGGACACACCTCTGAAGTAGACTGTGAGGTGATGGCTCGCGCTGAAGTTCTGCTTCTCCGGAAGGCGCAGGCAGATTCCTTTCCCGATGAGATATCTGCAATCAGAAATGGTAAATTAATATCACGAGAAAGCAAGTTACTTACCTTGTCACCGTACTTCGATGAGGACGGCTTACTGAAACTCGGCGGACGCATCGATGCTGCGACGGACGTAGACCTGGAAATAAAAAGACCGGTTATTTTAGATGGAAAGCATCCGATAACGCGACTCCTCATTAGATACTCACACGTCAGAGCCGCACATGGAAATCAGGAACTAGTGGTGAACAACCTGAAACAGAAATATTGGGTTATCAGACTAAGGCCAACGGTGAAACAGGTAGTTTCGAGCTGTATGTTTTGTCGCATCCGAAAATGTAAGCCCGAAGCGCCTAGAATGGGCGACTTACCTCATGCTCGAGTGGCTCACCATCAACGGCCGTTCACTTTCTGTGGGCTGGATCTGTTTGGTCCCATGGAAGTGACAGTGGGAAGAACGCGTCAGAAGAGGTACGGTGTGCTGTTTACCTGCCTCACAGTAAGATCCATTCATGTTGAAATTGTGTCTTCGCTTACGACGGATTCCCTCATCATGGCGTTGCGTCGTATGGCAGCACGAAGATCATGGCCAAGATATTTATATTCAGATAATGGTACCAACCTGCGCGGAGCCGATAAGGAGTTGAAGATAGCCGCACAGGGACTTGATATGGACGCCCTGAAAGCTGTTGGTGGAAACAACAATATGAAATGGTGTTTTATACCTCCGACGAGCCCCCACTGGGGTGGGGCGTGGGAAAGGTTAATTCGAAGTGTTAAAACGGCGCTCCGAGTGGTACTTAAAGAAAGAGCACCACGAGATGAAGTGCTAAGCACCTTCATGGCTGAAGTTGAAAACATGGTAAATAGTCGACCGCTGACGCACGTGTCAGTCGAACCCAGAACCTTTGAAACTTTGACGCCTAATCATTTCCTTCTTGGTGGGTCGGCAAACTTGCCCCAAATAGGATCATTTGACGACTCGGATATGTTTCTGCGTAAGCAGTGGCGTAAGGCACAGCAGTTAGCGGACATGTACTGGCGAAGGTGGATTAAGGAGGTTCTTCCGGACCTGCTTCCAAGGCGGAAGTGGACTGATGAGACAAAGCCACTACAGGTGGGTGATTTAGTCCTAGTAGTTGACCCGGGGAACCCACGAAACACCTGGCCACGAGGTGTCATTCGTCAGACTCACGCAGGTAAAGACGGACGAGTACGTCTGGTTGAAGTGAAAACGGCAACAGGCGTGTGGAAGCGGCCGGCAGCACGCGTCGCTCGAATTTCCGTAGAATAGTGCCCTAGCACTAGGGTGGGGAATGTTAGCGACGCGCTCATTTATTCAGGTAGATTTAAGTTGTAGTTTTTTAATTAATAATTGCGTTGAGGGTAAGAACAAATAAAGTCTGTCGGCTCGACAAACGCGAGCGGGTGCGCTGCCACGCACTGCGCTATATATTTGTCAGTTTACTCATAAAACGATGTAATTTCGGTCTAATTGTGCTCAATATACGTTACTAAAAGTGTTGTGCTGTGTTTTGTGTTGAGATTCTGACCCTAAAAGACTCCCACGTACTACACCAGGATTGAGTAAGAAAACGCGAGTGATGGACGTCGATTTTGCCGAACGAAATCTTAGAAACCTCTGTTTAACTCTGGTCTAACCTATTGTGGTAAGACCGATGGAGGTTACATCCGGGACCAGTGGTATTCAAATCAAAATAACTATAAATAACATGTCATCTATGCAAGTAGGTAGATAGTAGGTACACGAAGTTGTATTAGGACCGTATTAATAAATGAAACAATAGCGCTACCAAGTGCGCTACCAGCTGATCCACACTCAAAATGTAATCTACATCTTGAAATCGTTGCTATTTAATAAATGGATATTGAGATGTAGCACCGGCTACTAGATTCTGTCTTGTATGTGTCAATTGTGTCATAATCGGATAGCACTTAGCCGCTGAGTGTCATTTATTAATTTGCCAGAGATCATGCAAGTTTCTGTTCCTAATCTACAACTTAAGATGTATTTATTAATTAGAACGAAAGAGCAAGTGCACACTGAAGATAGCTCTCAGAGCTAAGTTTGATTTATTAATACGGACCTAAGAGTCGATTTTTTTTGTACTTAATAACCTTCGCGTCTAATGAAACATTGATCTGACCCCGCAGTAGCCCTGACAGGCATCGTTTATGTAAAACGTGGGGCAAAGGGTTAATTATTGTCGACACCATGCGGCAGTTCCCATGGGCTGGTCGATGCGATGGTGCTGTAACTCGACCGGTTGAGGAAGAGGGCTCCACGCAAACGCGATATTATAATATCGGTCGATGATAGAAAGAAATAAAGAAAGACAGAATCAGTCACACCAATAAGTAGAATAAAAAAATAATAACATGAAAACAAAAAAATAAAAAAATATAAACGAAAATTACTCTGAATTATTGATGACGTGTACAAAAAATGGTCCCAACTCAGCATAACATCGATGAAGGTATATATATAATATATAAATGATAAAAAATAGTTTAATATAAACATTACACGTTGTTTGTTGTTATTTGTTTGTCGTATGAGGTTGTCAGAGTTCATCAGGCTGCTCAATGACATCTGAGTTAGTTAGTTGATAATGTTTTCCTTCGCGAAAATTTAAGGACTTCAATCGATAACAACCGGGACTGACGAAGCACGGAGCGTAGGAAAACTGCACTTACCTACCTAACATACGAAAAGTCATTGTTGCAGAGATGAGGATCAAACCCCGATGGATTGTAAAGCGTACAAGTTACCGGTCGATCGCCATCTCTCTATACTCCGTGCGATGGAAATGAAGGAGTTTAGCTATACCGATCTAGGTTCAACAGTTATTAGGTGGCAATTTGAATGAAGTAGAAGCTTCGGTAAGAACAGAAAGCTATGGAGAAGACTGCTTTATGAAATTTTCGTATATTAGGTGCCGCGTTATTCCGATAATTAGATACCCGAGAATTATTCTCGAGGTGATCCTCCAATCCAGGGCCGGTAGTCTGTATAATTATGTCATCGCTACATTTAACGGTCGTTATATCTGCAGCAATTAACCACGCTTGCAGTAACGAAAGTTTCGTTAAATGTAATTTAACTTTGTTCCACGATCTGGGTTTCATCCTAACTCATTTTTTTTTAGCTTTGATATCGGTACGTTTGGACTTAGCGACCGATATCGGTACCTAACTAATGTAGGTACAGACTGTCGCTCCAGAGCGGCAGCCCTGTGGTCGATTATGGCCTAATTCCTCCTTACGAAAGTGAGGGTAGTAAATCGTTTGTGCTCACAAGTTCGACTCGTATGTTCGATCGTCGAACTAGTAAGTTATTTTTTTAAATCTTACTAATATTATAAAGCCGAAAGTTTGTGAGTGTGTGTGTGTGTGTGTATGTTTGTTACCTCTTCACGCTCAAACGGCTGGACCGATTTCGATGAAATTTGATATAGGGGTAGATTAGACCTATGAGACGGACATAGGCTATCTTTTGTCTCAAAAAATAATCTCGAAGGGGATGAAATAGGGGTTGAAAGTTTGTATGGGTAATTAATAATTCTTCAAGTTAGGAATCTGAAAATGTATATTTAGGCTTTTGGTAGAAGATAAAGAAATACGGGTTTCAGCTTTTGTCCAAAATCATCCCTATGAATTATTAATTATGAGGTATATTTTTATATGGCACCCCTTACGGACCACAATAAACGGCTGAACGGATCGTTATTTAAAGGGGGAGAGTGCGATGGGAGGGGGAGGGGGAGAGTGGGGGAAAGGGGGAGTAGATGGTAGAGTGAGGGCGAAGAGGGTAGAGTGGGGAGAAAGAGGGTAGAGTGGGGAAAAAGAGAGGGGAGAGCGGGGAGAAAGAGGGGAGGGTGGGGAGAAAGAGACGGGAGAGCGGGGAGAAAGAGGGGAGAGTGGGGGGAGAAAGAGGGGAGAGCGGGGAGAAAGAGAGGGGAGAACGGGGAGAAAGAGGGGTGAGTGGGGGAGAAAGTGGGAGAAAGAGGGGGAGTGGGGGGAGAAAGAGGGAGAAAGAGGGGAGAGGTGGGAGAAAGAGGGGGAAAGGGGGGAGAAAGAGGGTAGAGTGGGGAGAAAGAGGGTAGAGTGGGGAGAAAGAGAGGGGAGAGCGGGGAGAAAGAGGGGATGGTGGGAAGAGAGAGAGGGGAGAAATTGGGAGAGTGGGAGAAAGAGGGGAGAGTGGGGAGAAAGAGAGGGGAGAGCGGGGAGAAAGTGGGGAGAGTGGGGGAGAAAGAGGGAAGAGTGGGGGAGAAATAGGGGAGAGTGGGGGAGAAAGAGGGTAGAGTGGGGAGAAAGAGAGGGGAGAGCGGGGAGAAAGAGGGGAGAGTGGGAGGAGAAAGAGGGAAGACTGGGGGGAGAAAGAGGGAGAGTGGCGGGAGAAAGAGGGGAGAGGGGGGAGAAAGAGGGTAGAGTGGGAAGAAAGAGAGGGGAGAGCGGGGAGAATGAGGGGAGGGTGGCGGGAGAAAGTAGGAGAGTGGGGAGAATGAGGGGGGGGGGGAATAGGAAAGAGGGGGAAGAGGGGAGAGTGGGGGGAGATATTGTGGTTCACAGATAGGTTATCTTCATCTATCAACTTAGGACATAAGTACTATTAATTCATCGACTACGAACATATTATTAATTCATCATCATAATCATCGCCGTTTTCCATCAATGCGATAAAACACCCAATGTGCGTAAAATTTCGTACGTAGATAGGTTATCTAGCAACTTACGACTAAGGCTTTAATTCACCATCATCATCGTCACCGTTTTGCATCAGTGCAATAAAAACTGTGAAAAACGACCTAACTTCAGTATTTTCTCTGACACAATGTTACAAGTCGTATCTAATAGCCACCGCCCTGTAGGTTTTATGATGTGAAACGCGGGTGAAACCGCGGGGCGCAGCTAGTATAATCTAAAAACAAATATTGACTACCTATACCTGCTGTGATTTACTGCTAACATAATATTTAAGCCAGTAGTACCAGGATAGCATAGGACACAAGGAAGTCTCTCTCACGTCGTGTTCCATCTAATATGACTGTGTTTTGGAGATAATAATAATTTGTACCAGAAGTAGGTACATACCAGGCATTATTTAAACCAGTACCTACTTACCTTGTACCAGGATAGCATAGGACACAAGGAGGTCTCTCTCTCTCACGTCTTGTTCCATCTAGTATGACTGTGTTTTGGAGTTAATATAATTTCTACCAGAAGAAAGTACCAGGAGAGGTATCCTGCCATTTAACCACCATTTAGTTTATTAATGTTCGTTTCATAACCAACATTTACCAAAAATATGAATTGTCAAGTAATTATTATACTACAAACAAAAATTTAGCAAATGGTTCATTTATTGAAATGATGATTCGACCAATTTACATTTCACAACGTGACATCTGACAAACGGTTCATTTTATACATGTTTATATTATTTTAATCAATATTGTGGCTCCAACTTTCGGTAAGGTTAGGTTTGAACTGCGACAAAACAACGCGCGACAGCATAGGACACAAGGTGGTCTATTTCTTGTGTCATCCAATCAATATGACAACTGTTACTTAAATTACAGTGGACGGATTGTGATTTTCTTGTTGTTGAATATCCTTGCTCTTCTCCTTTTTCAGTAAAAGAAAGTTCATAAGGCAGGTCCACAGCTTCACTTGTTCGGTTACTTGATCGTCTATAACGCGTACCATCGGCGTCACTGTATGCGGCAATTATAACGCGGACGCCATGTTGGTTTCTCTAAGTTCTTTAACGTGCACATTTCCGAAACAAGAACTGGCTTAGGCACGGGGCGATATTTGATGATACGGTTCACTATAGAAAATAGAATAGATAGGTACTTAATACTTTACTGTATACCATTAAAACCGCACCAGTGTGTTGCAAAATTTCATTTAAATATATATTTTTTATTTATTTATATACTAATATAAACTTTGACGTGTAATAATTCATTACCGTAACTACTTACAGATTTATAGTACCTCCAGACTACTTCGAAATATGTATGTGTATGCGTAGTTTCAGTATTACTACACCTTGCTGTTACACCTTGTATACTAAGTAAGTAGGTAACTTACATTAAGACATAAATAAATGGACAATGAGGACATTATCTACCTGCCATCTTGGATGTGCAAATAGGATGGCATATCGCAGTAAGGATCTAATGGCCTGTGTAGAAAGTACCTAAAGATTATCATTGTGATAATACTTACTTAATATAAAACAAATAATAATAAATAAACTAAAAACCAGCGCATAGGTAGATATAATATTACTTATAGGTAACTACATCTGTCAGCTAATTAAACCGAATAGTACGTACCTACCTACTTTTTTATTTTTAAAACAAATTTTTTCAACAACCTTCCCAACCAACCCCCATAAAGAACTCACCACATCGCACGTCCCTAATGACACTTCATTAACTATTCATCGTGAATCGTCACAGACTATGTCATAAGGCAGTAACGGAAAACACGCGGGCGTGGCGGGAAAACGCGGCCCAATCACAGCCCGGGAAAACATAAGTCATTACGGAAACAGCCAATGAGCGCGCGCCGTGGAAATTACATAAGTGACAGGCATGTTTTTTTCTTTTGGACCGTAACGGTATGCGCAATGTTGATTCAGTCGGATTGTTTTATTTGTTTAGTGAAGTGGTTTTAATACGTGGTGATTATAAAAATATAACTTCTAAAAATCTATATAATGGGTCAATGATTCTGTATTCTGATAGGTGACAAAATACTGGCAATTATAAAAAAAATCCTGATAATAATCTTTGGGAAAACCTAGTTCACGCGACTTGTGAAAAGGAACCTTAGCTCGAAGTGAGATAATTACAATAGAATAATATAATCAAAAAATATAATAATAATATGTCTAAACATAATTATTAATGAAAAACTAAAACGAAACTTCACTTTGCTTCCAGTAGGTAGGTACATACATAATAATTATGATATGGGCTATGTACCTAAGTAGGTTAGGTAGTAGGTATGTAGGTAGGTACCCAATAATATGTAATGTACATATTATGTAAATAAAATAAAATTAATGTAAATAAAGTCATTTTATTACTACAAATAATTAATTGTTACTGCTAAAGAGTAAGTATCTATCAAATTCCCCTTGCCAAATTTCATTATAATCAGTTCAGCCGTTTCTTGTGGTCCGTAGGGGGTGCATCTAAAGAATACTTCATAATGTCAACCCCTTCCTTTGCCATTTTAAGGGATGATTTTGCAAAAAAGCTGATATACCCGTATTTATTTCTTTGTTACCAAAAGCCTAAATATGAATTTTCAGATCCCTAACTTCAGGAATTATGCATTGCCCATATAAACTTTCAACCCCTATTTCATCCCCTTCGAAATTATTTTTGAAACAAAAGATAGCCTATGTGCGTCTCATAGGTCCAATCTACCCCTATACCAAATTTCATCGAAATCGGTTTTGCCGTTTAGCCGTGAAAAGCTAACAAACAAATAAACAGAGTTACTTTCAGATTTATAATATTAGTATGGATAGTGAAGTTATTTTCTATACTCAAAGGTTATAGAGAAGGTTCTACCCTGTGGTTATAAAGGCGTACCTTTGTGAGTGTGTTATGTATGTTTTTTTTATATACATAACATTATAACCATCGACGTGAAGCGTCAATGCCATTTTTTTGTCAACCTTTACATTTGTTATTATCTTTCAGATGTATTTAATCGCTGTCACATGCAATGCTTAAAATTAAGGGTCCTTAAAGGTTTCTAAACTAAACTAATCGTAAGTCGTAATCGTGTTACGTATGTCTGTTACTTCTCCACGCACTAGCGGCAGGACCAAATTTGATGAAATTTGATATGGAGGTAGCTAACATTACGGATTAACGCATAGGCTACTATTTATTCCGAAAAACGAAAACAGCGCGGGGTACAGCAAGGAAATGATAAAGTGAAGATAAAAATGCTACGAGATGTAACCATTTAATGTACTAAAGTGTACGCGATGGACCAAACCCTCCCCAAGATGGACCATTCCATGTACGACATAGAAGGCTGCACGGCGCAGCACAGTGGCGCCCTCGCCGCCCTCCGACTTCTGCGAAGTTACAACCACTTCTTGGTGCCGCCAGGTATGATTTGGTTTTGTTTTGATATATTTTTTATTTTGGTTTCGCACGTTTTGAGCATTTATCCAGTGACAGGTATCTACTAGGATATGTATTTATTTCTTTTTTTTTTTTAGTTATGGTTTCGCACGGTTTGTGCATATAGCCAGTGTCAAGTATTTTATTTTAAGTATTGCTTAATTTCACAATAAGAAAGTCACAGCAATATTATAGCAATCGTGGTCAAGTAGTCAAGTCAATTATTTACATCGTCAAAGTCACGATTCAGTAAAGTAGTGGATGCTTTACTGAAACTTCCTGGGAGTTTTGGAAGAAATGCGAAATGACACGTTTTTTGAGTTTATATCATTCGCCTACACTCGTGCATGTTAATGAACACTTAATGATTAATATTCCACCAATATTACACATTAACACTCGAAGAAACACAAGTTTGAGAAAATAATACAAAACCAACAACGTCTCACTATCGGATTCCCGCCAAAACTCCTATGATTTGGTTTTGGTTCGATATATTTTTTTATTTTGACTTCGCACGTTTTGTGCATTTATCCAGTGACAGGTAGGAACTAGGATGTGTATTTCTTATTTTTAAAATAGGAAAGTCATAGCATTTTTATAATCCTTTGGTGTGTGCATTTAGCCAGTGTCCGGTATGAAAATATTTAAATAAGTAGACCTATTTCTTATTTTTTTAATAAGAAAGTCATAGCATTATAACAATCCTCATGGTCAAGTAGTGAAGCAATAAGAAGAAATAACACATAAGTCAAGTCAATTATCAACATAACCAAAGCTAACTAAACTACAGAGAGAGTATACAATCCGATATGGCTGTATTGGCATACCGTAAAATTGCATTGATAGAAAAATACGGTAAAAGCTTTTTCTACATTAATATTATCAAGAGGAAAACTTTGTTTGTTTGGTTGTAATGAATAGGCTCCGAAACTACTGAACCGAATTGAAAAATTCTTTCACTGTTGGGAAGCTATGCTATCCCCGGTGCACATAGGCTACCTTTTATCCCGTAAAACTGCGAGGTGCTTCTAGTGTAAAATATAGGTAGTGGCAACAAATACATATTTACCGTAAAAGCTTTGATTTCAAACAATAGCGAGTCGAAATCCGAACTAGGCCCAAAAAGTCTCAGTAAAATGGCTACACAGCGCTAGCTAGTACTTGGTTTCTGTGTTGTTTATTAAATAGATGATAACTCTATATTGACACCAAAATGTACAGAACACAGAAAGATCAAACTTTAAATAGGTAGGTACAATGGGCGGTCTTAACACTTAAAGCGATCTCTACCAGACAATCTTTGGATGGACAAGATAGACTACAGGAATAGGGTTAGGTCGGTTGAAATCAGTGTAAAATTATGAATATAATACATTATTGATGATTACATAAAATATCTATGGGTTTTATTCTTCTAAGTACCTATAGCGCTATCATCATTAAGTGTGCCATTATCGTACAGTGCGAGGGTCGTGCAGGTGTGCCGTTTCGCACGGCCGCAGGTGTACAACGATGATTTGTTTACTACTCGATTATACGTGGGGTTTGTTTAGCTTTTTTATTTGATCGTGGCAAATATTGGTAACTTTTATTGGTAACCGCGGCTGACCCCACAGACGTCCTGTGATTTAAAATGTGATCCATCGTACTAAACGCATGGAATAAAAAAAATACCGTTATGCCATTTTTTTTTATTTTTGGGTGATTTTTCCAAGTTTCATTTCCATAAAACCTATGGCATTTTAATTAAATTATGCAAGTTATACATTGACCCATGCACTTGCTTGAAAGTACTATCATTAAATAAGTACCTATGTTTGTAACTGGGATGACAAAGCACATTTAGACAAATACCTACTCATCATCATCATCATCATCATCATCAGCCTGAAGAAGTCCACTGCTGGACATAGGCCTCCCCTATACATTTCCAGGAAGAACGATTTTGAGCCCTTTCCATCCATCTTTCCATCGATCTTAACAATGTCGTCGGTCCATCGAGTGGGCCTACTGCTACATAACGTAATTTCGTCATAGTGCAACTTGGTCGCACGCAAAAACCAGCGTAAATCGGGTATAATATTTTGTAATTTGTTTTTTATTTACACAGATAATGAGTGCATTTTGGTCACACCTCTTTTTTTTTATTGTTATAATTAACTTTTCATGTCAAAAGGTACGGTCAGCAAAGTACTTAAAGTAAAGTTTAGATAAAAAAAAAAGCAAGGTAAAGTTTTTATAAAAAAAAAATTCGTTTGAATAAATCTTGTAAAATTTTTTTTTTTTTTTTTTTTATATTTAAAGACCACGTCATAGTTTGAAAAAGTAATTGCGGAGGACAACGCAGGTGTCCCACCCTCCGCCGGGGGTTGGAACGAGGTGACGTGTACGTACACGCGTCGACCCTCTAAACGGCGGGGCACGCGGTTAATTGTTTAGGGATGATTTACAAATATTGCTTGTTTGATTTAGCTTTTTACTTGGAATAATATTAGCACCAGAACTACTAAGTACCTGAAAGGTATGTTTTAACAGAATGCCGTTCGCTAATGTCTCTAGAAAGATCTGCGAGCATTGTAGAATGTCCACATATTCAAAACATAATAATTATACACAAATAATGATGTGCTTATACTCGGTGTTACAGTTATTTGACCAAAGTTCTGTAAGTGAAATCTGAAATGCAGGTGACGTTGGAGCAAACTTTCTATCTATTCTCTCTATCTCGACTTGAAAACGCCCAGATTAAAGTTAGGTAGATACCTACGTATAAAAGTTTACTAGAAACTAGCTGCGCCCCGCGGCTTACCCGCTGTTATCGGCATAAACAGTAGCCTATGTGTTACTCCAGTGTGTAAGCTACCGCCATACAAAATTTCATCAAAATTGGTCCAGCCGTTTGAACTTAATGAAGTAACAAACATACAAACACAAACTTTCGCCTTTATAATATTAATTAGTAGGATTAGTAGGATAGGATGTGCATGCAATTTGCTTGAGCGGAATAACTGACGTATGAGCCGGAAATACCAACTTTTTAAAGTTTAGTAACATACCTAATAGATTGCTACTCTAACGGCCGAAACGAATAATCAATCCTAATCCAAATTTTGCTATCTGGGATTGATATCACAATCCATTTTAGGGTCAACCGTGCCAATAACCGATCCGTGGATTGGTTTATGAAGGCACGAAGATTGGAGATCGATCGAACGATATGCTGCAATCCAAGATCGATTCGATACAATATTAATTTCGGGTGTAAGGCGGTAGCTATGAAGCTATGACAGTTATTCCCAACGACTACCCCTATGGTCGTTGGGAATAAACCGATTGGACTCAAAAAAGTGCTTCGGACAACTCAAATTATCTTATATCTTTAAATGAGTAATTCTTGTATATACAAGGTGTATCGGCAAGGTGTAGTAATATTGAAATGTGGGTATGTGTACCTGGTGATGAATCATTTGCCAGGGTACTAAAACCTGAAATCGATAATCGATTTTTTCACTCAAATTGACAAAATAACTAAATATTACAACCCTAACATGATACGGATGACGTCACGTTACGCCGGTCACACAACGCTTGCGCGATGCAGGATTTCTTAGAAACGGCCCTGGCGCCATCTAGTAATTTTTGGTGGAACTTTTACGAGTAATGCCGCCGGCTAGAGGTGTACAGTCTTACCCAACTTATATGGTGCGTCGTGAATCTTCGTTCGCGCAGAAAATAAAGTATGGTCCGAAGATTAACGAAAGAATGCTTAACACTTACAATCAACCTAAGATCACTATTATAAGGTTCATAATACACTGCAGCTGTTGCACATCGCAGTTCTACCTGCGCAGAAGATGAATTTTCAAAGCGCGGGAAATGCTATTGACCGCTATTGGTCGGCAGCCGCCCCGCCATCTTAGCGATCGCCGCGTGGCATGAGTGAGATGGAACTAACAGCTGCAGTGTATTATGAACCTTATAATAGTGATCTTAGGTTGATTGTAAGTGTTAAGCATTCTTTCGTTAATCTTCGGACCATACTTTATTTTCTGCGCGAACGAAGATTCACGACGCACCATATAAGTTGGGTAAGACTGTACACCTCTAGCCGGCGGCATTACTCAAACAAAACTAGGTGTAGAAGTAAAGTTGTGGTAAAAGTTCCACCAAAAATTACTAGATGGCGCCAGGGCCGTTTCTAAGAAATCCTGCATCGCGCAAGCGTTGAATGACCCGCGTAACGTGACGTCATCCGTATCATGTTAGGGTTGTAATATTTAGTTATTTTGTCAATTTGAGTGAAAAAATCGATTATCGATTTCAGGTTTTAGTACCCTGGCAAATGATTCATCACCAGGTACACATACCCACATTTCAATATTACTACACCTTGCCGATACACCTTGTATAATTGGAATCTCGGAATCGGCTCCAACGATTTTCATGAAATTTAGTGTATAGGGGGTTTCGGGGGCGATAAATCGATCTAGCTAGGAATCATTTTTAGAAAATGTCATTTTATTCGTGTTTTTTTTATGATTTTTTTCTTTAAATAACCAGTTCATATTTTTTTATTATTCTATCGGTAAGATCGTAAAATATTATTCATATTTCATCATTTTATTAGTAATTCGTAGGTTAAATATAATTTCCAAAAAACACAATTTAACAAGAAAAAAAACCGAACAAAGCTCGGGCATCCAGATTTTATTTATTTATACAGCGATTACTAGGTAGTTATAAAAAAAAACCTAACAACCTAACCTATCTGTGTCGGTGTGGGCGGTCGTATTTTTTTCTCCCCTTGAGTCGAACTGTTACTCGTTGCAACTTTTTTTATAGAAGAATTCCCAACGTGTTACACTTGTGTAACTCGATGGGAAAAAACTCCCAATGAGTCACACTGTGACCGGATCTGGTGTGACTCGTTGAGAACCCACTGATAATAGTGCAACCTTATTGTTTTCCTTTATCGGAAGCTAATGTACATTTTTTGCCGTCGGCTGGTTTCGACTTTGCAGCTTACCTATACGAACCAATTTTGAGCAATCATCACCTCAAATCTGCCCACAGATGTTCACAGCATGGTGCCTCTGCTGGCGGCAATACCACAGCCGCAATGCCTGCCGCCAGCACCTGCGTACTGCCACCATCTTCCGCTACGGACCGCACCTCCCCGTACGTACTTTTTTTTTAATTTTGGCTCATAATTATACTGTTTTCTTAAATAAGCTATAACAGCTTTAAATATCTTTATTGACGCGGTAAAAATTTGTCTTCGCTATTTGAAAATGAGTAGGTTTAGTTACATTCTGCGGTGTTGACCGTAAGTATAACTAAGCTCCCTTGTCCAGTGCTGACCTAACCCAGCTCCCTTACCAGTGCTGACCTAACCAAGCTCCCATGTCCAGTGCTGACCTAACCAAGCTACCATGTCCAGTGCTGACCTAACCAAGCTCCCATGTCCAGTGCTGACCTAACCAAGCTCCGTTACCAGTGCTGACCTAACCAAGCTCCCTCATCCAGTGCTGACCTAACCAAGCTCCCTTGTCCAGTGCTGACCTAACCAAGCTCCCTCATCCAGTGCTGACCTAACCAAGCTCCCTTGTCCAGTGCTGACCTAACCAAGCTCCCATGTCCAGTGCTGACCTAACCAAGCTCCCTTGTCCAGTGCTGACCTAACCAAGCTCACTTGTCCAGTGCTGACCTAACCAAGCTCCCTCATCCAGTGCTGACCTAACCAAGCTCCCTTGTCCAGTGCTGACCTAACCAAGCTCACTTATCCAGTGCTGACCTAACCAAGCTCACTTGTCCAGTGCTGACCTAACCAAGCTCACTTGTCCAGTGCTGACCTAACCAAGCTCCCTTGTCCAGTGCTGACGCCGCCGCCGAGCGAGGCCGAGGTGCGGCGTCGGGGGGAGAAGCGCCCCATCCCGGCCGAGATGAAAGACGAGAAGTACTTCGAGCGGCGGCGGAGGAACAACCAGGCGGCGAAGAAGTCCAGGGACGCGAGGAGGATCAGGGAAGATCAGGTAACAGCCCATTGAAAAAGTTTATTTTAAAACTAGCTAATTCAAGCGGCTTCGTACGCGTGGACTTTGACAACATGTGATGTCATTTAGTTACTTCAGCCCAGTCGTCAACTTTATGTCCATAGCTCGCGGAACATACGGGTTCAGTAATTTTGGACGCGGTCCTACTAGGTATCACTTTTTAGCAAAATTTTGAGAGTTATTACTTAGTTATGAAACATAATAAGTATACCTACCGTTAACTACTCGAAACCAAAGTTACCAAATGCCGAAACTGCCTGCTGCAAAATCCGTCCAGTAGTTTCTGAGTTAGTTCTAAATAAACAAAAATGTTAAAAAACACTTTTTCGGGTCCAGATATCTTTAAAATGTCAATCCCAGTTAGTTATTCAAAAATATCCTATACAGTTCAATGTACCTAATTACACAGCTAGTTACAGTAAAACGTTGGACGCGTTGATTGATTTTTGGTAGATATTTAGTTTTATTATTTTGTTACTTTTAAGCGTAACTATTGGAAAGTGTTTACCTCCTGTGCAAAGATTGGACGGATGGCAAAGTTGCCAGGTTAGACGGTAATAATTTACATCATCTACGTAATCATTTGCATCATCAACAGATCGCGTGGCGCGCCTGCATGCTCGAGCAGGAGAACGCGTCGCTGCGCGCGCACGTGGCGTCGCTCCGCCAGGAGGCGCTCGCGTTGCGCGCGCTGCTCGCCGCTAGGGACGAGCCGCACGCCGCGCCCTCCTCCACCACGCCGGACTAGCGCGGACTCTTCATCATCATCATCAACATAATAATAATAATAATAATCATCATCATCATCATCATCATCTTCTTCTTCTTCTTCTTCTGCTTCTTCTTCTTCTACATCATCAACATCATCATCATCATCATCAACATCATTATCATCATCAAAGCATTAATTTATTTTAATAGTTGTAAAATTAAAAAATAGCACTTTTAGAAGTCAAATAGCTAATTCTCATTTAATAAAGACAACCATAAAACGTAAAATAATAATGATCAATGATTAAGGTTTGAGTTTATAAAAAGATGTTTCCCTTTCCAGCATAGGTATTATTTTGTTTGTTGAATGAAAAAGTACAGTAGGTACGTACAGCCTCTTGTGTAGCAGTTTTTCAGGCCTCTGACGTGGCGTAGCGACTGCTACAAACGGGGCCGACGACTTAACGGCGTAGGTACCTATAACGACTACGAGTAGAGATGTGAACCCTCTTTATA
Organism: Hylaea fasciaria; assembly: GCA_905147375.1. Classification (NCBI taxonomy): domain Eukaryota; kingdom Metazoa; phylum Arthropoda; class Insecta; order Lepidoptera; family Geometridae; genus Hylaea; species Hylaea fasciaria. The sequence continues at coordinate 2,405,479 of LR990221.1, read as the reverse complement.
CTACTCGTTAGTGATGATCATCCATCATCAATATCGCGTGGCGCTTTATCATCATCGTCATCTCTAACAAGATGATCGATCGAATGCGATCTGTGGAGTTGTTTTGTATATTTACGCTACACACAATTATTTATAAGAAAAATCGTAAAAAAACACTATTGTTTTCATAACCTACCTATGCTTCGTATTGATACTCTTGTTGAAGTAGGTATCTCTGTAGTTATCTCTGTTTTTCTAGTCATAGTAATTCTAAGCCGTCCATTGTGTGATATTTGTTATAATAAATAAATTATGAAAATATGTGTACATTTATTATCTTCAAAGATAAGATACCTACCTATCTACTTACTTAGATTTAACTTTGGGTAAGTACATACCTTGTCTAGGCCCGCTGGACTCCATCTCTTGACGTATGTGTACGCAATCAAAATGTAAGTTTGAGTTCTGCTACTCCCCGCTAGATGGCGCTATATTAAAAACAAAGTTGCCAATCCTAAAAAAATGCCAAACTGTGAATCATGTGAATGTCAAAGGTGTCAATGTCAATTATATTTCACCAATCATATGCATGAATTAAACATAATTGACCAATAAGAGCCAAGATATTTGTTACGCAAAAGCGAGAACCTTCGATTACAATTTTTTTTTTGCTAGTGGCAAGTTTAGGTCCAGACCGCTAGAAAAAAAAGTGAAACTGTTCTTTCAAGAAGTTGCGCCGTATATATTACTTAACTCTTTGAAGTTGCGTCACCCACATGTTCTGTTTGAAGTGAATAAAAGCCTAAAATATAATAAATAGTTGAAATAAACGCGATAAATATGTTGACCGCGACGCGGGTGATCGGCCGAAAGGCTTTGGAGTGTTCAGGCCTTGGATCCGATTTGTACACACAGAGGAATTTCTCCTCCATCCTGAGAAGCGTAAGTAATCATTTTATTTCTGAAAACGAATGAATATCGTTTGTCACATGAGATGAAAATGTCAATAGTTCCACTATTTATCATCTAATACCAGCCTGAACGGATTTTTGTAATAAATATGCTCAAAATAGGACCCGTTGTATACGGCACATGGACTTTGCAATTATCTCCCGCAGATTCCATAAAAATACCTTTTTTCCTTCAATTTGCAGACCGCAGCCCCCACAGTACCTATTTACCAGCGACATGGACTACAATCGAGAAACAAGTAAGCTCAATTTATTTGCACAATAACATAATTTCAATATATTTCATCATAACCTAACTTTGTAATTTCTATGCCCTTTGCGTGGTCATAACTTGTAAGAATCTTTGAATAACTTTATTCCATTCATTTAGGACATCATTTACATTATGTTTTATTAAAACTGATTGTTTTGGTTATGAAATAAACTAGGACACATTTTTAGGTTCTATAAAAGAGAGCAAGTACCTAATGGCTACATGTCGATGATAAAATCTCTACTTACCATCATAATAATAATTATTCAACATGACTTTCTTTGTAACTTATACAATAATTGTGCAATAACTCAAAAACGGCTCCAAGAACAAGCCTCTGAAATTTTTTAACCGTTCAGTACCTCACCACCTCAGTGTTTAGTCAAAACTTAGCAGTAAATTATTATGTTGCCATACTATGTCTCCTTAGATTTAGAATGTATTTCAAACCCCGTTTATCAGTTTAAACCACGGCAAAATAATTTTGGGGTTAGACCGCCACAAACACAGCTTTTGAATATAGACCGCAGTTAAGTTACCTTCCACTACAAGCCGCAGTAAGCCCGATATGCTTTTGAACATGTTGGATAATTAAATTGGTATGCTCACATAGATCGGAGGGAGTCAAAGGCGCAGTCATCGGCATTGACTTGGGCACCACCAACTCATGCGTTGCCGTCATGGAGGGCAAGACACCCAAGGTAAGATAGTCTATTTATCATGTAACAGTAATTTGGCGGATCCACTTTCCGATACTGCCAGAAAGCTATACTTACCAATTAGTCAATAAGCGTGATTAACATTAAGTAAGCATTACCAGGGTGGCATGTTCGCAAATGGCGACAAAGACCTTTTTTCCTATAATTGTATTAAAAAAAAAAGATAGTCTCTTTAACTGACTTCAAAGATAGCAGGAGGTTACCAGTTGGAATCTTTTAGTATGACTCTGAATTGATCAAGGGGTTGCAAATAATAATAAATTAATTTCAATGTAAGCAGTTATTTTTCACTTTTCCATGCTTTTCTCTTGGTTCTGAAAGTAGTTCAATTTATAAAACAGGGTACTTGAATAGTACGTAGGGTTTATGTTGTAATGAAACTTTGAATTACTGACAATATTTTAATTAGATATGTAATTTTACCGGTACAAAAAATGGTGGATGACGCAACAAGGAACCGGGAGTTGCGTTCCGTTTTACTTTATTAGACAGAGGTCGGAACGTTCCATTACACTCATATTATATTATGTTTACATATTTCCAACATCCTCCCTTAAACATAAACCCATTCTAGCAGAGCAGTATTCCAGCTTTGAGTGCGTTGTTGGTTTGGTAAGGGCATCAGCAACCATCTCGCTTGTTTGTACATATAGAACTTCAATCAGGCCACTGCTTATTTTGTCTCGTATGAAGTGATGCCTGACATCTATGTGCTTCGTTCTGGAATGATAGTTATCAGTACCTGAAAGTTTAATACAGCTTTGATTATCACAATATATAACCAAAGGCTCAGTTAGGAGCGGCCAAAACTCCTCTTGAAGTTGCTTCAGCCACAGTGCTTCTTGAACACATGAAGAGAGTGACATGTATTCTGCCTCTGTTGTAGAGAGAGCAACAGTCGGTTGCCGTCTGGAGTTCCAACTTATGGATCCTCCCTGAAAACTAAATATGTAGGCACTGCATGAGCGCCTGTCTTCTTCTGAATTTGCCCAGTCCGCATCACAGAAAGCATGCGGAACCTTTTCTTCAAGTGACTGCTTGAATATCAATTTATAAT